>CM052890.1:20690508-20736786 GCA_028534135.1 Potos flavus
TTTTTTTTAAATCAGTGAAAGAGGTATCCTTTAGGTCAGTGATTTAGGAAAGGTTTTGAATGGCACAGACAAGGTCAAGCCTGGGACTGAAGAGCTAATAACAGCAGCCTGGACACTGAGGGCTCGCTGGGCACCAGGCTAAGCACTAGTCTCGTCTTTTTGCTAGATCTTCACAGCAGCCTTTGGAGGCCCGCCTGTTATCCTCACTCCACAGAAGAGAAAGTCAAAGCTCAGATACGTTAAGCTACTTCCTAGTAAGTGACGGAAATGAGATTTGTAGGAGTCTGGGCCCCCGTTGTCTTTAGTGCAATTGTACCCCTTCCAACTGTGTCCCCTTGTGTCCTAGGTGTTGCCTGAATAATTAAGGTGAAAGCTGATTGTGGAGATACGCCCGTACCCCAGAACCCCAACTTTATTCAGATTTCTGTCTCTATCCCACAAACATCAGGTTGGGGCCTGTTATGGACTAAAACAGGTCCCCTCCAAATTCGTACGTGGAAGCCCCGATGCTCAATGTGACTGCGTTTGGAGATAGGGCTTTTAGTGATGTCATTAATGAGAAATGAGGCCCTAAGTGTGGGACCCTAATCCAATGGGACTGAGGTCTTTATGAGAAGAGGAAGAAGAGGAAGAGAGGGGCGCCTGGGTGGCTCAGTCAGTTAAGCGTCTGCCTTCAGCTCAGGTCATGATCCTGGGGTCCTGGGACTGAGGCCCATATCGAGCTCCCTGCCTCTGCCCCTCCCCCCCGCTCATCCTCACTCTCTCATGCTCTCAGGCTCTAATAAATAAATAAAATCTTAAAAAACAAAAAAACAAAAAGAGTTTCAAAGACCAAGAATGCACATGCACAGAGAGACCACGTGGGGACACAGTGAGAAGACAGTGGTCTGCAAGCCTCACCAGAAACCAACCCTGCCAGCACCTTGATCTTGGACTTGTAGCCTCCTGAACTGTGAGAAAATAAGGTTTTGCTGTTCAAGCCCTCCAGTCTGTTATGGCAACCTGCTGTGATCTGCACGGCCCCCTAACTCCCAAGGTGATGATAATAAGACGTGATTAGGTCATGAGGGTGGAGCTCTCATGAGTAGGAATACTCATTGGAATACCCTTACTAAAAGGGGCCCAAGAAAGCTCCCTTGTGCCACGTGAAGACACAGCAAAGACAGCCGTCTACGGACAGGAAGTAAGCCTTCACCAGACACCAAAACTGCTAGTTTCTTCAGCTTGTACTTCCCAGATCCAGAACTGTGGGAAATCAATACCTGGTATTGACCAGCTTCCCAGTTTGTAGTATTTTGTTTTAACAGCCAGAATGGACTAAGACACAGCCTGAGCAAATTAACACTGATCCAAACTGATCACGGTGACCTCATTCCCTTTACAAGTGGGGGGTTTAGACAATGGGCACTTGACCCATTTCTAGCTGCTGGAATGGGAGTTCTGAGGAAAGGTTTCCTTGTTCTTAAACTGGAACCCAAGGAATTGTAGACTCCTCAACTTTCTGCCTCCGGATGCTGCCGTGTCTGGATGTGAGGCCTGGCACGGCTGCAGGCACTTTGCTACCGAGGATGACAGAGGAGAGATGGGACAGAACCTGCCTGGCCCACAGTCTGCACTTATTGTGTGAGAAAAGACACTGAATTATTTTTGTAGGGCCAGTTAGGTATTTTTTTCCTTGTAGTGAGAAGCATCCCAGTTGAAAATAAAATTGTCAGTGTCACAAATGGCTTCCCTAATCCACTCACGGGGTATTAATACTGGAAAAGTCATTCCTGGTGCACCTGGGGGGCTCGGTTGGTTAAGCGACTGCCTTCGGCTCAAGTCATGATCCTGGGGTCCCAGGATCGAGTCTCGCATCAGGCCTCCTGCCTGGCGGGGAGTTTGCTTCTCCCTCTGATCCTCCCCCCTCTCTCATGTTCTCTCTCTCAAATAAATACATAAAATCTTTAAAAAAAAAAAAAAAAGTCATTCCTGAAGACCACTATTAAAGTGGTTTCTGGAAAAGATTGAGAAAGAGGTCTGCTCTAGGATTATCACACCGACACTGCCCAACACACACAAATCATCACTCATTCAATACCTACTTACGGAGCAACTTTAAGGTACTAACCACTATTCCAGGCACTGGGGACAGGGCGGTGAGAAAATCAAACAGAAAACCACGCGCTTATGTGGCTTATTCACTCTCTTACATGCACGCATGTGCGTGTGCGTGCGCGCGCACACACACACACACAATTGAGAGCTCTTGGCCTACCACTCCTGAAAAAAGTTGGTAAATGCCAACATATGGACAAAACATTCTGGCCATTAAGACAAATGCTTAAAAAGTTCTTTCGCAGGAGATGAAGGCATTAAAAATGTATCCAAACATGTAACTCTTAAAAAAACCAAACAAACAAAAAAAAAACCCACTTCTACCATCAGATAAGAAAGAATATAGGAAATAGCCGTAAGTGTCCAGGGAGCCAAATGATGGGATCCCAGGCATATCCGTTAGAGGTTATAATTTTTTTTTTTTTCCTGAGAAGCGACAGGATCTATTATCTTTGGCAAGAACAAGATGAACATCAGTTCAAACAGACTGAGATCGAAACGGGCCTGTTGGCTGGGATGAACCAGGAAAATGTGCAGTTTGGCGTATTAGCTTGTACACACACATCAGAACTGGGAGGTGCAGGAGACTCGGATGGCCCCTACGTTTCCGTTATTTATATATTTGTCTTTTATAAAAACTATAAAAATAGGGTCACCTAAGTGGCTTAGGTGGGTAAGCGTCCAACTCCTGGTTTGGGCTCAGGTCATGACCTTGGGGTCCTGGGATGGAGCCTGAGGCTTTGTGCTCGCTATGGAGTCAGCTTCAGATTCTCTCTCTTTCTCCATCGGACCCTCCCTCCCCTCTCTCCCTGTAATAAATAAACCTTTAAAAATATATAAAATAAAAATTAATGAATAAATAAAAACTATAGAAATAAGAAATGCTTACCACGGAAAAAAAGCTCAAACACTATCGCCAGGCGGTTAAGGAAAACATGAATGCCTTCCCTGCCAACACCTGCTTCCCAGTGATCATCAGTGTCAACATCCGGGTGTTTATCTTTCTAGACCTTTGTTTACACCCTGTGAATATACAGCTTTTATAATAAAAGTCCAGCTTGGGTTTTTTTGTCTTGCAAAAATGAATAGTCATATACATATTGGGCCACAACTTGTCTTTTTTACTCAAGAATCTAGCATGGGCTTTGCTCTTCCCGTGTAACTACACACACGCATCTGTCTCATTCTTTTTTTTTTTTTTTAGATTTTATTTATTTATTTGAGAGAGAGAGAGAGACAGCAAGAGAGGGAACACAAGCCGGGGGAGAGGGAGAGGGAGAAGCGGGCTCCCAAGCAGGGAGCCCGACATGGGGCTCGATCCCAGGACCCTAGGACCATGACTGAGCCGAACGCAGAAGCTTAACGACTGAGCCACCAGGGCGCCTCTGCCTCATTCTTTTTATTTAATGGCTGAGGAATCCCTACATGCATCTAACAGTACTGTTCAGATTGCTCCTGACAGATTTTTAAAATTTTTTTATTTTGAACCAGTTACAGACTCATAAAAGATTATAAAAATAATAACAGGAGGTCCTAGGGGCCCATCACCCAGCTCTCCCCAGTGGTGACATCTTATTTAACTAGAGGGCATTATCAAAGCCAGCAAAGTGACGCGGGTATAATACAATTAACTAGACTATTTCACCGGGTTTTCCATTCACGCTTATTGCGAGAGAAGGGTATGTCTTTGTGACATTGCAGTAACATATATGGATTTCTAGAACCACCATCATATTTAACGACTGGATTTTTAAGGTTATCTCCAGATGACGGTTATTTATGTACTTCAAAAGCACAAGAAAAGCTAAAGAAGTTGGGCTGACCCCGCACTTCCGCTTTCTAAACTGAGACGGACTCATATGCAGCTCAGATTGCTTCCAGATTTGTCTTCCTGCTTTGGCTACATAACCTTCCAATCAGTGTTTACAAGCACTGCTTCTTAAAAAAAAAAAAAAAAGAATTAAATGATATGCGTATCCTATCTTCCTTCCTCTTTTTCTAAATGAAGTAAGCACGTAAAGAGTGGGCAGAATCACATGCCCCTTCCCTCCAGTCCAGA
This sequence comes from Potos flavus, assembly GCA_028534135.1. Taxonomy (NCBI): domain Eukaryota; kingdom Metazoa; phylum Chordata; class Mammalia; order Carnivora; family Procyonidae; genus Potos; species Potos flavus. Next base: position 20,694,665 of record CM052890.1, read on the forward strand.
CTGGATATGCTCATGTCTCAAAGAAAATATTTCAGCGTGAATAAAAAGAAATCCTATACCCTAAGCATTAAAAGGAGAAATGTTTAAATTTTTCGTATTATTTCTCTTTCACTGGGAACTTTTTCTCCTAATTCGAAAGAACGAAAAGGATACACCTATACGCGTCAGAGGGAGTGAGCGATGGCCAAGGCTAGTCTTAGACTAGCATTACCAGCCTACTCACATTTTAGAACATTTCAAGCGCAACTTAAGAGTTTGCCCATGAGTCAATTTGTTTAGGGCCCTTAAGTCCCTCCTTAAGTGTAGCCATTAACAAGAGTTATCTAGAAAGAAAGAGTCTAGGAGTAGAGAGAACACATCTCTGGGTTCAGAGTTCCCGCCAACATGGCTTTGACTCTTTCTAGTTGTGTGACCTCAGCAAGTGGTGAGCCTCAGGTGCCTCACCGGTAAAATGGGGATAACCACGGTCCTCAGCCTAGGGAAGCGGAGGATGAAGTAAGGGGGCCCAAATCAAGGAACTAACACAGGGCTTGGCACCCAGTGAGCCTCAGCAAGAGGTCATTGTGTGAAGGGCTCTAAAACTTAGCATCTCTGACTCACCTCCCTCCTCTATTCCTCACACCCAACAAACCCGACTCTCAACACTTCCTGACGTGACTGAGGGTCAGAGGACTTCCTCAACAAGAGAGACTCATTGTAACTGTAAGTGAGGGAAAATCACCATAAAATTAACGCACATAAAAATCCTCATCTATAAAACAAAAGTACAGAGCGAGAGAGCCAGAGTGGACAGAGAAATATTAACACGGAAACGTACTAAAGTGTTAACATGGCAGGATTTTAGGTGGCTGTTTTTCTCCTTTTCACTTTTCTATCTTTTCTAAATATGAATACACATTTTTTATTTATTTTGGGGGGGAAGAGAGAGAGAGAGAGAGAAAGAGGGAGGGAGGGAGCAAGAGAGTGTGTGTGTGAGCACGGCAAGGGGCAGAGGGAGAGGCAGAGAGAGAATCCTAAGCAGACTCCCCACCGAGCATGGAGCTCAATGTGGGGCTCGATCCCAGGACCCGGAGATCACGACCTGAGCTGAAATCAAGAATCAGACGCTCAACCAACTGAGCCACCCAGGCTCCCCTGAATATATATTTTTATTAATAAATGTTTTCTGATTAGGAAATTCTCTCCTCTCCATTCTGTCTCACTTTTTTCCCACAGCTACCAACCCTTCTTCTTCTGATCTGTCTGGTCTGCGTCTGCCAGTTTGATCTTCAAGCACTGCTTGTTTCAAATCATTCTCCTGATCAAAAATCTCCAAGAGCTGCCTGATCTCTACCACGTTATGTTCAACAACCTCTGTAAGCGGGTCCACACCCAGCCAGCCTAATTTCTCACTCTCCTCTAGTGAGGCTTTGGTCTCCTAAGCATGCCTCTCACCTGCCTCAGTCCCTGCCCTTGGCCCCTCCTTCCCCCCTCCCCCACCCCTCCCCCTGCTTGTTTCCTGACTCCCAAGTTGGCCCAGACCCCCATCTGCCTCAGTGAGTCCCTGTAAAGACCAAACATAAGGATGGCAGCCACCCCCTCTGCCTGGTGCCCCCATCTCTTGGTGACGCACACATGGGCAGCATCACGGTCACTCCACGACAGCCCTTCTAGAAGGTTCTATGATTAGCCCCATTTTACAGCTGGTAAAAGACGTCAAGTAGCCCAAGGCAGCACAGCCGTAGTCTGAACCCCGGTCTGCCCGACCGCCTGACCCCACCACTACTGGTGCACCTGCCTCTTCGCTCAGCCGACATTTACAACCTGCACCTCGCGGCTTAGTAGAACCTCCAGGGATTCCCTGTCAGACGAGACTTGCCACTCACACCCGGGACCAGGCCGTTTTTGCTTCTACACCTCCCACACCACCCCCAACAAACAAAAAGCTGTTGAAAATGCGGAGAAGCTAACCAAGGGATTTGTTTTCGCTGCCCCAAACCAGATCTTGTGAAATGGTTACTTTTTTTTCCTGTGCAGAATGGGCCTGAAATTGAGGGCATAAATCCGTTTTTTACTTACTATCATTTTATTGTAGTTGTATAAGGGGCAAAAAAACCCCTGTCTTCAAACAACAACAAAAAAGCCTTTCTGAATAATCACTCCAATTTTTTTTTTTCTTTTTGGAATTTGGGATTTCAATTTCAATCTGAAATTTCGTATGACAGATCTTTGTAGCTGAAGGCTTTTCTTCTTTCCCCCATCTTGCTTGCCTGTCCTGTAAGTTACCACCGGCCACAGCCAAGCAGACCATCCCCCGCTTTGGAGGTGTGGCCTAACTCCCCAGGTGACACACCCCAGCCACTCAGAGAGTTTTTAGGCATCAGACACACACACATCTTCAACACCACCTTCCCCTGGACATTGATTCGTCTGCATTTTGAAAATGATTAACATTTTTTTAATGAGACGCTGCAAGTGCCTTATTTAAGTGCCCCAAGAATCAGAGTTTATTATTATTCAGGTGACCTAATTTTTTTAATCACTTCTTCTGGCGCGGTAATGATTTCCTAGAGTTTTGCGCCCTGGGAAAGTTCTATTCCCAGCTTCTGCCATCCTTTGAGATTACTGGCGCTTAAAATAAAAGGAAGAATGCCTTATGACAGGTACCTCTTGTTATAATCCGATTTGGCCTTTTGTTAAAATAAGGGGGAAAAAACCTAAGTGTTCCCATTTTCAAACATGTCAACCCTGCTCCTATGTTTCAGTCATTCGGCTGAACAGATGGGGACTCTCTTTGTACGCTCAGACTTGTGCTCCCCCTCCCTGGGAGCCTGGGCCACCGTGTGGTTGCTGAGACTCCTGAAGACACTGCAACCTTTCAAACAATCTTCCATTCATACTGACTTGATTTAAAATCAACTTAATGGGGGCGCCTGGGTAGCTCAGTGGGTTAAGCTTCTGCCTTAGGCTCAGGTCATGATCTTAGGGTCCTGGGATCGAGCCCCGCATCGGGCTCTCTGCTCAGCAGGCAGCCTACTTCCCCCGCTCCCTCTGCCTGCCTCTCTGCCTACTTGTGATCTCTTTCAGTCAAATAAATAAAATCTTTAAAAAAATAAAATAAAATCAACTTAATGGTAAAAAAAAAAGAAAACTCACCTGAAATATAAGATGCCCCTATTTTTCCCTTCATACTTCAGGATTTGGGAAAATTAAAATGTAAGGAATGTATTACATTTGGCTAAAAAGTTAGAAAGCACAAGTAGGCCAGAAAAGTAAGTTAAGATGATGCAAAATCTCACCTTCCAGTGATATTCTGACACACCTCCTCCCCAGTTCTCGCACGCAGGTACAAACATCATGTTTGCAATCCCGAGAACACAACAAACACCCCCGTACTATGTGTGGGGCACTCGACCAAACAACGCAAATGGGTCATCCTATGCAATCCGTGCAAAAAAACCAAAAAACGAGAATTAATGCTCCCGTTTCACAGATGAAGAAACAGGCTCAGAGTGGTTAGGGACTTGCCTGTGCTTCTGTCCCGACAGCTGTAAGCAATGGATCTGGGATTCAAACCCAGACCCTCCGACTCCAGGGCCCACACCCGAACACTAGGCCATGCTACCTCTGAGGACACACACAGCAAGGTGTGTAAGCTCCTTCTGTGACTCACCGATTATTGTGAGCACCCTTATGTCCATATGACAGATCTTCATCGTGGTCCCCCATCCCTGGAAGTGGGCCCTGTCACACTGCACTGAATCTATATGGATTCCATAATCCACCCAATCCCTGTGTGATGCCTGTTTCTGATGCTGGACCAGCCCGAACAACCCACACGTCTGTACATACACGTGTGCGCGTGCGCCCTTATGCACCTGTCCAATTACGTCTATGTGATATTCCTAAAAGTGGGAGTGCTTAGTCAAAGTCATGTCCTTTTTCCTCTTTCTCTAGGGTGTTAATAAGCTTGCAGCTTCTGGAAAACGCGGGTGTACCTGAGTTTTGCACTATGCCACCTTGTTTTGGAGCAAGACCCCTTTCCGTCCTCCCCAAAGGATCAATTCTGAAGCATCTGTTGAAGAAGCTTCATCTATCATGGTGGTTATTATGTCAACTGGAACTGATGTTCTACTTCTCAGTCTTGGGTAAGAAAAAAGTATTTCTGCTATGATTCCAATTATACTTTAATTCCTAACCATGCTTCAGTTAGACCAAAAAAAAAAAAAAGAGGGCGCCTGGGTGGTTCAGTTAAGCGTCTGCCTTCTGCTCAGGTCAAGCTTTCAGGGTCCTGGGATGGAGCCCTGTGTTGGGGCTGCCTGCTCAGCAGGGAGTCTGCTTCTCCCTCTCCCTCCCCCTGCTTGTGCTCGCTCTCTCGAATAAATAAAAAAAATCTTAAAAAAAAGAACAGAAAAAAATCTTATCAACGCAATCACACATCTGAGTGTCACTTTCCCTCTGCACGACAGGGAAAGTATGACCTGCTCTACCGACTTGACAGATTATCACAAACACGAGAGGAGGGAATGAGGGTTAGCGAAGAGGTGATGAAACCCACCGGCCCTGGAGCCACACCGCACAGTGTGTGCCCTGTCACCCCCACCTTCGAGCTCTATGACCCGTCAGGGGTGTCTATCTGGCCTCGCTGAGCCCCCTCCCGGAGCTGTTAACCAGACAATCAAGAGAGGCGCTGTGCATGGCACCGGCCACCACAGGGAGACTATGGAATGGCTGGCTAGCCTCGGTGTGGCTGTCGCTGTGACGGAAAGACCCCGTGAACTTCATGCCGACGCCACGTGGCCGTTACCTCAGGGGCGTGGTAGGAGATGCACTGGAAGATCCAGTCCATGGCAGGCGAGTACAGGGGCAGGTAGGACGGCAGCTCCACGCTCTGGACCACCAGCTGGTTCTGGACCGTATCCCCATGAATCTGCGGGAGACCACAGAAACACTCAGAAAAGGAAGGGAAGAATAATATACGAGGCGCACCTAACTCACAGACCGTGCGTACTCCTAAGCGTTTGGGTGGCCCCGGAGAGAAATTGCCTGGTTTCTCAGGGTTTTGTTTTGTTTCTTTTAAAACTAGAAAAAAACCACACAGAAAGCTTCCCATGTCACCGAGCTGAGCTGTTTTGGGAACGTGCGCTGTGCAGAGAAATAACCTGATAAAAATGGAGCCAGCAGATGCGAGGAAGAGGGGCTGATCAACTGGAGACATTTCCTGTTAACACATGCACATTAATTCTCTCTGCTTGTTCAGTACAATCAACACATTTTAATTGTCTGTAACAGACTCGAGTGTCATTTTCGAGGGCTCACGCATTTAGAGAGCTTGAAGGCAATCTCAACTCGGAAATCCAACTGGGTTCTGTGAACTCATCATCACGAGACTGGTGTATCCATTAGCCATTCTGCCAGCATTCTCTTACCTGTTTGAATGTGAGGAGGAAGTCAAAAAAGTTCTTATTCAGGCTTTCTTTGAGATGGGGAGCCACTTCCATTCCCACCTGGAGCCAAACAAAAGAAACTACCTTGACTATGGAAAAACAGGTTGGAAATAACATATACGGTGGGATGCCATGGTTATAAATTTAAAACATACAACAGAAATAAACGTAGGCACAGAGAAGTCCAGAAAGTTTTTATTCTTTTTCCTTATCTGTTTTCATATTTGAGAAGCGTGGATGCTTTTATAAGAAAAACCACAGAAGCTATTTTTAATGGAAAAAAAAAAAGCAACATTTGCAGTAATCGTCTTTGCAATTTCCCAAAGGTAGTGCATGTATTTCTGAACAGATGACCAAGAGAACAAATCGATATGCACAAAGGAAGAATGTACTCTCAAGATTGTGTATACAGTGTTCTCTTGATCTCAAAAAAAAAAAAAAAAAAAGTAAACACACATGTGGCTGTACTTTTATTAAATGCAGCAAAAAAGACTGTGGTATGGAAGAGAGTCAGCTGGGACTTCACCGTTGCATTGTTAAAATATACAGAGTCCTTCTTCGCTGGGCAGTCATGGAAGCAGACAAGTTTTTAATGTATTTTAAGCAATTTTATATAAGACGAGCATGAAGCATAAGAATGCTATAACCCACTGGCTCCGGCATTCATTGTTTAAAAAAACAGACTGTAACATTCCAGCTGAAAAAATGTGCTAATCATACAGAAGGCAGCCAGAGCCCTGGGGGTGGATGGAAAAATGAAGGTATGAGCTATGGAGGGGAGTTCATGGGTTTCCTGTGTTCAAAACAAACCAAAAGCATCACGTTCCTTAAAATAAGCTCCTCGGATACATCTCAATTCCAAATTGCTGCTTTAGCACAAAAACAACTTTGTAGGAGAAGGGGATTTTCTGGGACCCAGTTTCTTTAAACAGGGACAGAATCCAGCCACTCACCTCCCCCTACTCGAAATCATGAAGATTAACAATAATGATGGTTTTGTGTGTGTGTGTGTGTGTGTGTGTGTGTGTGTGTGTGTGTGTTTTATTTTTGGGTTTGTTTTTTTTTTTGTTGTTTTTTTGTTTTTTGTTTTTTTTTTTACAGACTGTGAAGAATTCCTTTGAGAAGAATTATGTGAGATCCACTGGGGCGCTCAATTCCAAGGGCAGCTCCATGGCTGTTGAGGATGTTTTCAAGGACAAGCAGATTAAAAAAAAAAAAAAATACTAACAACAAATGTCAGAACACAGTTCTACTGTGTTCTATTGTCTTTCCTTCCACTTAATCATATCGTAGAAAAGGCAATAATTGTCTGTTAGGTGACAGCCAAGGACAGCCAGTGGACAAACAACAGTGATGAGCTGAAGAGGCCGTGACTTAGCAGAGGAGTTAATCACACTTTCCTTTAATAAACAGCTTCGAGCTCCCCCCACGCCCTGCCCACTCACTGCTTTACTGTGTTTTGTTTATTTCTCTCCATCAAGACAAATGAGCAGCTTAGAAATCTGCTTGGGTCTAAAAGATTTCTACCCAGAGTAGCAAGGGTAGTGGCTCATGATTTCCATCTGCTGTTTCCGCCTGCCTGGCAGGCATTTCCTATTTCTGGTATCAGCAAGTTGGATTTGTCTTTGGGGAAGCAAACCTCCCTCGCAGACCATGAGGTCTGCGGAGGAGCTGGATCCACCCCACCCTGAAGTCCAAGGCTGAGCACACAACCCAGGCCGGTTCAGGAGGCCTATCGCATCCCATGGCCACAGTCTACGGATGGACAGGTGACCCAAGATGGTCCGCCTAGAGCTCTGAGACTCTGCCTGGCAAGTCTAAGGTTCTCTTTCCACTGGGGTTCAGTTAGGAGGATGGAAGCCTGGGGCTGCTGAATAAGCCACAGAGTAAAGTCAACCCAGAGGAGAGCAGAGCCGAGTGACGAAGGAGAGGACAATCCTTGACAATAGGCTGATGACCCTGGATCCAGCCATACCTGCACTACCCTTGGATTCTTTAGACACATGAGCCAATAAACCCTCCTTTTCGCTTAAAATAGCATGAAGTGGGTTTTTGCCGCTTGCAACTAAAAGAATGCAAACTGCCTCTTATTCTTTTATGTCAAAAGACTTGGTAACTACCCAACCTGGAGAACCGATGCAAAGCCTGGGGTGACAAAAATGATTTCCAGAGACAGACCACATTGTTATCACCAGCCTTTCTGGCATGGGTTCATTGTCACCGAAGTTTAAAGTTGCCATGTGCCATTTTATATGCCAGAAACATGATCTTTGCTCTAACCTGTGCCACTTACTTCCAACTTTACAACTGAACGGGTTTGCAAAGAAAGCGCATTTCTACCTTTTTGGTTTCTCTTTAATAACCAGAATCATCCTCATCAACAGTGACTCTAAGTCTTTACGACTCTATTTCCCAACTGGAAAGTTTGAATAATGTGCTATGTCTGATGAGGGGAAAGGTAGTGGAACACAAATACGCAAATTACAATATCCTTGCATCTCCCCCCCACCCCTCGCAGGACCCAAGAGTGTTCTGCACACAGTAGGACCGCAGCAAACACGGACTCAGAAAGAGTATTCAAGCTTCGATATACTCCAAAGCTGAAGCTCTAGGAAACATGCCTGATATTCCTGCATGAAAAATCCACCCCAGGTTTCAAGCAGATGGCAGGGCATAAACACTGGCCTCAGTTACCATTGGGGAGCAGGATGTCCTCAAGTGAAAAGCTTTTTCTTTCTTCCTGGCATCAGGGACCAACAGACCTATAAAAAGTGTCCTTCACAAGGATGTCTGCCATTCACTCTGAGGGCACTGACTGATTTCTTTGTGACACTTGAGACCATAGGGCTTCTGTCACTTGCTAGATGTCACATAAAAGTCAATCAAAGGCTACCGGTTCTCGCCTTCTCATTTACAAATATGATCATCGGCAAGGGCTAGGGGAGGCCCTGTAGCTTTGTCCTCAAGGAAGCCTGCGGTTCATCAGGACCCTACAAAATAGGGGCATTAAGCCGTCCTTTGAGGTGAAGGATGCTGGCGGGACTAACAAGGAGGACTCCAGGGCAAGCGGATAGCAGCAGAGCCCCCACGAGAGTTGCAGAAGAATTAACCAGAAACTGTCCATGGGTTGCAGTTTTCACAAATAAAAAAGTTTGACATAGAAGCTTCACCGTACTTTGAGAGAAAAAAAGGCGAAGTGATTTACAACCGGGACCCCCTCCCCGAGGGCAGCTGCAGAGAGAGGCCGGGAGCCCTCCGTGGCTGGGCTGCACGGACCCCGACGCTGGTCACCGGAGCAGCCCCTCGCCCTGCCCCACAGCCCCCCCATCAACTCGCACCCTGCACCAACTCTCCAACGCTCCAAAGCGGGGACAGAGAAACTAACAAAACAAGCCGATCCAAGACAAAGGGAAAGCCGCTTTCGAGTCAATGAAAAGCAGCCTATCGGCCAAGAGGCCTTGGGAGCCTCCCTCCCAGCAAGAACTGCAGAAACAATTAATTCTGAAAACCAGTTCATTTGTAAGAAGATGACCTTAGACGCCCCCTAATTAGAGTGCCGGTAAGTGGGCCTACTTTAAAATTAATTTTTAAAAGAAATCCTACAGCTCTGCTTTCCGTGGAAGAGCCGTGTTCTAAAATTAGCAGCTAACGAAGTCCTTCTTGGGTAACTGGCGAGCTGCCGGGGAAGCAGCCCCGTCTGCACGCGCGGGGCCCGCAGCCTACCCGGCACAGATAGGCCCGGGCGTACACGGACACCAGCGGGTCTCCGATCCCGCGAATCATGCACGTCAGCCGAGGCAGGCACTCCGAAATGCCCCTGTGAGGAACAAAAAGAAGGCAGCGTTACTACCCCACGGGAGCGCTCTCTGTTCTTTCATTTTTAACATAAAGATAAAGACACGCTTCCTCAATGTAGGGGGGGCAAAGAGAACCAAGTTTCAGAGACAAACCAAGGCCAAAGTTTGCGTTTTTCTAAGGCAATGTAACAACGGTCTTTCTCTCTGGACACAATTCACTCATTGACTGCCTTCTATCATCTTTACCATTTGCTCAGTGCTGGAATCTCATCTATTCTTTTTTTGCCCGTCGAAGGTGACATTTATTTTATTAATGTAACAGTTTTTGTCCTCCCGTTATTTTCCACCCGCTGATCACTCCTTGATCTTCTTGATGTTCTCGCCGTGTCTACATTCCTTTGGCACTGACTGTCCTCTGCCCCACTCCTTCCTAGCCCCCAACCCCTGCCACCTCAGGCTCGCATCAGCCATCCCCCCCATCAATGTGAATCAGAACTAATTTACTTCTCCTGCAACATGGGACCTCCCACTGCCTCGGGTATCGCCTTCCCAAATGCTGAGGCAAAATAATTTCTTTAGCACCATCGTTATCCCTAAAAACTACCCCGGGCACCCTTAGATCCAAATCAAATATATTTGGTACACATTCTAAACCCAATAAAACTACTTCACTCTGAAGCAGGAGGAGCTGGCCCCTGGCTTCAGGGAGTTTATTACCTACAGGCTATTCAACATGACCTGGAGTTTTGTCGGCTCTGCAGAAAACTGACCTGGTTTCTCCCAGTTCTGGAAGCTACCCTCAAAACAAGGCCCAAGGTAACCCAGAGTAGCATGGGGCTCTGGGGAGAAGGCTTTTGCTGCTGAGAGCATCTTCATCACCATCTTCAGCAGTATCTGCAAATACTGAGTGTGGGCCCACTGTGCGCCAGGCCCTGCTCTCAACAAACCTCTACCGACCTCTTTTTATGGCTTCATTTACAGAGGAGGAGACTGAGGGTCAGAGATGCTTAGTAACTTGCCAAGCCCACATGGCTACTAAAGGCAGAGCGAGGATTCTTCCATGAACCACTCATTTGCCTTCTCCTGAGTTTTCTTCTCCATCAAATAGGAATGAGAACAGTATCTCTACCTTATCAAGTGTCCATTTAGATCAGAGGAGAAAATGCACAGAAGGTGCTTAGCCCCCCATCTGCTACATGCTAAGTATCCAGTGAGTGACAGCTGTCACACTGTCACGTGTGTGTGTGTGTGTGTGTGTGTGTGTGTGTGTGTGTGCGATTTCCTGGAAATGTTATGGTTCCAGACACTGAAGAGGAGCCTTACGTTTTGGAGAGGAACTTGTTACACTTTAGGATGGACGCTTCCACGTAACTACAAAAACATCGCGTTAAGGAAGACATTTTCCAGATGGCCTGTTCCCTATGGCAAAAAGGCTAGGCCACTCACGAGCAGAACTTAGCCTGACTTCAGGATGGGGGGCCCACGATGGCTCTCAGCAGCCCAGAGGATTGCGTTAGCTAACAGCTCGTCATTTCCATTGTTGGTTTTCAAGGTTTTATACTTACTAAAAATACATTTTGGGGGAAAAATTACATGCTGATTCACGGTTGCATGCTACAGTTTAAACTGTGCTTTGAGCATCTCCCCTCGAGGCTTTGTGGGGAAAGAATGAACTTTAGATAACCAAGATTCATTTGTGTCTAAGTCAGACTCTCTGTTCCCCAGAACTGGCATCTGTGCAGAGAAGCCTGACCCTGTTCCTTTCAAGTTTTTGGAACCAGAGAAAACACATAAAGATGAAGCATTTTAATTGAGAGAATTAATGTGGGAATGTTCCTCTAGAAACAAAAGTCTGGTACATGGCATCATATTCAAAGAAAGAAAACAACACCATTTGGGGAGAGAGGAGTCCAAAGACTCCGACAGTGTGGCTGGCCTGTGGATTCTCAGGCTAGCAACCGTAACGGGACCAAATTTTTAACAGGAATTTCAGGGCATCCCATCACATGGCTTCTATTAATGGTGCAACTCTTTCAGCCTATCTTTAAAATCATCAGACCAAAAAAAACAAAAACAAAAACAAAAAAAAGGATACAATCTTGGAATGAGCTCCCTGATGGAAGCAATCTTGAAAAACCAATTTAAGCATGTTTCTTTGGCCGTGTCATTTACATTCTCTGGAGAAAAGTGATCTGAAATACAAAAACAATACCCGTCAGGATCTGTTACAGCTGCTACGGGTCCTGAGAGAGGAGAACATTACAATGGATAAGAAGGGGAGGCATCCCCAGTTCTTCTAGATCTTTCCTTCCAAATATTATTAAGAAACACGTAATTCACCTCATGCCCACAACATCCTTCCACAGTACATACTTTTTTTTTATTAAGATTTTACTTATTTATTACAGAGATAGAGCAGGCAAGAGAGAGAGAGCACGAGTGGGGGTAGGGATGGGCAGGGAAGGGCAGAGGGAAACAGAGAGGGAGGAGGAGACTCCCGGCCAAGTTGGCAGACCGACGCGGGGCTCGATCCCAGGACCCTGAGATCATGACCTGAGCTTTATTTTACTGTGACAGATGCAGAGGCCAAGGCACAGAGATGGCTAGGGCACACAGCAAGCAAAGGTCACAGGTGTGATTCAACCCAGGCAGTCTGGCCCCATGGCCTCTCACACAACCTGAGATTCTTGGTTACACCCACCAGAACTATGATGATACAGTTGAGAATTCCAGATGCTGCGGAAACCTGCAAGTGTAACCTGACACGTGATCCAAGCTTGTGCTCTGAATATCACCTGTGCCAGGTAAATCAAAGCCCTGCGGTGAGAAACCTGCCAGTCAGGCCACTAGCTCAATACTCCTTCCAAGATTTGAGTCATTCTTGGGGCAAAACTGCCAGTTTCCCCCGTTATCTGTTCGCTTCCTCTTCATTAACGGACCTCTTTTCTGCTGGGCATATGGCCATCCCCACAGCGAGGTGTGGCACAGTTTACTTAAAATTAAAAAAAAATAAAAATAAAAAAGGGGGACGTTGATCACTTTAGGACACAAGCAACGAATTCGAGCTTGCTGCCCTCATCTTTGCTGTGCACAGTCATTTTTCGTCCCCGATTCTGCTTTTTGCAACTTGGTGGCACACGATTAAGGTGATCGAAATTCTGATGGAATCAGCAAAAAGATAAGCCTCCAGGTACCTCCTCGCAGAGAACAGTCACTAATCACAACTGCAGATAATTTGGAATTGCAATCTCAAGTATTTATTTTTGGATGTTACAGAATGCTTCATTCATTCAAGAACTATTCACTTGCCAGTTCCAAAGAGAAGGGAAATTACCATTTCCCCTTTCCTGCCCTAAACCCGTGCACTTAAAAGTAACTGCTTTTTTTTTTTTCTCCCAAGTTCCAAGAGATCCAGACAGGAAAAGATAAGGGTTATTCTTAAATTCATTTGTCAATCGTGCCTTGTGGAAAAAGGACGGGTGGGATTAATTTCCCTTCATGTGACTGAATCATGGGACCTGAAACCCAAAAGCAAAAATAAGATGATCTGAGATCATCTAATAAAACCTCTTGCTTTACAGATGAGGGAATGGAGACTCAGAAGAGAGCTGGCATCACTATAAGCTATAACCCACCAGCCCTGACGGAAGCCTTGTCTGCTGAAGCCCGAGGCTGGACACGGGAGACCCTGGGGACACAGAAAGGCAAGCTGTCCTGGGCGTCCACATCACCTGCAAGCTAGAACAACGTGCACGTGGCTTTCCTTCCAGCTCAGGAGATCATTTAAGAGAAAACGATGTTAGGCAGGACTTTAAAATCCTGTAGCAAAGTGGGGCGCCTGGTTGCCTCGGTAGAGCTCACTCAAAAAATAAAAATTAACTAATTAAAATCTCATAGCAAAGTAAATCTTACATTCCTGTGCTTCACTTGCTCAACACAAATGTTTAAAGAACCAACTAAAAGGAGTATTCTAGGCTCTCGAGAGATAATAATACACAAGACAGCCCCTGTCCTCACGAAGCTTATATTCCGGGGGAGGGAAAAGCATAATGAACCTCGGAAAGTAGAAGCAAGCAAGCAAACAAATGAGGTAGTATCCAGTAATAGCCCATACTATGAAAGATATAACACTAAGTATTAGACTTGACAGTGATTTTGGGGGTACAGTTTCATTAGACAGGGTGGTCCCAGTAGGCTCTGGCAGAGGTGGCATTCGAGCTGAGCCCTGAATTACAAAACGGAGCCAGCCATGTTTAGGTGTGGAGGAAATGTGTTCCAGGAAGAGGAAACATCGAGTGCAAAGGTCCTGAGGTAGACAGGACCTCCAGATGAGGTCAAAGAAGAAAAAAGCAAGCCAATGGGGCAAACAGGAAGGAGAGAAGCAGGCACTGCATGCTAAGTCATACGGGGCTGCAGCCTTGGGAGGGAGTTGGAGAGTTTTTCCAGGTGCAACAGAAATTCCCTGAAGGGCTCTGGGCAGAGGAATGGTCTCACAGGACATGATTTATACTCTAGCACTTGGGCTGCTTACACGGAGCATGAATTCAGAAGGTGGAAATTAATTCAGAGACCTCAACGTAACAAAAAGCAAAGATTCTTCCTCCTAATCCCACTTATTTTTCTTTTATGGTGCTGCTTTTTTCAATCCTGAACTTCTGTGGATATTTTAGGAGGAGGGAGGAGACCAGTGACTCTAGTTCTCCTTCCTCTGCCAAGTCTCTACCCTAGAAGCGAGAGGTCTCCGTACATAACAGTGCATATAGGGAAGTCACCTCGGCACTCGCCTCAAAGGCCAGGTCAGTTAAGGACGCTGCTTATCTGGGTGCCGCCACGGGGAGCAAACAAAGACGGCAATGCCATCAGATGACAACATCCACAACACGACAAACCTAAGTTCTCTCTCCCAAGATGGAAATGAAGTTACTTTATCACTTAGAGTGGATGGTCTCTCCACACATACGCTGGATTAAGAGATGATAGGGAAAAACTACCACATACACGTACTGCTCACGACCCCAAAGGGCACCCGTATCCTTCCAAACTCATCAAATAGGTCTGTATGCCTCGGTTCAAATTCCTGAAGGTGAAGGGCTCAAAAATTAAAATTCACCAGTCAGAACTTAATTCAACTGGAAAGAATGAGCACACATGCCACCAGAGTCCCCTCCGTACATAATCTCTTCAGGCAGAATTCCACACAGTAGATTTCAAAACCTTTCTTCATAATTATTGTTAAGAGACATCCCCCAAATCTCTGACATTTTTGAGAGAAATTTGTCCTTTTTCCCCCTCAGGTTCTTGGAACCAGAGAACACTACGTGCAGACGAAGATTTTCACTGAAAGAAAAAAAAATTAAACTATTTTCAAGAAAAACAAAAGCCTGATTTGCACTGCTTGAGGTAAAAAAAAAAAAAAAAAAAAGGCATTGGAGAAGGAAGAGTTTGGGTGAGAAAAGTGCTAATTAATAAATTTAGACAAGGACTGGAAATGAATATGAAAATAGTCTTTTATCTTGAACTTTCATAGTTTAGGTGGGAGGCCGTTAGTAATTTTTCCTTAATTGGGTCTAAAATATTGTTTGTATATTTAGTGAAAATTGGGAGGAAGGAAAATTACTGCAGTAGATGTAAACATGAAGGCCTCTGGGGGTTAGACAGGTAACAAATATTCTTACGTGGTTAGGTGTACAACAATAGTAAGTAGTAGACTGTGTATTAAAAAGCATTTTAAAAAATGCTGTTGGAGGGGTGCCTGGGTGGCTCAGTTGGTTGGGCAACCGACTCTTGATTTCAGCTCAGGTCATGATCTCAGGGTCATGAGATCAAGCCCCAAGTCAGGCTCCGTGCTCAGTGGGGAGTCTGCTTGAGATTCTCTCTCTCTCTCTCTCTCTCCCTCCCCTTCACCCTTCCCTCCGCCCCCCCTCTCTAAAATAAATATTTTGGGGCGGGGGGGATGCCCTTGGAGGGGCACCTGGCTGGCTTAGTCAGTGGAGCATGCGACTCCTGATCTTAGGCTTAGGAGTTCAAGACCCATAGTGGATGTAGAGAGGACTTAAAAATCTTTAAAAAACAATACTGTTGTAGCCACAAAAAACACCTATTTGAGTTTAATTCTGCTTACAGGTGAGCATTTACTGCTGCTTACTTGTATGGCATACAAGTTGGCAAGTTTAAATTAAATAGGTGCACCTAGATTTCCCAAATCCTTGAAGTTGACAGAGAAGGCCTCTGCACTCAAGCTGGCCCCTGCCTCCCTCTCCAGGCTCACTGCCTCCCCATTTTGAGATGGCTTAGAACGTGGAAGGAGCTGTTAAAAACATCACAGATGTGATCGGTGGATGGGGAGGCTCTAGAGAAGCACCAATAGAAATATCACACGAGCCATGTTCAAAGAGATAAAACAAGTGAAATCTTAATAAAATGCTTCATTTAACCCAACTCATCCAAAATGTCATTTTAACATCTGATCAACTTTAAAAATCATTGGTGAGATACTTCATGGTCTTTTAAGTCTCTGAAATCCAGTGTGCTTTTATACACACAGCACACCATCTGTTTGGACTGGCCAGATCTCAGGTGCCCCACATGACCAGTGGCCGCCATGTTGGAGGGCACAGAGCTCCCCTAAGAGCAAGGCTCTCATGAGCCAGCGACAGGGCCATGGGCAAGTCCTTGGCTCTTCCCCCATGGGTTTGCTCATCTGACACCAGATGACTCTTCCAGCCCAAAGGTCTGTGGCGCTCTGTCTCTTTCTGAGCAATAGCTATATTAAATCGCTTTTAAAATAACAGATGCAGAGATGGATGAAAAAATGAACGAGTAAGTGAACAGGTCAATTATGGGTTACAGTCGCCGACGCCATCATCTGGCTGAGAGCAGGAGCAGTGGGAGCAAGCTCGTTGTTGTAACTTGTGTGGGTGAGAACGTTTCCTTACAGCAGCTCTGGGAACTTGAAAGGAGGGACGAGAGGTAGGAGAAGCTGCTGCTTAGAGTTCCATGTTGCCAGAGAAATCATCATTTATATGACAACGGAGATTCATAATAAAGTGTCCCATATAACCCCCTGAGATTTTAAAATGGATTGGCAATAAATTTAATGCTCACATCACTTAAGCACAGACTAAATGCAAAGTATCTGTTATTGATTTCTTTGACGTCACTCTTTAGTATATATAAATTGGTTTCTGCAATTTGCTTCTCCAGAGAGACATGCAGGGAAAAAAATGTCAAGCAGTGGAGGAATTTAAGTTGGTATAAAAGATCAGCTGAACCTGGCTGTAATACCTTTTCATTTTCGTGGATTCAAATTACTTGCCCAAATTCTTAGCCTGGCCATTTGAAAACCTTCTCATGTTTTTTAGAAAACTGAGATGATCAGAAATCCGCCAAGGTGTTTCTTCTACTTTTAACACACCAAAAGCAAAATAAATCTTCTACTGAGTCTCCATTAATCCTGACTTGATAGAAACCTTCTTTCTAATCACAACTCCAGGCCACAAGGAAACCCGTAGAACAGCTCTGACGTTACCTGGTAAGACGTTGCGGTTATCCACACACATGGAGAAGATGCGCTCATACACCAGCTTTCCTGGGGAGGAAAGGACAGATGGTGTTAGCCTCCCGCTCACTAAGTAAACGTTTGTTAATTAGGGACAGAGCTGGCTGGTCCCAGAGCACTTTAACTCCTGATGGTATGCTGCCACCTAGTGGAATAAATTTTAAGCCACGTTTCTTTTGTTTCTGTTTTTAATAACAGGAGGGGACTTGTACTTTCTGCTAGGCAGGGAAGTCATCCTTCTCCCCTTAGAGAGGGACACTTAGGGCGAAGAGGACCTCAGACACCTCCATTCACTTAATACTGAACAGTCCACGTTCTACTTCTAAGCCAGAGGCTGTAGATGGGCAGCTTGTGGGTGGAACTCAGCCAGGGATCCATTTTGTTTGGCCCACAACAAAAAGACCCACGAAGAGCTTTAACTTTTTTTTTTTAATTAGTTGCCAACAGGTAAAAACTTTCCTTCATGTGAAAAACCTGATTTCCTGCTTCTTCACAAGTGATGTGCCAAAAATGGCCCATATCCCTACAGAATAAAAATGAGCTTTGACAGGGGCGCCTGGGTGGCTCAGTCGGTTAAGTGGCTGCTTTCGGCTCAGGTCATGATCCCGGGATCCTAGGATCGAGTCCAGCATCAGGCTCCTTGCTCAGCAGGGGAGCCTACGTCTCCCTCTCCCTGCTGCTCCCCCTGCTTGTGCTTGCTCTCAAATACATAAATAAAATCTTAAAAAAAAAAAAAAAACTTTCTTTAAGAAAAAAAAATGAGCTACAACAAATTAGTAGCTGACCCTTCAAATGGCATCTATACCACCCAGGTTGTCGTTTATGTGATCTGCCTGGTGCCCAGAAGCATCAAAATTTGAGATTCAACTAGAAAGGGTAGTTGAAGCTACAAGGGTAGAAATTTGTGTCTGTTTTGTCCATGAATATATTCCCAGTACTAAGATCAGTGCCTGGCACATTGTGGATGCTCAGTATTTGCTAGATGCATAAACAAACATATTTTAGGTGATGTGGGTCACAGGTCACTGCTACAATTATTCAAATCTGCTGTTGTAGCCCGAAAGCAATCATAGGCCATATATAAACAAATGGATGTGGTTGGTTACGGTTATGTTCCAATAACAATTAAACTTTATTTACAAAAACAAGTGGGCAGGGTACACTTGGCCCACAAGCCACCCCTTAATCTAGCACTAAAAGCTTTATTTTGTCTGTGCTACTTTAGAAAATACTGTCAACATTGAAGGGATAAGAATTATAGTTCTATTCCTTTCCTGGAGCCTCCCAAATCACCTTTAATTTCCAAAGTATTTCCCTGAGCTCTTGTGTTGTGTTTTTTTTTCCCCCCATAACGCCATCATTCAGGAAAGCAAAGAACCACACAGCCTGTCCTCGCACGGAAAAAAAAAGAAAGGAAATTCTAAGAATGTGAAGTCAAATGAGTTCACCAAGAAACGACACAAAGCTAGGACAAAGGGCAGGAAGCCATCCAAGCGAAGAGGAGACATCTTGGTGCCTCTCCCCGTGTGCACTACTTCCATCACAGTCACATAAAGACGCTTGTTGAAAAGGCACATTCCTGGGGCCCACCTCGGAGCTAGCAAAAAACCCTATTTTGGAGGGCGAGGACTAGGAATATGAATTTTGAATAACCTCGCTAGGGAATTCCTGTATCCACTCCCATGGTGGGAACCATGGACTTAGACAAGCGCCCCGGGTCTCTGAGCTAAAACTTGCCTCGGGTGTGGGAATCTCTAGGAAGTGACGAGCCTCCCACTTCCCTCTAAACCAGTGGTCCCCAACCTCGGCTAAACACTCGAAGCACCTGGGGCGCCTGAAAACAGGCTGGTGTCTGTGTCTGTCCCCAGAGGTTCTGATAGAAAAGATCTGGGGTGCAGCTTGACCAATGGGAGTGTTTTTAAACCCCCCCAAGTGTGCAGCCAAGGATGAAAACCCCTGCTCTCAACAGTTTAATTGAAGAGCTCCTAGGAAGCCTCAGGGAATAAACCCCAGTTCTCAAAGCCACCTGCCTTCTTCCTCCTGGCAGGAAGTGCTTTCCTTACCGGGGGCCACGAGCTCCCACGGCAGCCACACCTGGGGCCATGATGGGCCTCCTCCGTGAGGACCACAGGACACGGCATTGGGACTGCATGTAATCTTACCTCGGGCCATCACACAGCAAGCCACGCTGGTCACCTCTCACCTCCTATACTCCCTGGACCGGACTTAAGAGCCCAAAACACTTTTACTTCCTCCCAAAAAAGCCTGCCATCCCTCTACAACCACCATTTTTATAGTGTACCTTCATATGCTAAGGGGCCTTTAACTACAAAATCATTTTTGGCCAAACAAGTTTAGAGAATATTTTTTCCCTTTGTTAGGTTAGTGGACAACAGTCTTGAGAAATGATGCCTGACCCTAGATTTATTTCCTGTCCTGACTCACCGTCTTACAAATCAAGAATACTAAAGTAGAGAAATAATTTTCTGAGCCCTTACTTTGTACCAGGCACTGTTCAAAATCGCTTACACTGATCCTGCCAGCCAACTCCCGGAAGAGGAAAATCGTTATCTGCCTCTGACGCATTCTCTTAATTCCCTCCAGAAGCAGGATCTATTAAGCCCATTTTACAGGGGAAGAAACCAAGGCTCAGGTGCACGCAACTCTGGCACGGGACACACAGGCACGGGACGTGGGCAGAGAGACTCCAGAGCCCAGCTCTGCGCTCGGTGCCGCCAGTGAAATCCCACGGCAAGTCCAGCCCGCGCCTTCTCGTCTGCACGTGCGCAGGGCCGTGGCCCACGTCCCAGCCCAGCGAGGTGCTCCCGCCGTCCATCAGTCACGCCAACCACTGCGCACCTGCCCCCAGCCAGTCAAGTGCCTCCCTACGGAGCAGCGTTAGGACGAGCTGCACGAGATGGGATCCCAGCGCTCCGACCTTCCACCCAAGCGAGGCAGACTCCCGCTCCTTTGGTGAAAGGTCAAAGCTGCACGTTCTGTTGTGCGCCGAGCACAACAGTCTCCCCGAGCACCTGCAGAAGCAGGCTGCCTCACGATCCCGGGAACGTGGTTCGCAACAGATCCTCACAAGGGCACCATCGGGAGCGCCATCTGGACGTGGAGAAGGACAAGGGGGCCGAAAGCCGGTACCTCATTTGAATGTTCGGTTTTGAAAAAGAAAACCATTCCCCTGATTGAAAATTCAAAAAGAGTACTGAGGGAAGTTTCTCTCTGGCCCATCCCCGTCCACTCCACCGCCCCCGGTGGCCTCTGAGGACTCCCGCTTCTGTGGAATTTCTCGGATATCCTCCTAAAGGTTTCTTCAGGCAAATCAAAGTGAATATGAACAAGGATTCTAATTTCTCCTCCTCTCTTACACAAAACAGAACAAACTCTACAGCTGTTCTGCATCTTGCCTTTCTCACGCGACGACATGTATACCCTGGAGATCCCTCCACGTCGCAACTCTTCCTATGCTCCAGGCTACAGAAGGACCGCCATTTATCTAACTGGTCCCCTAGTGATTGCCTCCTGGGTTGTTTCCAGGGTTCCGCTTTCACAAATGGGATGAATTCCCAGAGGTGAAATTGCCGGGGTCAAACGTACACACATTTGTAATTTTTCATGGAGAGCAACATTTCCCCCATGAGCCAAGTTCAAGAGAAACCAAACAGGTCTTGGACGACAGAGCAAACTCCGAATCCCAGCTCTGCCACTCACTCCCCTTGCAATCCCCGGCCAGCTTCTTCGCTTCTCTGTGCCTCGGGCCCCTCACCTGTGAAAGGAGGTCATTAGAGACCCCACTTCACAGGTGGTGATGAAGACATGATGAGTTATCTCTAAAGCACCCAGAACAGAGTCAGGCCCAAGGACATTATTTGCTGAGGGTTGATCACTGCTATCATCAACGCTCAGCCCAGCTAATTTCTGGGAGAGGACAAGAACAGGCATCTGCACTAGATCCCGTCTCGCCAAGGGAAGGGACTGGGATGCCGCCAACGGAGGCTGGCAGAAGGGCTGCCCAAAATTCTCACAAGGTTAATGTCCGGATCTGCCCAGGCTTGTAGGGTAGAACCCGATCCGTCGGTGTGCCCGTGCTAGTCTCACTCGGGACGCTGACTCATGCAGAAGAAACTTGGAGGAGGCAGGCGAGGGAAACCAGGAGGCCGGCGTGTTAACCCACCATGAGAAAGACGACTGTCAGGAGAACCAGACACAACCACTGACTTCTCTCCCTGACTGATGTCCTCGCTGCTGAGGGCAAGCTGCTATGGGGACAAGTCAAGGCCCAAAGGGCATATGACTGGGTGTCTATTCTGAGAGCCTAACTCACCCGGCCTTTCTGCAAATCCATTCATTCTCTCCATCTCCGCCGTCTCCCCGGCCTTCGACCTCAAGTGCCACGATGGCCGCCTGCCCAGGCTCCCTGCCCCACCTCCGCCCTACAGTCTCAACAAGCGGCCTGTCAAACTCAAATCCCATCACATCCCTGCTCGCCTGAACACTCCCGGTGGTTCCTTATGTCCTCAGGGTCAAAGCACAAGTCCTTCCAAAGGCTCACAAGGCCTGCCAAGACCTCCGGCCACGTCAGCTCCTGCACACCCCACTCCGGCCCTCCCCCGGCCCCCGGCCTCTTCAAACCTGCCAGGCATGCTCCCACCCCCTGGGGGCTTTGCACCCGCTGCCCTCGGCCTCACGTGGCTGCAGCCTCCCTCCCCCAGAGAGCACGTGGCTCGTCTCTCCTCTCCTTCAAGCACTTGCTCCAATAGTGACATCTCAGCAGGGCCTCCTGTGACCATCCTATCTCCAACTGCAGCCTCCTCACCCCTTGCCCACCTTCCCTCAACTCCCCTAACCCTCCTCTGTTTTGTTTTTTCCCTTCAGAGTGCTGATCATCCCCTAACATACAAATGGGTTTACTCATTTGTTTTGCAAATCCCCTTTTACCAGAACATAAGCCCTGCAAAGGGGAGGGCTTTTGTCTCTTCTTGCTGATGCAGCCTTGGTACTCAGCGGAGTGCCTGCGCCACCTGACCCTGACTGGCCATCACTCAACCAGGCCATCTCTTCTTGGGGTCCAGTTAGCTCCTTTTTTCTGGCAACAGCATCACTTTCCTTCTTTGGGGGGACCCAGGCCTGGATAATCTGCACACTCATCCCCCAGATAGCAAGAATGACTCAAAACTGACTTGTGATCCAACCTGGCCAAGGAGATGGAATTCTAGGACTTTGGGTTGAATGTCTGGAAGAAAGCAGCTCTTCCCCTGTCCTGGGACTACTAACAGGAGAACATATCCAAGCAGAGAACACCTTTCAGAGGCTGAGAATGAAGCGAACCCAGGGGCAAGTACGAGAAAATGCTAACACACTGAGTTCCTGAATCCAGAAACTACCCCTGGACTTTTCAGCCTAAGCCAATAAATACCCCCTTTCCCCAAGACTAGCAGGAGTTAGACTTTTTTATATCATTTGTTCTAGCTAGTACACTTAGTCCCTGGTCTCCTGTGAAATAAATGGGGGGCTCCGCTTGATATTTTGTTTTCTGCCACATTAGATCTTTCTATGGGCTCCAGGCGAGACTAGCTGGGTTCGGAGTCCACTGGTCCCTCCTTGGTAAGAAAGCAAATGTCCCTGTTCTCATCTGCTAGGTGGTCAGCCCTCAGAAGGCGATTGTGACTGCTAGTTCTTGGGGAGAACCTCGCCGCTAAACATCATATACAGTTCACAGGGCTGCCTGGCTTGATGCTCTCTGGTCACTGATGACCGCCAAGAAGCACAAAGGCCTCCTGTGTCTCCAGAGGGGCCCCAGGCTCTTCTTTTCGGTCTAGACCATTCTTTCTGAGGATGGGGAACATGGGACAAGGGGCAGTCGTGATGGGGCAGGAAACCTCACGAGAGCTGCTGTAGTCAGTTCCGGCAGGAGAGGACTGTGGCTGGGACTAAGGTGTTCAGCGAAGACAGATAAAAATGGACAAAGTGGAGGGAGACCCAGGAGACCGAAGAACCCGGTGACAGACTGGACGTGGGGCGCAGGGGAGGAGACTCTCAGATTGCCAGCTCGGGCACAGGGCACACGGAGCTGCCATTCCCGCCGACAGAAACCCATTGGGGGTGCCCAGAAGAGAAGCCGAGCTCGGTTCTGACCAAGGGAGCTCCAGGCACGATGACATGTCAAGGGACGGGAGCTGGTTTATCCCCCACGTGTCACTCGCTCACTTCACGGCCTCTCAGGAAGTTAGAAAACATGTCATTGAAGATTCTCTCAAAAACAGCACTCTTGTTCGTGAGCGGGCACGGGACGGTGGTTCGGTCTCCCTCATGTTTCACCCAATTACTTAAACCCACAGAAATTAAAGCAATACTACCACCCAACTTCTGGCAAAACAAACGAACAAACACACAAACAAATGTATTTCCTAGATGGGAAGATGAACAGGACTAGTACTCACCAAATGTATCAAGTATGTCGGTGATGAGGACAAATTTGCTTGGGTAGAACTGAATAACGCTCGTATCCGAAAGAAGCTTTGAACACTAAAAAAAAAAAAAAAAAAAAACAGAGAGAGAGAGAGAAAAGGAAATTCACTCTGTCGTGTCTGACTTGGCTGCAATGCTCCAGGCCTGGAAAATTAATTTCTACAAACGTGCGCAGGTGTTTGCCACGTCCCAAGCCCCATGTCAGACACTGGAGACATAATGAGAAGCAAAACCACTGTCCCCTCGACAAGGGGGGGCCAGACTACTGACTACAGAGCCTCTTATAAAAGACTCCAACATCTCCCTCTAAGAAAGCCACAGGAGGGGCGCCTGGGTGGCTCAGTGGGTTAAAGCCTCTGCCTCAGCTCAGGTCATGATCTCAGGGTCCTGGGATTGAGCCCCGCATCGGGCTCTCTGCTTCCCCCTCTCTCTGCCTACTTGTGATCTCTCCCTCTCTGTCAAATAAATAAAATCTTTAAAAAAAAAGGGGGGGGGGCGCCTGGGTGGCTCAGTGGGTTAAAGCCTCTGCCTTCGGGTCAGGTCATGATCTCAGGGTCCTGGGATTGAGCCCCGCATCGGGCTCTCTGCTCAGTGGGGAGCCTGCTTCCCCCCCTCTCTCTGCCTGCCTCTCTGCCTACTTGTGATATCTCTGTCAAATAAATAAATAAAATCTTAAAAAAAAAGAAAGAAAGAAAGAAAGAAAGAAAGAAAGAAAGAAAGAAAGAAAGCAAGCCACAGAACTGAGGAATCTTATCCAGAAGGGTCTTTGCTTATATACTGAATGAGGGTCGGGCATCAAAGTCACCAGGGGAGGTCAAGGACACCTCGCCCACCTCACAGATGACTCTGGCTTTGTTCCAAGTACTTTTCAGCAAGGCTTCCTCTGATTTATCTCAGGATGGTCTTGATTGTTCAACATTCTTTTCTATGAAATGACCCATAGGTACATCTCCAGAGTTTCTTAAGCGAGCATCTATTTTTTTTAATTGTAGTGTAGTGGACACACAATGTTAGTTTCAGGCGGACAACACAGCATTAGACAACTCTATGTCACGCTATGCTCACAACTGTAGCTACCATCTGCCACCATAAAACAGTCTCACAATAGCACTGACTCTATTCCCTATGCTGTACGTTTTAGCCCCATAGCACCGATTATTTATCCTCACTTCCCAATTTCACTCTAAAAGGAAACATGACGAGTTTCAAAGAGCACATGTTTCTCTACAACTGTGATACGCAACACCGGGAACATTGTGGCTTTGCAGGGAATCGCTCAATCCCTATGCTTGTATCACTCACCCCAAAGGGCCATCGACATGCTCAGATCTTTTTTATTTTTTAGAGAGAAAGAGCGTGAGCCAGGAGGGGCAGGGGGAGGAGGAGAGAGAGAACCCCAAGCAGGCTCCATGCTCAGCACAGAGCCCGACACGGTGCTCAACCCTAGGCCCCTGTGAACATGACCTGAGGTGAAATCATGATTGGGATGCTCTAACCGACGAAACACCCCAACATGTTCTCAGCTCTTAATAGGACACTACAGCCACACAACGTGGCCTGAAACACCCCAGATTAAGTTAGCTTTTATAACCAGAAACAAAAATCCTATTCCTTCTTTGGAGAACAAAACTTAATGCCCTGATAACTTTATGAATTCAAAAGTCAGCACAAGGAACTACATAACTTGGCCATATTCTAGCATTCCAATACTTCACCTTTAAATACAAATATCACTTAAAAACAAGATATTTGAACATTTAGAAAGAGTCCGTTATACGCTTTCCAATGTGCAGAGAGTGGAAATAATGTCTATCCTATCAAGAGGTAGGCTGATATGGGTTTTCAGTTTGGCATTGCGACCCAGTTTCTAAAGTGTTAAACTCACGAAGTTTCTCCTTAGCATGACAGCCCAAAGCTAAACAACGTTTCTGATTTGTGAAACATCCTCTTACAGCACGAATGTTGGGGGGGGGAGGGGCAGAAGGGTGAGGGGAACGTAAGCTGTTAAAACAATGGTGCTGACACCAAACGTGGCATTTGGACGCTCGTAGAAATCCATTTCCGGAAGTCTTGCTTTGTGTTCTTCATATGCCCTTTATGTGAGCTCCAACTTAAACAACGGCCCCATGAGATTTCAGGGCTTGGAAAAAGCAAACAACTCAGAATCCTAGAGGCTGCTTATAATACACAGCCCTCCGTTCCTAGGGAGGTGACGTCTCCTGAGTTCCTACCCAGAGCCCCTCAGAGAGGAGTTACTGCCTGGTGGTGAGGTGAGAAGACAGAATCCAAACACAAGATTTCAGATTAAACACAGCTGGGGCTTCCCGACATGTGCGTACTGATTTTTCTCCCAAGCTGGTATCACAGAACATACATTTTACACAAGAGAACAGGAAGCAGAATTTTTTAAGTCCATGGTTAAAGTCCTAATCATGTCCTAAATTGAAGTCCCCCCCTTTAAACCACTATTTTGAAGATGCCAAGTTTTTTGTGTGTTTTGGTTTTTTTTTAATTTATTTGAGAGAGAGACAGCAACAGAGATAGAGCACAAGCAGGGAAGAGAAGGTCAAGCAGACTCCATGCTGAGCAGGGAGCCTGACGTGGGGCTCGATCCCAGACCCTGGGACCATGACCTTAGCCGAAGGCAGACGCCCAACCCACTGAGCCACCCAGGCGCCCCTGAAGATGCCGGTTTTTTAAAGCTTTGGTGCAGCTTCCTAAATAAAAATCAGGCTTCCTAGGGTACATGTTAAGATTGCAGGTTCTCGGGGCACCTGGGTGGCTCAGTCGGTTAAGTGTCCGACTCGATCTCAGGGTTGTGAGTTCCAGCCCTGTGCTGGGCTCTGCACTGGGTGTCGAGCCAGATTAAAAAAAAAAAAAAAAAAGATTCCCTGGCTCCATGCCAAGCCTACTGCTCAAAACCTCCAGCTGAGGCACCAGGCAATCAGTATTTTTGACAAGGGCTCCAGGTGACAGCTGCACGGGAACCCGGGACACACTGGGTTCGTGATATCCACAATCCATAGCGTACTCCGAATGGACTGAGCATCCCACAGCCCACATGTTCTCAGCTCTGGAAGCGTCCGGGGAGCTTTAAAAAATAATGGCACCTGGGTCCCACTCCCAGAGATTCTGATCAAGCTGGTCTGGGGTGCAGCTCAGACTCAGAACATTTTTAAAGTTCCCAAGGGATTCTGATGTGCAGCCGAGGTGGAGAAGCACCGTGGCGACGCTTCCTGAACATACTCTGCCTGAAACACTTGCTATGGAACTGATTAGCACTGCTGGAAAAATACTAAAAGGGTGTTTTCCATTTGTTTCCAATCACCAACGTTCTACAAGGACACTAGGCAGTTCCTAGAATTCAATATATTAATGTATGTGTGTGTGTGTGTGTGTGTGTGTGTGTGTGCACGCGTATATATAATTTAAGTAGCCAAAACAAAAGGGTAAAGTAAAACATAACCTACAGCCACAAACTAAGAAATAAAGATGGATCGAGGGAAGAAAGCAGACTAATCAGAGGACAATTACTACTGAGTATACATGGGAAAAAAAACCCTAAAAATAAGTAAGAAAAATACAAACAACATTAACGGAAAAAATGAGCAAGAAGAATCAACAAAAGCTACTTTATAAGAGAAGGAAACCCCAACGGCCAATAAACACGTGAAAAGAGGCTCAATCTTATTACAATCAGGGAATTGCAAATTAAAACCATAACACAATAGGATTTTATTACCTCCTCAACTGGAAAAATGAACAGAAAGTCTGCTCATACCAAACATTGGGAGGACGCTGGGCAGCGGACTCACACAGCCCCACTGCTGCTGGGAGCGCGCAGGCACGGCTGCGCGGGGAAGCCATCTGGCATCGCCGGGTCAAGAGGCACAGACCCAGCACCCAAGCAATTCCACTCACAGCTATGGGCCCTGCTCTCCAGAGAGGCCAGAAGACATGTCCAAGAGTGACCACGGTAACGTTGTTCGTAACGATAAAGGAAGAAAAAAAGGAAAAACCAGATGCCCATCGACAGAAAGAATGATATATATCTTATGGACCAGTAGACTCACTACTGTTAAGACGGCAAATCTCTCTAACTGACCTACAAAGTCAACACAATCCCCATCAGAATCCTCTGTTTGGAGGGGGAGTGGGGGGTGGGTAGAAACTGACAGCCTGATCCTAAAAATCACATAGAAATGCAAAGGACCCGGGATAGCCAATAATTTGGCGGGGAAGGGGAACTAAGTTAAAAGATTGACACTAACCAGTTTCAAAATTTACCATAGGGGCGCCTGCGTGGCGCAGTCGGTTAAGCATCTGACTCTTGGTTTTGACACAGGTCCTGATCTCAGGGTGGTGCGACTGAGCCTCTTGTCAGGCTCTGTGCTCCGCATGGAGTCTTACAATTCTCTCTCCCCCCTCTCCCTCTGCCCCTCCCCCACGGCACTCGCATGCATGTGCTCTCTCTCTCAAATAAATCTTAAAAAAAATTTATCATAAAGCTACAGTAATCCAGACAGTGTGATACTAGCATGAGGACAGACTTACACAGATTTATGGAATTGACTTAAGAGTCCAGAAATAAACCTCTACATTTATGGTCAGGTAACTTTAAAGAAGATGCCAAAATAATTCAATAAGGAAAAGCCAGCTTATTCAACAAATACTGCTGAAACAACCAGATATCCATGTGTGAAACAAATAAATCTAGACCCTTATAACTAAACATAAAAATCACTTCAAAATGGGCCATAAACCTAGATGCAGGATCTAAAATTATAAAACCTCTAGAAGAGGGGTGCCTGGCTGGCTCGGTCGGTAGAGCATGTGACTCTCGATATTGGGGTTGGGAGTTTGAGCCCCACGCTGATTTAAAAATAAAATCTTTAAAAAAAAAAAAAAAAAAGCTCCTAGAAGAAAACAAAGGAAAAAATCCTGAGGACCTTGGGTTATGCAAAGACTCCAAAAGCATGAGCCAAGAGACAGACAACTGATAAACTGGATTTCGCTAAAACTAAAAACTCATCCACTTCAAAAGACACTATTATGAAAACGAGACAACCCACAGCCTAGGACGATCCTTGCAGATCAGATACTTGATAAGGAACTTGTATCGAGGATAAAGAATTGTTACAACTCAAAAACACAATGTGATTTTAAAATGGGCGAGTCATATTAAATCTTTCACTTAACAAAGATATAAAAACGGCCAATGAGCATATGAAAAACAGCCTAATCTTGGTCCTGAGGGATTGCAAATTAAAACCACCAGTGAGATACCACTTCAAACCGACTAGGATGACTGTCATCGAAGTGACAGTAACACGAGCATCAGCAAACATACAGAGGAATTGGAACCCTCACGCCTGGCTGGTGGGGATGCAAACGTGAAATGGTTTGGCCATTTCTCAAAAAGTTACACATTCCCTTATCACAGGACTCAGCAACTTTACTCCTAGGAATCTACCCCAGAGAAATGAAAGCATGTGTCCACACAAAGACTCGTACACAAGTGTTCACGGTGGCATCATTCGAAACAGCCAGAGTGGAAATGACCTCAGCGGCCAGCCAACTTGTTAATGGGTAAGTAAAATGTGGTTCTTTATACAATGGACTACTACTCAGCAGTAAAAAGGTACAGAGTATTGATACTGTAGCATGGACAGACCTCAAACACATGACGCCAAGTTAAAGAATCCGGAGGCAAATGAAACGTCCAGGGAAGGCGAATTTATAGCCAGAAAGCAGATCAGTGGTTTTGTGGGGCTGGAGGTGTCAGGGTCTGACTGGAAACAGGCTTGAGGGAATTTGGGGGGGGGCGGGCGGTAAAAACACGCTCTAAAACTGAATTGTATAATAATTAAGTAACTTACTAAAAATCACTGAAATACGTTTTACTAAAACCACCACACAACAGAATACCTTACTGCAGAGTAAATAAAGTCAACTGTGCTCACTTCTCTGTATGCTGCTTCCCCCCCTTGATTCTCTTTTTTGGCCAAAGAAGCAGCCTTTAAAGTATCGAAAGTAAAATAGTTACTATTAACCAGATGTGGAGTTAATGAAACACTTCCACAGTTCTTTTCTTTGAGAAGACATGAATCAAATCTTCTCCAGATGTAAAAACTCTTGGACATCAAGTTCTCTATACTCCAGTCCTTTATGGGGAGATGTTGCCAATAAAAATACTTTGAAGAAGCACTTGTTAGTTTAATATTTTCTTCCTTGAGCCGCTCAGCAAGCAACCCTCATCACATGTATCCAGGATGAGAGGACTCTTCTTCGGGAGTATTTACTTTGTAAACTAACGACAGTGGCCAAAGGGAAATGAGCTCAGGTTTGCCTCTCTCATGAAACACAAGAAGAAAAAAAAAAAAACACCTGCTGCACAAAGTGTCATCTTCAAAGACTTCAACTACCCAGTGTCAAGACCACCAGACTCTATCCCTCTCTCCAAACCAACAGGTGAGAAAACAGATGTCACGTTGCTATGAGGTTGAACAAGAACAGGACTGTCCTTTTGAACTAAAATGGCTTTTCAGAAATTGTGAACTCTGCTCTGAAAATTATAATGCACACACGAGTCCTTTTACAGTGTACTTCTGAGCATGTTTTGCCAAGAGACAATGAACTGAAGGGTCAAGAAACTGAATAAGCTCTTTTCCTTACAGAACTTGATCTTGTGATCCAAGAGCTGTCATGGATCAACAAATTCGTCAACAAAGGATTCAACAAATGTACCTCTCCTAACTCCATCAACGTGTTTTATCACATAATTACGCAGAATATGAGCCAAAAATGCACATACCAGAAACACACAACCATGAGTCCCAAAAATACAAAGGAAATCTGATCAAGGAAACCTAAGACAGTTGGTCAATCTTCGGTTTGTACAAATCATAAATATGTCAGCAGATGTATCAGGGCCAAGAAACTGCACAATCCAGGGGAAATCATTAATTCTGTAATCCAAGCTGAAGGTCCTGGAATTGTGCAGTACACAACCTGTGCAGCTGTACATGGTGGCCCTGGAATCGGTCATCTCATAAAAACACAGATTCATCATCGCGGCCTTTCAAAGGAAGTATGTGAAAATGGAACAGATGAAAAAAAGTAGGGTAAGACCCTGAAGGCAGGCCTGTGAAAAACCTTAATTATCTATAAAGGAGTTTTACATAGGAGATTCTGGGGAAAGAAAAAAAAAATCACTAGACCTGACCTGGATGACTATTTTTAGAGCCTTCACTTTCTGGTCCGAGGCCCAGGCGTCCTTCAGTGACTGGTTGAGCTCCTCGATGCGGTTCACATAATCCTGTTGAGTCAAGTTCAACAGTTCCTTTTGGGATCCCTGTGGGCAGAAAGTAGGAAGATGTAAGCACAAAAAGAAAAACATCACTTGGCCACCACCCTGTGAATAATACTGAGTACTGGCTGAGCTTCGGTCCCTAAGTTTTTCTCATACCCCCAACCAGGACTGATAATTTCATCTTGTGACTGAAGAGGTTCTTTGAGTTTTCTGCAAAAAGAGGCAGAGTGCAGTCACTCGGACTGACCTTGGAGCAAGTCAGACCTAAGTCAACCCTCAGCTCAGTGACTCAGGTAATCACTGTGTGCCCGGCATGGGCCACCAGATGCCCAAGACACAAAGATGAACAAAAAGACATTATTTTTGCACTAACTGAGTTTCATGTACAGAGGATGAGACGGATATTAACATAAACGGAGATAAATGCTTCAGAGGAAACAATTTTATGAAAACCTACATCATACGTCACTGAATCGGAGGCACCCATTGTATAGGAAGCACAATTCTTCGTGTACCACTAAGGAAGAAAAAATTGCCAATCATGGACATATGCTAATTGAGAGACACAGCCCAATTTCAGGGACATTCAAATGTGGGGGAAAAGGTTTATCTCAGGATGGAAGAAATACACTAACAAAGGAACGGGCTCTAGACTGGTAGTCGAGGTTTCCTGGGGGCAGGTGGGGGGCTCAGTCAGTTAAGCATCTGCCTTTGGCGTGGGTCATGATCTCAGGGTCCTGGGATCGAGCACCGCATCGGGCTCCTGGCTCAGTGGGGAGCCCACTTCTCCCTCTCCCTCTGCAGCTCCCCCTGCTTTTGCTCTTATTCTGTCAAATAAG
Source organism: Potos flavus (assembly GCA_028534135.1). NCBI lineage: Eukaryota > Metazoa > Chordata > Mammalia > Carnivora > Procyonidae > Potos > Potos flavus. The sequence continues at coordinate 20,726,074 of CM052890.1, forward strand.
TAAAAGCTTAAAAAAAAAAAAAAAAAAAGAACGGTTTCTGGGAGGAAGGGATGCTGGAGACAAACATTCAGGGATGTGCAGGCGATACTGGACAATGGTGAAAGTGGGGGGTGGGGGCTGTTAACCAGACCAGAAGAAGTGCCTTCAGGAACACAACAAAAAGCCATGGCGGAAGGAAAGCAAGCTCATCGCGGGAATGAAATAAACCATGAACGTAAAGATTTAGCACAGCCTCTGGTACGTGCTGCCTGCTCACTAACCCTCGGCTGTTGTTAAGGTGTTATTTACAACCTCGCAGCAGTGAGAGTACTATTAACCCACACGAGACCACAAACCAAATCTTTTTTCTATCAATGTTCCCTGGAATCCAAAGTGAAGAGCTCTTTATTAAAGGAATACAAGCGGAAGGTTCAGGAAATTTGGACTGATCCCAATGGGTCCCATGAACTGCAAGATAGGGCCTTCCTTGTCCCTTTGCAGAAGGAAGAGCCACGTGACTAATTGGGGCCAATGGGCTGTGAGCACAGAGGCACGTGTCCCTTCCGGGCTGAGGCAGTAAGAAGTAACCCTTTCTCAGCCCTGCGGTGATGACCCTGAAGCCATCTGTTGAGATGGCAGCATCTCAAGACGGTGGTGTGTCTGTCACCTTCACTGGATGACTCATCTGAGGAAGAATAAGCTTGTGTTACAGTTTCAGAGGTTCACTTGTTAGCACCGTATAACCCAGCCTTGCCCTGACTAATAAGTGATGTTCACCTGGAAACCAGGGGGCAGCCATCTGCGGCTGTTGGTCCAAGCACCTCATATGCCTTAACTTATTTCATTCCTCGAACAACCCTAAGAGGCAGGTACTAGGAAACGTCACCCATTTTAGAGATAAGCAAACTGAGGCTCAGAGCGGTTAAGCCCCTTGCTCCAAATCCTGGAACTGCCAAACAGTAGAGCCGAGATTCAAACTCAGGCAGTCTGGCTCCAGAGTCTCTTACTCAGGATGCTAGGTGGCCTCTCTAAATGACATCGCAGGGGACACAAACTCCCCCACCTCCAGGGGCCAGGCCTGTGGTGTTCGTGAGTGAACCGGGACAGAAAGGACTGCAGAAACTGGACGGCACACGCCCTGGTTAAATGCGGGAATGTGGACCCTCAGTTATCAGGTGGAATTCAAAAAACAAAACAAAACTAGATTTATATACGAAATTCATCAACTTTTAAGAGTTGGCCAATGAGTCGTGTTCTCCAAAGGCATGTCTTCTGACAGGTCCGTGTGAGCCACGGCAAAGCCGGCGGAGCAGCCCCGTGCAGCCTCTGCACAAGGTATGATCTTTACACCGTGTGGGGCGCTTCCCGGGGAGGTGGCTGCTGCTGGCTTTTCCAGGCAGACCCTGTCCCCGCACGGCCTGGGTCTGCACGGGCAACACAGTGACAAGACGCCCTCAGAAAACCAGCCCAAGGCAGCTCCTGCGCGCTCATCCCCCTGCACCGCTGGCTGCTTTCCCTGGCGCGGCCGATGGCTCGGGGGGACGAGCACAATGTGCAGCGTGGGAATTCATCACAGAGCGGCCCCCGAAATGCATCGCACTTGGCAGGAGAAACGGAAGCACCGACCCTCCCCACGCTCAGCCGACGACGTGCTCACTCACCTCCTCAAAGTCATCCAGCTCCTCCAGCCTGGTCCGAACCTTCTCCGACATGGCGGACGTGGTGGTCCCGGCTTTGCCTAGACAGAACGGATTCCTGTCACACAGGTAGCTTTCTCTGTCCCCGACACCCCCAAAGGAAGGATCTCGGACTCTCCGCTTCAACGTGAGTAAGGGGGCCAGGGACCAACTTCATTACAGACAACTCTGAGATTTGGAAAACCACGTGCTTATATAACAGAAGTGCCACTGGAAACATTGTTGCCTAGAAGCTGCCCCAGAGCTCAGCAGGCCAGCCTCGAAATGGGCCCGCACTCCATTCGGTATTTATAAACTTTTCTCTGAATGGTTTGTTTTCTAAAGAAAGGCAGACCAGAGAAGAACGCCAAAAAGCCATCACACAATTGTCTCCCACCAACAAAAGGCCCCCTCAGGCTCGGACTCGGTGCGGGATTGTCACACGCTGATACTAAAGCCACCACCTCACCGTCTGCCCAACACCAGGGTTTCCGAAGCCACTCTTCGTGCCCACAGGGCTAGCCACGCCTCCGTCACCTGCAGCCGATTCCCACCATCCCATCCAAAGGTGGCTGGACAGAGACGAGGGGACGCCCTCCAGGCCGCGGGCCAGCCACGGGGTGAGGCGGGCCTCATCTCAGAAACCTTTCCCCATCTGAAAGGGGCTTCTGTTGGATCTGAGCTTCCCCTGCTCCGGCCCCCCAGACTCACTCTCAGGAACCGAAGTTCATTCTTTGAAGGCACAGGCTTCTTCGATCTAGTATTAACTCAAAGATTTGTCTGGGATCAGGCTGAGAGCACAGTGCAGTTACTTAATTACTAACAAACAGCTACTTAAGTTTCCAAATAATGTTTCTTGATTTTTTTTTTTTAACCTCGTTTCTACTGTTCCCTTCCATTTGAAACATTATACAGAAAGGGCACACATGTACGTTTTAACAGAAAATTATAAAACCCTGTGACCACCCAGCCCGGATATGGTCTTGCTTCCTGGTCACCGTACTCTTTAGTTGATGAAATTTACCCATGTAGTTACACAGAGCTGTCGGGCTGCTGTTTATTATGTTACACTATGTGACTACACCTCAGTATGTATCTTATTCTACTGCTGATGGATGTTCAGGTTGTTTCCTGTTTGGGGCTACCACGACCAATGCTGCCGCGAACATTTCTACGCCCCTGCTTCTCTTCAGGGCAGCGCCTTCTCAGACTCTTATAGGAATCACTCACAGATGAGTTAGCATGCAGATTCTGATTTTAGTAGGCCTACCAGGGCCCGAGACTCTGCATTTCTAATGACTCCCAAATGATGCCAATGCTACTGGCCCTTGGACCACACTTTAAGTGGGTAGAGTTGGAAAACGCTTTCTGTAAAGGGCCAGATGTAGGTATTTTAGGTTTTATGAGTCGGGTAGTCCGTCATAGGTACTCAACTCTGCCATGACAGCGCAAAAGCAGCTACGGACACTATGTGACCAACCAAGCATGGCTGGGTTCCAATAAAACTTTATTTACAAGCTTAAACAGGGGGCCAGATCTGGCCTGCAGGACATAGTTTGCTAATTTCTTATCTAGAGCATATCCTAATAGAATTGCTGGGTCAAAAGGTTGGCCCAACTTCAATTTTAATAGATACCACAGGAGTGCTTTATACAGTGGTTTTGTCACTTTACGCTCCCACTGGCAGCATGAGAGCCCTCCTGCTATCCATTCTCACCAGTAAGTGATCTCGTCAGTCTTTCTGATCTTTGCAAACCGGTAGATATGCAACAGTAGGACTTACTTTTTCACGGTTTGGGGTCAAAGTTACAGCCCTAACAAAGGGGCCCCCACTCTGATTACTAAAGTGTTGCTCCCACCTGCAGAGAACGAGGGCAAGCTGCAGCTGCCATACTAGTGATCTGCACATAAACCACAGCTGTGCTCATCTGCACAGCTGATTCATGAGGTTCATGAGCTGTATCAGCTGCCTCAGCATCACCTGGGAGCTCCGAAAAAAGCACTTTGCAGGGGTATCCTGGTGGCACAATCGGTTAAGCATCCAATTCTTCGTTTTGGCTCAGGCTGTGATCGCAGGATCATGAGAATGAGCCCCACGCTGGGCTCCATACTCAGCACAGAGTCCGCTTAGGACTCACTCCCTCTGCCTCTGCCCCTCCCTACCCCCACGCTCGCACTCTCTCAAATAAATTAATTAATTAAAAAAAAAAAGCAATCCCACTCCTCAAGATAGATTCAGCGAGTGCGGCCCCACAGTGTGTATTTGTGTGAAAGTTGCTCAGATGAGCCTGCTGCAAAGCTAGCGTAAGGCACGCTGGTCCAGGGCTGCTGACCATGTGTCGTGGCAGAAGAAAGTGAGGACTACAGTGTTTAGGGACCAGTGGCCACTAACATTGCGACTCCCGTCCCCGGCATATCTGTCTTCTCGCAAGGGGCAGGTAAAGACCTAAGGCAAAGTAACGGATCTCCAGAAAGGAGAATTTTAACCATTCCCCAGCGGCAAGCGGGTACCCGGAGAGAAGACTACTGCTCTGTACAATCAGGCAGTGAGCTCATGTTTTATTCTTAGAAACTCCTTTGGTGTTTTTCTTCCCCATTCATCACCTAAGTATGTATTCCAATTCTACTAAGTCTGTAAATGGCCTAGGAAACAACAGCTTTAATGGAATTAAACACCAGACTAGATACTACACATGGTTTTCCTTTGTGAAATTATACTAAAAGTTATAGGAGAATTCCCCATCAAGACAGTAACTACAACAAAAACTCACCTTTTTCAGATCCCATAAACAGATTCTGCAGAGGCAAAAATAATTTGTTAGTATTTTAAATTGACAAGTTTCTTCAACCAAAAAAACCCGTAAGATGCTTAATCACTCAAGTAGCACGAAGACAGCACGACCCATCATATGCCGACAAAGCTACTTATCCAAATGAAGAACAGAACTCTACTCAGAGGAGGCGAACACAGCTCACTAGAAACTACAGCAGATTCAATTTTCTACACGATTCAGGATGCTCAAAGTGAGCCAAGAAGTGGCAAAATTTTCGGGGCACCGGCGTCAGGGGGTGGCCTTCAGCTTACTCTCAATCGAGGTTTCACAGCCTTGGCGCTACTGACAGTCCAGACTGGAAAAGCCAGGTTGGGTGGCCCCGTGCACTGGAGGACCTTCAGCCGCGTCCCTGGTCTCTACCCACTAGATGCCAGTCACACCCCACAGCTGTGACAACCAGAAATGCCTCCGGACATTGCCATGTGTCCCCTGGGGGGTAAAATTACTCCTGCTTGGAAAATCACCGCTCTTAAGTAACTCAAAGCTTTCTGAGAATCAGAACAAAACGACTAGTCCAGCGATTCTGCCCACAACCCCCTCACCCGGTGCGAGCCCTGAGAGGAAGCCGGGAGGACAGGGATCCGGGCAGAGCCTTCCCACTGCTCACGGGGCCCACCCCTTCCTCCCTACTCACAGCCCTGATTTCTGACGGGCACACTGGTCCCCACTTCCCAGCATCCTTCCACCTGTGTCTGGCCCGTGATGACCTTCAAGACAAATGCGACTGGGTGTGTGGATGGGGGACTCTGGGAGGGCTTCTCAAATGAGCAAGGGTGCATCCTACTTTCCCTCTGCCTCCCTCCAACAACTTGGACATGAGGGGACACTGGACAGGGCAGGACAGAAAGAGCTGCCGTTCCAGCCTAGACCACCCACCTCCGGGCTGCTTTTCAGGGTCAAGAGAGAACTGTCAGTCCCGCCTACGTCACCAGTGAGAGCTTCGGTTCTAAGTTCCTGAACCTTGTCCTCCTCGGTAATGCCTGTAACGCAGGCATTCCCCTGCTCTCCCTGGCCGGTCTCGGGTCTCAGCATGGAGCCAACCACTCCGCCCTGTGGCCACCCAGAGAAACAGCGAACTTCCGGTTCTGGAAGAAATCCGGAGCCACAGCAAAAAGCACACCTTCTTGGGGGCAGGGAGGGGGCTCCTCACCCTCTAACTCAGACCTCCCCAGACACAAGGCTCCACCGTTCCAGTTCTTCCCCTGAACCGTGCCAGAGCCCTGATTCTTAACACAGCTTTTGAGAAATCAGTCAGCACATTTTTCTCCCAACTAACGTGACACAATGAGGGGAACGTATGGAGCCCAGGAGTTGGGGCAACATTAACCCCTGATGTTGTGATTTATAAGAAATCCCGTTCCTAAAACAGAAGCTCCTACTACCCTTGGAACTTCCTAAGGGGTGACAGTGGAAAAGGTATCTTCTGAACCCGCCTAAGGATAGGGACTGGCTTCCAAGGGAAGCAAACAGGTGATCAAAGGGTTAGAACTTTCAGTCCCACCCCCTGACCTCCAGGGAAGGGAGAGGGACAGGAGGTCAAATCAATCACCAATGGCTAATGGTTTAATCAATCGTGTCTATGCAATGAAGCCTCCATAAAAACCCAAAAGGACTGGGCTCCAAGAGTTTCCAGGTTGGTGAACAGGACGGTGAACAGAATGCACCAGGCAGGACCCCAAACTCCACGGGGACAGGAGGTCCTATGTTTGGAACCTCGCCCCCGGTCTCTCTTCCAGTGGATGCTGACTCACCGCCTTCAATATCCTTGCCATCTAGTGAGTGACTCGGTTTCCTGAGATCTGTGAGCCCCCGAGCAAATGAGCTGAGGCCGAGGAGGGGGTGGTAGGAATTGCACATATAGCCAGATGGCCACAGGCACAGCAGACAGCCTGGACTCGTGCCCCGGGGGCGAAGTGGGAGAGGGCGTCGAGGGACCAGGCCCCCAACCCGTGGGAAGAGACGCAGTCTCTGGGCAGCTCTCTGTGTCAGAACCGAGCTGAGCTGCAGGACACCCGGCCGGCGTCAGAGAATTACCTGGTGTGAGGGAAAATCCTCCGCACAGTGACAAAAAGCCATTATTACCAAGTCAGAAGCAGGCCCTGGCTGAGAGCGCACTGGTACTCACGATGGAGAGCTTTTCCGTGGTGGTGTACCGGGCGAGGATTTCACCTCGTTTGCTGGCCCAGGGCTCGAAGTCAGATCCTACGATGGAGTTCTCATCTCTGTCTCGTCTCTTTCGAGAGCTGTCCTAAGGAAAGGCAAGATGAGCTCTCAGCCACAATACTGTTTTAGTCTTTAAAAACGAAGTATAAGCCAAAAAAGTGACGGCAGTTGACCGCGAGGTACTGCAAAACTGAGATTTGATAGGAGAGTCAAACTTAAATGTTCTCACCAAATTAAACAAACACACGAAAAGGTAAATATGTGAGGTCATGAATGTATTAACTTGATGGGGATGTGCTTTCACGTTCACAGTCACCAACAGCAAATACTTGGGGCACCTCAGTGGCTCAGACCATCACACGGACAACTCTTGGTTTCAGCTCAGGTCACGACCTCATGGTGGTCGTGGGATCGAGCCCCGAGACCGGCTCCATGCTTAGCGGGAATCTGCTTGAGGATTCTTTCTCCCCCTCTCCGTTATCCCTTCCTCCCACTCATGCTCTAAAATAAATAAATCTTTAAAAAAAAAAAAGAAAAGGACGACTGGCCGGCTCAGTTGGTGAGGTGTCTGCCTTCGGCTCAGGTCATGATCCCGGAGTTGCGGGATCGAGCCCCACATCAGGGTCCCTGCTCAGCGGGAGTCTGCTTCTCCCTCTGCCCCTCACCCCGCTCATGCTTGCTCTCTCTCAAATAAATAAATAAAATCTTAAAAAAAAAAAAATCAAGGAAAGGCAAACGGCAAGCGATCATTCTTCAACCACGAAAACGGCAGAGCTCAACTGCAGAGACCATGCCAGGGGGCAAGGCTGTAGAAAGACAGGCACCGCTGGTGGTGCTAGAATGCTGGAGAGTGACTTGGCAACGGCCGTCAAAACCGTGAACACACTACCGTAGCCCAGTCCCGAACTTCTAAGAAGTCATCCTGCGGGGGCGCCTGGCTGGCTCAGTCGGTGGAGCATATGACTCTTGATCCTGGGGGTTGTGGGTTTGAGCCCCACGTTGGGTGTACAGATTGCGTAAATATAAAATCTTTAAAAAAAAAAAAGGAAGAAAAAGCAGTAGTTATCCCACAGATATCCACGTGCACGAGATGTGTGTCTGTTCCTGGCCCAGCGTGCCACGTCCAAGATGCATGAACACCAGAAACAGTCCACGCGTCCAGCATCAAGTGATGCAGTGCAGCCATCCAAAATAAAAAGACTGCTCGCTGAGTATGAACATGGAAAGTTCTCCAAGACACCTTGTCAGGTTAAAAAAAAAAAAAAAGTGCACGGAGGTGGGCAATGCCAGATGGGTCAGAGTGTGGATTCTGAAGTCAGCCTGGCTGGGCTTGAAGTCCGTGTACCCACGCTCCTCCTCCACGTGGGCCCTTTAGAACACCTGTCCCATGGCAGCGTGAGCACTAGGAATGCACTGCAGTCAGCAAACCCGGTTCCTACTATACTTGTTACTCATACAGGAGTATGTGTATAAATACTCAGAAACTGCTATCGTAGAGAGACCCCTGAGAAAATACAAAGAAGAGGCACCTGGGTGGCTCAGTGGGTTAAGCGTCTGGCTTCGGCTCAGGTCGGGATTCCAGGGTCCTGGGATGGAGTCCCGCATTGGGCACCTCGCACAGTGGGGAGCCTGCTTCTCCCTCTTCCTCTGCGGCTCCCCCGGCTTATGTGAGCGTGTGCGCTCCCTCTCTCTCAAATAAGTAAAATCTTTTTTTTTTTTCAAAGATTTATTTGACACAGAGAGAGACAGCAAGAGGGGGAACACAAGCAGGGGGAGTGGGAGAGGGAGAAGCAGGCTTCACATTGAGCAGAGCGCCCGACATGGGGCTCGATCCCAGGACCCTGGGATCATGACCTGAGCCGCAGGCAGATGCTTAACGACTGAGCTACCCAGGCGCCCCATCAAATAAATAAAATCTTTAAAAAAAAAAAAAAAAAAAGAAAAGAAAATACAAAGTGATAGAGGAGACAATGAGAACACTGATCACTGATCAAAGGCGGCCAAGAGGACGCAGGCTTCATTGGCGGTGCTTAACTCTCCCATGTGAAAAATCAGAGATTTACTTACATCACTACCTAAGAATAAATAAATAAATCAAGGAATCATAAGGGTGAAATTAAAACCCAAAATGAATTTTGAAATGCCTTCATAAAGAAAGGAAGAAGCTTCCGGGATCGTTGCCATCCTCCCCCGGGGAGGGGCGGCCTCCGAAAGCTGGACCCTGTGGGCGGCCAGGTCAGCCGAACTGTTACAAACAAAACGCCCCCTCCCCCGCCCCCTTGCGGGGCCTGTGCAGATTAAAAACAAAAAGATGAGAAACCGCCATCCCTGCAGGACCGACCACCAGCGGCCGTGTTACCGTGGCTGCGGGGTCCGCCGTGGCTGCGAACATGGAGAGGGGGTCGGTCCCGTCCAGCACGCTGCTCAGCGGGTCCACCACGGAGCTGGAGGACGACGAGGACGTGGAAGAAGTGCTGCCTTTCCGGCTCACTTTCTTGGTCTTCGACTCCGTGACCTGCGGGGAAAAACCGAGAGCTCAGGTGCGAGTTTCCTAAGACTTTTCCCGGAGAAACACTCACATGTGTTTTCGCTCATTCCCTTCACTGCAGGGACCCTTGCTCTGAGCAGGGAGGCTTATCTTCTGTGACAAACGGACATGACTCAGAATCCCAGCTATGGAGGAAGGGAAGGCGAAGAGCAGGGGTGAGGAAGAGACAGGGCCATCAGGACCCGGGAGCTGAGCTCTAAGTGCACCCCTGTCGGGCCCTCTTTCCCAAAGTGTGTCCCCGGACAAGCAGCATCCACATCACCAGGGAGCTGCTCGAAAACGTGGACTCTCAGGGTCCCCTGGGATCTACTGCATCAGAAGCCCCATCTTCACAAGACTGTCAGGCCATCCACGGGGTGCCAAGGGTCTAGGGAGGGTCATGAACCAGGGACTGAGAGATCCCAGGGTTGTCACGCTCTGCACACGGTCTCGGGGTGCTGCCGAGCTGTGTCATCACCATAAAGCAGTGGTGATGATGAGGAAAAGGTTCCTTTTTGGAGAACTTCCCGATGCCACCTGCTGGTGGTCCTGAGGGGCGGGGGGGGGGGGTGCGGGCGGGCAGGAGTTGGGGTGTGAAGCCGTGTCTTTGTTCCACTGGCCTCCAACTCTCCCCAACTCCAGATGACCAGACCAGGGGTGAACCCCTGAGCCAAGAGGATCCAACCACAGTCGCTCTGCTGAAAATTTAGGACCAAACCCAGAAAGCCGAGTTGCCCTCCACTCTCCTCTTGAAATGAGGAGGCTATGAAAACCCAGGGGCCAGGAGCAGAGGGACAGTAATGGACATTTTGGGAAGGTATTCACAGGGAGGAGGAGGAAACCTGTCTTGAGAGAGAGATATGACAGAATGTAACAGAATGACAGAGGGGCTTGGATAAATGATAACCTGACTGGCCTTTGTCCCTGGTTCTGGGACGGGGGCTCTAGTCCTTGGAGCGTGTGTCCCTCGCAAGCCTCCGGATCGTACTTGAGTTTAGGTACCGAGCTGCCGCAGCACGGGGGCTGCTCGCGACAAGGACCAAGCCTGTGAGCACAGCCAGGGGCTATCAGCCTGACCTCACGGGAGGGCGGCTGCGGATGGGGTTCAATCACGTGGCCAAGCAATCACCCCACCACACCAATGTAATAAAATCCCAACACGGAGGGCGGATGCGCCGAAGCTCAGGGAGCTTCCTGGTTGGTGGACACACGATGTGTCCACAGGCAGAGGGCACGGAGCTCCCTGTGGTCCCGAACCTTCCTGGACCTCGCCCTAGTGTCTCTCAGCTGGCTGCTCCTCATCTGTGTCCTTCATATCAAACTGTAAGGACAGTACTTTCCTGAGTTCTGGGAGTCCTTCTAGCCCATTTCAAACCCCAGGGAGACCTCGGGGAACACCTGGATATGCAGCCAGTTGGTCAGAAGCACAGTGGCCTGGGGTCCCCCAAATTCGCAGTGGGTGTCTCAAGCAAGGGCAGGCTTATTGGAGACCTTGACCCAAACCCGTAGGGTCTGACGCCATGACACCAACCTC
>CM052890.1:20737286-20784773 GCA_028534135.1 Potos flavus
CACCAGAAATGAGAGGACGGCCAGATCAGGAGCTGTGCAGACCCCAGATGGTAAGAGGTTTATGACACCTCTGTTTGTGATTTAAAGTAAAAAGGATCACAGGTAAAAATGTACTGGGATGCACAGCATCTTCCTGGATTTTCTCATTCGAAAATTCCAGACAAATTAATTGAAGCCAGGTGTTTCTCATTGGTTTTGGTTTTTTAAGCCTTAATGATACCCTAAAAGGTGCTTCTCGTGACGAGATCCAAGGAAACTCAGGGGCATTCAATTCCAATTTGGTGTATCAAAAGCTTGGAAGGAAATCGCTGCATGTTAGCTAGCTGCAGGGAATAGGGAAGGCAGCTGTTTATCAAGCATAAAATCAAAAGGTTGTATTTATTCCTAGAGTCTAGGACTGTATATTCTTTCATTTGCGCACTCATTCAAGGTAAACCACTTCACATCATTTGGAAAGAAAGATCAGAAAACAATCTCCCTGAGATGCAGGGTAGAGCGCACATCCCCAAATAATCCCACTGTGACTGTCACAGCTTGCTGACTTCCCTTCCCCCCCCCCAAACACTCCCAACCACTCCAGTCAGGAGAGCCCTGACAGGCCGGTCAGCCAAAGCACATGCCGTTCCTGCCTGTTACGAGCTCCTATTCATCCTCCAAAACCCAATTTAAGACTCTGCCCCTCTTAAGCCTTCTCCGAGCCCTCAGGTGAGGTTATACCTCATCCCAATGCCTGCTTTGGAGACCCTTCTGTTCTGTGTGTCTGCTCCATTCAACTGTCAACTCCTTGAGGCCAAGGGGTATGTGTGAAGGTTCTGCATCCGCAGTGCCCAGGCGCGGGGCCCTGCACGCACTGGGACGAACGGAAGCCATTCTACAGATAAGAAAATCAAGAGTGCTCCAGGTGAGCTGAGTAGCGGACCAAACAGCCAGGTGTCCCGTATCATCCAGACTCAGAGCTGAGTCCACCATTCCCTTTTCTGCAAGCAGCGCCCCCCAGAACATGGGAAACAAGCAGCCGGGGAGCTCAAGTTTTCTCTACGGAATGAATGGAGAGAGGGGCGTGAACGGTGCAGGGAAGGGGTAGCCGGGAGAGAACCAAGTTTCCACCCGTCCTGCTTCAGGGACCTCCCCTGGACCCGGGTAGTGGCCGGGGATTCTGTGGTCAAAACCACCGAGGATGCGATGGGAGACTCCCCCAGCACCGCCGGCAGAGAGCAATTCCCATTCACTCGCACGCACACGCTCACACTCGCAGAGACAGACCCAGAGACAGCAAAAATAACCCCTCTCCAAAGACCACCCGCCGCTTCTTCCTTACCAGGGAAAGACGGCCATCTTCCCGGTCACATGAGCAGTGGTACCGGGGCGGCCGGCCCTTTTCTCCTTTCCAGATACCGTCTCGCCCCGCCCCGCTCTGGCCGCCATGATTGTAAGGGGCAGATGTTCCCCAGCTGACCCTTGGGGGCGCCATGATTGTGAGGGGCAAGTGCCCGCCGCTGAGCTTTGGGAGCGCCACGATTGTGAGGTGCGGGCGGCTTTCCCCTGAGCCGGTCCTCGGCGCCATAATTATGAGCGGAAACGCACTTCCGGTGAGCCAGTTCTCGACACCGTAATTTTGAGGGGCGCACGCACTTGCGCTAAGCCGTTCGTCACTTAACTTGGCAAAGCTGTACGTTATGCTGTCCACTGACGCCATCATTGTGAGGGGTAGATGCCTTCTCTCAAAGCCTAGGCTATACCGTCTGCTAGCATTATAGTTAAGGAGGCAGGAGCCAGTGTCGCGAAATCCAAGCTGTGCTGTTTGCTAGTGATATGATTATGCAGGGCAGGTGCTCTCCCGATGGATGCCTTCCCTTATATCCCAGATTGCAACGTCCGCCGGCACTATTGTTATTGGGATGGGCGCCAGCACTGAAGACCGAGGTTGGGCCGGTCGTGGGCACCGTGATTGTCAGGGGCAGGCACACTTCCGCTGAATGGTCTGTGACGCCGCGATTGTGAGAGTCAGATACACTTCCGAAGCGCGTGCCAGACGCCATGATCGTGAGGGGCAAGCATACTTCCCCAAAAGGTCCGCCACTCCACAACTGTGAGGGGCCGGACCCACTTCCGGAGCCCGGGCCTAGAGGCCATGATTTTGAGGGGGCGGGCGTAGGTCCACGGACTGGCGCCACCATGACTGTGAAGGCAGATACCCGCCTTCGAAATCCAGGTTACACCGTCCGCCAGCACCACAGTTATGCTGAAGAGCCGAGGCTCTGCCGTTTTCTAGCCCCACGATTGCAAGGGACAGACGCATTCCCGCTGCCCTGCAACGCCATGATTATGAGGGGCGAATACACTTTCGGAGCGCCGTCCGCGACGCCGTAATTGCGAGAGGTGGGCGTACTTTTCCTGAGGGCCTCCCCATCCCCACCCCGCCCCCCGTGGCACCATGATCGTGAGGGTATGCGCTCGTCCTATGGGCCGCTGAGGTGCCATGATAGTAAGGGGCGGATACATTCCCACCGCGGTGTCCGCGACGCCATGATTGTGAAGGCCAATCGTAGCCGCGCCCCTCCGCCCCCTTCCCCCGGGAGGCGTGCCGCAGCGTGGGCATGCGCCGTGTGTGGGAAGGTGCTACCTGCTGCCTAGCCCACCGGCGCCCTCTGGGGGCGGAGAAGAATCCGGACACCCAGGCAGCGCAGATGCTAACCGTGGCTGGGGATGGGGAGAGGGTCTCTGGGGTTCGAGCGGTTTTACAGCTAATTCGCTGTTGGGCTGGGGTAGGCACCGTTCTCACCAGGCTGCTGCTTTCCCCTCCCGACCTTCCTCCCGAGACTAACAACCCGGTCTCTAAGGGCTGCCGGGGATCCGAGATGACCGCCTTCAGCTGGGGCTAAACCACATAGGGAAGTGGGGTTAGCTTGTCACCTAACTTGGCAAAGCTGTATGTGTCCGTAAAGGTGGATCCCCGTTTTGACCCCAGAATTTAGGTGTCGTGTTTTCTCGGATTAAAAAAAAAATCCGGATGTGTTCCTAAGAGCTACCGTGTACTACATGCTTACTGCGTCAGGCGCTGTGCAGCCACTTGACGTGCCCCTCCCAGCAAACCTCTGACATCAGCACCCCTGTTCGGGAGCCCCTGCAGGTGCACTGGAGGCGCCTGAGTGGCCCGAGAGGCAGCGGCTGCGGTTGACCGATCTGGTGGGGAGATGTGCTGTATCGCCGGGCGGCGTCTCATCCCTCGCTTTGCCTCTTTTGGCTCGCTAGTGTTTTCTGACAGCGCGTGAGCCACATTCTCAGGAAAACAGCGGAATACCGCACTCTCGACCCTCCGACAGCACTGGGAGTTCCGCACGCCGGGTCCTGGCGTTGTCACCTGGGACACGAGACTAACGCCGACGCTCAGGCGTGGGGAGATGGCTCTAAAACGCCCGGCACGCGGTGGGCGCTCACCTGAAGCTGCGCATCAACAGGCAGGCCAGGGATCGAGCTGCACCTGAAGAGCTTTGGTCTCCAGGGCCAGCTGCTGTCGCCTGCGCGTGCACACCGGCGCGGGCTCGCGTGGACGCGCAGGTTCTGGTTCAGGTCCGGGGCGCCGAGCCGGGTACGCACCCCCAGCCTCGCTGCCCAGCCCCGATCCGCGGCGCGGACCTCTAAGCCGGCTGTCTGAACCCATGGGAATGCGCCTGCGGGGTTTGCTCCACCACCAGCTGAGAAGCAAACCAGCTGAAGAAACTGAAGGTTTGAGAGCCACAGAGAAACTGGCCACAAAAGGAAGACAAGTGAAAAGACACTATTTTGTTGGCAAGGATAATTTTGGTTAGACAGGATTTTTTTGCCCTCAGAGCTGTGCTTGGAACCTGAGGATGTGACTCAGTCCACCATATTCCAGTTTGATTTGCTGTATTCAGCAAGTCTCCCTTCTGGGTTTTTGTTTTGTTTGGTTTTTTGGGTTTTTTGGATTGGGTTGGAGTTTTTGTTTTTGGGGGTTCTTTTTTTTTAGTTTTTTAAATTCCACTTAACACAGTGTAATATTAGTTTCAGGCCTACAACACAGTGATTCTTCCTTCTTTCTTTTAAATTATTTTTATAACCTATGCATGTGCCCGCTATGGTCTCTAAGCGATAAAGCATTCCACCTCCATTTGCTTATTTTTGTGTAACTGTTAATTGTCATTGGAGGCTGGTGAGGGGGCTTGTTTTCAGCTCCGAGTCCCTATGAGTAATGAGGCCTCCCAGTCATATCCTCATGTCCACCATTCCCAGAAGATGAAATGAACCACAGTTGAAGGGAGGCCCCAGGAAAAGTGATCGGCTCTTTCAGATTATACAGTGCAGGCTCTCCTCAGGAAGAGGGGAAAGTGAGGAGCGTTCACTGCGCTCACCTTAGCCCACGAGGCAGTAGCAAGACCTGGATCGTGAAGCGTGCTAATTACAATCTGCAGCTTTGATGTGCGCTTCAACCTCAGCATTCCCTCCCCTTGGCCCCCAGCAGGCTGCTAGCTCTACTAAACCGAGAGAGTTCCAGCTCCCAACAACTTTCCCTTCCTGAAAAGTTCCACTGGTGCAAAATCAAACGCTGGACAAAGCACTGGTATAGGTTACACATTAAATAGTAAACATATTTTTCATGGGACTTTTAATTATAAAAAAGATCATTACAGTATTAATGTTTTGCCCAGAGATTTTTCCGTATCTATCCCTCAGTGGTCCTTTCGTTGGTAAATAAAGATCAAACTAGATTTCTTTTAAGATGAAAAGTTTATTTTGCCTTTTGCCTAGAAGCAAAACTAGTGAAAATTAAAGTATAAAAATAAATACAATTTACGTTAATGGACATTCCACTCAAAGTAAAAATAACAAAAATAATGTATATAAATAAAAAATCCTTTAAAAGCACAAAACAACATCTGGCACTTTTATGAGAAAAAGCTGTGAACATTAAAATAGGTGTAAAACACACGCTTTTATCCTTAAAAAAAAAACTCCCATTTCTCAACCTTCATCTAAAGCTACTTTTAACTTTCTCCAAAACATACTATTTGTTTTAGCTAGTTTGCATTAGTGTGCACAAAACTTGTAGCATCTGTCTTTTCTTTCTGGAAAGACCCACAATGATATGAGTAAGGTGTATCCTGAGTTTTCAGAATGATAAAGCACAATTTATCATATTAAGATATTTTGATACTTTGTCTACAAATAAAAAATTGGTAACTCAGACATTTTTGACCATCTTCTGATTTCCTGGCTCACTCATTCAATAAGTGATAAATGATACCTATCTCAAAGAAAATCAAGTTTACACCCAGAGTAGGTTATTATTGTCTGTTTACAGCTGGATATAACAGCTAAATTTTAATTAGGACAGAAAATTGGAGAAAACAATCTTTATCTCCACCTTCTTAAAAGGATATTAAGAATATATATAGTCTGCATTTTCAAAATACCAGTATTATTTAAAATTCAAGTTAGAAAGAGTAAATGTACACAGTCCCAATTTTATGTGAGAAGCACAAAGCCCTTTTTGGAAATGGCATGATAAATTAACAGTGACATTCTCTTCCATAAAATCATGTTCCCTTGGTAACATTTTTTGGTTTATATTTTAAATGAATACATTAGTGATGAAAATCTTAAACATCAGTGCCTCTTAAGTAATGCAGAATTTCAACTCGACAATATTACTATCCCATTGGAAAGTCTGAACTTACTGTATAGCCCTTTAGTGTCTCCTAAATCAGGCAGGCTAGAAAAAACAGACTATGAAGTAACAAAATACGCAAACCACCAAAAACACAGAAGTGCATGCAGGGTGACTCAATTTTACAGAAATGGATGCATGGATTCACTCCTAGGTGCTACCACATTCAAGATTGTACTATCTCCCTAATTTGTTACCCTCCACAGAAAGATTTTATGATTTAGGAGAAGTGTTTCCAAGAGTACTGGGGTAACCTACATTAAACCTAACATTTCTGCACAAGACAACTAGCGGTTAAGACCAATGTACACTGTTGACCAAAATGGTGGCCCCCAGCTACTTCTGTGATAAATTCTGGAGGGACCACAATCAGCAGGCAAGTGTTTTCTCCTATGAGATTATCCTGTAAGTCCAACAATATGAAGACTGAGAGATCAATCAGTGTTTAAATTTTATAAAACCAAAGAAAAACATTCTTCTGCAGTAATTCCCCCTTGAATAGAACAGTATCTAATTTATCAAATTTAGCAATCAGTATGAAGAGGTAAATGAAATTTATGTTTCCAAACTTATTTGTAATTTATCACACCTTTTTGACATTTTATAGAAATAAACCCAAATGTCCTTGAAATTTACAAAAATCATTCTTAGCAGACATCTGGGTACAGAAAACAAACTTATGTTTGTACAGGTTAAGCAGAGATGGTCGATTAAATACTACTGTGTCTTCACCCAAACCTAATGTTAAGAGGATAATGAGGGTGTAGAGAAGGAATTAGCCAGACTGATCAAGTTTGCAGATAACTGCTCAGCCCTTTGATGTCACTTTGCCGGTGTAAACAGTCCAGGGCTAACTAAAGAGTCCTGGGCAGGAAAAAATCATAAGCGTGAAGCCCCCCCACCTGCCCCTTGTTCATCCTAACGAATGCTGTCTTCTTAAATTGTCGCAACATTTGGCAGCTTTCTTTGGATTTTTCCTGCATATACTCCTAAAAATAGAGCAAAACTAATATTATTTCTCAATGTCAATTTTTCTGTAATTCCAATTAATGAGTGTTCACTATACACCAGGCACCAAGCTAAGCGATATACATGATCATACTTAATCCTTACGTAAAATAATCCCGAGGTAGAAACTGTTACTACTATCTTAAGGATAATAAAACCGAGACGTGGGAGAGTAAGTCACGTGCCTAAGTGCCAGCCAGAAGCAGACTGTGAGAACCCAGTTACACCTGATTTGTTGTTTTACTTAACAACCATTTCGCATTACTGCTTCTACTTTGCTTTAATTAGTGGCTTTTGAATGTCACTATAAACTCCTGAGTCAAGCACAAGACATCAAATGAGCAAATGTTTTAAGACATGAGATCAGAGATCGCAATTTAGTTTGTAAGAACTATAAACAACTTTAAGTGCTTTGCAGCAAACTGTAACCCCTTAGCATCCTACTTCGGTATAAGAGTATGAAAGTCTATCATCACAACAAAAATGAGCTTTCTATAAATTACTAAATAAAGGGTTCATTCTCCATGCAGATCAAAATAAAGCATAAAGTTCAAGTTTGTCTGAAACATAATCCAGGCCATTAAAAATCTAAGCAAGAAAGAATCTTTTCAATTGCCACTATCGATCTCTGTGTTGAAATTCATAGTTAGAATATTGATCAGTCATATCCCAAATTTTCAATTTATGTAAAATGATAAAATCTTTAGTCTTTTTCAATTGTCTAAATAAGGCACTCATGTACAAATAAATCTTTAGAAAAAATAGGAAATTCTGTACTTGTTTAGATATATAATAATTATATGTGTTAAGTTCATTTGTATTAATAATTACGAAGCAATGCAATTAAACCACACTAGTTCTAGACACTGAACTTCAGTACATTACTAACTGCAATGACCTCCTATTCAGCCTTCATACTGTTGAGTATTACTTGCTCTTTTTCTTACAGATTCACGAGGGACAGTGAAGATGAAATGCATGAGACAAGAACATGGATAGTCATCACCGTGGCAAGTGGAGAATATCACACAAAACAATATTAATTCCTCAATGAATCACCAACTGGCCAGGATTTATCACAATATATAACTCTAATACGGGAAAAAAATTGAAAAGGTCTTAAAATTCGACATAACTTCACAAGCAACAGATCTGGTGTTTGGTCTGAGTTCTTCCAGTAACTTTTCAAACCAGCTGATTCTGATCACCTCTGGAATAAGCAAGATCTTCAACTACATAGTCTCCTTTAAAACAACTCCACTGACTGTCACTCACAGCGACTTCCAAAAGATGACCTTTTATATTATACTCTACATATGCAACATTATGAATTAGATTCACTATATACATGCAAAAAGTCAGCAATCATTTCAAAGTTATGATCAGTATATCTCATTTCCTCTTCAAACTTATGTGAACAAATAGCAATAACACGAAAAACATTATATTGTTCATTCCCTCCTAATTTGGAGGAAATCACTTTACTAATTGCATATTAAATGAGAAGATTAGAATTGATTAGAGATTTAATCTTCATTGCCTAGCGATTAATTTAGGTTTCTTTTAAATGTTTAGAAAGCAGTTAGTTAAAGCAAAGCATTTTGAAAGTATTTTTAATGGATCATCTAATTTTTGGTGAGCTTATCAATGTGTCTTAACAAAGATACCCACAAAATATTAAAACATTAGCTTAACAGCTTTGCATTAGCTTAATACTGAATTTGTCTTCTTGCCACCATAAACAATTTAAAATCCATAAAATAACAAAAACAAAACTTACCCCCTCCCACCTGGCATATTCACGTGTGATCTTGTGGCCAGAGGGAGAAATTTTTCATCGCTTTATGTGCAGATACAAATATTCCCGGGTGACACACTTCCCCAAAGCTGAACAAACACGTAGATTTAGGCATCGGTTATTATACTTTACTCACGTATAAAAAGGTTTTCTGAATTAAGCATGTATAATTCTACGAATTTTTCGGATTAAAAAAATGTATAGTGTTTCATTACAGAAATCAAGATTGGAACCACAGGTTTACTACGATCTCCTGCTGCCACAAAATACTAACACAAATGATCACTCGCAGGAATGACGGTGAATATGCCCAAATTATGGTGGCAAGGAAAGACAAGATATTCCACTAGTGTGGCCTGCATCACGGGGCAGCTCGTGCACGTCCTTCTACTGAACGGGCTTCGGGAACTCATTTGCTACACACCTGAAACAGGCGCTCTGTTAGGCACTCTGCTCTGTGAAGACTTCTGTCTATTTTGCACAACCCCCTTCACTGATGTCTTAGGGGTTCTAATTGAATATAAAAAAATTAATAAGTCACTTGCATTAAGGTCTAAATGTTCAACATTCAAAGAAAGCAACCATAGTGCATCAATGGTTCAAAGTACAAATAAGCTTGAAAAGGACGAAAGTCTCACGCATGCGCACAGCAAGGAAGCCACACTCTGCTTCAGCCGGGACTAGAATACTTTGTTGGAGAATCACTTTGGTGATGCTGAACTTACTATGTGGATGCTTACAATACATAATGAGTAAAATGGTATGAAATGAAAAGTAAAAACATGCCAACGTAAGATGATAATTAAGATATAATACACAACAGTACACCAAAGGGTTATCTTTGAACACAAAACTTTCAAAGATCTTCATAATGCTATGAACAAATCACATCTGTAAAATAGTTACCCTTTATGTAATAAGCAGCACTAAATTATGTTTCCCACTCAAAGTTAATCTGGATTTGGATGTTTTTAAATACCCTCTGGTGGCAGTCTTACCCTTGTCTACTAAGGAGCCTGTGAACGGGTGCATTCTGTCCTTGGTTTGGCTGAAGGACTCTGTTGACAAAGTAAGTAAAAAATTAATTCAAAAGAGAATGATATAAATTCATTCCCTCCCCTCCTTTTTCTTTTAATAGATGAAAGATGATTAACAGTGAGATGCAGTCATCTATGCAGATAGGCCAATATAATAATACCACACAGCAAGTCAAGCTGATTGAAGCATATTAATATGGTACTTATATTTTGCTCACCGAGAGCCCAAATCTTAGGTTTTTATCAAGATGTCCAATGTATGTGTTTAACTCTCGTGTTTTTAGGTAATTTATTTATATACTTTACAAAAACCAACTTTTCCTTTCAGACATCCAACTAGCATCACTCTTGTAAAAGTAGAAATGAGGTCAGAAATATTAAGCTAGCTTTCTAAGGTTTTTATTTTTTTAAGCATTTTATTTATTTATTTGAGATAGAGAGCAAGAGAGAAAGAGAGCACAAGCGGTGGAGGGGGCAGGGGAGAGGGAGAGGGAGAAGCAGGCTCCCCGCGGAGCAGGGAGCCCCACATGGGGCTTAATCCCAGGACCCCGGATCATGACCTGAGCCTAAGACAGACACTTAACTGACTGAGCCACCCAGAAGCCCCTAAGGTTTTTAAGTAATCTAACTAAGTCCTGGGCTATGAGCTGAACTTGGAGCATAGGGCGCTGAAATTTCTACCTGAGACGGCTTATCCTAAAGAAAGCTCCAGAAACATCTGGTCTGACATGTAACCAGGTACATGACCCAGTGTTAATATGGATCTCGGCCCCTCTTCAATCCTCTAGTCACCAGAGAGTGTTCTACTGATCTAAAGTTAGAACTAAATGAATAGAAAGTAAGCTTGGGATCTATAAAATTTTTTTTAAATAAATAGCTTCTCATGGAGACGGAGTGATTTTTCTCACCTTGTTTCAGAAGGATTTTGCTTAACCAGAAATTTCTTATTTGGCATTCCCATTTCAGCAGCTCTAATACAACATAAAAATAAGGACACACAAACAATGTATTTAGAAAAGGAGAAAAAGCGCTTGTGGATGTGATGCGGGATGACAGAAACCAATGATTTACAGGTTGCTGTACTACTCAACTGTACTCAGCACACTAGAGATTACTTTCCAGAAAGCAGCAGCTTACTAAGACAGTTACCAGGATGTTCTTGGCATTAGGTTTTCCTCCCATGAAGGCTTTTGCATATTAGAAAAAGAATATATTCAAAAGATGTAAAATTAATACTGAATATAAAATTTAACTATTTTTAAGGCTGAGTGGCTATGATGACACAAGTTGAACACTTAGTGTCCTTCAGTAGTTGATACATTTACCTAAGGATGAAATCAGATTTTACTACCTGAATAATAAAACTTTATATAAAAAAAGAGATTTCTATCAACTGAGCTGTAGAAAAGTGAACTTTTATCTAATTTGAATACATAAATAGACCAACAGATGACTAAAATTAATTGCTTTGCTAGTAACTGAATTAATGTGACATGAACCAGAGAAAACTTACTTCATGTACTTCTTCCTATCGAGAGACTTCTGTGTTGCCGCCGACAGGGCCACTCGTGGACTTTTCATTTTGTCCTTGAAAATACAAACCAAAAAGCTTTGGTGGTACCAGTAATACCACTAAAATAATATAGGGATGATCTCAGACTGCATGGAAAAGCTTTTCTTACTAATATTTGGAACTTGAACTTAATCTGTCTTTAGAACTAAAACAGTCCGACTTCTTAAATAATTACAATAATTCTTCCCAATGAAATAATATAAATTTAGCTTCTTTTTCTTTTGTCAACCCAATTAAAATCACTGATGCAAACCACACAGTTCCAACATTCTGATAGATTTCAAAAAACTCTGGTTTCCAAAAAGACAAAATCCACCTGATAGCTTAAAAGAAATTCAATCAGGAGCCATGATAGTTTTTCATAAGTCATCCAAACAACAGTCAAAGCTTCAACTCCAAAATCCAATCACAGAACAATACCTAATTCTTTCAAATCTGTCTTCAGAATTAAGTGTTGCTGGTAATCCTGGCAACTGTCTATGCTTAAGAATTGTAGGGAGCGTGCTGAAGTCAAAATAGAGAATGAGATTTGGTATCAATTACCCCAAATCCAGAAGAACCTCATTGTGAAATAAGAAGAAATATCTATATTGGTCTCTGCCCCTGGTTCCTGCTGATATTTGATCTTTGACCCCTGTTCCTAACACAGAGCTCCTAAAACCCTTGTAAGCTGAGATAGTGATGGTAGAAACATCTTTTGTTCTAATATTTGGCCTTTGGCCTCAGTTCCTGACACAGAGCTCATAAATCCCTTGGAATGTTCTGGGTGATAGGAGCATCTTTTGTTCCAATGAGACAACTTTTGAGGGGGCTCCCAGGTACAGGCTAGTCGTCAGAAAGACCAAGCAGGAGTAGAAGCTTACCCATTGTCCAGAGACAAGAGAGGGGCTAGAGATTGAGTTAATCACTAATCATGCCTACATGATAAATCCTCCATAAAAACACCTGAAGTATGGGGTTCAGAGAGCTTCGAGGTTAGTGAACGCATCTATGTGCCGGGAAGACGGCACACTCCAACTCCACGGGGGGACAGACGCTCCTGTCCTCAGGACCCTTCCAGTCCCTGCTGGACGTCTCTTCATCTGGTGGTTCATCTATATCCTTACTCACGTCCTTTCTTATACAATAAACCAGTAAATCCCCTAACTACTGTGAGCCATTCTAGAAAATTATCAAACCCAAAGGCAGGGTTGTGGGAATCCTGTTTTATAGCTGGTCGGTCAGAGATACAAGTGACAACCTGAGACTTTGAATGGAAGGAAGTCTTAACTGCCTCCTTACCTTGTACTATCTCTTAACTCCAACTAGATACTATCAGAACTGAAGTGAATTGTAGGACACCCCACTGGTGTGGGAGAAGTGATCAGCATGGGGAAAAACACATATCTGGTATCAGAAGTACCAGAAGTTCTATGAGTATGGAAGAAATAGCTTTTCATTTCCACTCATTCATTAAAAAATCACATAACATACCATTTGCCTGAGCATTTTCTCTTTGCGAACTTCTCGGTCATGATGGAGAATAGACATTCTTTCAGCTGCATCCATTACAAAGAATATGTCATGAATACCATACAGGGCAGCTCGCAACTAGGTTCAAAAGAAGAAAATAGTGTCCCCATTTAAAAAGATGAGGTTAGAGTTTAGTAATATTACATACACTTACACTTTTAAGTGAAAAGGGTTAAAGTTTGTTTTTTTTTAAGATTTTATTTATTTGACAGAGAGTAGAGAGAACCAGAGAGCACAATCGGAGTGAATGGCAGAAGGAGAGGGAGAAGCAGGCTCCCCACCGAGCAGGGAGCCCAATGCGGGGCTCAATCCCAGGACCCTGGAACCATGACCCGAGCCGAAGGCAGACGCCCAACCGACTGAGCCACCCAGAAGCCCCAAAAGGGGTAAAGTTTTAATTAAAACCTATTTTCAGTGGTTAAATGAGGGGAAAGATATAAATTTCCATCTCCTAAAAGCCTTCAGGATACGTGCATTTACCTGAGCTAACACTCTTTCCTGAAGAGAAGCATCTTGTGCTGAAACAACTCCTCTCTTCAATGGCGCTTCTGACTGAAAACTCCTTATGAATTCCATAGTGTCCTGGAAGAAGAAATACTCTTCAAAAACCACTTTTCTAGAAAGATTCATGATCACTGGAATTTCCTTTTGATTTTTTTCCCAGCCAATTCAAAATCACTAAGAACATAAAACTATTATCAGAAGTCAAATGGCACTCACTTAGAAGTGAGACTTATATAAACTACTTCATTTACATACTTTAAAAAAATCATTTGAATGAGATTAATCAGATTTCTATAATCACCTACATTGCAGTGACTAAGAAATGTTTGATCTGCCTAAGTTCTGAACTAATGAGTCAACTCCAGCTAGTGACTAGCCATCGCTGGACCGAGAAACTGAGCCAGCAGTGAAATAGGAACAATAGACAGCTCCTTACTTTTACAGTTTGGCGAAGTTGTTTCAGCTTATCTGTCTGCATAAGCCTACGAGTAAGAAATCCTTTTGCCACTGCAGTTATCTTATTAAATTTTGTTTGTATTTCCGGACTGAAAACCTAGAAGAAATAAGACAGACAATGATTTAACAATCTGAGCCTTATACTCCTTAATCTATTATAATGAACTAAATTCTATACACGTATGCTCTGTGTAGGTTCATCTCCGAGAAGAGCTAAGCTATTTGATATAGGGCACAAACATCTGTCATTTGTACAACCTAAGATAATGTACCTCTTTTAAAAAGATAGCTAGACAGAGGACACGCAAATATCATTAAGTTTGCCCACCTGAGACCATTTCGGTTTGGCCCTTCCAAAAGGCCTTGTTACTGAGAGTTTGGTCAAGCCACTAGTTGATGAGCCCCAGAGGTAGAAGGGTGCTTCATTTGCAGAAGCAAAGCTGTGCTGCAGGGCAGAATTTGTGAAACCTAGAGAAATACATGTACAGTATTACACTTGATGTTATATAATCGGAATACGCAGAACATCCAAATAAACCCTGAGACTCGTTAAGACTAACAACTGCCTCTGAAACTAGTCCACATGCAGACCTAAAATATTTATGGACTTTACGCTTCTGCACCAGATGGATCTTTTCAACACAAACAGCGTCTCAGAATAATTGAAGAGGTGAAGATAAGCTCTTGCTGGGTCTGAAGAATTAGATGTAATTCAAGATCACCGGGGAGACAGCAAACTGTGTTTTCAGTTGAAGCACATCACCTGCTGCATGAATAAACAAAGCCTGGGCTCTGAGTCAAATTTCCTGATAGTTTCCTTGCTGAGGGGGCTTTTCTCATGAACACCTGCTCACCAGTCTTTGATCTGCTATCATTTCATTTTTCACTACTTACTGGGCAGCTGGCAAATGGGATTACTTGAAGGATGGAGCTACAGTTTTAAAGTAAAATATCTTACTATAGGATAACTTTTTCAAACAGAAGAGAATTTTAAAAGTATTTACCAGAACTATTTGAGTTTGAAGGATGGAGCGAGTCCACCTGAGACAGCATTGTTTCCAGCAAACCAGACTCACTTATTTTTCTCCATTCTAAGTCCACTGCGTTGTTAATGCCCGATTCAGACGCTTCAGCTGCAATCACCTTCTTCTCTTTTAACATTTTCTCCTGTTCTTCTATTTCCTGTAGATTAACAGTGTATTATATAACATGCTACATCTTCTGTTGAATTATGTCCCAAAATACCATCATTTTAAGCTTAGCTAAAAGTAATGGATAATTATCAGCAAATGATTAATTTCAAGTTTTCCCACCTCCCAACGAAATCTTAAAACAAGTATCCTTGTTCTTACAATATACTCTTGCAGAACGCATAGTTCAGCATCAATATATAAAACATCTTTGAAAAATATTAAATGTTTTGAGTCAAGAATTCAATAAAGTATTCTTTTGATGAATTATGCATTTATTTTTAGATAAGGAGTTAAATAGTAAACCTCGCATTTTGGCAATGTCCACGTATCAAAATCAATCACCTCCTTAGATTAAGATATACAGGGGAAGAAATTGCAAGTATCCTTTACCTGAGCAAAATTCAGAGTATCCCCAGTGAAATTCCACTTACCAGCCCCATATCCCTACGTTTTAATTCCTCACCTTCTGCAATCTTTCCTGTTCTCTTTCCTGCTCAGCTATGAGTAGTGATAACTGCTGGGCGTGCTGTTCTTCTAGCCTCTTCCGCATTTCTTCAAAAGCTAACATCTTGCTTTTTAATATCTCCTCGCCTTCTGAAAAGAAACACGTCCCCTGAAATTTAGAAAATTTACTAATATCTGATACACAGTCAATTTAAATGATGCTTCTGACCAAAGAACATTCCTGGATCTGACGAACACAATCAGGGTACAGCCAGGTCCCCACTCTGAGTCACATTCTCTTCTGCCACACCCTTCATTTCATGCTACCAAAAGAAGGCCTGCTTGTCACCACCATGACCACTCACTCAACAGATCCCACCATGGTCTGAACCGATGGAGCCAAGACGATCTGTTCAGTCAAGATTCTCCTTACTCGGGGCACCTGAGTGGTTCAGTTGGTTAGGTGACTGACTTCGGCTAGGGTCATGATCCCAGGGTCCTAGGATTGAGCCCCACTTCGGGCTCCCAGCTTTGCAGGGGAGCCTGCTTCTCCCTCTCCTTTTGCCTGCCGCACCCCCTGATTGTGCTCTCATTCTCTGTCAAATAAATAAAATCTTAAAAAAAAAAAGATCTCCTCACTCAAATTAACTCTCCTTACTCAAATTAACTTCAAGATGTGATTCTCGTCTGCATCTCACCTCCATTCTGACTCTGGTCCTTCTCCAGGATCTCTGGTATTGTAGCTTCTAGTTTTGTTTAGTTTTGATTTTTTAAATAAATGTTCCTTTGATAGTGTAAAGCTTCTCAGCTTCAGTTTCCAAAAAACATTGGATATTAAAATTTCAGATATTTAAATTGCAAACTAAAAAATTCAACCATTGTGACTATGTAACTTACTGAACAGAAAGTGGTAAGACACTCTGAGATGTTGAAATTCCAAGTATTACACAGATGTAGTACCTATTCATGGACCCATCGCAATTCAACTGAATTCAAAGAATCATTCTTTCCAAATATACAGTCAATAATTTTCACTGAAGATAAGCATATTATATTATCTATCTGCTATGGTATTCCCATAATTTGTCCTAAATACATTTCATTCAGCTACGACAATTTGCATTCATGTGCAATTTTTCACAGGCAAAGGGGAGCTGAAAAAGCAGTAGAAATACAACTTTCAGCAAAAAAGGACAAAGCTCCTCAGCTCAACACTCAACCAACAGCGAGAGTCCATTCAGCTTTCAGCTCTATCTTAATGTCATAACCGAGCGTTGCCCGGGGGCTCCTCTGAGAGCAAGCTGGCTGCCTCCGTGATTGGCCTCACCTCGCTCGCACTGGCCGTGCTCCTCTCAAAGCTCTGCCAGGACTGCCCCTTGGTTAGCTGTGTGGGCCTCTGGTATCCGCAGACACGGCTGTCAGCCACACTGCCCTGTCCATCTGGACTATCCACACTGGCTCCCCAGGGATCCACTGATGTTTTTATTAGAGTTCTTACAAAGTTACACAGATTTCCAATGGTCTGTCCCAACCCTATTTTTCCATAAGCCCTATTATTTTTGGTGTGCAATTTTACAGAATGTGAAGGTTTTTTTCGGGAAGCTATAGATCACACTGGAGCTGAAATGTTTATGTCCAAGAACTTCATTGACTTGACTCATCTCTTCCATACCAGTAATGAAGAATTATGAACCACAACAACAAAGTAAGGAGTTATGAAGAAGAAAGACATGTTTTAACAAGTTGCTGTTAATATAACATTCGATACGAAAGAAATTTGAAATAATTTTTATCAATAAAGATGTCATTCTTGGGGTGCCTGCGTGGCTCAGTTGTTGGGCGTCTGCGTTCAGCTCGGGTCACGATCCCAGGGTCCTGGGATCGAGCCCCACATCAAGGCTCCCTGCTCGGCGGGAAGCCTGCTTCTTCCTCTCCCACTCCCCCTATTTGTGTTCCCTCTCTCACTGTGTCTCTCTCTGTCAAATAAATAAGTAAATAAAATCTTTTTAAAAATAAATAAATAAAGATAGATGTCATTTTTCAAACACTACTCACAGTGCCTTATTTGTGATTTTTCTCTAATAATCTGATGCTAAAGGGTTCACTGAAGGACCAGCCACATGAAGATCTCATTACAAATGAAACAACAGACTGATGAAAATATTAGAAACCACTATCCATCCAAAAGGAAGATATCATATTAATACACTAGATTAAGACTATGAGTGATGTTTCATCCAAGAACTTTTTCCTCCAGTCATTAATATTCTCTGTAAAACAAAGTGAACTGTGAAAGATTCATATTTTAAATAAGAGAAGGCTTTAAGAAAGCCTATCAAATGGCAATAAACTATAGCTAATTATACGTTCTCCAATAAGAGAAATGAAATGAAAAACCCTGATGAACAGATGAAGACAAATATTATCGTTTTTCAAAATGTCAATTAAAAGAAAGTACTCAAGAGAGGTGCCATCTGCTTGGCAGGTATCAAACACTTCAAAGTTTCCTTACCTTTGGAACTACTTTCTAACATTTTATTCTTGTTGATATAGACAGATCCCTTGGGGTATCTTTTTTCTGGCAAATGCTGCCTTTCCTGTTCGGCTATTCCAGTCGCTAAGACATAAGGACAGTTTTCTTTTTGCAAACTATCAATATCTAAATCAAGTCTCCGTTTAACTTTCTCAAAACTGTTATCCAAAAACGGTTCATTGCCACAGGCCACTGTAGGGGTGTCCATCTGCTGCCTGGTATTCTGGTTTTGCATCAGTAAAGGAGATGGGTTTTTTACATCGTAAGACTTATTCAGTTCCATTTGTAAATTGCAGGTGTTTTTCTCCAACACATTGGCTGACTTGAGTGCGCTCACCGTTCCAAAGTTTTGACTCACTATACACTGACTGATGGCATATGGCTCATGCAATCTTGGCATTGCAGTACACGTACTGTCCATCTTGGGTGGTCCTCTCCCATCAGACGTTAACTGACCTTCCACGATAGCAAGTCCATGAATGACCTTGTTTTCTAACTGATTTCCTGAAGACTGGCATACCTGATTGGATTTACCTAAAACCACTTCCTGTATGGCTTCAGATGTATTTTTGGTGACATAAACCTTGCTTGGACAAACTCCTGCTACATCAACTGGTAACTTTGGCACAGTTTCAGGTATATTTGTTTTCTCATCAGTATCTTGAACAACTAAGTCTACCGTCTGCTCTTTTCCTTTAGGACTTAA
Organism: Potos flavus; assembly: GCA_028534135.1. Lineage (NCBI taxonomy): Eukaryota > Metazoa > Chordata > Mammalia > Carnivora > Procyonidae > Potos > Potos flavus. The sequence continues at coordinate 20,755,737 of CM052890.1, forward strand.
CTCACAGGCATTTATTGGGTTATTTATAAGTATATGACATGCTGATGATGGCCTAGAGTGCCTTCGATGCATTTTAGGACTCAGGCTTGGCTCTGGACTAGGTAATTTGGCATATGAACCAGTAAGACTTTTGATAATGTTATTTTCAGGAACAAAAGTAGGAATGACTTTAAAATCAGAATCAGGGTCTAAAACAGTGCGATGGCCAGTTCGTACAGGTATGTCTACTTTAGAAAAGCTACCTAAAACGGACGCATTCATGCTGCTTGCTTGAGTGGAAGCACCTTGGAGAAGAACATTTGATTTATTAAGGCTTGGTTTGTCAGGAATCACTGAAGCACAGGGTCTGCCAGGCCACTGCGCCTTCTCCTTTCCATAGTCAGTCACTTTCACAGCCTCGTTTTCTTTATCTGAATGACTCTCATGAACACTCCTCTTTGCACTAGTTCTCAGACTGCGTCTAGATTGTTCTCTTTCTATATATTCCTTCGACTTTTTCATCAGGTTCTGAAGACTCATTATGTAAGGATCCGGAGTAACTTCCTCCAAAAGCGTTGGGTCCAGTTCTTCACTGCTTGGGAAGAGACCATTGGACAGAAGAGTCTCCTGAGGGGTTACTGAGGGGATCTTTGCAGAAGCTTCATTTTCCACAGGGGTAACAATATCTGAACCATCACAGTGCTTCGGAGAATTAAATTCTGAGTCCCTAGCTAAATCTGTCCCATTAGATTTAAACTGGTCCTCATGACTCAATGGCAAAATTCCAGTTATCTTTTCAAACTTTCCTGAAGTAGAGTGTTCAGTAGGGCTTGGCAAGATATTTGGAAATGTAGAAGGGACATTCAAGTTTCTGACTTCTGAATCAGAATAAACTGTTTCAGTCTCCCATGGATCAAAATCACTGGCATTAGGTGCTTTTCTAACCTGGAAAAGGAAATTTAAAAATTAATATTTCCTCACTGCAAAGAAAGGCCTTTGACTTCATTATTTTCTAAAATAAAATTGAAATAGAAAATTCAAATATACTAATATTTGAAAACACAAACAAAAACTAAGATAACCTTTTTCTATTGTATCCTGTATCCCATGGAGCTCAAATTACTACTAAAAATATCTGCTGATAAAAGAATTAACAAAAAAAAAAAAAAAAGAATTTAAAATAAAATAATTAAAAAAAATTAAAACATCTATTGGCCATCCTGGCCTATTTATTAAAAGAGTATAACAAAAAAAGGCAATTATCTAATCTGATACAAATATGTACATATGTAAATGAGTATACACGCACATCTATATGCACATACCCATGCATAATTTAATCTTGGAATAGATGGGATTTTAACTTTCTTCTGTATTATATGTTATTAAAGTCACCAACTGGTCCTCCTATGAAAGCTGAGAATACCAACGTATCAGATAAATAGCAAGTAATTAAATTTCTTACTTGAATGACTCCTTCTTTAACAAAGGCTAACTTGTCTAGGGTATTAAGCAAAAATAATTCAGTAACGAGACTCCTGCCTCCCACATGCTTACACCAGATTTTAACTAAAATCCTTCTATATGATGAGGCAAATTTGTATTAAATGATAGCTCAGCCATGTAGCTGAAGTTACTTAGAAATAAGAAAATTTTCACCTTAAAATCTAATTCACCAAAGCAAATTTCAATTTAATTAACTGACAGTCATTTTAAACAGCAACCCGTTAATGAGTTTTAGAACAAGCAAAATAAATAAAAAATTTATAAATTAAGATGAGAACAACTAACACACAAGAGATCCAAGAGATCCACAACATTTTCTAAATAATTTGACTTTGCAAAGAATAAAAAGCGAACTGGATGGCTTTTAAAGATTATATGAGCATATAGTAAACTGACAGAAATTATATTATCATATCAATACAGACTCCAGAATCCTGAATATTCAAGGATTTTTAGGTTGTTATGTATGTTTCTTTTTCCTAGACCATATGGCACTCCTGTTATACCTTACAAATCCCAAGACATATAATGGTTTCTAGGTACTATGCAATAAACACCACAACAAAGTATACTTAGTCACAACCTCAGCACCAAAATAAAACAAAAGGGAAACATATTCACCAAATCCGTAAACATGTTCATAGGCTTAAGAAAAATAAATTGTTTCCTTAAAATATCTTACATTTCACATTTATATATACAGCAGCTACGGGTATGTTTTTTGTATACTACTAAAATGAGCCTTCGGTTAGAGAATTTAAATAACAACAACAAAAATGTATCATAGAATGATAGGTTTTACAGGTAAGAGACTGGAGACATCTATTTGTATGATATAAAATTTCTCTATCTGCATAATTAATTAATTACTCTCTAACAATATACATGCTCTATTAAATGGTGGAAGTTTTGAGTCTTAAAACTCAAAATCTCATTAAAAAATATCTCATTAGTAGTATAGTTTATATAATCCCTCACTGGACCAACAATGACATGCCATTTTTGTTTCAATAATAGGAAACATCTAGTAAATTAAAAACCTACCCTCATTATTGTGCTACATATCATATTTTTTAAACTTAATATGGACAGCCATTATAATGTGCAAATTAAAATCCACTACCCACAGAAAAATGAAGGTAGCAGTTTGTGGGAAACAGCCTAAGGTTCATTGTACAAGTGTCGTTTAGTATGAATTATACAAACTACAAACCCCTAAGATTATGAAAAAATGTTAAGATGTAGCCAGCAAAACAGAGCTGTATATGGCAGAAATTATTTGTTCATCGTAGTTCATGGTTTTTTTTTAGTATGAAATGATTCAGACCTTAAGACAAATTGTTTATACAAATTTAAATTCAGCTAAATAAAAATAACTGCAAAAGGCATGAATGTATTGTTTAAATGGTTTCAGTTTAGATCTAAGATGCATCTAGACAATTCTACTTATGTAACCTAAATTGCATTTGTGTACTTAAGAGAATATCACCAAAAAAAAATTGGGGGCAGTTATTTACTTTAGCAGAGAATGAGAATAAGGTCATTGACTCAATAGTCTGATTAGTTCAGAGGTAAACTACAATGGTCAATTCTATCATTTTGTCACTGAGAATTCCACATTTTTAGAGTCATAAGACACAGACAATAACCAATTATATTCAGGGAAGGGCTCCATTGTCTAAGTACCCTCTGATTGAAGTACTAGGCACATTACTAACAAGCAACTGAATGTTCTTTGGAGTAACTGAAATGGAATATCATAAACCATGAAGATTCTCAAACACAACAGTAAAATATATTGGTAACTAACTAGTAAGTGAAAACATATTTCTGAAAAGTTATCATTAATGTGTACCTCATGATTTCTTAATTATAACTTTAAAAAGCCTACACTACACACCTGAACATTTTCAAGAATCTCCTGGACCCGAGTCAAGAGAGCTTTCTTCCTATTAACATGCTTTCTTGTTTCTACATCAAGTGCTTTCTGCTTTTCTTGTTGCATTTCCTTTCTTTTCTCGATGTTAAGCTGCAAAACATCAGAAATATGTAATTATTTCTCATAAATACGAAAACATCTTAAAATCAGGAAGCCTTGAATCAGAACGATTAAAACGTGCAACAGGTAAAACTATAGGGAAAGAAATCTAACAGTCGGTGGGGGTAATGAGTGGGATGAGGCATGGGAGATCTTTCTGTGGGTACGAAAATGTTCTGTATGGGTGTGAGTTATACAAGTGTATGCCAAATATCAAAACTCATAAAAAAAAAAAAAAAAAACTCATGGAACTTTAGAACTTAAGCTCTGTGCATTCTACTGCATGTAAATTATTCTCAACTGAATAAAAAGTTAAAAGAAAGAAAATACCCGTTCACTTATCAAATGCTCTAAAATGAGAGGTAAAATAAGCCCTTCTGAGCACTGCTGAGCTTTTCATTTGGCAGTATCTTACCCCACAGGGTCAGATTCTTCAATTTCTAATCTTCTAATCAGTGTACATTTTATCTCTTTGCTATTTTAAGAAAATGTCTAAAGGCTTAATGATAAAAGAAACAGATAATGTTTTATTTGCCTACAAAATCAGAACACATTTGGTCCCAGTTCATTGTACCTTCTAGTAAAAATATAATTTACCTAAAAAATTGAAGTTTCTAAGCATTACATCTTTTTAGTGAATTTAAATCTTAATTATTAAGTTCTAAAAAGCTTAGTCACTGCATTAAGGAGTTAAGACTTATTTTAGAATAATGCAAATGCAAAACATATCATAAAAAATTATTCCAAAATTACACTACTCATCTATCACATACAACACAAAATCATGGATTAAAGTCCATAAGCATCAGATTTTGCTGATAAATATGTAACTGATGGAGTCAGAGACCCTAAACAACAAGGCTCAGATATTTTGGTCCATGTTAAACTAATCAAGCAATATGTTATCAAGTAGTTGATAAAAATGTTTTTAAAAACTGTTTTTAAAGATTTTATTTATTAAAAAAAAAAGATTTTATTTATTTATTTGTCAGAGAGAAAGAGCGCACACAAGCAGGAGGAGCGTCAGGCAGACAGAGCAGGCTCCTTATGACTTGAGCCAAAGGCAGACACTTAACCACCTGAGCCACCCAGGCATCTCTGTAATAAAATTTTTATTTGCATGGCACCAAAAAATCATTCCACAATTTACTTGCTAACCAAAAAGGGGAAAATGTATACTTTGAAGAGTTATCTGGCAGTCACCACCTTTATGTAAAATCAAGTGTTCAAACTAAACATCACTAACAAAGGGACAACTAGATTATGTAACTTCTAATTTAATATGGAGCACAGGGCATCAGCTCCAAAGAATTCTTGCCAAAAATGTTTAACCTGACTCTGACTCGACTTTTCTTTTTTTTTCCTCATCAAACTTTTAGACTTAATTTCCAAATTATAGGAGCTACAGAGACTAGAGGACAAGTAAAATATCACCATGGAGAAACAATTAGACAAATCCAAAATAAGGCATTCTTTTAAGATAACTGGTCTGGTCTCTAAAAATTCACTGTCATTACAAAAAAAAAAAAAAAAAAAACAAAAAAACTGGGGGATGCCAGGCTGGCTGAGTCAGTCTCAGGTTGTAATTTCAAGCCCCATGTTGGGTGTAGAGATTACTTAAAAATAAAATCTTAAAAAAAAATTTTTTTTTAAAGGTAGAAGAGCTGTTCTAGATCAAAACAGATTTTAAAAAAACATAATAAGCTAATGCTATTTGTGAACTCTGACTGGACCCAGATTAGGGAAAAAAAAGTTATAATTGACATCTTGAGCACAAATGCGGAAATCTAAATATGAATCGAATATTAGATACTATTAAAATTATTACTATTCTTGGGGCGCCTGGGTGGCTCAGAGGGTTAATGCCTCTGCCTTCGGCTCAGGTCATGATCCCAGAGTCCTGGGATCGAGCCCCACAGAGGCTCTCTGCTCAGCAAGGAGCCCGCTTCCCCCTCTCTCTCTGCCTGCCTCTCTGCCTACTTGTGATCTCTCTCTCTGTCAAATAAATAAATAAAGTCTTTAAAAAAAAATTATTACTATTCTTAAAGTGTGATAATGGTATTGGGGTTTTACATAGGAGGATATCCTCATTTTTAGAATATGTATATTAAAATATTTAAGGGATAAGTGTTATGTATCTGCAATTTTCAAATGGCTCGGCAATAAAACAAAAAGACAGTACGTATACACACACACACACACATATATATAAAATCACAAACACGATAAAGCAAAGATGACAAAAATGTTAAAAATTGTTGACTCTAGATGGTACATATATGGCCACTGTGCTACCCTTTCTATCTTTATGTTTGAAAATTTCACTACAAAAAGTTGGCAGAAGATATTGATCTTTTAACTCCTGTTATACAAAAATTTTTTAACTGTTTCTTTCAATTATATTAATTTCCTGATTTGAAATAAAGTCACACACATTTTAAAAACATCCAATCAGTATGAAAGAGTTTATAATGGAAAGAGTGTTTTCCTTCTCATCCTGTATTTCTTTATCCTTCCTCAGAGGAAGAATATTCTCATATAAAAATCCAAATAGTTAACTTATATATATGAGTACCTCCTAGAATCTGAGTAGTGTTCTTAGCATTGTACATGTATTAGATCATTTAATCTTCAAAACAACCCTGTGAAGTAGATACTATTTTTATCCTCATTTAAGAAATAAAAAAAAAAAAACAGACCTGCAAGTTTGCACAGCAGCTAAGATGCAGAGTAATGATTTTTTTTTTTAAGGTTTTATTTATTTGAGAGAGAGAGAGATAGCAAGAGAAAGCATGAGCAGGGGCAGAGGCAGAAGGAGAAGCAGGCTCTCCGCTGAGCAAGGAGCCCAATGTGGGGCTCAATCCCAGGACCCTGAGATCATGACCTGAGTCAAAGGCAAACCCTTAATTGAATGAGCCACACAGGCAGCCCCAGAGTAATGATATAAACCCAGACCAGAAGGCTCCAAAGCCAGGCCTTTAACCACTATTCTACCCGGCTCCTGAGAGCATATTGTGTGCAGTGATTTACAATAGACTATGGAGAACCTTCCATGCCTGCACATTTAGGTCTACTGTACTCATTTTAATGGCATGAATAAGATTCTATAAAATGGACCACAGTCTGTTAAACTAGTCCACTACTGATAGACATTTAAGTTATTTGTTAATCTTTTGCTATTTTAAATAATGCTACTCCATAACCTGTACATACTTCTTCTGGCATAGACAAGTGTAAGTCTAAGATATTCCCCAAAATGGAATAAGCCAAAGTTATTTTTACTTTTAAATTCTGATAAACATTACCAAAATGGTCCCCCAAAAATAAAGTCAAGTGCTTTTCTCAGCAAAAATGCAGTATAAGCACCTTTTCCTCACGACCTAACCTAAGGAACACTAGGTCCTATCGGATCTTGGCCAATCAAATAGATTAGAAAAAAAAAAGCTAACTCATTTGTTTTTCTTTAATTATGAGTAAGAGGCATATTTTTCGATCTTTATAAGCTTCTCTTTTGTTTTTCTGTAAACTACCTTAGTGATTCACTACAGAAAAAAGATTATTTCAAAATCAAAGAATATTTACCAGTGGAGAAAGCACAGCCACTCCATGGAAGCGAATAAGTGAGATGCTTTCAGACTGGACAGGTAGAAAGCTCTCTGTGGATAGTGATGCCTCTTGGATTCTGGCAAGACTATTCTCACAGAACTTCTCATACTCCTCCATCTTCCCACAATTACACTGTAAGAGAGAAAAATGTCATTTTTAATGTGCTGAAAAAAACATCTTAATTATTTAGCAAATTTTATTTAGCACAGAAATATGTCTAGAATTCACAATTTCTAAAACTGGCCTTCCCAGATTTTTTTTTATACTGATGAGCAGCTAATTCTTAAGTATAGGTAAGCACCTTAAGATCCTACCCAGTTAAGCCTTGCTTCATATAGTAATATGCCTGAACATAAGTATATAAACCAATCTTTAAATATGACTTGTTTAAAAAAGTACTAAGAACTCACCGGTGAAAAATTCTTAATGGAAAAAAAGTTCTATACCACTTCACTAACTTTAGATTATAAAATAGAATATTGTATTTTCCTTAGCAGGATTATCTACATAAGAAAAACTAAATCATACAAAGGTAGAAATGCTTTTGTAGCCAAAAAGGCTATTTTTTGGAGACAAAGAGGCTATTTACATAAAAGAGGATATTTACTTTTAAAAATTCTTTTGTTATCATGGAGTTCAAAGTCTATTTCTTTCACATCTCAAAAATATACTTTGACTCCCTGGTCACTAGGCAAATCAGTTGGAGGTGGAAAAGAGAGTATCTACCGGTTCTCATTTTAATTCTATTTCATTGATGAAAATTGGAACCACCACCAAACTACTTAAAACAATCAACCCAGTAATTTCACGATTTCTGGAAAATTGTGATGGTGGCTATAAAAATTCAAGGTAGTCAGGAAGGATTAGCCAGCATGTTTGTTCATTTGGCTAGTGTTAAATATTTGATTGCCTGTTTCCACAGCATTATGTCTGGCTTTGTTTCCTTTAAACAAGCAAGGGAAAGTAAAAAGAGAGACATGATCAGACTCATCAAGAGCAAGGTTATAAACTGTGAAAACAGAAAAACTGATACAATAATGTTCCTGTAAGTGTTCATTTTAAAACAATTAACAAAGAAAGGGGGGCAGAAAAATTCAACTGATCATGTGGGATATGCAGAGATGAAATAAGATGGAGTATGATACTGTCTTAAGCCTCAAGGCACTTAAAAATTCAGTAAAGTGTCAGGGACAAATTATAACACAATTAGAAATGAAGAAAAAGCTTATGATTTGATTATGAAAAAAATCAGATATATTGCTAATTTTGATCAACTGGGAGTCTTCTTATCAACAAAACTTTTTACCATCCCATAAATTCTAATTATTTCTGTATTTGATTTATGCAAAGTGTGAGTTTAATTTCAAAGAAATGGATATCTAGAGTATAAATGAGATTGTTTTGCAAACTTATATTCATAAAACAAGCCAAAGTAAAAAAAAAAAAAAAAAACACAACACCTTCCTGCATGACAACCATAGCAAGGCCTCATTTTTTAGTCTGGATTTCAAACCCCATTATGCTGTCTTAACAACCAAAATATGCCAAAGCTAAAATGTAACAGTAATTCAAATGATCCCATTTCTACTAAAATACTCAAAAATATTTTTTAACACAATCCCTGCAGCAAGCATTACAGGAATGTAAGTATAATGAAAGAAATATACTTTTTCTGGATACACAAGCAAAGCACGAAATTCTATTTTAAAGGTCTGGAAAATTTAAGGAATAAATAAAAGATTCTTAGGGCAAGTTTTATTTTTTTTCAACGACATCATATAGATATGCCTCATTGCTTTGGAAAGTTAAATTCACATCTCTTCAAAAGACCCGTATGTCATGCATATTGCGGATGTACAGTAACAGATTATTATCACAGCATAACTATGGCATACGATAGTGCATTAAATACCCAAATACAAGTGCTAATATGTTATGATTACAGAAATCACCAAATGATCCTAGAGCATGACTGAATTTTTCCTATCCTTGGTCTCAACTTGGATACCCCCTCCTCAGGCCATCCCTGACGATCCCATCTACATTAACCCTACATAAGTCACTATCACATCACATTGCCCTGCTGCTTCCCAATTTTCACGGCACTTACCACTATCTGAAATTATCTTGTTTATTTCCTCGGGTTTTGTCTGTCTTCCTCCACCAAAACGTAAGCTCCATAAGCACAGGTACCTTTTCAGTCTTGCTCACCACTGAATCCCCATTACACAGAACAGCGTCAGCACACAGTAGGCACTTGATAAAAGTATTGAATAAATGAATTAGGGTAATTAGCTCAAACAATAAACCAAGAGAAACCAGGAGAAAAAAAGAGAGTGGACTATATAGCAAAGAAGCTAGCAAGGAAGAATGGAATTTAGAGAATGGTCGTTTCATGGATGACCCTATTCTCTGAAGAAACTGGTACCTCTAAACTGCAAAGGCAATCACTTAAAAAATGAGCATCGTCGGGCACCTGTGTGGCTCAGCTGGTTAAGCACTGGACTCTTGATTTTGGCTCAGGTCATGATCTGAGTCGTGAGATCCAGCACCTCCCCAGGCTCTGCACGGGGCATGGAGCCTGCTTGGGGTTCTCTCTCTCCCTCACCCACTGCCCTTCTCCCTTCCTCTCTCTCTCTTTCTTTCTCTCTCTCTCTCTCTCTCTCTCCCCCTATTAAAAAAAACAAAAATGAGCATCATATCCTATATGATTAAGCAAGAAGGCACTCCGTTTCTTCACAATTATCTGTCAACAGAGTTTTTTTTTAAAGGAGCCTTGACAAAATGCCACTCGAACCACAAATCTACTGACCCATATCTTACCATCAGGCATTACTGGTCCACTTGAATTAATAATTTGCCAGCTGCATCAAGCTCAGACATGCGTTGTCTTCTCCATTTATAACATGAGCCTTCTCCAAATGAGCCTCTTTGCAAACCTCATAGATTCATCCTTCTGCTACCTACTCCTCACCAGTATTCTACCAGAAATGCCACTAAAGAGAATGGTAAGAGTAATATATAACAGATCTTGCCTTGATTTCAAATCCTAGCTGGCTGTTTACCCCTCAGTGCTCCCAAAGACATAATCTTTTTGTATATGCAATAAAGGAAAAGGCTCCTTATTCAGGCACATACTAGCTGTGTGTTCTTGGCAATTTACTTACCATCTCTATGCCTCAATTTCCTCATACATAATGCAGGGATAATCAGAGTATCTGTCTCAAGAACTCAATGAACTAATACATATATGGCAATTAGCATAATGTAGGATATGCAGAAATCAATAAACGGGAACTGCCTTTATTATTAAGAGGATGATTATTATGATTTTTATCACTAGATTATGAATTGCTGGAGGGCAGCGACAGTCCTTCGTTCCTGGTAGGATTCGAATGTAATTTTAAAATATAGAAACTGGGTCATCTTCCTCATTTCGTTGTTTCCAGACCCCTCTCCATCAATCTCTAGGCGCATTCCACTTCCCAAACTGGGGGTAGGGAACTGGGATTACAACCAGATAGAAGCAGAGTGGGAATCACCTAGCAGCATCAGGGGCAATCAAAAGAATTTGCTTTATTAGCCTCAAGCTTATTCCCCTGAGTCTCAAAGGCAGAATAAACAGCACTGCTAGCTAGGGCCTTGGTGGTGGTAACCGGCTTTCAGAACGGCCAGTGCACACCCTGAGGATGACTTCCTCGGCAGCATCTTGGGAGAAGAAAAACGGTCCAGTTTTATCAACAGGAGGTGATTCCCAGCTCTAGCCACTAGGTTATTTGCCAGGGACCCTCTGCCCGGACCCCAGCGCGCCAGGCCCACCTCCCCCAGCTCCTCTGCTAAGGTTCCATCCCGAGGGCCCACCAGGCAGCGTCAGCATCCAAGCATCACCTCCGCGCGGAGCGTCGCTGGTCCCCGGGCACCCGTCACATCATATCCGGCGCCTTTCTCTGGGCTCGAAGACCGGGAGCCCAGCACCTGCGTACGGGTTCCCTACAGAGCTCACCCTCAGCTTTCAGGGCGCCAATTCCGCCTTCCCCGTGGCCTTGCAGGAGGGACCCACTGAGGATGTATCTAGCCCCCGCCTTATGCACACACCTGATCTCCCACGGCCCGGTCAGGCTTTTTTCTCCTTCGCCACGGGCCTTGTCAGGAAGCAAACAGCTCAATTTGTACTGACAGAGCGCAGCTCGGTCCGCCGCCTCCTTCTCCTTCTCCTCCCCGCCATATTACGGGTCTCAGGCGGCAACGCGGAATCCTGGCAACCGCCACCGCCGCCGCCACCTCCCGGACTCCACCTCTTGGGGCGGCACTTCCGGTGGTTGCTTCCGGGGCCGTTGGAACGGTTGGTCCTCCAAAAAACTACAATACCCGAGGTGCATTGCGCGGCCGGGTACACGCCCTGGCCGGGTACTTGCGACCTAACGTAGTACTTGCGGGAAGCGCGGTGCACGCTGGGACACGTAGTCTTCACTGCAAACTAGCGCCTCTAAAATTATAATTTATTACAATGTGAACGCTGTTCAGCTCTGAACCCCCTGGAGTGTTCCTTGAAATTGCTACTTTTTTCTTATCTGTAAAGAGATCACCTCCTTCTTCGTGGTCGTTGGAAAACGTACAACGATCACCAAATTTTTTTCTCTGTAAATAAAAATTTTCTGAATCCTAAGCCTCAATCCTTTCTGAACTCTAAGCCTCAGGACATTCCTACCTTTTTGCAAATCAGTGGGAAAAGTCCAAGAAAGAAAGGTAACACGTCCAAGACCGAACAAAAGGCTCCGGATGTTTTACCAAAGTTTCCTATCTAAACATTTTACTAGTTTTCCAAAATATGTAGTTGCCCCTTCACATTTCCTAACTCGATTTAACCTTCTGCCTTTCTTGCTGAAAGTCCTTCTCTTGCCTATTTTTGCACATGGGAAATGAGTTTTAAAAGTGCCTATCAAAAAAAAAAAAGTGCCTATCCCAAGGGTAGTTATGAAGAACAATTGAGATAAATTTCTTGCACAGTGCCTGGTACAAAAGGCTCACTATTAGTCCTTAATAGGAGGAAAAGTAAGGTTAGGAGGAGGAGTGCAAGGGCCACTGGCTTCAAACTGAGATGACTTGATGTCAGTCTTGACTGTCATTATTTGCTCAATTCACTTCACTGTTCCTGGCCTCAGTTTCCTCATCCATAAAATGAGGGAATTATTAAAATCCCTTCTAGCTTTAAAATTTGATTGTGCCTCTTCTGCTATGCCCTTTCATTCCCTCAGAATATGAAAAATCCTTCTAAAGTCAACTGAGTTCTGTCTCCCGAGATAATTATAAAATAATTATAAAATATTTTTATAAATTTTATAAATTATAAAATAATTATAATTATAAAATAACTGAGTTCAGTCTACCTATTGAGACTGTTGTGAGAATAATGAGATAATGCATAAACATTTGCTAGCACAGAACCTAGAAGATGGTAAGCGCTCCACAAATGTGAGCTGTACTCCCTAAGCACTATTATTTCCTCCCACGAGAATGTAAACCCCAGGAGAGCAGAGACCCGGTTGGTCCTGTACACTCATGCATCCTGATTACAGCCTAGATTGCTGTTTGCACATCTTGAATACATAAAGCAGTCTCTACGTCCTGCCCCTGCAAGGTTCCCTGGGCAGTTTCCTCAAGAGCAAAAATGAAGAGTCACTAATATCCCTTCCAGCCATACAACCATGCAATCGCTCTTGTATTCTACCTCCTTCTGGAGTCTGAAAACCTTGGTTCAAGTCCGGACCCCAGAATAATCCAAAGCTATTTTGGAACGTGAGCCTAGGGCCTGAGCCCACCTCCGTTGCCATGGCAGCGGCTCCGCCCCCGAGCTCTGCAGATCCCCCGCCCTGATTGGCTGGACGCCCGGCTCCCTCTCCGGATGCGGCCGCTGCCGCCATTGTGCGGCGCTGGTCCCTAAGAGGGTTCCCTCTGCGGCGAGTGTCTTGGGCTTTAGCCCTAGCTTCTCGCTCTCTTGTCCGGGGAGCCCGGCGGGTCCGGGACTCCCGTCCGTGCCGGTGCGGGCGCCGGCATGTGGCTGTGGGAGGAACAGGGGGGCCTCCTGGGCCCCTTCTCCTTCCTGCTGCTCCTGCTGCTGCTGGTAACGCGTAGTCCGTTCAATGCCTGCCTCTTCACCGGCAGCCTCTACCTCTTACTGCGCCTCTTCAGCTTTGAGCCTGTGCCCTCACGCAGGGCTCTGCAGGTGCTCAAGCCCCGGGACCGCGTTTCCGCCATCGCCCACCGCGGCGGGAGCCACGACGCGCCCGAGAACACGCTGGCGGCCATTCGGCAGGTGAGTCTCCCACGCCTCGCGCCCCTCCGTACCCCCTGGGAGGCTGAACTTCTGCTTGACCTTCCGAAGGTTCTCCAGTATTCTCATGATAGCCTTCCCAGTTCCCCATTCGTCCAGAAGAAATATATCCAAGTGGCCCTCGATCCCTCTGAAGTCAGAAATCTCCCAACTTACTTATGGAACGCAGCAAATACCTACATATTTGCTATATGCCAGGCACTGAGGATACAGTAATAAACAAGACAGAAAGGGCCCCTGCTTTCACAGAGCATGCATTCGAATGTGAGAAATCGGCCTTAAACAAGTAAACACATAAATGAGATACTTTAAGAGAGCGAAAAGTGTAATGAAACAGTAACGGGGTAAAGAATGACTGGGGAGACTTATGCTATTTCACATAGAGTAGTCAGAGAAATCCGCTCGCAAGACATGACTTGAACTGAAACTGGGATTATGAGAAGGGGCCAGCCTTGGATCTGGGAGAAAGGTATTCCAGGAAAAAAGAACAGCAAGTGCAAAAGTCTGGCTGTGGAAATGGTGGTGGAATGTTCGGATAATAGAATAGATACTGTGTAGTCTGACTTCAAGGAACAGAACAAAGGCTGGTGAATGAAGTAGAAATGTGGCCAGCCAGGTTTGAGTCCAGTCCCCTCAGTAGTTGAGTTTATTGTAAACGGATCACATTCACAGAAGCTGTCTTTGCTTGTCCTCCAAATTATCCAAGTCATCTTCTTATCACCTTTTTCTCCAAACACAGAGTTCATGCCAGACAACCCTGGCAGCTGGACTCCTGCTGATCAGTTTTCACCTCTCTTTTTCACAAGGCTGTCCTAAGACTTTTGCTCCCTCCAAACTCCTGGCAATCTCCTGACTTCATAATAATGATAGTTTGCATAGTATGAGAGATTTTCAGTTGTATAGGCACTTTTGGGATCACACGTGATCCTCACATTTCTTTGAGACATTATTTTAACATCAAATGGGTAGGAAGACTGACTCAAATACATGCAACAACTAGAATTCAGGATTCCAAGCCCTAGAGTTCTTTGTCAGAGATTAGACTGTGTTCCAGGATATAAAAACTTGGACTCACTGTCCAGCTACAGACAGACAATATTACATAATGAGCAAGTTACTTAAGCTCTGTATCCCAGAGTCCTGAGTAGAGAGGGTATGGAAGCAAGGCACCCTCGGGCACTTCTCTTCACTCTGGCCCCACCCAGACCTCAGTTTTCCTATCTGTAAAATGGGAATGATGTTGGTATCTACCTAATATGTTGTGATTCAGTGAGGTAGTCCACAGAAAGTGCTTGGCCCATGATAAGACCTTTACAAATGTAAGCTCTTTAGGCCAATAATCTAAAGATGGCTTCGTTTTTAAAATCATCTCAGGATAAAGGTAAACATTTAAGTCTGAAGAAGGAAGGGAATCAGGAAGGCAGCTGTTAATTTGTGGAGGACAGCTGACTGTTTATAAATCAAGTTAGACCTCTCTTCTTTTTTTTTTTTTTAAGATTTTATTTATTTATTTGAGAGAGAGAGTGAGTGCACACGACCCAGGAGAGGGGCAGAGGGAGAGGGAGAGAGACAAGCAGATTCCCAGCTGAGTGTGGAGCCCAACATAGGGCTCTGTCCCAGGACCCGAGATCATGACCTGAGCTGAAGTCAGACACTTAACCGACCGAGACACCCAGACACCCCCAAATTAGACTTCTCTTGCATGCTTCTTTCCCCTTGGTTCTTTGTGGTGTTTTTGTTTTAAGTTAATTTTTTTTAGTAATCTCTACACCCGTCATGGGACTTGAACCCACAATCCTGAGATCAACAGTCACATGCTCTACCGACTGAGCCAGCCTGGCGCCCCAATATCTTTGTATTTATTTTTAAATAGAAAGCTAGAAAAGCTGCTCTGTCTCCCTTTCCATCACAATAAACCAAGGGGAGTGGTGCCTAGCTGGCTCAATTGGAAGAGCATGCAACTCTTGTTCGCAGGGTTGTGAGTTGAAGCCCTGCGATGTGTGTAGAGATTACCTGAAAGTAAAATCTCAGTAAATAAATAAATAGAAATAGAAAGATATTGGAGAATGTATTTTACATTCTAACTTAAATTCAGATAGATCAGGTGAAGTAACGTAGCTATACAGGAGAATTGTCATGAAAAGAAAGATAATTACAGAGAAAAAAGTACATAGTTGTCATTGACTTCCATTTCAACTTATATTTGTGTAAGTTGCCTTAAAGCGTAGCTCAGTGTTAACTGAACACAGAAGGCATTCCTAAGTATTTATCAATGATATGGTGGTTTGGCCAGGAACACAATTAACTGAATATGAATCATATTAAATGAGGAAGTATGTATGTGAAATACACATACACATATAGTGTTTCATATCCTGTTGTGTTGCAAGGGAATTAAAGTTAATTTCCATTCATGTCTTGTATGTTTAGGTTGTGCATGTCTTTAATATATGTAATAATGCCAATTTCCTGGTCTTAAGAGGACATGAAATATGATAATTCCACTTGTTCCAGTATAAGGTCATTACGGATGAACTTTTTAGCTATAACAGAATTTAGCTGCTGAATACAGACTGCAGAAGACAAGGTCGCATCCTCCCTCTTGACTTCAAAAGGAATATGTAGTTTATTTCCATGAAAGTATTTTTTTTGTCCTATTCTTGCTCCCTTTTTGTGTTTGCAGCTCATAATTCATATTCTTAAACATTTTACTATGTAAACAGTCAGAAAAGACATTCTGAGAATATAGAATTTCTGATAGATTATAAAGTAGATATAGAAGGAAAAACTTGACAGAGGTGAAATGGATGGATTCCAAAAACAGATACATGACAGTGACAGAGGAATTATATTATACCCACAGTCCATTCTCCACCCAGGAGCCAGAGTGCAGCTTTAAAAGTATAAAAAATACTTTTCAGTGAAACATTTAAAAAGCTATATAAATATAATGAATTTGCTAAAGCAAATACTTTTTAAATCAATTTTATCCAAGTATAATTTACATCAATAAAAGGCAGACATTTTCAGTGTACAGTTTGATGAGTTTTGATAAATATATACCTGGGTAACCACCACCTTAATCCATTTACATCACCCCAGAAAGTTCCTTTGTGCTCTTTGGAGTTAACCCCCCAATCACACCTCTGCCCCAAGGCAAGCATTGATACTACACTGCGCTATTCTATTACTAAACTATTGGTAGAGTTTTTAAATACAATTTTTCATTTTAAATAAAATTTTAATAAAATTAACGATATTTTTATAAACCAGTTTATGTGAAATTTTTATGTTTAGAAGAAAAATACTTTTAGAAGGAATTTCTCTAAATGAAAAGATGAGTATGGATTATATACTAATATGTGAATTTAAAATAGGGGTTTATCTTTTTGCCTCTAAAAGGAGGCAATAAAAGTATTGATAAAGAGAGTTGAATGCAGTCATTAGAAGATCTGGTCTGAGAAACTCCAATATGGTGGTTCTTTTATAAAGCTCTTGCTTGGGGCCTTAATAAACTACCCAGAATAGACAAATAAATGAACTCACTAGTTCTAATAATCTTGCTAAAATTCAGTGTCTTACCACTGTTATGTTTTGTGTTGTAACCAAATAGAGATGGCCCTAATGGATACAAATATAATTGAACTAATTATAGTGCTGGCCTCATTGAATAAGAATAACATTTGTGTTACAGTGAGAGAGATGCACTGTGAATACTGAAAATGTGATCTTGTTTTATGTCTTAAATGATAACAACCCATGTTAATTTACTTTAACTTAGAAAAGATACCTTTTAATCTTATAAAAAGATAACATCTTTTGGGCGCCTGGGTGGCTCAGTCGTTAAGCATCTGCCTTCAGCTTGGGTCATGATCCTGGGGTCCTGGGATCGAGCCCCGCATTGGGATCCTTGCTCGGCGGGAAGCCTGCTTCTCCCTCTCCCACTTCCCCTGCTTCTGTTTCCAACTCTTGCTGTGTCTCTCTCTGTCAAATAAATAACACCTTTAAAAAAAAAAAAGATACACCTTTCAACCAGTGTAAAGATGTGAGCACTATTGTAATGACTTTTTCACTGAGATGGATTTTTTTCTAATCATAGTAGCTTACGTTGAGTGCCAACTTTGAGCCAGGCACCAAGCTTGGTAATTTATATGCATTATTTCTGAATCTTTACGTCTCTTAAGATCATTAGTGACAAATCATCTTTTTTTCTTTTTAAGATTATATTTAGAGAACGGGGCACCTGGGTGGCTCAGTCGTTGAGCATCTGCCTTCGGCTCAGGTCACGATCTCAGGGTCCTGGGATTGAGCCCCACATTGGGCTCCCTGCTCAGGGGGAAATCTGCTTCTCCCTCTTCCACTCCCCCTGTTTGTATTCCCTCTCTCGCTGTCTCTCTGTCAAATAAATAAAATCTTTTTAAAATATATGTATTTTATTTAAAGGGAGCATGTGTGTGCGTGCGCAAGTAGGGGGGAAGGGCAGAGGGAGAGGGAGAGAGAGAATCTCAAGCAGACTCCGCTCAGAGGGCAGAGCCTGACACAGAGCTTGATCTCACAACCCTGAGGTCATAACCTGAGCTGGAATCAGGAGTTGGTCAGAGTCGGTCCCTTAACCAACTGAGCCACCCAGATGCCCAGAAAAGTATCATCTTAAAAATGATGAAACTGAGCCTAGAGTTTTAGAGGAAGAAATCTTGGTCATACTATGAAAATCAAACTTTGAAGCTTAGAAGAAAATAGAGTTGTATTGTATCTTTATAAGTGGGAGTGGGAAAGGATTTAAATAAAAGAGAATAATCTATGCCCATAAGGGACATGATTGATAAATTCGACTGTATTAAAATTAAAAATGTGTTTAAAAGAACACAATAAATAACAATGGCTAAAAATTATTGAATCCCTGCTGTGCACTAGTACAGAGCTGCATGTTGTTTTTAGGTACCTGAGTACTTAAGTGTGTAGCAAATATATAAAGACTTATAAGGGAAGGACACAGGAATGATGCACATCAACTTTAAGACGGAGAGGAATGGGGAGAAATTTCCCTATATCTGTGGTGTCAATAGTAAACACATAGTGCTTAAGAGTGCAGACTCTACCACGTCATAGTTTGTATAACTAAAAGCAAGTTTCTTAATTTCTGTTTCCTCCTCTGAAAATAAGAATCTTAATACTACCCAAGGGTTGTGAGAATCAAATGAGTTAAAATATTTAAAGCATTTAGAATAGTACCTGACTATATAGAAAAGGCTCAATAAATACTAACTACTATTATGTTTTAGGGCAGCAAGAGATTGAAGCAAATGTGACAAAATGTTAACATCTGTTAAGTCTTTTTTGCTATATACTGCTATGTGTGTTTGTGTAATTAAAATTTTTTTTAATTTAAAATTTTGATCATAATGAGCATTTCATGTCTTCTTTGTGACAAAGAAGCCAAGGAAGCAAATGTTGGGTAGTGTATCTCAAAGGAACATGCTCAAGTTCTCTTTTTAGATAAATTCCAGTATACCTTATGTTTACCAGCTTGTTGGCCAACAGCCAGTGCTGCCTACGTAAACAAAATGTAGTTTCCCCTAGAAGCATGCTTGGTATTCCTGTTACAGAGGGTGGAGTTAAACCAACAAAAACCTGACTCCTTTTGTTTATGCCAAAGTATTGCGATACACAGCTAAATCAGCAAACACAGGGGAATCATCAGAGATGCTGTACCAAACAGAATGTAGGGAAACAGTGGAATTTGTCTAAATATTTATAATTGTAAGCCATTAATGGTCCATAGTTAGAGCAACCAGAGAAAACTTAAGTTCCAGAAATCTTCCCATCTACTACTGTGAGAATGGGAAGAGTAGGGAATTTATTTTTTTTATATATATTTTATTTATTTATTAGAGAGAGAGTGAGAGAGAGATCATGAGCAGGGGGGAAGGGTAGAGGGAGAAGCAGACTCCCCACTGAGCAGGGAGCCCAGTGCAGACAGGATCCCAGGACTCTGGGGTCATGACCTGAGCTGAAGGCAGATGCTTAACCGACTGAGCCACCCAGGCGCCCAAGAGTGCGGGATTTAAAGCTTTGAGGAATCCCTAAGTGTGCAAGGTGAAGTAGGGTTATCAGGAAAAGTAGAAACTGGGCGGGTTGCTTTTTGGTACCGGAAGGAGAAGGAATCGGTAAGAGATGCTATCTACTTAGCTAGCACTATTGGTCATCTTGAACATGTAGATTGTAAAGTGACATCTGTGGCCACTTGCCATTAATATTGTTGATGTTTTTGTTAAGGCAGCTAAGAATGGAGCAACAGGTGTGGAGTTGGACATTGAGTTTACTTCTGACGGGATTCCTGTCTTAATGCACGATAACACAGTCGATAGGACAACTGATGGCACTGGTCGATTGTGTGATTTGACATTTGAACAAATCAGGAAGCTTAATCCTGCAGCAAATCACAGGTTAAGGTAAGTGGTTCATTGTCTCTTAAACGTACCTTTCAGCTTCTGTTAGGGATCACAGAAAGACACTGGCACCTTCTAAAGACACTGGCATCTTCTGCTCCAGAAGAATTGTTTCGTTGTGTTTTGTTTTAAACTATATACAGGTTTCCCAAGTAATGAGCAAGGTGCCAGGAACAACAGAAATATGGCATGGATATTTTTCATCTTTTCCCACTGCGGCCAGATTTGGCCTGGGAATTATTCTCAAGACAATACACTGTCTAGTCACTAACATTAGTAACATTAGACAATTACTTTGTACTATCATATAAATGTTATATATGAGATTTATAGATATATGTGTATCTCAGAATTAGTCCTATAAGATATTTCACAAGAAAAGGGTTCTGTGATCAACTAAGGTCAAGTACTATACTGTAGATGTTCCCTTTAGGGATAAACAGTCTACATCAATCAATTATTACCTTTAATTTAATGTTTCTCAAACATGTATGACTACAGAACCCACACCATTTCCACCACACCATAAACAGCTATAAACACATTGGAATGAGTATACTGGGTAATATACTTTGGAATGTGGTTATCTAAATCCCTCTCTTCTTTGTAGTACTGAAAAACGTGTACTCACTGTTACCCATGGTGTATCAGTTCTCTGGACAATGATCAATACTCTTTGAGTATTAAGTATTTGACCTAGTAATTATGTTATGGTCCTCCCTATAAGATATTCAGACTTTATTTTCCTAGGATCTGAAAAGTCAACCAAAGGAAGTTATAATCTAGAAAGAGTATTGGTAACACTTGAAAGTTCTGAGTGCAGGCTGCTGGAATTCCTCTTTGCAGTCATCAGATATTTCATTGTTCTGCTATCTGTGAGGGAAAGGCTGGTTTTAATATTACAGTGACATTGCAGCTAAGAGGTCAGCTTCAACATCAAAAATTAAAGCAAAAAATGCTCAGAGTCATCGTCACCCATAAAATCTTTTAAGAGGGCATGATATTGTTTTGGTTTATTTTGTTTTTAAAGATATTATTTATTTATTTGACAGAGAGAGACACAGCGAGAGAGGGAGCACAAGCAGGGAGAGTGGGAGAGGGAGAAGTAGGCTTCCTGCTGAGCCAGGAGCCCAATGCAGGGCTCCATCCCAGGATCCTGGGATCATGACCTGAGCCAAAGGCAGATGCTTAACGACTGAGCCACCCAGGCGCCCCAAAAAGGCATGATATTGTGAATAGATCATCTAGGCAGAAAATCAATAACGAAACTGTCTTTGAACAACACATCAGATCAGATGAATATTATACTCCAGTGTGTTTTAAAGAAAGGAGTACATGAAAAATTTTAAATACATAAAAAAACCTCTAGACAAAGAAGGAAAATCAAATGAGAAATATCCTCTGGGTAACTGTTACCCATTACTATGTTACACTACATCAGTCTACATAGGTTTTGTTTTTTGTTTTTTGGGTTTTTTTTTTAGTACTTCTAATCTGTATTGAAAAATAGACATGAAGAACTAATTAAATACTTCTCTCATGTCAAAAAAAAAAAGTGCAATATTGGTGTCAGTATACCATCTTAAGTCTTTGCATAGCCAGTCTTTGTCCTCCAATTGGAACTCATTGCATTTTCTTTGAATACCAGATGAAGTCATTGGCTTGTGTTTATGGACCATGTTGTAGGAAAAATAGGTATTTTCTCTAGAATTATTCTCAATGTGGTAAGATGCTCATCCTAAGTAGGGGGCATAGAAACTAAGACTGGCCAACGGAATAGCAAAGTCATGTTCCATCTCTCACTCCCAAGGAGTAGGCATTGAGTAGAATGGCTGGCAGAATTGCCTGTACTATTTAAATTATCTTTATTTTTTTTCAAACCAAGATATTACACTTGAAATTATATCGTTGAATAAGCATAAGTTAAATCATGTAGAATGAAATTTCATTACGTGAGAAAAGCTGATTTCTTATATATCAGGCACATAACTTTTTCCTTTTATCAGAAAATTATATATAGACATTTATTTTGAACAGTTGCACTTAAATGCACAACAATACAGTGAACAGATTTATGTATTCCTAGCAATTTCTCCTTCATAAGGTTCTATTAGGGCAAATACGGTCTTAAATTTCAGTCTCAAGTTCTCCAGAAGTGGCATTATACTCTGGCCCTTGGTGAGTAGAGTTCCTATTATATTATAAATCTAGTGATTTCCTAAAAATTAAATGATTTTTGTTGTTGCTGTTTTTTGGTCAAGGATATCTGTGATCTGGTTCAAGAACATAAAGTATCCTTAGACTCCAGTATGCTTAAAGAAAGGAAGTTAAGGAAAACACTCTTTCCTGTTGGTTGGAAGACATTTGTCAAATGTCTGTTTCACTAAACTTTTATCTTTTTTCTTTTTCCTGCAAAATACTATTCCTTTTCCCTCTCTTATAGGAATGATTTCCCTGATGAAAAGATCCCTACCCTGAGAGAAGCCGTTGCAGAGTGCCTAAACTATAACCTCACAATCTTCTTTGATGTCAAGGGCCATGCAAATATGGTACAGTTTATACCGTAGACTTCACTTTCTTGAAAAGACATCTTATTTAATTGCGAGTCATTTCCAAAATCAACCATAGATCTTTCTTCTTAAATTATTTTTACAAATTATGTTTGCTTATTAGAAGTTTACAATGCAAAAATCCGTATCTTTAAGGAAATAGTAAATTAGGGAACTCTTCACCTTTGCTGGAACCTTTGAACAACTCCTGATATTCTACAACTAATACAAAATAGAGTTGGGTTTTTCTTACTTGTATAAATAGCATTTACAAAAGATATTAAACCATATAACCATAAAGAACCTATAAACCTATAAACCATAAAGAGGCACTTCGACTAACCTCAGGAAGAATTCAGGAGTTAGACACAAGACCAGTTGCATCTGGCTACTAAGTTAATGGTTTTAGATGGACAACTATGGACTGAATTTAAAGAGAACTCCCATACATAGTTTCTGGTAGCTAATAGGACATTTATCTTTTACTTAGAGTTATCCTTCCTGTATGATTTCTATCCCTTATGTATAGTTTTGTTATTCTATGATTTGAGTAGTTATACTTTTATGGTAAAATTACTATAATTTTTTCAAATACATGTGACATTCCTAAATAAAATTTTGCTTAAATTTTAGAACATATACTTTTATTCATGAAAACATATTACTGCAATGGAAATCAATAGGAAAATATGGTTTAGATTACATTTGTTCACTTATAACCAGCTTTTCAAGTACAAATACTTTTTTTCTGCATTTTCTGCATTTGGACAACTTATAGATATATTTTCCCCCTTGCAAGGTATAATCAGTAATGGCCATCTACTGGTAGGGAATTCTGATCTCAATTTTTTTTTTATTCATCCCAGGATATAGTTGAAACTAGTTGTTAATACCCAAAATAAGAGCCTTAAGCATATATTCTAACCTTAGCACAGGAAAGTCTCATTTTTGAAGAAAGGAGAATGGTGCTCTGGCTCATTTATTATTCTGGTACTGTGTGGTATTCTGATGTGTAGTTGTATCCATCTAGGTTTTCCAGCCAGTCTGCATCAGAATCACCATGCATACCTATTAAAAATACAAATTCCTGGACCATATCATGTAGAGAAGAAATTCTGAAAATGTCTAGGGTAGTTGGTCAAAGAACTTGTATTTTTAATGAGCACCTCAGGTTTTGTTGATGATACGGCCCACGTTGGGATCCCTGATAGGTCCTACATGTCACCCACAGTGTACTTCATGCTTATTGTCTTAGAATAAAGGGGGGAAAAAGAAGAAAAAAAAATTTTTTTAATCCACCTCTTTGAGCTTTCTGGTTGGGTGCTCACAGGTGATTTGGGCAACATTAGAACATCGTGATCTAATTCACCAAAATGATAGTTTAAAGGACCAAGTGAAGCAAATTGGAGCTAGTAGAGCACAGGAGCCAAGATCATGGGCTTTGGAGTCCCAAAAGATTGTGATTAAACTCTGTCACTTACTACAATGTAACCTTAACCTTGATATGCTTCAGTTTCCTCACAGGGTGGTAGGGGTGGGGGGGGGCGGGGATGGGAATAATTTAAAATGACCACAAGTGTTGTTATAAGAATTAAATAAATAATGTGGGTGAAGAGTCAGATCCAAGGCATTTATGTTAGTTCAGACAGCAAGAAAACAACTTTGGCTCTGTAGCGCATACTCTGTTACATTAGTGAAGGGGGAACAGGACATGAGTAATTTCTGTATTCTTTTTTCTTTTTTGGAATGCGTTTTGCTGCTTATATTTGGTTATAAGTATGTGTGACTTTCCAAAAGTTAGTGATATTTCAAGAATTGTGATATAGTGTCATTACATTCCACCTAATGCCTAGTCACCTACCTCTGTTACCTGCTGTTGACTAGAGTTTACAGAATGTCAATATTAATTTCTTCTTCATTCATTTAACTGGACTACTACAAAAAGAAACTTCTGTTCACCTTGGGAAGCTCTTCCCAGTTCCTCCCTTATCCCATTGTTTTTGCCTCCATATTGGTGATGAATGCCATTTTCTCTCAGTCCCCTGGACCAAGAACATCTGCCCTTAGTAGTTCCCAGGCTGGTTGGCTCCTGCGTCTGCCAGGAAAGGCAGAGGATGATAGAGTTGTGGGTATAAAAGGACTTTTCCTACTGGCTAAACTGGGTTGTAAGGAAAAGGTTTAAAATTTTGCTTCCAGCCTCAACTGGCCTGCTGCCTGCCATACTTTCCAAAAAGTCTGACAAAAGGGATGAGCCTCTCAACAAAATAGTAAAGCAACAGTACTCCCATTTCCACCACCACCCCCCCACCCCCACCCCCCGTCTACTGTAGATGTGAATTTAAGAAGGATCCCAATGGATAATGGAATCTACCAGTACTCCTGTCAACATCCCCATATATTAGTAAAGTTCTGATTTATTCAGTAGGGTTGTACTTAGTATGTAATAGTTATTGGCTGGGACTATTACATTTAAATACACGAATCTCTATGCTTTGCAGGCTACTGATGCTCTAAAGAAAATATATAAGGAGTTTCCTCAACTATACAATAATAGTATCGTCTGCTCTTTCTTGCCAGAAGTTATCTATAAGGTAAAATTCAGGATTTGTGTTGTACATAATACTTTGTTAGTTGATGGTGATAACAGAAATGGGCCAAGTAAGCATAAGACAGATGGCTGTTAAATGGAACTGAATTTCAGTTAAGAAATTCCTCTTTTGAAGTTAAGTCAAGCAGAGAAAGACAATTATCATATAGTTTCACTCATATGTGGAACATAACTAGTAGCACGGAGGACCATAGGGGAAGGGAGGGAAATCTGAAGGGGGAGAAATCAGAGAGGGAGATGATCCAAGAGAAACTGTGGACCCTGGGAAATAAAGAGGGTTTCAGACGGGAGGGGTTGGAGGGAGGGGGTAACAGGGCGATGGGTACTAAGGAGGGCAGGTGTTGTGATGAGCACTGGGTGTTATACAGAACTAAGGAATTGTTGAACACTACATCAAAAACTAATGATGTACTATACAGGGGCTAACTGAACATAATAATAATAGAAAAAGAAATTCCTCTTTTAACAAGAGAAATTCAGAAAGGAGAATGAACTCACACCCCATTTTAAAATACCATGATTCCTCTTTAAGCTCCTTTTATATTGTTTACAGGCTCATTCAGATTACTTTAGTAAACATTCTCAGAACAAAGAATTATGTAGCTCTTCATCTCACTAAGTAACATAATAAACCTTTTAAAAAAACTCTTAATGATGGAGAATTTAAAATATGCACAAAAGTCAATGGTAGTAAAATGAGGCCCCATTTAACTGTGATCCAGCTTGTTTCATCCATTCCCCCATTCATCTCCCCCAGTGTTATTTTGAAGTAAATTCCAGACATCATTTAATCCATAAAAATTGCATTAAGTATCTTTAAAAAGTGATTCCCTTTTTTTAAAACTACAGCCACATTACAGTCATTATCCCATCTAAAACTATTGCTAACTTCTTAAGATCATGAAATAGCTAGTCAGTATATAAATTTTTATTTGTCTCAGAAATATAAGTGGGTTTTTGTTTTTTATAATGTTAATTTGAATCAGGACCCAGATAAAGACAACATACTATAATTTAAAATCTTAGAACCTGTAAGTTCTCCTTCCCCCCCCCTTGTGATGTATTTATTGAAAAAACCAGGTTGTTTTGTAGCATTTACCCAAGTCCAAATTTTGCTTCCTCTTATCATGATACAGTTTAACATATTCTTCTCCTGTATGTATTTCCTGTAAATTGGTAGTGAGAGCAAAAGGCTTGATTAGTGGAGCTTCAGTTATTCTTGGCAAGATCATCTCATAGGTGAGAGTATATTTTCATCAGGAGGACGTAACATCTGATTAACTCTTTTGTTGTGTTGTTTGCAGCTGCTATTGATGTCAGTGGCCAGCTCTCAATTTACTAGGGGTTCCAAAATCCTAATATTTTAATTCTATCATTTCTTCATGTATTAGAATACTTCTGTAAAAAGAAACTCATTCAGGGGCACTTGGCTGGTTGTGAGTTTAAGCCCCACATTGGGTGTGGAGCCTACTTAAAAAAAAAGAAACTGTCATTTACTTTAGTTATGCATTCGGCAAATAAATGCTAATCTTTATTTACCAGTTTCCAAGATAATGTGTTGGTTCTGTAGCATTCTTCAACAGTGACCAACAGAATACGCACTGAAAATTTTACGATAAAGTTGGAACCTATCCACATATAAACGGTCATTGAGATGAATAGGGTCATGGGGCTTTCAGACATTTGGATCAGTGTTTCCCAATCTTACTTGACCACAAAGGCCTTCAAAATGTTTGCTACATTGTCCAGAGGAGCACAGAGCACAGAGTCAAACATCCACATCTTCCTATTTCTCCTTGACCTTCCCCAACCCCTATCCCTACTTCTCTTCTCTTTCTTCTCTCTCCTCACTTCCTTCTCACCCAACTTCCTCACCACCACCACCACCCCAAGTCTTTCTCAGCCATTTTTCTCTAGAAAGGATCAAAACCTAACCAGCCCATCTGGAAATGATCATGGTTCCATCCTCACTGAGTTCTAATTACTTATCTCTAGCCAAAGTTTAAATTGATAACCAACTGAGAGTTTGTTCCTGTGACATTATGCAAATTTGACCCTGAGATTGTAGTTTACTCATTTTAAAGGTAAGGATTTCATGAAGGAAATGTTCTTGTTTATATTGTATATTAAATGCTTCATGTCCATTACATTATTTACTCAAGAGATTTAGGTCTATTTAGTAGACACGGGGGCCAGGGTACCATTATGGCCACTTCAGCAGAATGAATAAGTAACATTGGCTAAATCTAAACAAAAATGAGAGGTATTAGACTTAAAATATGATACCTATTTTCATTTCCAAAATTCCTTTTCAGATGAGACAAACAGATCAGAATGTAGTAACGGCTTTAACTCATAGACCTTGGAGCCTTAGCCATACAGGAGATGGGAAACCACGCTATGATGCTTTCTGGAAACAGTCCATGTTTGCGGTAATGGACATTTTGCTCGATTGGAGCATGCATAATATCCTGTGGTACCTGTGTGGAATTTCAGCTTTCCTCATGCAAAAGGATTTTGTATCCCCGTAAGTTGGAAGGTTTTTTTAATCTTCTCCTGACACATTTCCTGAAATGCTCTTCTTGAAAAGGAAGGATTAACAGTGGACAGCCTGGATTGGATTTCACCCACAAAGCCCACCATGCCTTTATTAAGGTGGAATGCCACTAGCTTCTTAGGTGGGAAGAGTTCAGGCATATTTCCCTGTTTCCAAAATAAGTTGACCAAATATTCTTAGTTTTTAGTGCACTTTAAAGAAAAAATGAACCTAAAAAAAGAAAGAAAAAATAAACCTGCTAAACTATGACAGAAGAGAGATTACATGTCCTTGTGATTGGCTCCCTTTGAAAACCAACATAGAACCCAGGGCAGAGCCACAGTGAAAACATCCTGTGAGTGCCTACCTTATCCCTCCCACCTTTCCTCCTGCTCTGCTCTACACTAGAGACTTTGCTCCATTGCTTCCAAGAAAACTTTCTGTTCCCTAACCTGCTAGCAAACTCTGACCTTTATTGTGGCAGTTTTATAGCCATGTATTTTAGCTGATTAGAGTTGTTAGTTTCATATTATTTCAAGCATGCCTGCATTCAAGTCAGTCAGTATTTGGTTTATGCCCACAATATTGCAAAGCATTATATTAAGAAGCTGAAGATGCTGTGGTAAAGAAAACCATGGTCTGCCCTCATGAAATTTATAGTCAAGTAGAAGAGACAGTTGCTAATCAGAAATCCAATAAATATAAAATTACAACTAAGGTAAATGCTATGTAGAGAGAACAGTGTACATATACTGTGTAATTTGACCTAATCAGGGGAGTTAGGGAAAACATCCTTAAGGAGGTGACAACTAAGCTAAGATCAGAAGGGTGAGTAGGAATAGGGTGGGAGGGTGGAGATCCAAGTCAGAGGTGAAACACATGCAAAAGTGTTAAGGCAGGAAGGAACCTAGTTCTTTCAAGGAACTGAAAGAAAATCCATAGTCTGTCACACAGAAAGGAAAGGGGAAGTACAGTGTAAGATGAGGCCACGTATGTCCTCTAATAAGACACTGTGTGTGTGTGTGTGTGTGTGTGTGTGTGTGTGTAAAGTCACTGAAGTGTTGTAAATTGGGACAGTGTGGAGGAGGTTCTGGTGCTGGGTTTTGGAACACTCCCTCTGATTGCATGCAGAGGTCCAGTTAAGAGGCTCTTTTGGGGCATTATTAGTACTCAGTGAATACCATACTTAGTGACCATTATAGATTCCTGGAACAACTGGTCCTTATTCTAACAGGATGGGTTTTTCCTCTTTCTCCAGGGACTACTTGAAGAAGTGGTCAGCCAAAGGCATTCAGGTTGTTGCTTGGACTGTTAATACCTTTGATGAAAAAAGTTACTACGAATCCCATCTTGGTTCCAGCTATATCACTGACAGCATGTTGGAAGACTGTGCATCTCAGTTCTAGAATTTTCCCCCAGGGAGGAAACGTGGGGA
>CM052890.1:20785273-20809170 GCA_028534135.1 Potos flavus
AAAAAAAAAAAAAAAAAGAGCAAAAGAGCAATAGTTCTCAACCTGGCTGCACACAGAATCACGAGAGATGGAAAAAAGACTCATTCCATGGCCTCTTTCCAGTTCAATTAACTGAGCTTCTCTGGGCAGAGGGCCAGACGACAGTATTTTTAGAAATTACACATGATTCTCATGCGTAGCCAGAGTTTGTGAGTCTGGACAGTGCTATTCCAACTTCAATGTGATGCAAATTTCCTGGGAGCTTGTCAAAATGCAGGTTCTGGTGTTCTGTAGGTCTGGGGTAGGGCCCAAGATTCTGGATCTCTAATAAGCTCCCCAGTGAATTAGAAGTGTGATGCAACAAGGCACTAACTCAGCATTTTAAAGAGGTCAGTGGCAACCTACTGTAGGGAAGGGAGGGCATGACCCAGAGCGAGACACCCAGGTTCTAGTCCCTGTGTCACTCACAGGCTGTGCAGCCTGGAACCTATCTCTGCAAGCCAGCCCATCTCTGTCTCATCACTTCCCCCTGTAAAACTGAGAGGCTGCTCTGTAAGCACCATCCGCTGGTTCCACTAGTCTATGCTTTTCAGTTGTGCCTCTCTCTGTGAAGAGTTGCAATCTCCAGTGCTATCAGGGCTAGGCTTCTAAAGAGGAGCAACTATTAGCCAACCAACTGTTCACGCAGGAAGATAAACCCAGTCTTGGCAGATCTGTTTTTTCACAAGAAGTCAGAAATCGGTTGTTGTTATTTGCAAATGGAAGAACACTATCCTACCTACCAACAATGCCCAACCCATTTCGACGTAATCACCATCTCAGTATCACACATTTCATTTTCCTAAGCAGTCTCGAATCCAAATTTTCATTTTGTTTTCATGTTATTTCTTTTTTTTTTTTTAAAGATTTTATTTATTTATTTGATAGAGAGAGAGATCACAAGTAGGCACAGGCAGAAAGAGAGGGGGAGGCAGGCTCCCTGCTGAGCAGAGAGCCCGATCCGGGGCTCAATCTCAGGACCCTGAGATCATGACCAGAGGCTTCAACCCACTGAGCCACCCAGGCACCCCTTTCATGTTATTTCTTAGGAGGAGGCACAGCAGGCATTGCTTTCTTCATAAAACAGGAATTTAAAAAAAAAAAAAAAAAAACAGAAAACAAAAATGAAAAACCTAGGACAAGATGATAGTAAGTAACTTTTTAAAAGATTCAAGGGCAAAATCAGGAGCATCCAGAACACTAAGCTACACTGTAGCCTTTTGCTTTCCTGGTAAACCTTTCCCAGACTATCCACCAGCAGACTTAATGGTATGTTTCCACCGCCAGGTTCTCCAGGTGCTCCACTTACAACACAATGAGGGTGAGGATGAAAAAGAAATGCACACTTCCGATGAGGTTCCGGTAGATCCAAACAACCCACAGGTAGCTGGGCCTTTTACTCAGGGTGTCAATCCAGCCGTAGATGGAGTGAATGAAGAAGGGCAGACCTCGGAAGGGGCCGCAGGCAGTTGAAGGTTTCAGTCTGGTAAAAAAAAAGAGACAGAAAAACATCTCTAGCACGAGACTTGGGTATAGCTTTTTCTAGAATCAAACTGTCCTTTCTGGGCTCAGGTCATGATCCCAGGTTCTTGGGATCGAGTCTCGCACAGGGCTCCTTGCTCAGTGGGGAGTCTGTTTCTCCCTCTCCCCTTTCCCCTTCCCCCATTCATGCACTCTCCCTCTCTCTCTCTCTCAAATAAACGAAATCTTTTTTTAAAAAATTAAAAAATAAACTATGGGGGAAAAAAAGAAAGATGAACAACTATTAAGTAATGATTAAACAAAGGTTCAAATGAAGGCATTTCTCACCATGAACGATGGAATGAAGAAAGGAAATTGCCCTGAGAGAGAGAAGAGGTGGAACTGACATAGATAAGCAGGGTCAGGAGGGTCATATCTTGAAGATGACTTCTGAGCCGAGAACCAGAGGGTGGACAGAAGGCCACCAAGCAAAGGGAGTGAGGAGAACACTTCAAACAGAGGACTCCAGCCTGTGTCGGGAGAGGCTCACAGGGTCCCAGGCATGGAGCAAGAGCCATGACGATGAAGGAAAGTGGGGCCAAAGTGGGTTGAGGTCAGAGAGCTAGGAGGGAACCAGCTCAAGCAGGGCATTTCAGTTCATCTCGCTAAAGTTCTGTCCCCATTCTGGGAAGCTGCAGTACTTCGAGGAAGTGAGGAAGCCGTGCCAAGTCACCTGCTGGGTGGTGACCAAACTAAGATCTCCTCCCTCCCTTGGTTGTTATGTCTGCTGATTTCCAAGGGAACTTGGGTTAAACAATGAATTACGCATATTAAGCATGTCTTCTCACGCTGATGTTTTGACATCTGGGGTCTTACAGACCCTGGACAGATAGCCCTTGACCCAGAGCCCTTATCCCACCCTCCGCCTACTCTATCAGGCTCTCACACTCAGGATCACTATCCCCGTGCCCTGATCACCCCAGGGCCAGGTACCAGACAACTCCAGTCAGCCCCTATACCTCAAAGCCCACTGAAATTGTTCCAACTAGACAATCCTAAACCTGCCTACCCTGCCTCGACCTTTCCTTCCCATGGAAACCACCATAAAGGCTCTTGCTCACATTTCCTCCTCACTCCCTCTGCAACCTGACCAACCCTGGGGCTTCCTCACATGGCCCTTGTGGTGTGGTATTCCCATCCCCCACCACCACTTCTACTGGGGTCTGTGAATAACAAATCATCTTTTCAACGGCATTCACCTTCTGATCTGCCAGCCTCAACATACCTTAATAATAATAAAGCCAATCTGCTAGAACACTCACCCACCCCATCTCTAAGACCTCACCACAAGGCCACTATCTCCTACCTCCAGATGGTGATGGCCAGGGTGCACAGGACCCCGGTGAAGGATGGGAAAAAGAGCAAGAAGATGAAGAACGTCATCATCTGTGAGGCTCGCCAGGCTTTGCTTGGAGGCTGGAAATTCATCATCAGGCTGATCTAAAGAGAGAGAAACAGCCACCTCCCATCTGTGGCCAGAGAAGCAGGCCAGAGGGACCCTAGCCGGGCACTGGCTTCCTGATACCCTTCTCAGCACCAACCCCTACCACTCTCAGTGCGATTTCAACCACCACAGAGTCACATGGGACTGATAGAGGCTAATTGATTCCAACTTCAGATTGACTCACATTTTTGACGTAAAACATGATGAAAAGAGTAATCATTTGGATAAAGGGCAGCAGAGGGCAGAAGAAGGTTCCAATCCTATGAGGGAGAAAGAGTGTCAGAGGTCAGGGGGAGACACACAGAGTGGGGAGTAGGGGGAGACATGAGGGTTTGGAGGGAAGGAAAAGAGGGTGTTATGGGCCAAACTGTGTTTCTCCAAAATGCATATGTTGGAGTCCTAACCCTTAGTACCTCGGAATGTGATTATATTTGGAGATAAGGCCTTTAAAGAGGTAATTATGGTAAAATCAGGTCACTAGGGTGGGCCCTAATGCAAGCTGACTAGTGTCCTTAAAATTAGATTAGGACACAGATACACACAGAGGAACCATGTGAGGACACTGGGAGAAGGTGCCATCTACAGACCAAGGACGGAGGTCTCAAAAGAAACCAACCCTACAAACACCTTGATCTTGAAACTCCAGGCTCCAGAATCGTGTTGCTTAAGCCACTCCATCCGTGGTACTTTATTACGGTAGCCCTAACAAAAGGGGGAGACTGCTCTGTTACTGCAAACCAGGAAACCCCCCACCTTACTCAGGAACCTCAGTCGCTCTCTTCCCAGCTTTGGGAAAGAGATTTTGCAGAAAGCTCCACCCACATACCACCAAAAGGCCTTCAGCAAGCCCTAACCTAGGTGTCCCGAATGGGGAACATGTCCCTCTCCTCCCTTCATGGCATTCAAGAAAGTCTGAGGTCCTGCAGGGACAGTCATTAAACTGCACTGAGTGGGGTGCCTGGGTGGCTCAGTTGGTTGAGTGACTGCCTTTGGCTCAGGTCATGATTCTAGAGTCCCAGGATTGAGTCCCACGTCAGGCTCCCCTCTCAGAGGGGAGTCTGCTTCTCCCTCTGACCTCTCCCCCTCATGCTCTTTCTCTCTCATTCTCTCTCTCGCAAATAAATAAATAAAATAAATAAATAAATAAATCTTTAAACTGCACTGAGCTACATATGAGAAGGGCATTCGCCCTCAATTCTCCCTAACGCTCCTGAGTACCAAGAGAAGAAAATCTCACTTCGGTGGGCCTAACACTTGCCAACCTCCTTTTTTTTTCCATAAAAGAAGCAGGGCAGCAAGTTTTAAACTGAGAGCCTTGGCAGACAGCAGCACCTAGCTAGAATTTAATGACTATTCGCATTGGCTTGGCTTTATTTTATTTTTTTAAAGTGACTGACGTTGGGTTCCTGGGTGGCTCAGTCGGTTAAGCGGCTGCCTTTGGCTCCGGTCGTGATCTCAGGGTCCAGGGATCGAGCCCCACATCGGGCTCCCTGCTCAGCGGGAAGCCTGCTTCTCCCTCTCCCACTCCCACTGCTTGTGCTCCCTCTCTCTTTCTCTCTCTCTCTGTCAAATAAACATATAAAATCTTTTAAAAATAAATTAATTTAAAAAAAATAAAGCCAGTATAGGTGATACGTAGATATGCCAAAAAATAGGCTGGTGTGCAAAAGACTCAAGTTTGGGAAACGCTTACCTCACCTCATCTCTACCATCATCCCTAACACACACTCCCTTTCTGTTGTCTTCTTTTTTTAGAGAGAATGAGAGTAAGAAAAAGAGAGTGAGCAAGGGAGGGGCAGAGAGAGAATGCCAAGCAGTCTTCACATCCAGCATGGAACCGATGAGGGCTCGATTTCACGACCTTGACATCATGACCTGAGCTGAAACCAAGAGCCAGATGGTCAACCAAATGAGCCACCCAGGCACCTTTCCTTTATCTTCTTTTCATTATTCAAATTCAATTAACCAACATATAGTACATCATTAGTTTTTGATGTAGTGTCCAATGATTCATTAGTTACGTATAACCCCCAGTGTGCATCGGATCACGTACTGTCCTTAACGCCCATCACCCACGTACCCCTTCCCTCCACCCCTCTCCTTTCCACGACCCTCAGTTTGTTTTCTGGAGTCCAGAGTCTCTTATGGTTTGTCTCCCTCTCTGATTTCTTCCCATTCCGGTTTCCCTCCGTTCCCCTATAATCCTCCATGCTAGTCCTTATATTCCACATATGAGTGAAACCATATGATAATTGTCTTTCTCTGATTGACTCATTTCACTAAGTGAAATAGTTATCATCTTTCAAAGCTCATCCGCGAAGGCAATATTCTCCTAAAATGCACAGAGATTAAATCTAAAATTGCCATGGAGAAAGGAAAAGATACATGTGTTTTCAATTGTGCTTATTTACAATTTATTAACACAAACCATAAAGGCCCAGAAGTAATAATGGTCACCTCTGATTATAACTTTTCCCCCCACCTCATGGCTACTGGAACCTTCATCAAGTGGTCAGTAGTATGAGGGCTTGGTTTCTAGGATTCAAAAACCCAGCCAAAGTAAGCACTCGATAAATGGAAATACATTGTTATTATCATATTATCTGATTTATGTACATCCTTTATTAAGAAATCTAATAGTGCTCATCTGTGCCATAAGGCCCAGCAATTCCACTTCTGGGTATATATCCAAAAGAACTGAAAGCAGGGTCTCAAAGAGACATTTGCATACCCATAATCATAGCAGCATTATTCACAGCAACCAAGAGGTAGAAGCAACCCAAAGGACCATCCGTGGATGGAAGGATAAACAAAATGTGGTATATCCATACAATGGGACATTATTCAGCCTTACGAAGGAAGAAAGTACTATGTAAGCTACTTTATGTAGAACCTGAAGAACATTATGCTAAGTGAAACACGCCAGTCACAAAAAGATAAATTCTGCATGATTCCACTGACATAGAGTATCTAGAGTACTCCAACTCACAGAGACAGAAAATAGAGACTGGCTGCCAGGGCCTGGGGAAGGGGGAACTGGGGAGTTTTTGTTTAATGGGTAGGGAGTTTGCAAGATGAAAAGTGTTCTGGAGATGTGTTGCACAGCTATGCGAATAGACACGACTCAACTGTACATTTAGAAACGGTTAAGATGATATCATATGATGCATTTTCCTACCACGGTTTTTAGAAAGTGCTCATAAGGGTAATAATAGCCAAAATATTCCCATTTATAAAATATTTCTGAGTCGGTCTGAAGATTTTCAAGACTTACCACACCAGAGTTTGTGCGTAGATCAGTTCCAGGACATTCCTGGCAATGTCGAACTCTTGTAAGCCAAGACTTGTGAAAAACTGCATCCCAATGAGTCTGTGAAAAAATATCTGAGTTTAGTACCCAAATCACCAACTCTCTCCTTCAAAAGATTCCCCACAATCAACAAAGCAGAGCCTCACCAGTTTGGAATAAAGTCGTAAGTTCCCTCGCAAATTTGAAAGGTTCCAAGTACAAGCATATTTTCAAAGAAATAATTGAAGGACTTGAGGGAAAAAGGAATTAATACAATGTATTTGAAAAGAGGCACTGCTGAAGTGGTCTAAAAAATTTTTAGAGGGGTGCCTGGGTGGCTCAGGTTAAGCATCTGATTTTTGATTTTGGCTCAGGTAATAATCTCAGTTGGGGGCGCCTGGGTGGCTCAGTCGTTAAGCGTCTGCCTTTGGCTCAGGTCACGATCTTGGGGTCCTGGGATAAAGCCCCATGTCAGGCTTCTGCTCAGCAAGAAGCCTGCTTCTCCCTCTCCCACTCCCCCTGTTTGTGTTCCCTCTCTTGCTGTGTCTCTCTCTGTCAAATAAATAAATAAAATCTAAAATAAATAAATAAATAAAAATTGCCATAAAAAAACAAAACCAAAACCAAAACCAAAACAAAACATAAAAACTTCCTCACCTTTATGTCCAGACCCTGGACAGAAGCTGTAATAAAAGCGAGTTCGGGCAAACTGAGTGAGGAGACTGGGCATGCAAGCTACCCACTGAGGAAAGAATCTTTACGTTATGCCATCTTATTATGAGGGCAGCTGGCAGAAACATGTAAGTGTCTACAAGGAATGAGATGCTCAGCATATTATTAACAAATAAATGAATAAATCAGTAAAAGAGGACTATACATGGGCCAATGAGAACACTGCCTCAATTCTACACACCTGGTTTCTAAAATAACAATTAGCACATTATTCAAATTCAACTAAATGAATCATGACATAAGTCTAGATGTACTGTCAGGGAAAGATCCCACAGCAGAGTCTTAAGATTAGTAAGAGTAAACACCACAATGGTTTTCAGTGTGACCCCATTTTTGTCTTTGAAATTAAATAATACATACACACACACACACACACACAAAGCAGTATGTGCATAGAAAAATCTGGAAGGATATACACTAGAATGAAAATTATCTACAGTGGAAAGTTCTCAAATGACTTTCAGTTTCTGTGTTTTATTTCTAACACTTTTCTTTTTCAAGAGAAGGTTGTAAAGGGCTAGCTGAACCAAATGAACTTGGACAACAGGACTGTCAGATAAAAGTGAAATATCGGTTAATTCAGAAGAAAGCAGTACCCCAAAGAGCCAAAGGCAGACCTGTAACAGTGCACAATAAAGTATACAAGGGACACCTATGTACTAAGTCTATAAGCATAAAGGATATCCATACTTCCTGCTCAGCCAAGACAATGGCTCTGGTTCTAACATTGGGTATTACTCAAGGCTGACAAATATTTACCTCCTCAAGAACTCGCCCAGGAAGGAATCAGCTAAAGAGAACACAAAATCCATCAGAAGGAGTCGGTAGATTTCCTGGCCAATGAGGGTTTCCCAACACTGAAAGGCAAACAAGAGTCAGGAGATGGGAAGGGGCTTTTGCTTCCTGCTCAATTCCCAACTGTTCCTGCACTCATTAGGACATGGCTGATGGCTCAGTTTGATGGAGACCTTGCTTACCCAGAAAAGCAGACCCACTTTGGGCAGAGATGCAACATTAATTTGTTGAGTTTGTTTCCAAAGGTGTTTATTCCCTTTCAGTGCCCCTTCTCCCCCCAGTAAGTGTTGTCCCCCACACATACCCCCAACTTTCCCTTCTCATTATCTCTCCTCTTCGAGCTTTTCATTCCTGTCCTATGCCCTCTGGATCCCATTTCTCAGCCAGGGAGAGCAGAAGGCATCAATGGCAATAATGTCTTCACTCCTTTTATTAACCTTATGAATATCCATTAATATCTGCTTGACTAAGAAAGTGGCCTACGGGTTTAGCAGGCTAGCACAAATTGGAAGGCTGAATTATTCAGTTCATGGAAATGGTGGTCAATTACCTCTGCAGGAAGTCACGGCTATGAGCTGATGGACTGGGAGCTTTTAGATTTGGCTGAACAAGGAGAGAAAGATTCTGAGTGCACAGCCCAAGGATGGATGGACAGATGGATAGATAGATGGATGGATGGAGGTATGGATGGATAAATGGATAGCTAGATGAATGGAAGGAAATATGATACCTACTCTAAGATCATGAGTAGAAAGTCTGAGAAACCAGAGAAACTCAGTTCCTCCCTGATGGTCAAAGGGTTAAGAAACCAAACTCAAGGCAGAACAGCTCAGAAATCTCACCTCTTCACCAGCCTGGGCCACAATGTTGAGCCAATAGTAACAAAGAATTCCAATGATCGATATTTTCAGAAAGATGTTTCTAAATAACAGAAGAGAAAACAACTATCATTATCTTCCATGACAGTCATTAGAACCGTTTGCCAATATTTCTTTCTGGTCATGTGGTAGGACTGAAATTTCTGCTCTCCTCTGGTTTGAGTGGGGCCATAAGGCTAGTTCTGGCAAATGAGCTGTGAGCAGAACTGATGTGTGTCACTTTGTGTCACTTCTAGGCTGGAGCATTTAAATGCCAATGAGACTCTCTAGAGCTCACTGTCTTAAAGAAAAAGAAAAGAATTAAATGAGACTGGTGGAGGCTGGTGCTGGACGAGGCGGGCACACCTACCGGATCAGGAGGGTATAAACTTCGTGCCGTGGCATCTCATATCGCTCTACCAGCCC
Source organism: Potos flavus (assembly GCA_028534135.1). NCBI lineage: Eukaryota > Metazoa > Chordata > Mammalia > Carnivora > Procyonidae > Potos > Potos flavus. Next base: position 20,794,356 of record CM052890.1, read on the forward strand.
GAACATGGAGTAGAGGCGTGGCACAGCCAAATTGATGCAGGACACAATGAAAGGCAGTAACAGCACTGCCCCAGGGTCCTTGTGGTTCTTCAGGAACTGCAGAGGATGGAGAGAAAGAACTGAGATGCCAAGTGTGCACTAAACTCCTCTTGGCCTCCCACAGAAGGCTGCCCACAATAGGGAAACCTCAGGAGTAGCTCGTCTGGGATTAGCTATCAAGGTACACATTCTCGAACACTTACCCTGAGCCAAAGCATGACCCACATGACTGCATGTAATCCTCAGGACAGCCCAGCAGGTGGGTATGAATAGACTTATCTGATGGGCAAACTGAGGCTCAGAGAGGAAAAATGCTTGCCCGGGGTCTCTCACTATCAAGTGGAAGATTTGAACCAGGTTGATGTGTCTTAAGGGCCTGATTGCAAACAGCCATTCTGTGACTTGACTATCCTCAGCAAGAGGTCTGGGGCGACGAGAAAGTGCGCCCTGGCTATTGGAGCAAACCTTAAATCTGGTGAAGCTACAGCACGTAAGTATCGATCACTATAGAATTTTTCCTCCCCTCTCCTGCACTGCCCTGTTCGTTTTCACCAGGCTTCGCTGTCCTTGGGTCCTCAATTAGGAGAAAGGGGGACCTCTGCCAGCCCATGCCATATCTTTGTATCAAGAGATGCACCCCTTCCTTCATGTGAATGCGACCCCCTGGTATTTGGTTCAGAGTGGGGTCTAGGATGCCCCTCAGCCAGGCATCCTTGGAGTAAGGGATTCCAGTGGATTTTTCTCCTGTCTCCAACTACCCCCTTCCCCACCCCCAGGCCTGACCCTGCCTCCCTTTACCTCGGGATGGTTTTGAAAGCCCTGCCTGCCCTTTTGGTGGTATTTTTGTAGCCAGCGTAAGCTAGATTCAAATGCTATCCCCTCCCCATGCTTATGAGCTGCAAGGCCTGGAGCCAGATGCATAGCTTCTCTGAGCCTCTTTTCCCCATCTGTAAAATGAGGAGATTATCATGTAACCCATAGAGTCATTTCAAGAATTAAATGAGACCAGGGGCACCTGGGTGGCTCAGTCATCGAAGTGTCTGACTCTTGATATTGGATCAGGTCATGATCCTGGGGTCCTGGGATCAAGCCTTGCATCGGGCTCCGTGCTCAGTGGGGAGTCTGCTTAAGATTCTCTCTTCCTGGGGCACCTGGGTGGCTCAGTGGGTTAAAGCCTCTGCCTTCAGCTCAGGTCATGATCTCAGGTCCTGGGATTGAGCCCCGCATCGGGCTCTCTGCTCAGTGGGGAGCCTGCTTCCCCCTCTCTCTCTGCCTGCCTCTCTGCCAACTTGTGATCTCTCTCTGTGTCAAATAAATAAATAAAATCTTTAAAAAAAAAAAAGATTCTCTCTTCCTCTGCCCTTCCCCCACCTCTCTCTCTCTAATAAATAAATCTTAAAGAAAAAGAAAAGAATTAAATGAGACCAAATAAGGCAAGGTCTGGCCCCTAAATAACACAGGTAGGACATCATTCACAGGAAATTGTAGTTACCAATGAATATGACCCCTGCCTGGCATAGAGCAGACGTTCAAACAACTCCACTTCTGCCCCTCTCACCTCCTTAGCTGCCCTCCTTCACTTCAGGTGGGTGTAGAGAAAAGCTTCCAGGTGAAGAAGAAACTCAATAGTCTTCTTTATGCCTACAGCTACCTGGTCACAGTTTGCATCCTAAGTAGGGCATTGGTAAGCCCTTAAGCACTGAGACTTAATTTCCCCTCTTTCAGGGCACACCTTAGTATGGTTGATGGCAAACCCTCAGAGTTATACAATCCCACATCCATTTTCTTGCTGGCTTCTCTTTTCCTTATTCACCCATTTGGTTGAGCATCTACTATGTATGAGATATTGGGCCTGAAGCCCCATTACCATCTTTTGAAGACAGATGTATAAACAGGAATTTTAAATACTACACATGAGAAGGGCACAGGGATAGGAATACCCAACTCAGTCTAGTGAGGGTGGGGGTGGTGAGGAAATGACACTGTGCTGAGGTCTAGTGGAGGAGGGGGAGTTTGCCAGATAAGGGAATTAGGGGAGATGGGGTGGAGAATGAACAGCGTGTTTCTCATCTAGAGATAAGGAAAGGCATGGTGTGTTCATGGAACTGTGTTCAGTTCAGCATTGAGTGTTGCTGATATGTAGGATATGGGTAGCTGTGGGGTGTTGAGACTGGAGATGTGGTCAGGGTCAGATCATATAAGATCTGTCAATCATGCCATGGAGGAAAGATTTTATATTGAGGGTAACAAGAAGCCTCAATTAAAGAAATTGATATAATTAAATCACTTTCAATTAAAGAAAGTGATATAATCAGACCCACCTGTACCACAATTCCAGCAGGCAGCAAACTGGCTACAATTAGCCCCATTTTCCAGGGGATCTGAAAGCCGAAACCTACAGAAAAACAGTACTTTGCCCAGATCACCTAGCTAATTAGTCTGAGTTCATATCATTAGGAAAAAAAGAAAAAAAGCTAACATTCCTTCATCACCCACAGTACTGGACACTGAGTAGACTCTTCACATAACCCTTCTCTGGTCCTGACCGCACACCTACAAAGCCAGGTACCATCCATCATTCCTGTTTTGCAAGTGAGGAATACAGGGCTCAGAAAGGTTAACTCATTCACAAAAGTCCGTCAGATCACAATACTTCCTGAGTATCTACTCAGTGCCAGGGGCAGTGGGAGGCACTAGGGATATAATAATGAAGGAAGTGGGCGCCTGGGTGGCTCAGTTGTTGAGCGTCTGCCTTCTGCACAGGTCATGATCCCAGGGTCCTGGGATCGGGCCCTGCATCAGGCTCCCTGCTCTGCGGGAACCCTGCTTCTCCCTCTCCCTCTCCCTCTCCCACTCCCCCTGCTTGTGTTCCCTCTCTTGCTGTGCCTCTCTCTGTCAAATAAATAAATAAAATCTTAAAAAAAAAAATAATGAAAGAAGAAACCCAAAATCCCAGGTTTGTGGTGCAAGCGCCCATCTCCCCACTAGCCCAGAGTTTCTGGCTCTGAGGTGTGCACACACATCACCTGGGCACATGGTAAAGATGGATTCTGAGTCCCTGGGTCAAGGAGGGGCCCAAGATTCTGCATTTTTTCACACGTTTCCAGCTGACATCAATGCTGCTGGCCACGGAGCCTGGTGTGAGCAGCAGCTCCCCCTTGCGCTCCCCTCCAGCATCCCATCCCTTCACCTGGTTCTGTGCTCTGGACCCTGGGGCTCCTGCCCCTGTGGTTACCTCTGAGTTGTTCTCAGCCAGGTAGTAAACAGCTACGCAGCAGGCCACCGCCACTCCAGTAGAGACAACCCAGGCTGCCAGGTGGGCAGAGAATCGGATCAGCTGCTGATTGAGCATTAACTTGACATTCTCCTGACGGATTTCTGACAGGTTCTCCTACAACAAACACAAGGAAGTCAGTTGGCCCACAGGACCCTCTCCACTGTTAGCAAAGACTCTTTGGGTGAATCTTTGCCACTCGGAGACACAAACCCATCCCAGATCCACAGGAGAAAGAAAGGGGAACGCTCACGTTGGACATGGATTATGAGAGACCCTTGGGAAAATCTCAAATGGACCAAGAACCCCCATCAGGGTGTCAAACACCTTTTGGAACATACAAGACCGATAGATTGGGACCATGCTCTTGAGGAAAGCAGCTTTCAAGTCATGAAACTCTTTTTTGAAGAATAAGGCTGGGTATTTACACCAAGGAAGTTATCATCTTCAAACCTCTTATCAAAGCCCCTTTGCTTATAAATTCTGCTTGCTCTTTTTTTTTTTTTCTATTTCACCCATTTCCACCACCGTCCCCCACCACCGCCCCAGCAACCACCAGTTTGTTCTCTGTATTTAAGAGTCTGTGTTTGGGGGGATGCCTGGGCGGCTGAGTCATTAAGTGTCTGCCTTTGGTGACTCAGGCCATGATCCCAGTGTCCTGGGATCGAGCCCCTCATGGGGCTCCCTGTTCAGCGGAGAGCCTGCTTCTCCCTCTCCCACTCCCCCTGCTTTGTTCCATCTCTGTCTGTCAAATAAATAAATAAAAAATCTTAAAAAAAAAAGAGTCTGTGTTTGGGTTTTTTGTTTGTTTATGGTGGTTTTTTTTCCTTTTTCTTTTTAATAAGTTTTTTCTACAGACCAGGGTTTCTCAACATTGGCATTAGTAACATTTTCAGCCTCTATTCTTTGTTGTGACAACTTTCCTGTATGTTGCGGGATGTTTAGCAACATCCCAGCCTCCACCCACTAGACACCAGTAGCACCTTCCCCCTCAATGTAACAATCAAAAAAGTCTCCTGATATTGCCACATGTCCCCTGAGGGGCAAAACTGTCCTGAGTTGAAATCCACTGGAAAAAATGTTAAACTTGGAACTGTGAGGTCAAGAAGCATTTACACTTAACATTTTGATACCAATCCTTCAGCGGCCCTCCAGTAAACTCATACCAACTACAGAGCCACCAATGCATGGGAAAAGTTCATTCCCTAAACCATCACCTGCACTGGGCATTATGAATATTTTTAGGTGTTTTTGGTTCTGTTTGTTTCTTTTTCTTTTTCTTTTCCGCCACGCTCGGGGACCACAAAAAAAAAAAAAAAAAAAAATCATTATTACTTTAAGAAGTAACAGACCCACCGAAGGAAGTTGGCCGTGGGAAGGTGTTGTGTAAAGCAAGCTCGCCTTACCCTTATTTCAGTGCTAAGATTCTTCTGTTTCAGCTTGACAGCTCTCTCCTCAGTGACGGTGAAGTCCCAGCAGAAAATCAGTTTAGCGATCCCTCTGGAGTAAATGTGGGGGTTAATGAAGTTGTTCCGGAAATACCTGGCCATGCTGGGGAAGGCAGGAACCAAAATACTCAGGGTTATTGGAGCGGGCATTGAGGAGTGCAGGAATTAAACAAAGGAAAGTTCTGATCATTAACAGCGAAAGGCAACATGGAAGAGCTAGCCGCAGGTTCTACTGGGACAGTGCGATCACAGACATAATGGTTAAGAGCACTGGCTTCACGATCCGACAGGCCCGGCTGACTATCCTGGATGGCCACATGGGGGATCTTTGTTGTTTCAACTGCTATGAGCCTCAGTTTCCACATCTGTATCATGGGAATAATAATAGGACCCACTCACAGAGCTTTAAGTTTCTGCTTGCTGCTGCACTAAATTGCCCCAAACTTAGTGGCTTAAAAACAACACACATGTATTCTCTTACTAGAAGTTAGAAGTCAGAAAGTGGTTCTAAACTCAAGGTGTCAGCAGAGCTGTGTTCCTTATGGATGCTTTGGGGGGAACTGTTCCTCTGTCTTTTCCAGCTTCTAGAGGCTGCCTGCCTTCCTTGGCTTATGGTCCCTCTCATGTTCAAAGCCAAGAGAGCAGCATCTTCCATCCTTTCTGACTTTGACCCTCCTGCCTCCCACTTATAAGACGTTATGATTAATTGCCCCATCTTAACGTCCTTAATTGAGTCATATCTGCAAAGTCCCCTCTGCCAGGTGCTGTAACATATTCACAGGTTCTAGGGATTAAGACCTGACCTCTTTGGGAGGCAGGGGGCACTGTTGAGCCCACCATGAGAGGCAACACAGCGCTTAGAACAGTAAGCTCTTTATAAAGGCAGATGCTATTATCACAACGGTGTCAGCAGGACTCAGTGACATCAGCCCAGGGAGCACTTAGCACTGAGCCTGACACGTAAAAAATGCTGAGTAAAATGACATTACCTCTCCAAAATTTGCCACCACTGATTTAACAGCAGCTTTAGGAAACATTTCCCAGTTTGAATTAAATAGAACAAAACAAAATCTCATTTTAATTTTTGAGTTAGAGTGCTGGCAGTGAGGTTGTTACGGGCCAAGTTATATACCCTAAAAGTTCATATGTTGAAGTCCTAACCCTCAGTACCTCAGCAAACGATGGTATTTGGAAATAGGGTCTTTACAGAGGTAATTTTGTTAAAATGAGGTCATCACAGTGGGCCCTCATCCAGTCTGATTGGTGTCCTTACAAGAAGAGGAGATTAAGACTCAGACATGCCCTGAGGGGAGACTGTGTGAAGTCACACTGAGAAGGCAGCTGTCCATTCGCCAAGGACGGAGGCCTCAGAAGAAACCAACACACCAACACCTTGATCGTAGACTTCTAGCCTCCAGAACTTGAGAGAACACATTTCTGTCCTTAAGCCACCCAACCTGTGCTAGATGGTTATGGAAGACAGAGGGTGAACATTTGTATCTCCTTTGACAGCTGTCATAGGGACAACTGTCCATCCATGCCCTTCTTGCCATAAAACTAGTTGGGTCACTGCATCCTTATTTTCAGACTGACCAATTTCTTTGAAAGCACACAAAAACCTCCTTTCTTTACCCAAACTTATAGTCTGTGTTTTAAAACAGGAATGATCAGGGGCACCTGTATGGCTCAGTCGGTTAAGCATCTGCCTTCAGCTTAGGTCACGATCTCAGGATCCTGGGATCGAGCCCTGCATCGGGCTCTCTGCTCAGCGGGAGCCTGCCTCTCCTTCTCTCTCTTTGTCTACCCCTCTGCCTACTTGTGCTCTCTCTCTCTGTCAAATAAATAAATAAAATCTTTAAAAACAAATAAATAAAACAGGAATGATCAGACAGCAAAAGCAAGTCGAAACTGCAGAGAAACTTTCCTGAGGCGCCTGCGTGGCTCAGTGGGTTAAAGCCTCTGCCTTCAGCTCAGGTCATGATCTCAGGGTCCTGGGATCGAGCCCTGCATGGGCTCTCTGCTCGGTGGGGAGCCTGCTTCCCCCTCTCTTTGCCTGCCTCTCTGCCTACTTGTGATCTCTCTCTTTCTGTCAAACAAATAAATAAAATATTAAAAAAAAAAAAAAAAGAAACTGTTTCCTGGGTAACTTTTGAGTCTCTTGAATTTTACCTAAATCTAAACCAAGCTTAGAATCAAGAAATGTAGAAGCTCTATACCTGAATAGCAAACTGAAAAAACAGACGATCAAACATGCTCCAATTGTGAAGAGATAGGCCAGCTGCATGTTGTAGGATGCCCCACCGTTCCTGTGCCGGATCGTAGAATTGGTGTAAAAGCCATAGTACATCACTGTGTTTCTAAAATAACCCTGGAAGGGACAATAAACCCTAGGTCAGGTGGGTCTACCGAGAAAACGATGACTATGGTCAGTCAGCACAGTGCATCCTCCCACCTGCAAGAAACTTGCATCAGTCAGTTTAGACATTTTGTTTGCAGGGAAAGGGCACCCACGGCCGCTGAGAATATAGACATTTCATCACTAGGCTCTTTGAGCTGGAAAGGACTCTCAAACCCTCCTTACAATGGAGGGACCCAGCTGTCACCACCTAAAACAGTGCTGGAGCAAAGCATGACTAAAACCAGGAAAGCCAGCCATTAGGGGCCTCTGTCATCTGTTAAGTATTATGGTCAAACATGTTCAATAGGAAAGGAATCAAGCCATTAGGTCTAAATTTCAATTTACAGGAAATAAGGGGCCAGAGGAACAAAGCAGAGAGGCCATAAGGATACTGGATGACAACTGGCCTGGTTTCTGCAACAAGTCAATGTCAAGAAAAAAGGTGCCTGTGTCTGGAGAGTTCATTCTAGATTAAATGAGAATTCAGAGAAAACGCAAGTGAATGCAAAGTATGGGCCTTAACTAGATCCTGGTCTGAAAGAGCAAGCTAGGAAAGATGTTTTGGGGACAACTGGGAAAATCTGAATATGGTTTGGATTTAGATAATAATAACTTCTAATTTTGCTAGGGGTAAGGACTGCAGAAAGTGTCCTTATTTTTCAGAGATGCATGTTAAAGAAATTCGGAGAAAAATGTCTTGATGTCTGTAATTTACTGTAAAATGCTTACAAAAACTAATAAGATAAAACAATATGGGGGCGCCTGGGTGGCTCAGTGGGTTAAGCCTCTGCCTTCGGCTCAGGTCATGATCTCAGGGTCCTGGGATCGAGCCCCACATCGGGCTCTCTGCTCAGTGACGAGCCTGCTTCCTCCTCTCTCTCTGCCTGCCTCTCTGCCTACTTGTAATCTCTCTCTGTCAAATAAATAAATAAAATCTTTAAAAAAAAATAAAAACAATATGGAAAAATATTAACAATTTAAAAACCTGTGAGTATATGAATGTTGACTTACTACTCTTTATTTTCCTATATGTTTGAAATTTTTCATAATAAAATGTTTCATATATACAAATGTAAAAAATATACATGAGGGGCGCCAGGGTGGCTCAGTCGGTTAAGCATCTGACTCTGATCTCAGCAGAGGTCTTAAGTCTCAGGGTTGTGAGTTTGAGCCCTGCGTTGGGCTCCATGCCCATACACACACACACACACACACACACACATCATAATGAGGAGAAAAAGGAAAATGAAATTTACACAATAATTCCACTTTAATGCACCTATCCCAAGGAAAAATTAACAGAAAAAGAAATTTAAAAAGATAAATGGAAGAAATTAAAAAGATAAACTTTCAACATTCTACTTCAAGAGTCAGCAAATGTTTTCTGTAAAGAGCTAGAGAGTAAATCTCTTTGGCTTGGCAGCTACAGCAATAACTCCACTCGGCCACCATAGCAGGAAAGCATCACCGACACATAAACAAAGGGATGTGGCCATGTTCCAGAAGAACTTTAGTCATGGGCACGAATCTGAATTTCACGTATAATTTTCATGTTTCACAAAATGTTATCCTTGTTTTGATTTTTTTTCAACCATTTAAAAACGTAGAAACAGGTGGCAGGCCAGATTTGCCCCCAGCTGTAGTTTGTCAATCCCTGGTCTACAGAATCCCAATGGCAGAAATGTCTTCTAGAAGGTAGACTCACAAGACAGGGGCCATATGTCTCTCAGTAGGAAGTTGGGTAAATAAATTACGGCTACTTTTAAAAAGGACACCGTGGTACGGGGCACCTAGGTGGCTCAGTGGGTTAAAGCCTCTGCCTTCGGATCAGGTCATGATCTCAGGGTCCTGGGATCAACCCCTGAATCGGGCTCTCTTCTCAGCGGGGAGCCTGCTCCCCTCCCCGCCCCCGCCCCCCCCCGCCTGCCTCTCTGCCTACTTATGATCTCTGTCAAATAAATAAATAGAATCTTTAAAAAAAAAAAGAGGATACTGTGGATCTATATAGATGCTCAAGATACACAGTGAAGCAAAAAATGTTGCAAAGTAAAACCTGTAGTATCCTGTTTTTTCTTTTTCTTTTAATTTTTTTTAAAGATTTTGTTTATTTATTTGAGGGAGAGAGAGAGAGCACAAACAGGGGAAGGGACAGAGGGAGAAGCAAACTCCCCGCTGACCAGGGCTCGATCCCAGGACCCTGAGATCACGACCTGAGCCGAAGGCAGACGCTCAACCAACTGAGCCACCCAGGCGTCCCATCTTTTTTTTTTTTTTTTTAATGTTTACCTACCTCCCTATCGACCTAAGTATCTAACTGCATATGTTTGTATGTACCTCTCTATTTATGTCCATATAGAAAGAAAATGGTGGACAAAGATATGCTCTGAGCTGGGGCATTAGACAAGGGAAAAAAAGCTAACATGGACTTTCACTCAGTTTGCTCTCTTCTACGGCAGGAACCTTTCAAAAGGAGCACTGTATTTTGTAGAAAGAAAAATAAGAAAGAAAAGATAGCTCTATGAACACCAATATGAGAGGGCCACCATAGAGTGGATGAAAGAAAGCAAGTCATAAGCGGTATATATGAATAATTCACCTTTTGTTAAAAAACAAAAGAAAGGGAGAGATGCAGGTGTGTATCTGTATGTGTGTGTAAGTGTGTGTCCACATGTGCACAGAATAGGAAATCGTGAACAACACAAACTATTAATATGGTTACTTCTAAAGACAGAAAGTCGGGGCCCCTGGGTGGCTCAGTCATTAAGAGTCTGCCTTGGGCTCAGGTCATGATCTCAGGGTCCTGGGATCAAGCCCTGCATCTGGCTCCCTGCTCAGCGGGAAACCCACTTCTCTCTCTCCCACTCTCCCTGCTTGTGTTCCCTCTCTCTCTGTCTTTCTCTGTGTCAAATAAAATCTTTAAAAAATAAAAAATAAAAAGTCTACTGAGTCGTGTATATGTTACTTTGGGGGAGAAAAGGATCTTAAAGCCCCACTTTCTTTTAAATTTTTTATTTATTTATTTATTTTTATTTATTTGACAGAGAGGAGAGAGATCACAAGTAGGCAGAGAGGCAGGCAGAGAGAGAGAGGGAAGCAGGCTCCCTGCTGAGCAGAGAGTCCAACACGGGGCTCGATCCCAGGACCCTGAGATCATGACCTGAGCCGAAGGCAGAGGCTTTAACCCACTGAGCCACCCAGGCGCCCAAAGCCCCACTTTCAAGGCACCTAGATGGCTCTGTCGGATAAGCGCCTCATTCCTGATTTCAGCTCAGGTCATGATCTCAGGGTCCTGGGATCGAGCTCCGTGTCGGGTTCCGCACTCAGTGAGGAGTCTGCATAAGATTCTCTCACTCCTTCTCCCTCTGCTCCTTCCCCTACTTCTTGCTCTCTCAAATAAATAAATAAATCTTTAAAATAAACAAACAAACAAATACATAAGTAAAGCCCCACTCCCCCTATCATTTGACTCCCAGGCCAAGCGAGAGGTCTGGAAGGGTGACAGGCAAGGTATGTCCAGGGGATTCTCAGCAGGTGAACTCCGGGTGAGCAAAATGAAGAACTTACCGCCCCTGTGAAAAACTCCAGTCCGGTGAACTGGAGGGTGTTCTTCTCGGCCACGGTAAACTGAGGGATTATGATAAAGCTGAACGTCACAATGAACGAGAAAATGTTGAACTTCAAAAGCCACCTCAGAAAGTTAAAATAGGAGAGGACGCTGGTTCCGAACTTGCCTCCGATGACCTTGAGCGTCTTCTGCCATAGGCTGACAGAATCGAGCAGTTCTGACAGGCTGTTCTTAGATCTCCGGTAGGCCTAGGGTAGGGACACCAAGCATGAGGCTTGACATTCCCTCAACAAACACCTGAGCAGGTCCCGCAAGAGCAAAAACGGGTACCGTGTCTAGAGCATTATAACATGCCAGGCATGCACTAAGCATGCTTACAAAAATGATCTCATTGAATCTGCAGGACCACTCTTCAAGGTGAGGGCTATTATTACCTCCCAGGTTTGCTGTTGAAGGGGACACTCACAGTTGCTCAGCTGTCCAAATAACTCAGCAACCTCTTAGACCTCTGCATGCCCACCGGGTTTCTCTGCACCTAGACTGAGCCATTTTCTATGGCTTTCAATGAAAGAGCCCTGAATTTTGGCTTCTCTTCCTCCTTGGATCCTTTCCATCCCCACTCTGCCACCTCCCTGTTTTTAACCTCTTGTTATGCCCATTTTATTGACTGCAATAGAGGCTTCTTACCCGTGAAATGGAGTTTAGACACTGGGCACAGCAGTTGACCTCAAGCATTCGACGGGACTGCTTACTTTTCTCTTTGTCAACCATTTTCCTGTGGGGAAAGGCAGAAGAAAGGGAGAGACACCCATTGTATGATGATTTTGTTCCCAAAATATTTACTGAGTACCTATGATGTGCTATGCACAACCCAGGGAGTGAGACAAAAGAGAATGATTTCCCTGGCTCGTGGAGCAGACATCTCTCCTAGTTGGAAGAGAAAGACAATAAACAGTAAATAAAAGGTGTACTATGGGAAAGAAAAAAGAAAACAGAGCAGGGTAAGGAAATCGGAAATGCTGGAATGTGGACTGTGCTATAATTTGAAATAGCACAATATTCAAGCAAAGTCTTTTAGGAGGGGAGGAGTTAATGGTATGGATAAGGGACTGCTATGTGCATAGGGAACAGCCAACCTGGGATCCCAAGGAGGCTGGCATGGCTAGAATGGAATGAACATGGGGAAGGGAGGAGGGTTTGAGTGATAACCATTGCAGGGGGAGGGGGAAGGGCCCTATGAGTCAGTGGTCCTCAACCTGGGGAGATTTCGCCCCCCCATGGACATTTGGCAAAGTCTGGAGACATTTTTGGTTATTAGACTCTGGGGGAGAGAGGTCTGCTACCAACACCTAGTGGGTAGAAGCCAGGGATATTCTAAACCCCCTACAATGAGCTGGATAGAACCCCACAACAGAAAATGATCCAGATCCCAATGTTCGTCATACTGAGGTTGAAAAATCCTGCCGTAAAGTCTTTGGGGCCCTCAGAAGGCCCTTACCCTGTGACAGAGGCAGCCATGCAGAGTTTGAAATGGAACAGTGTTTTCAGAAAGATCCAGCCACAGTTGGCTTCTTTACCTTTCCATGAATTCATTGCATCTACTTTGTTCCGGTGCCTTTCTGGTTTTCTTTATCCACCCAAATGCCCACCCCACATCACCATCTTCCAAGGCTCGGCTCACATACCCTCCTGCTTCACCCAAGCAGCCTGTATTACTCTAGCTAGTCCTGTCACTGCAGTCTCCTCTACCTTGATTTGGCCTGATTTCCTTTCTCTCATATGTAAGTTACTTGTTGACAAATCCATCTCCCCTGTCAGACTTTGTAAGTTATCTTTGCAGCCCCAGAATAATTGCATCATTGAATTATTTATTAGCAATTGTTGTATCCACTCCATTAGTTTCTTTTTTTTTTTTTTTAAGATTTTATTTATTTGACAGAAAGAGAGCGATCACAAGTAGGCAGAGAGGCAGGCAGAGAGAGAGAGGGAAGCAGGCTCCCCGCCGAGCAGAGAGCCCGATGCAGGGCTCAATCCCAGGACCCTGAGATCATGACCTGAGCCGAAGGCAGAGGCTTTAACCCACTGAGCCACCCAGGCGCCCCTCACTCCATTAGTTTCTGCCAAGAGTACAAGTTGCAAAAGAAAAAGGATGAGAAACAGTAAATATGAAGTCTGATGGCTAAAACAGCCCTCATTTTTTTTTTTTTTTTTTAATTCCTGCCCTTAGAAAGCCTCTCTGGACTTTTTTTTCTTTTTTTCTTTCCAGTAAACTTTGAATTTTAGAGTAATTTGAGATGTACAAAAAAATTGCAAAAACAGTACAGAAAATTCCTATACACTATTCACCATTTTCTCCTATAAACATCTTACATTTCTTTTCTTTTTTTTTTTTTAAGAGAGGGAGGGGGGAGTGGCAGATGGGAGAGAGAGAGAGAGAGAACCTTAAGCAGGCTCCATGCTCAGTGCAGAACCCAACGTGGGGCTCAATCTCACAACCCTGAGACCACAACCTGAGCTGAAATCAAGAGTTGGATGCCCAGGCCACTGAGCCACCCAGGCACCCCAACATCTGACATTTCCATAGTAGTTGCTGAAACTAAAAAACCAACACTAGCACATATACAAGTACCTAAACTCTATACTATTCTGATTTCACTCATTCTTCCACCAATGCCATGTTCTATTCCAGGATATCATCCCACATTCCATTTAGTTGTTATGTCTCTTTAGAATCCTCTAGTCTGTGACAATTTTTCTGACTTCCCTTATTTTTGTTGACCTTGACAATTTTGAGGAGTACTGGTCAGGTATTTTGTAAAGTGTCCCTCCATTGCGGTTTGCCTGATCCTTTTCCTCTGGTGATACTGGGGTTACGGTCTTTAGGAGTACCACAGAGGGTATGTGCTCTTCTAACTACATGTCTCTGGGGATGCTAACCTTGCTCACTTGGCCAAGGGAGTGTTGGCTAGACCACATCACTGGAAAGTTACTCTCCCTCGCTTCCCATGCTCCACCCTTTGAAAGCACATCACTAAGCACAGCCCACACTCCAGATGAGAGAAGAGAGGAGCATCTATATAATTTGGAATTCTTCTGTAGGAAGATTGTCCCTTCTTTTGCATTTATATATTTCTTAATTTTCTTTTTAAGATTTATTTATTTATTCGAAAGAGAGAGAGAAAGAGAGAGCCCGAGTGGGAGGAGCAGAGGGAGAGGGAGAAAATCTCAAGCAGACCCCTAGGTGAGCTGGAGCCTGATGCGGGGCTCAATCTCACGACGCTGAGATCACAACCTGAGCCAAAAGCAGGAGTTGGGCACCCAACTGACTGTGCCACCCATGAGCCCCTGTTTCTTATCTTTCTGAGATGGGACAGAAGTAGAAGACTGAAATTCATTTGAAATCTGGGAAAGAAGAAAAGCTTTGGATCCATACTTAAGGTTCCTTTTCTCTTCCATGGTTCTCGGCTGATTCCTGATGGCTTTAATTCTGTCTCTAGATGTCATTGGTATCAGAGATGCAATTAACTTTTGTCCTGTGGAGGAAAATAAATGGAGTTTAATTTTGTTTCCTTTCACAGAATATCAGCATTTTAAAATATGCCCATATTTAAAATATGCCCATAAAATATGCCCATAAAAAATGGCCCTGGGGCACTGGGTGTTAAACATCTGCATTGGGCTCAGGACATGATCCCAGGGTCCTGGGATCAAGGCCCACATCGGACAACCTGCTGAGCGGGAAGCCTGGTTTTCCCTCTCCCTCTGCTGCTCCCCTGCTGTGTTCCCTCTCTCACTATGTCTCTCTCTGTCAAATAAATAAATAAATAAATAAAGACTTTAAAAAATATATGGCACTGACCTTCAAGCATGTTTTTTTTAATAGATTTTATTTATTTGAAAGAGAGAGAGAGCAAGTACATAAGTTGGGGGAGGGGCAGAGGGAGAAGCAGACTCCCCACTGAGCCAGAAGCAGGACATGGCGGCTTGATCCCAGGACTCCAGGATCATGACCTGGGCTGAAGGCAGATGCTTAACTGACTGAGCCACCCAGGTGCCCGTAAGCATGCTTTTATAAGAGCACAAGGAAAGAA
>CM052890.1:20809670-20831017 GCA_028534135.1 Potos flavus
AAAGAAACAGAGAAGGAAATAAGTAGAGGAGAAAATGTAAGGGAAAAACCAACAGGATTTGTGGACTGACTGGATATGGGAAGGGTGAAAGGTATGGAAATCAAAAGACAAAACTATCTCCACAGTTTCAAGCCAGTGTGATTAGATAAAGTGTTGATGTCACTGAAAGCAGGAAACAGACCATTTTTAAAGTTCAGCCAATGTTGACAAGTTTATCTCTATGCAAACAAAAAGGGTTAGACTCTTTGTTGAGTAATCAGAGCTGAAGAATTAACCTTCTGCCATTACCTGCAGTCTTAGAATGTTCATTTGCCAACTCAATTCCAGATTCCTCAACATAGTGAAAGTTGATTGTTTATTATTTGGTCCCTGCCCAGCATCCATTTCTCTCTTTTGCGATAACAATTTCCCTTGAGTAATACCTCTTCCCCCCTCTTGATCCACATGGGCCACATGTGGACATATGACTCAAGTAGAATTCTTTCTGGCCACAGTGTTTGGGTCAGGGTACATAACCCAGTCAGAGCCAGTGAGATACAATTATGAGAGCTTTGTCAGAAATGTTGGGAACAGAGAAGCTCTTTCTTGCGGCTGGACTTTGGGTTAGGAAGTTATAAGACCGAAGCTGCCAGTGGTCACCAGTGGAGGAGGCCCATGTGACAGTGATGTCAACAGAGAATAGATAAGAGCCAAGAGATAAACCAAAAGATCAAATACTGATGACAGTGTTCAATCACCTGAATCCAGCCATGCCTGAAGACAGCTGACCACTGGACACCTGAATCATTACATTCCCTTTCGACGTAAGTTAGTTTTAAGTTGGGTTTCTATCATTTGCTAATGAAAGAGAATTCTGATATATCCAGTTTTGCAAACAGAAACATCTACACACATGCACACATGCATGCACGCACACACACACATAAACATCTACACAAACTGTGTCACAAAGACTAAATGCTATGTGATAATGCAAATTATTTGCTTATATTTAAGAGTACAAGTTAACATATTTATGATCGAGGATTTCTGTGGCCTACCAAAACCCCAGCTATCACATCTAAAAAGCTAACTGATGCCTTCTAAATTCAAGAAAGTGAAACCTGGTACAATAATACCAAACTAAGAGAAATGAGTATATCCACCAAGAGGCAACAAGAGCATTCATAGCAGCTTTTTTTCCATAGATGCCAGGAACTGGAAACAACCAAATGTCCTTCAACAGTAGAAGTCAATAAACTGTAGCATATTCATACAATGAAATACCACATAGAAGAAACAAAGACTGACCGTCTGCTATATGCAATGACATGGATTCAGCTCACATATGCAACAATGACTGTAAGAGCCAGATATGAAAGTGTACAGACTGAATAACATTTACCCAAAGTTCAAGAACAGGCAAACTAGCGAATGGTGCTAGAAGTCAGAATAGTGATTACCTTGGGGAAGGGAGGAGAGGGGAAATGACATGAGGGGGCCTCTGGGTGCTGGAATGTTCCATATCTTGATCTCGGTGATGGTTACATGGCTCTGTGTGTGTGTGTGTGTGTGCGCGCGCGCGCGCACGTGTGTGGTGTACGTACGTGTGTGAAAATTCATCAAATACACTTGAGAATTGCGCACATCTCTGTAAATATATTTGTCCTTAATTTTAAAAAGAAAAAGAAAAGAGGGACGCCTGGGTGGCTTAGTTGGTTAAGCGGCTGCCTTCGGCTCAGGTCATGATTCCAGGGTCCTGGGATTGAGTCCCACGTTGGGCTCCTTGCTCGGCGGGGAGCCTGCTTCTCCCTCTGCCTCTGCCTGCCACTCTGCCTGCTTGTGCTCTCTCTCTCTCTCTGATAGATAGATAGATAGATAGATAGATAAATAAATAAATAAATAAATAAATAAACAAATAAATCTATCTTTAAAAAAAAAAGAAAAGGAAAGGAAAGGAAAAACACCTAAGCCAGAAGCCATAACATAAAACACTCTATTTCCCCCAAGGGGCTATGAAAAAAAAAAAAGAATGGTTCTGGTCCATAAATATTCCCAATTTTCTTATATGTTGAAAGAGCAGAGCAAGGCTAACTCCATTAAGGAATGCGGAACCCCTAACCGCTAAAGACCTAAACCCCGCCTTTAGCCTGCCAAACTCGGGAGCCAATTCTGACCAGAGTGATAGGCTAGTTCAAACAGCTACTTTAGGATAAATCGTTATTCAATTGGCCATCTGCGTGTGTGTTACAATCTTATTGGCCACTGTGTGCTTGTTACAAACTCATTGGCCACTGGCCCCTATAAAACTGCTGCGCCTTCTAAAACTTGCTCTCTTTCTCCATATCACGCCGCTGTGTCGGTGAGTGTGGGAGGTTGAGCTCGAGCTAGCTCGAATAAAGGCTCTTTGCTTTTGCATCGGACTTGGCTCCCTGGTGGTCTTTGGGGATCTAAAAATCTGGGCATAACATATGTATATTACAGAAAATCTAAATTAATGAAAGCAAAAGCTAGGTAAGGACAGGACACGTTATCTGAATCGAATCATCTCTGTGCTGCTGTTAAATGAAAGTGGTTAGGAGCCCAGCCCTTGGCATCAGGTATAATTGGATTTAGTTTCCATCTGCTGTTTGTGAGTTATCACCTGAAAGAAAAGAGAAGCCAATGACTTTGAAAACAGCACCAAAAGCAGAACATCACCCCATAACATCACCATCACGAATTCTAATTTCAGCTGCACATTTTATCTTTTAAAGAGGAACTTTGGGGAGCCTGGGTGGCTCAGTGAGTTAAAGCCTCTGCCTTCGGCTCAGGTCATAATCTCAGGGTCCTGGGATCGAGCCCCACATCGGGCTCTCTGCTTGGTGGGGAGCCTGCTTCCCCCTCTCGCTCTGCCTGCCTCTCTGTCTACTTGTGATCTCTCTCTCTCTGTCAAGTGAATACATAAAATCTTAAAAAATAATAATAATAAAAATAAAGAGGTGAACTTTGGAGGCACCTGGGTGGCTCAGTCGATTAAGTGTCTGCCTTTGGCTCAAGTCATGATCCTGGGGTCCTGGGGTTGAGCCCCTTCATCAGGGCTCCCTGCTCATCAGGAAGTCTGTTTCCCCCTCTCCCTCTGCCCCACCCCCAACTCATGCTTGCGCTCGTGCGCTCTCATATAATCCTTAAAAAAAAAAATAAAGAGGTGAAGTTTGTAATGCCAACAAGTGACAGGGTAAATCTCTCAACCTAAGTAAAATCAATATTGCCTATGCTGGCTACATTCCAATAAATGTAAATGATATAAATACAGGCACATTAAGACAGATAGTCAAAATTACTGAAGTAATCCTGTAGAAATGCATAACTAGTTCCAAAGAGCCACCATCTGTTTGGCTTGAGTGTTTTCAATGTCACTGGAGAATGGTCCCAAAGTAGCTGCAGTAATCTCCAATGGCTGCGAGTAGGTAGCCTTTTCACTTGCACATTGTCACCTCAGAAGGACAACCAGGAATATTCCCCAAACTGATCTTTCTTCCTTTTCCCTGGATTACTCCCAGGCAGCCCTATATGCAGCTTGCAAAAAGTCAGGCTCAAGATGCTAATATAGAAAAACAAGAATGGCAGGATTAGCCTCCATTAAACTAGGTTTTCTCAATCTCAGCACTGTTCCCATTTGAGGTCAGAGTATTCTTTGTTGTTGGGCAGCTGTCCTGTGCATGGTAGGATGTCCAGCAGCACCCCTGGCTCTACCCACGAGGTGCCAGTAGCTCCTCCCTGAAGGTGTGACAACCAGAAATGTCCCAGGCATTGCCCAATGTCTGCTGGGGACAAAATCACTACTCTGACCACCCCACCCCTGTGTTTCAGAACAGCCGAGTTAAACTGTTATTAATGTGGGAAGATCTAGGGGCTCCGGGCAGGGGGCTCAATAGGTTAAGCATCTGGCTTCAGCTCAGGACATGATCCCGGGGTCCTGGGATTGAGCCCTGCATCGGGCTCCCTGCTTAGTGGGGCGTCTGCTTCTCCTTCTCCCTACCCCCAACTTGTGCTCTCTCTTGTTCTCTCTCTCAAATAAATAAATAAAATACTTAAAATATTTTAGTAAAGTAAAATAATTTAATAATAATTAAAATAATTTAATTTAGTAAAGTAAAATAAGTAAAATTAAAAAAAGGGGGGGGTGGCGCCTGGGTGGCTCAGTGGGTTAAGCCTCTGCCTTCGGCTCAGGTCATGATCTCAGAGTCCTGAGATCGAGCCCCACATTGGGCTCTCTGCTCAGCAGGGAGCCTGCTTCCCCCTCTCCCTGCTTGCCTCTCTGCCCACTTGTGATCTCTTTCTCTCTGTCATATAAATAAATAAATAAAATCTTAAAAAAAAAAAAAAGGATGCAGAGCAAAAGAAGACTTTGTCATAAAAGAGAAAGGAGAGCACATTTTGGGTGAAAGGGAAAGCTAAGTGAAGAAGTGAAGTGGACAAAGTAGGAAAATGTACTTCTGAGACGTAATAACTCCTACAATTATTCTGAACCAGGAAGTGAGCAGAATGATGTACATGCACACTCTCGCTGTGTTTTCACTTGATTCAGCACGGAAACTCTCTGTGCTCCCATCTTACAGATGAGAAATTGAGGCTCAGAAACACTTGATAACTTCTCTGACTTCTCACAGATAGTAAGTGGGGACAAGGATTTGAATATAAGTTTCTTAACTACTACATTGGACCACCTCCCACACAGACGATTTTTCACTTTTTAATTGACTTATTTAATTACTCACATATTTGGAACAATCAATGATGATTGCTCAAGCAGAAAGGGAAATAGGGGCACATTTTCTCCTCTATTAAAGATAGAAAATAGGGGCACCTGGGTGGATCAGTGGGTTAAAGCCTCTGCCTTCGGCTCAGGTCATGATCTCAGGGTCCTGGGATCGAGCCCCACATCGTGCTCTCTGCTCAGCAGGGAGCCTGCTTCCTCCTCTCTCTCTGCCTGCCTCTCTGCCTACTTGTGATCTCTCTCTCTCTGTGTCAAATAAATAAATAAAATCTTAAAAAAAAAGATAGAAAATAAAAACAACACAACTCTGATCCAGGTGAAAAGAAGCCTTCTTTGCAGAAAGGAAAACAGTAAAAAAGCTGAATAAAAGGAGGCAAGAATTGGCATAAAGACAGACACATAAGGGCACCCGGGTAGCTCAGTTGGTTAAGTATCTGACTCTTGATTTTGGCTCAAGTCATGATCTCAGTGTTGTGGGATCAAGCCCCACATTAGGCTCTGTGCTCAGCATGCAATCTGCTTAAGATTCTCTTTCTCGGGGCGCCTGGATGGCTCAGTGGGTTAAAGCCTCTGCCTTCAGCTCAGGTCATGATCTCAGGGTCCTGGGATCGAGCCCCACATCGTGCTCTCTGCTCAGCAGGGAGCCTGCTTCCTCCTCTCTCTCTGCCTGCCTCTCTGCCTACTTGTGATCTCTCTCTCTCTGTGTCAAATAAATAAATAAAATCTTAAAAAAAAAAAAAGATTCTCTCTCTCCCTTGCCTTCCGCCCCTCCCCCTGCTCTCTAATTAATTAATTAATGTTTTAAAAGACAGACACATAGACGGTCGGAATAGAATGAAAAGCCCAGAAATAAATCCTTGCAGATAAGGTCAAATTATTTCTGCCCAGGGTACCACAATCATTCAATGAGGAAAAGACAGTCTTTTCAATAAATGGTGTTTGAGAAACTAGAGAGCCACATGCAAAAGAATGAAATTGGACTTTTAACTTATACCATACAAAAATTAGCTCAA
The DNA here is from genome assembly GCA_028534135.1 of Potos flavus. Taxonomy (NCBI): domain Eukaryota; kingdom Metazoa; phylum Chordata; class Mammalia; order Carnivora; family Procyonidae; genus Potos; species Potos flavus. Next base: position 20,815,422 of record CM052890.1, read on the forward strand.
AATGGATCAATGATCTAAAAGTAGGACTTAAGGGACCCCTGGGTGGCTCAGTGGGTTAAAGCCTCTGCCTTCAGCGCAGATCACGATCTCAGGGTCTTGGGATCGAGCCCCACATTGGGCTCTCTGCTTGGCAGGGAGCCTGCTTCTCTCTCTCTGCCTGCCTCTCTGCCTACTTATGATCTCTCTCTATATGTCAAATAAATAAATAAAATCTTAAAAAAATAAATAAAATAAAAGTAGGACCTAAGACTGTAAGACTCCTAGAAGAAAACATAGGAAAAAAGCTTCATGTCATTGGACTTGGATGTGACATTAAAACACAGGCAACAAAAATAAAAATAGATCAACTGGCCTACATCAAAATGAAAACCTTCTGTACATCAAAAGACACAATCCAAGCAGTGAAAAGGCATCCACGGAATAGGAGAAAATATTTTACAAATCATATATCTGATAAAGGGTTAATAACCAGACTATATAAAGAGCTACCACAATTCAACAACAAAAAAATCCAACAAAACAAAGAACCAGATTTTTAAAAAAGGCAAAGGACTTGAATAGACATTTCTCCAAAAAAAGATTTACAAATAGCCAAAAAGCACATGAAAAGATGCTCAACACCACGAATCATAGGAGAAATGAAAATCAAAACCACAATGGGATGCCACATCTTTTCCATTAGGATGGCCACTATCAGAAAAACAGAAAACCACAAGTGTTAATGAGGATGTGGAGAAATTGCAATCCTTGTGCTTTGCTAGCGGGACAGTAAAATAATACAGTCATTAGAGAAGACAGTATGGCAGGTTCCTTAAAAAATTAAAAATAGAAGGGTGCCTGGGTTAAGCAACTGACTCTCGGTTTCAGTTCAGGTACCAATGTCATGAGATCAAGCCCTGCACTGGGCTCTGGGCTTAGCTCTGAGTCTACTTGGGACTCTCTCTCCCTCTCCTTCTGCCCCTCCCCACTGCTTGCTTGATCTCTCTCTCTCTCTCTCTCCCTCCCTCCCTCTAAAATAAATAAATCTTTTTTGAAAATTAGAAATTAAAAATAGAATTACCATCTGATCCAGCCATTTCACTACTGGATATACACCCAAAAGAATTAAAAACAGGATCTCAAAAAAAAATAAAAAAAAATATATATATACACACACACACACACACACACATTTTCATAGCGGCATTATTCACAAAAGTGAAAAGGTGGAAGCAACCTCTGTCCATCAATGGATGAAGGGATAAAAAACGTTTGATATATCCATGCACTGAAATATTATTCAGCCTGAAAAAGCAAGGAAATTCTGACACCTGCTATGACAAGGATGGACCCCGAGGACATGATGGTAAGTAAAACAAGCCAGTCGCCAAAAGACAAATACGTATGACTCCAGTTATATGAGTTACCTAGAGTAGTCAAATTCACAGAAATAGAAATAGGCAGCAGAATAGTGGTTGCCAGGGGCTGGGAGGAGAAGGAAATAAAGAATTGTTATTTGTTGTTTGATGGGTACATAGTTTCAGTTTGGTAAGATGAGAAAGTTCTAGAGATGGTTTGCACAACAATGTCAATGTACTTAACACTACTGAATTGTATACTTAAAAATGATTAAGAAGATAAATTTAATATTAAATGTATTTTATCACAATATAAGAGAAAGGAAGCAAGAATTTTCCGAAATCACAGTCATTTCAAAGTGAAAACCCATTTTCTAAAAAAGTAAAACACTAAAGCACTGTGTCTGCAGGGGAAACGGAAGAGAAAATGCTAGAATAAGCTGAGAGAGGGAAGGCTCTTTTCCCCAGTTCCCAAATAAGCTACAGAAGCTTTAAAATAAATCAAAATTAGCTACAATCAAAGCATATTGTTTTTGAACTGTGTCATTTACTTAAAGCCTCAAAATAAATGCAATAAAACCCTCACTGAAATGTTGAGCATAGCATTCATCCCAGCAATGAAAGGAAATTGAAAAACCAACAGCCCTGAACACATTTCCAGCCCCACCTGCACTTGACAAAGACAACTGACAAATGGGACACTTGCAGCCTACGTCCTCTACCAGGATGGCAAGGAGCAAAGGAGAAGCAAAACTTGGAGGTACAGATAAGAGCGAAGAGGATTCTCTTGCCTTTTTTTTTTTTTAAGATTTTATTTATTTATTTGACAGAGAGAGATCACAAGTAGGCAGAGAGGCAGGCAGAGAGAGAGAGGGGGAAGCAGGCTCCCTGCTGAGCAGAGAGCCCGATGTGGGGCTCGATCCCAGGACCGTGAATTGTGACCTGAGCCGAAGGCAGAGGCTTTAACCCACTAAGTCACCAGGTGCCTGAGGATTCTCTTGCTTATCCAAAGGAATGCGCCTCCTCGGGGCTCCAGAAAAACCAGACCACAAGACAAAGTTAAAAAACAGAGAGACTCAATAACTCCCCTACCTCACCCTAACCGTGCTCAATGGCTTTCCACTGAATTGAGAATAATATCTAAACTCCTTACTATGGGGCACCTGGCTGGCTCAGTTGGAAGAACATGCAACTCTTGATCTCAGGGTCATGAGTTCAAGCCTCACGTTGGGGGTAGAGATTACTTAAATAAATAAAACCTTAACGATAACAACAAACAGTAATAATAATAATAAATAGGGGCACCTGGGTGGCTCAGTCAGTTTGAGGGTCTAACTCTTGGTTTTGCCTCAGGTCAGGATCTCAGGGGTCAGTGCGCAGAGGATTCCACACTGGGTGTGGAACCTGCTTGAGATTCTCTCCCTCTCCTTCGCCCTCTCCTTTCCCTCTGCCACTCCCCCTGCCTTTGACAGAAAGACTGCAGGAGCAGGGCGAGAGGCAGAGGGAGAGGGAGTAGCAGGTTCCCTGCTGATCCAGGATCCCAATGCGGGACTTGATCCCAGGACCCTGGTGTTATTACCTGAGCCACAGGCTGAGGCTTAACCGACTGAGCCACCCAGGCACTCCCCTAAAAAACAGTTAAATAAATAAAAATAAATAAAAATAATAATAAACTCCTTACTATGGTCTGAAGAGTATCCATAAGCTGGCCCTCCTACCTCTCCCTTGTTCTTCATCCTCTAAGTCAGGGGTTGACACACTGTTTTGGTAAAGAATCAGGTAGGAAATACTTTAAGCTTTGTGGACCATACAAACTCTGTAGCAACGACTCAACTATGTTACTGTCGCACAAAAGCAGCCCTAGACAATATATAATCGAAGAGATGTGTCTGTGTTCCAATTTATGGACACGAAAATTTGAATGCCATATAATTTTTCTATGCCATGAACTATTTTTCTTTTGATTTTTGCCAACAATTTTAAAAGATAAAAACCATTCTTAGTTCACAGGCCACATCCGAACCAAGGGGCATATTTTGCCAAGCCCTGCACTAGAAACACTGGCCCGTTTTCCTGGGTCATGACCTTTGCACATGCTATTCCTTCTGCTTAGAATGCTTGTCCCTTCACTCTTGGCCTGGCTAACCCTTCATCCTTAAGGTATCAGCTTAAATGCTGCTTTCACAGAGAGGTCTCCTTTATTCCTCCACATGCGAATAGTTCCTCCTGAGCCTCTATCATAGCATCCTGTCCTTTTGCCCATGGGACTTATCAGTTTGTATTCATACTACTTTCTGTGCTTATATTGTTCAATACTTGTCCTCCACTAGACTGAAAGCTCTATGATGGCAGGAGTTACACTATTTTACTCATTATATGCCCAGCATCTAGCACTATGCCTGGCATGCAAGAGCACTCAATTAATATTTGTTCCTCTGCCTTCCGCTCAGGTCATGATCTCAGGGTCCTGGGATCGAGCCCCCGCATCGGGCTCTCCGCTCAGCAGGGAGCCTGCTTCCTCCTCTCTCTCTGCCTGCCTCTCTGCCTACTTGTGATCTCTCTCTGTCAAATAAATAAATAAAATCTTAAAAAAAAATTAATATTTGTTGCATGAACAAATGAAGGTTGTCCTACAAAGTTCTCATTCATTTCATCCATCACCTAGGGTCCATCACGATGATGACATCTTGACCAACGGGAGGTAAAACAAACCTACACTGGGATCAGCTGGACTACTCTTGGGAAGTGGGGGGAGCGTTCACACAGATAGCATTTCTCATGTCTGGGTCCAATTTTTGGCAAAAACCTATCCCATTTATAAACTGAGGGTTTGGGATCAGTTCAGGGATTTTTGAAAGGATCATTTCCCTTGTGGAAAATACTAAGGAGTCTTCTGGCAATTATTTTTTTCCTTCTTAATTCCCATTCAATATTTCTAACAAGTAGGTAAAGTCTCCGTTGGTGTTAGTCTTTAACACCTGTCTGAATTTGCCATTGTCCCTTTTTCAACAAAGAGAGCAAAGCTCCAACCTCAGAACCTTCATGAGGCCACAACTTTTGACTAGAATTGATTTTGTTTTTGAAATAAGCATACGAAAAATATCTTTGGTGTGTAGTTCTACAGGCTTGAACCCATGCATACCACCACCGCCATCGGGATGCAGACCAGTTCCATCCCCCCAAAACTCCCTTGTGCTACCCCTCTGTGATCAACTCCTACCACCCTCTACCCACCACTGATCTATTCTCCGTCCCTCTAGCTTTGCGTTTCTCCAAAATATCGAATGAATGGAACCGCACAGAATGTAGCCCTTTGAGACTGACTGCTTTCACGCAGCATAATCTAGCTAGGATTGAATAACATGGTTTGGTTTTCCCTGTATGTATGTTTATATATAAATATTTAGTCACCTACATTTATAAGCAACCGATACAAGTTTTCCATTTACAATAATGACATAGATTTCCTTTTAAAATAAATCTGTTAGGTAAAAAGAACAGATAAATATTAGTATGCATGGTAAGCAAAGGGGCAAAAATAATGAAGGTGGAACACAAATGACTAAATTCTGGGATACAACAGACATTACACAATAATATAATTGCATCGCACCCTCTTCCCCCAACCCACGCACACAAAATACCAGTCTGTATTTCTAAGAAATCCTGAAAGGGAAGGAAAAAGAATTTTATTTATTTTATTTATTTTTTTCTTAATTTTTATTTTTTTTAAAGATTTTATTTATTTATTTGACAGAGAGAAAGAGATCACAAGTAGGCAGAGAGGCAGGCAGAGGGAGAGGGGGAAGCAGGCTCCCTACTGGGCAGAGAGCCCGATGCAGGGCTCGATCCCATGACCATGAGATCGTGACCTGAGCAGAAGGCAGAGGCTTTAACCCACTGAGCCACCCAGGCGCCCCTTATTTTTTTATTTTTAAAAGATTTTATTTATTTATTTGACAGAGAGAGACACAGTGAGAGAGGGAACACAGCAGGGGGAGTGGGAGAGGGAGAAGCAGGCTTCCCGCTGAGCAGGGAGCCCGATGCAGGGCTCGATCCCAGGACCCCAGGGTTCATGACCTGAGCCGAAGGCAGATGCTTAACAACTGAGCCACCCAGGCGCCCCGAAAAAAGACTTTTAAAAGAAGAAATGGTCCATTCCCAGGCTTCTCATTTCAAGCAAGCTTTCATAATCGCAGTTCTGGAAGCCTCCATTTCTTTCTCAGGCACCTGACCTTGGAAAGACAATTCCAACACAAGGAGTGAAGGCCTCCACCCATTCCTGAGCAGTTACCAGGGCAGGAAGCTAACCTACACTAAACACACCCACATTTCAGGAGAAACCTAGATTTTGTTTATGTTCTTTGTTACCATGTTAGCTTAATAATTACTTTGGCTGTCATCACCCACACCACTACAAACAAATGCTTTAGAATCTTTTATGTGCAGTGTGTAATGTTTAAAACAAGGAAATAAAGGCAATTTAAATAGTATCTTATAAGCATGTGAGGGCAAAACCTTCAATCACCCATTTCATAAAACCCTCCAGTAACGAAGCATTAGTTCGTGCCCCACGGGACTTCTCAGAGACTGTTTCCACCTTTGACCCAGGGTGTAGTCATAGCCATACATTTGGATCCTTCAGAAAACAAGGTCTGTGCTTGCAAAAGACCAATATCAAAACTTTTATGAAGGGGATAATATAAATAGAGCTAAGTGGATATATATTCCTGTTCTTTATTTATATTTCCCCTTCATAAAAGAATTTACTTAATTTTTAAGACATTTGTTTAATTCCCAAAGAAAGGTAATCATATTTTATGAATGCAAATAGAGGGATGCTTGGGTGACTCGGTCAGTTAAGCATCGGACTCTTGGTTTCAGCTCGGGTCATGATCTTGGGGTTGTGGGATTGGGGCCCCCCATCAGTGGCTGTGGAGTCTGCTCGAGATTCTCTCTCCCTCTTCCTCTGCCTCTGCCCCTCCCCTGCCTCTAAAATAAATAAATAAATAAATAAAATATTTTTTAGGGGCATCTGGGTGGCCCAGTCCTTAACCATCTGCCTTTGGCTCAGGTCATGATCCCAGGGTCCTGGGATTGAGCCCTGCATGAGGCTCCCTGCTTAGCCAGAAGCCTGCTTCTTCCTCTCCCACTCCCCTTGCTTGTGTTCCCTCTCTTGCTATGTCTCTCTCCGTCAAATAAATAAATAAAATCTTTAAATATATATGCATATTTATTAAAAAAAAAAAAAGAACGTAAGATTTTTAGCTTGCTGAACATGTGAGAAAGAGTCAGAGGCTGGAAAATGAACATGAACTTTAATCTCATGAAGGGATCACCTAGACATGGCAAAAATCCACCCAGAGAATGGTCTAACGTGCTGCAGTTACCATGGAGGTCGCAAGTGCTTTCTATATCATCATATTAAGATGATGCTAACACAGTTTTTAAATAATTTGGGAAACTTGGGATGATAGAACAGACAAATGTCACCAATTAAACTTCAGAGGAAAATTCAAGAAAAAGCTAGGATAGGATCATTCTTTTATTTATATAGATGTTTTGAAGGCTCTCAAATCTCATTACACTGGCTAAGATACCTCCTTTTTCACTACAATCCATTCTTGGTGAGATGAGAAGTCTCTGGACTTTCCCAGAACTCCCCAGAGACAACACAAGATACGTAACAGCTCTTGCAGCCACTGAGTGCTGCTAGAAGCAGGAGCCTCCTCTGCAACCCAAGGAAGGACCTCACTTCCGGGAGACCTACAGGCTGTTGAAATCCCTCCTCATCCCCTTAGCCACCATCCACGTGCTCAGACTTCTGTCAGGAGCAGCGAAAAATGATAAACCTTAATATCCCCTGTGGCTAGGATCCCCTACCACTTCCTCTACTGCTGGGTCTCAGAAAGGCAGGAGAGGACAGTAAAGCCGGGGTGAGCTCTAGCCACACCCTGGGTCTGCGGCAAGCCTCTCTCTTTGAGAGGAAAAAGAACCCCCTTCTGGATCCACCTCTGGGACTAGAAACTTAGTTCTTAACCAGACTAATTCAGATCCCTATATTCGTCCTTATAACGCCTTTTTAAACTAACATTATATAATACAACCCAAGTATTATGGTTTCAGACTTGGAGAAAGAAAAACAGAAGCAGAGGGCACCTGGGTGGCTCAGTTAGTTAAGCATCTGCCTTCAGCTCAGGTCATGATCCTGGGGTTCTGGGATCGAGTCCCACATCGGGCTGCCCCTACTCTGTGGGTAGCCTGCTTCTCCCTCTCCCTCTGCCTGCCACTCCCCCTGCTTGTGCTTTCTCTCTGTCAAATAAATAAATAAAAATCTAAAATTAAAAAAAAGAAAAGAAAAAAGAAAAACAGAAACAGAAACCAAGGATAACAAAACAATGAATATGTACATGCTAGACACTTTTATGAGAATCTGATGGGTATTAACTCATTAAATCCTTACCACAGCCTTAGCAATGGGTGCTGTCATTATCCTTATTTTACTGAGAAAGATATTGAGGCACAGAGAGGTTCCATAATCTGGCCAGGGAACACGGCCAGTAAGGAGTGGAATATAGTATTGTAAATGCCCCTTCCTCTCAGGGAAGCAGATTTTTCTCTTTTTCAACTCATTTGTTCAATATCCACATCTTTTTTCAGCAATCCTTTTGCCCATGCTGGGTAAGCATGATGTTAAACTTGGGAAGTTTCTAGATTCAGTGCTATTTTCAGAATGGCCAGGAGCAAGGTGAAGAAGTGAGGAGTTTGCCTGGGACCCAAATTTAAGAGGGAGTACCAAAAAATCCCAGTAACCTAGATAAATACTATCTTATGCAATATCTTTAAAAGTAGGAAATAATGCAAATATACACAGTGAAAAAAGTATCAACATTTTCAATAAAGAACAGGCTTGGGATTTTTTTTCAGATTTTACTTCTTTATTTGAGAGAGAGAGAGCACAAGCAAGGTAAGAGACAGAGAGAGAGGGAGAAGCATACCCCTGCTGAGCAGAAAGCCCGAAGCTTGAGGTGGGGTTTGATCCCAGGACCCTAGGATCACGACCTGAGCCTAAGGCAGACACTTAACCAACTGAGCCACCCAGACACCCCAGAATAGGCTCAAGATTACTGATTTGTGTTTCTGTTCCAATTTGGCTCAGTTCCACAGTGACTGGCAGAGAGGACCCTGCAATCCAGGCATTTCATGAGTCACCCCAGGAATGATAGTTCCAGCAGGGCAAATTAAACCATCTTCCTGGGATTTCCACCTCCTCTCCTGCTAAGGGCTTTCCTCTGATCATAAAATTTATAAGTCAAGGGGCACCTGGGTGGCTCAGTGGGTTAAAGCCTCTGCCTTCGGCTCAGGTCATGATCTCAGGGTCCTGGGATTGAACCCCGCATCCGGCTCTCTGCTCAGTGGGGAGCCTGCTTCCCCCCTCTCTCTGCCTACTTGTGATCTCTCTCTCTGTGTCAAATAAATAAATAAAATCTTTAAAAAAATAAAAAATAAAATTTATAAGTCAAGTCTCTGCCACAGGAGAAAATTCCACCTCTCCTTTGGAGAACCATGGTTTTTCATTTATTGGGGGTGCTAACAAATGAAAGATTGGGAACAGCAACTCTGGACCTCCAATTCTCCTGTGAATTTATAGAAATAGGACTTTCTGCTCTTCTTTTAAATGCTACCCACCCTGATTCAAATGCCATAGAAAATGGAACTTGTTTGTTCTGGCATTTATAAAAATACAGAAATCTTGCCCAGCCCCTTACTTCTTATAAGTAAGGAATGTTCTTTCCGGACATGACCCTACTGATGATTAGCGTTGTATCAACCTGGGTTTATCTCTGGGAACGTTGAACCTGAGGTGGCTGAAAATAGCCTGAGCAGTAATATAATCCAATCTCCCGGCACTCCATTCTGGGAACTCTTGGCAAACATAGGCATGATTCACTGAACATGATTCACTGAACTTCTAGAAAGAAGTATATACCTTCAGCCTGACCCTTCCTCCTGGGGAGAGGACCCTGCCTGGCAAATTGTGATTATTAACCCTACTTCCTCAACATCCATATCCACTGAGCTCCTCTTTGTTTCTCCAGGGCAGAAGGAAACTAGTCAGACAACAATGGTATCAATAAGCACAAAGACAGGGGCACCTGGGTGGCTCAGTGGGTTGGGGCCTCTGCCTTCGGCTCGGGTCGTGATCTCAGGGTCCTGGGATCAAGCACCGCATCGGGCTTTCCGCTCGGCGGGGAGCCTGCTTCCCTCCCTCTCTCTGCCTGCCTCTCTGTCTACTTGTGATCTCTCTCTCTCTCTGTCAAATAAATAAATAGAATCTTTAAAAAAAAAAAAAAAATAAGCACAAAGACAGCACCATTTTACTGAGCACCTTCCTAAGTTCCAGTCACCATGCTGTGCCCCTCACATGCATTAGCAATCGCATCCTCCAACAACTTTATGGAGAGGTATTGTTATTCCCACTTTATGATGCTTACTTTGAAGCCCAGAGAGAGTTAAGTAATTTGTCCAAGATCACACAGCTAAATAGAAGCAGATGGGGTTCTAACCCATGCATCTCTGACTGAACTTGGATCGTGGTCATCATTTTCATTGTTATCAGAGGAAGCAGAGAAGGGCAAAGAGGAAGAGGGGGAGTTAGAACTAATATTTCTTGAGTGGCTTACCATGCATCATATTTTCTTATTAACCCTGATACATCGGGAGGAGGTGGGAGCCCTTAGCACACTACCCATTCTACAGACAAGCAAACTGAGCCCCGCAAGGTAACAATAACTCACCCGCAGTGACCTGGGGAAGCCCAGATTTTGATTCAGGAAGACAGCTCCTGAGCTTGCTGAACCGACATGCTCCCTTGCTTCCCACTTCCCTATAGACATTCTTTCCTCTAACAGGTAACTGTGGTGCATTTATTCTGGACCTGGCATCTGGTGATAAGCAACAGGACAGCCTGTTTCTGCCTCCTCCCAGGGCACATCCCCAAGGGTTCTCTATCATTTCTGGGACCCCCACACCACCTTCAAAACACCTTATCTTGGGATGCCTAGGTAGCTCAGTTGGTTAAGCCTCCAACTCTTGGTTTTGGCTCAGGTCATGATCTCAGGGTCCCGGGATGGAGCCCTGCGTTGGCTTTATGCTCAGCACGGAGTCTGCTTGGGATTCTCTCTCTTCCTTTCCCTCTTCCTCCCCCCATTCGCACACTCTCTCTCTCAAATAAATAAATAAATAAGATCTTAAAAAACAAAAACAAAACCCTTTCTTACCTGCCCTCCGTCCCAGCATTTCCTCTCCACTCTGCGGAGATACGAGTCCTCTTTTTCTTTTCTTTTTTTTTTAATACTAACCCATAAAGCCCATCATCTTGTGCCTGAGACACAGCCTTGCTTGTTCTCTTAGTCACCCGACTGGGCCTGGCCATCCATCTCATCGGCCAATAAATAACCAGGGTCACACCCACTTAAAATGCAGATTGGTCCTTGATCCCCAACGTCATGGTTGTGCCATGGCCTCTGTGTGCTGGGTGTTCAAAGAAGCCCTGCCTGGGAGCCCAAATTGTGTACTTTCTTCCCGAACCCCAGCCCCGCCCACCCGACAACGTTCTTTTGACATCAGCACACTAAAAAGAGCAAAGTCCTTTCTAAAGGTTATTTTATCTCTTAGACACCATAAGGAAGTAATTAGGTTCATTTTTTTTTTTAATCCCAGAGAGTGAGGTGGAGTGAAAAGAGTCAATCTTTTCCTGTATTCACCAAAGCATTCTTCCACAACATTATGCTCCACTAGACACTCTTAAGCAGGAACAGCCCCGGGGGCAACATTCAGACCTTGTAAGTTAACTCCATGATTACGATGGCGGGCCCTTTCCAGAGATAAAGGACAGGCAGTGTGGAACTAGCCCACATTTCACAGCAAGCTAACTTGAATCAAATCCTGACTCTAGGGGTCATGACCTCAGAGTCCTGGAATCAAGCCCCGCATTGGGCTCTCTGCTCTGCTCGGCAGGGAGCCTGCTTCCCCTTCTCTCTCTGCCTGCCTCTCTGCCTACTTGTGATCTCTCTCTCTCTCTCTCTCTCTCTGTCAAATAAATAAATAAAATCTTTTAAAAAAAGAAAATCCTGACTCTAGTGCTCTACAACCCTACCCTTCTGAGGCTCTATGATTCCATCCTTTTGAACCTCAATTTTCCCCACCCTCATCTACAAAATGGGGACAGTATATTCTGCCTCCACTGGGTTTAATAGCCGCCAGAATTGTCATCCCTGGGGCGACTTGTGGAATGCCTGGATTGCAGAATCCTACCTGCCCATCAGTATGGACCCTAGCCAACTCGGAATCCAAAGCAAAAGGGCAAATCAGTAATTCTCTTGTAGGTATAAGTCAGGGTCCCTCAACCTCAGCACTATTGACATTTTGGGTGAGATACGCTGTGTTGTGGGGGCTGTCTTGAGTATTAGAGGATGTTTAGCAGTGTCCCCAGCTTCCCCCCATTAGGTGTCAGTAGGACACTCCCCATCACCAACCCCACAAGCTATGGGCAACCAAAAATATGTCCAGGAATGGACAAGGATCCTCTGGGAAGTAAAATCACCCCCAGTTGAGAACCACTGCTGTGAATGACATAGTGTGCCACAATCTTTGGATAGTATCTCCCAATTCCCATTGATAAGACAAGGAAATTAGCACCTCAGCATTTTCCTCTAGGAAAATTTTTCTTCCCCTCCATTTCCCCACTTCTAGAAACTATACTATATTTTTACATATTGCGTCCCTCCTGCAGATAAGGGAACTGAAGCTCAGAAAGCAACCTGTAAAAGTCCCAGAGCTGGGAATTACTCCAAGACAATATCTGAATCCAGGTCTAGCCAGAATAACTACTATGTAACTGTCCTTGCCACCTGAAATCCTCCTCCCAAAAGCCTCATCAGCTGCAGTGGGTCATGCACTGAAGCAGAGGACCTTGGGCCCTCTTTATACAACAAAAGGCTCCCACTGACAGCCTCCTTGACACTAAATGGAGACTAGGATACCAGGTGACAATCCTCCCTCTGCACTGAGTGTAGAGAGTTTCTTAGGAATGTTCCAGATAGCAAACAGGGGCCTGGCTCTGTGAACTACACAGAAGGCAAGAAAGCTCCTTGGTCACCTCCTCCCTCCCCTCCCACTTCCACTCTCTCCTCTGCCTCCTCTAAATGAACATGCCTGCCAAACCATCCCCTCTATCTTGTAGGGGAAAGGCACAGCATTCACTGTGGCGAGTGTTTACTGAGCATCTGCTAAGTGCCAGGCACTGTTCTGAGTGTTTTAGGTTTATTTGATCCAGAAGAAAACCATATGGGGTAGTAGTTATCATTACTGTCCCCATTTTCCAGATAAGGAAATTGAGACACAGAAGAGCAATAACTTGCCATATTCACTCTACTAGGGGATGATGGAATTTGAATGTCAAGAACATGCAGACTTTATGATCAATAGAACTGGGTTCAAATGACTCCTCAACCAGGCACCCGTGTAACATCCAGTAAGTCACCTAACCTCCCTGAACCTCAATCTCCTCATCAGTAGTATGGGGCTAGCAGGGATTGTTGTAAGAATAACAACTAAGATGTGCTTCTCATCCACTCGACAAGTGTTTACTGAGCATCTACTGTGTGCCGAGCACTGGGGATAGATCTGCAAACAAAACAGCAAAAGGATCCTACCCTTGTGGCATGGACACTCTAGTAGGGACACACTTATGTGTGTTAACTCAGTTAATCCTCACAATAATCCCTCACAATTATATCACTGTACCCATTTCACAGATAGGGAAAAGGGGTCTCAGAAGCAGCTTACCCTCACTTCCCTTCAACCTTCTAGGAAATAGTGGGACCTGGATTATACATTAAGCAATCTCTGGAGCTCGACTTCTTGGATTCAAATCCTGCTGTTTCCATCTAATTGCTGCAGACAAGTTACTTAACCTGTCTGGGCCCAAATCTTTTCATGAGTGAAATGGAACTGAGAAGCACTATCTCAGGAGCCTGTCCCAGGGGAAAAACGAACGTCTAACATTCAGGAAGTGCTTCTTGGGTCCCCAGCACACACAAGGCTCACAGAAACCCTAGGAGAGACGTCTTATTTTGAGCCCCTTTTCACGGAGGTGAACACTGGAGCCCAGAGAGGGTAAGTAACTTGCCCAGAGGCACAGAGAATGTAACTTTGCAATTCCAAAGTGAGCTTGAATCACGACCAGGCGCAAAGACAAACTCACCGGGTCCAGCACTGTTCCGTGAGCGCCAGATAATTGGGTGCGATTATTCTTTCTGCTACACAGGGCAGCGGACTGTGTGCACGCTTCAGAGGCTTTCCTAAAGCAAGGGGTCAGCGCGATGCCACCCGACGGGAGCCGCTGCCTGGATCCTCCCATTCGAGATTCCAGGCCCAGGGTGGTTCTCTCCGCCTCCCCCGCACCTCAGATTTCTTGTACCCCAACCCGGCTCACTCCCCGCTCCCCCGCCAGAGCCACACACACACACACCCCACCACTCCCCTGCCCCCTCGCCCCGTGGGGGACAAAGCCCGCTGGAGTGCCTGGTTCTGCCCATCGATCCCCTTTCTGGGAGCCAGGGAGGAGGCTCCGCCAAAACCGCTGAGTCTCAATGCACACCTGCGAAGACAGTCCCAGAGCTGGCCCCATAGACCGGGCGAACCCGCCTCACCTCCGGTTGGCTTTCGCGTCCCTAGTGCCTGCAGCTCTGGCCGCTGCCGCGTCTGCTCGCCCGGGAGGCACATCGACAATCCTGGCCAGGGCAGCCGGTAGCTAGGCTGCGAGTCCGGACTTCCTGCCTGGAGGGGAGATCGCTTTCTTGTAATTTAGCCAAGTTCCTGCAAGTCCGGGATTAGTACACCTGTTGGCATCGGAGATCTCTATTCACGGTCCTGGGTCTGCGTTCATTGTTTCCTTCCATGGGGCAAACCTTCCCAAGCGCCCACTGGCTGCCACACAACGGCGCCCAGACCATGCGGAGGGCGCACAGGCTAGGGTTGCACGCTCCAAAATATTGGCCACTAGCCACATGTGGTTATGCAGCATTTGAAATTGTGGCACCAATGTACTGAGATGTTTTTAAGACATAGGATTAAAAAAAAACAAAACCCACAACACATTTTTCAAACTCATTAAGAAGTTTTAAAATGGGGGTACCTGGGTGGCTCAGTTGGTTAAACAACTGCCTTCAGCTCAAGTCATGACTTCAGGGTCCTGGATTAAGTAGAGTAGGGCTCTCTGCTCAGCGGGGAGCCTGCTTCTCCCTCTGCAGCTCCCCCTGCTTGTGCTCTCTCTAATGAATAAGTAAAATATTTTTTTAAAAGAAGAAGTTTTAAAATGATTGCATGTTAAAATGATAATATTTTGGACACAGATAGTTAAATAAAATATATTATTACAATGATTTTCTCCTGTTTCTCCTTTTCTAAAATACAGTTATTAGAAACTTTAAAATGGTATGTCCCCTATTATATTGGATACTGCTGGTTTGGGGTAGGAACCCATGGGATATTCCCCATATACCCCTCCCAGTTCTCTTCTAGAATTTATTCAGCCCTTCCTTATTTCCTTCAGGAAACATTTGGGGAAGACTGGTGGGAACCAGGCATGGTGCTAGTGTTGGTTTGCAAATTCAGGAGCTTCCCAGGTGTAATTTGAAATTGGCCCTGTACATGGAGGGCAAAGAAAGACCCAAAAAAGAGACAGACCACTCCAGGTAACTTATATACAAGGCTTGTCATGGGCAGTTGCAAGACAAGTAGATCCCTACAGCTGCCTTCTAGAATCTTAAAAGTTTATACAGAAGCCTTAATGGGGTTCAGTCATGTGTTAAGTCCAGGTATTTTTAACAATACCTAACTCTCTCAAGTTTGCTTTCTTGAAAGCAGCTCCTACCGTGGAAACAGTGGGCAGAATGTACATACCAAAGACAGGAGAGAGGGTGAGGAGCCGGCAATTGCCCAGGGCCAGCTCAAGGGCCAACTAATGTCCATGTCCTCTCCATGACATCCTCCAACAGCTAGACTTGGGGGAATAGCATGGTAAGCAAAGAGACACTGCCAGTGACCTCGGAGATGGTCAGGTCAGGTGGGAGAGGTCTATTAAATAAAATGTACAATGAGTAGAAAGGCAACCTAAAGAATGGGGGGAAATATTTGCAAACTATATATCTGATAAAGAGCTAATATCCAGAATATATAAAGAATTTCTACAAC
>CM052890.1:20831517-20894930 GCA_028534135.1 Potos flavus
AAAAAAAAGAAGTCATACAGATGGCTAACAAGTACATGAAAAAATGCTCAACATCATTAGTCATAAGAAAATGCAAATCAAAACCACAACGAGATATCACCGTAGATCCATTAAGATTGCCACTATCAAAACAACAGAAAATAGCAAGTATTGGTGAGGACCTAGAGAAATCGAAGCTCTTGGGCACTGTGGGGATGTAAATTGGTGCAGCCATCATGGAAAAACAGTTCCTTAAATAATTAAAAACAGAACTACCATTGGATCCAGCAAATCCAATTCTCAGCATACATCCAAAAGAATTCAAGCAGGATCTCAAAAAGTTACTGCACATGCATATTCATTGCAGCATATTCGCCATAGCCAAGAGGCAGAAGCAACCCAAATATCCATCAACAGAAGACCGGATAAAGAAAATATGATGAGTCCGTACAGTGGCATTCTATGCAACTTTAAAAAAGAAGGAAGTTTTGATACATGCTACAACATGGATGAACTTCAAGAACATTATGCTAACTGAAATCAGCCAGTCACAAAAGGGCAAATTTATATAATTCTGCTCATATGAAATATCTAAAATAGTCAAAATCATAGAAATAAAAAGTAGAGAGGGTGTGGGGAGGAGGAGAGGGAGTAAGTGTTTTTTTGGTACAGAGTTTTGATTTTGCAAGATGAAAAAGGTCTAGAGATCTGTTGCACAACAGAGTGAACATAACACGACTGAGCTGTGCACTTAAAATGACAACGATGGTAAATTTAACGCCATGTGCTTTTTACAATTTAAAAAGCTGTTCAGTGATGTAAATGCAATTGTGAGTATTGCAACCAAAGAGGGGTACGACATGCTGTAAGAATTTATAACTGGGAGGTTTACTGGGTGCAAGACGGTTTCCATAAGGAAGTGAGGCTTCGGCTAACCTCGGAATCAAACAGGAGAGGAGCAAGGGGGGCTGGTGCAGAGGCAGCAGCCCACGTGAAGACCCCAGGACAACAGGTCATATGATGAGTCTGAATTTATTTTATACAGCACACCTGTCTCCAGGTTGCCTGCTTCATGAACAGACTCCATGATCATGACGTACATGACTGCAAATGACTTCACTTAATTAATAACATAATTAACATAAATGTTAAGTGCAGGGATTCTGAACCAGTCTACTTCAGGTGAAATTCCAGCTCTGCTATATCCTTACTAGCTTCATAATCTCGGGCAAGTTCCTGAATCTCTGTGCCTCAGTTTTCTCATCTGTAAAATGGGACAATAATGGGACCTACCACATGCGGTTGGTGTGAGGACTAATAGGATAGCATACAGTATGAATTATATTCCATATATGGTGCCTGCCACACAGTAGGGGCTATTAAGTACTTGTTAAAACTTAATTACACATTGGCAAGTGTGCTAATCACTTTACGAGCTCTGATATATTGTGACTTGGTCACAAATTCCTCCCATCCCTATAAGCATACCCTTTTGCAATGTGACCTATAGAACCAGACTCCATTTTCCCACGTAAAAGTTGGGTGCATCTCAAACCCAATAGGGCTAAACTTGATCCCCGAGGGTCCTTCCTCTACTCTGTCTTTCCCACCATCTCTCCTCTTGGGAAGTGACAGCTACATTTTTGCAGATGGTTGCTCAGCTCAGAAACCTCAGAGAAATCATCAGTGGCTTTCCTATTTTCACTCCTCACGTCTGCTCTGTCGGCAGGTCCTGGTGGTTGGATCTCTATGTCCAGAATCTGACCACCTCTCACTATTTCCACACTGCCCACCTCCCTGGTCCAGCCCGTCGTCTCTTGATTACTGCATTGGCCTCTTCATGGTCTCCCTGCTCGTGTTTCTTGTGCCTCCAGAGTCTATTCTGGAGCCAGTAGTCCTAGAGCAATTCTGTAGAGGCACCTTGGATCCACTGTTCAAATCCATCTAGTGGCTCCTGCTTGACCCAGAGTAAAAGCCAAAATCCCTACAGTAGGCCCTTCATGCTCTGCCCCAACACCCTGTACTCTGACTTCATCCACCACAGATCCCACCTCAATCACTCAGCTCCACCACTGTAGCCTTTATAGTTTCAGAGCAATCACCCGAGCACCATCCCCTGCCTCAGGACGGTTGCACTTGCTTTTCCCTCTGCCGACAGCAAGCTTGCCTTGGAAATGTACATAACCCACTCCCTCATCCCATTCTTGCTGACTCCTGTAGCCCACTTCCTCAACACTCAAGTTACAACTGTACTGGTAGTACAGCCTGGGTTCTCTCCCTACTCTTTCCTGCTTATTTTTTTCCCAAAGCACTTATGCTCTGACACATTACAGGTGCGAGCATATCTTGTCTGCCTCCCTCCACCAGAATGGAAGCTTTTTGAGGGCAGGGACCTGTGCCTGCTCTATTGTCTGATTGTTGAATCCCCAGTGCCCAGGACAGAGTGTGGCCCATTGTGGGCACTTGATATTTGGTGAATGAATACAGTCATGGGACTAAGAGTAAGAAAGGAGAAGGAAGGGGCGCCTGGGTGGCTCAGTGGGTTAAAGCCTCTGCCTTCAGCTCAGGTCATGATCCCGGGGTCCTGGGATTGAGCCCCACATTGGGCTCTCTGCTCAGCGGGGAGCCTGCTTCCCCCTCTCTCTCTGCCTGCCTCTCTGCCTACTTGTGATCTCTCTGTCAAATAAATAAATAAAATCTTTTAAAAAAAGAAAAGAAAAGAAAGGAGAAGGAAGCAGACCAACCCACAAATTCAGTGAGGACCCTGCAGCCCCTGATTGTTTCCTCACCATCATCAGCATCAACTTTGTCAGCAAGCCTCCTTCATGTGTGTACTTCGCTTTACAGCTTGCAAAGCATCTTCACACTCATGTCACATTGGATACCTATACAACCCCAGAAGAGGGATATTGTTGAAGAGTCATACTCTCTCTAGACCCCGATTTTTCATGGAGAAACAGAAAAAAACTGCTGAGCCTTGCCCACAGCAAATTTACTCAGTGGTGAAAGAGCTGTGATTCAACCACGACTTCTGACTCTGAGTCCAGGAGTCTTTACCTCAAGCAAACAGGCTGTATGTGCAGTGGTTAGATCCATGAGCTGTGGAATTTGGACAAACAAGACTTTGAAACTTGCCTCTATAGCTTCCTAGCTGTGTGATGTTGGGAAAGTTGCTAGCCCTCTCTGTGACTCCCATTTTCTCAATCATCAAGCAGGGATAATGATAGTATCCTCTGCATAGGGTTGTTCTGAGGGTTGAATGAGAAAAGATTTGGTATGTCAAGATTAGCCAGCTTTATTTTCTTTAAAGATTTATTTATTCATTTATTTATGTAGACAGAGAGTGCACACGTGAGTAGGGGGAGGGGCAAGAGGAAGAGAGAGAATCTCAAGCAGACTCCCTGCTCGGTGCAGAGCCCCATGCAGGCTGGATCTCACTACCGTAAGATCATGACCTGAGCCAAAATCAAGAGTCAGAAGCTTGGGACGCCTGGGTGGCTCAGTCGGTTAAGCATCTGCCTTCAGCTCAGCTCATGATCCCTGGGTCCTGGGATCGAGTCCCATATCAGGCTCCCAGCTCAGCAGGGATCCTGCTTCTCCCTCTGCCTGCTGTTCTCCCTCCTTGTGCTCACTCACTCTTTCTCTCTCTCTGACAAATAAATAAAATCTTAAAAAAAAAAAAGTTAGAAGCTTAACTGACTGAGCCACCCAGGCACCCCATGATTAACCAGTTAAAAAAAATACTTCTGGGGGCACCTGGGTGGCTCAGTTGGTTAAGCATAGGATTCTTCATTTTGGCTCATGTGATCTCAGGGTCAGGATCTCAGGGTCCTGAGACAGACCCCCGTGTTAGGCTCTGCACTGGGCGTGGAGCCTGCTTAAGATTCTCTCTCCCTCTGCCCCTCCCGCCCCTAAAAAATAATACTTTTTAAAAATATGAGCATGTTAGTTTGTGTTCATTCAAACACTTTTGTGAGTGGCCCCTGACTCTGCCCAAACTTCTCCAGCTAACTTGATGGGGAGGCAATGGAAAGTATGATGCCATCTATTTTAAAGGTGGTGAAACCAAGGCTCTTGGTCACAAAACAGATCTGACTAGGTGCTTTTGGGAGAATGGTTGTGAAAATTCCTTAGCAACCAGAAGGCAACCTCCCCGGAGGCAGAGCAGAGTTGTCGCCACCCCCTGGAGCACTCATTATATTCACGACACAATTTTATTCTGCCATCTCCCTAGAGGATGGTGTTTACACGCTGCAGGGATATTTGTAATAATACAAAGGCGCCTCCAGAACCCCCGCTAGTCCGCACAGCCCAAGGGCTGCAATGCACTCACACCTGCTCACTTGCGCCCTCTTGTGGGCAGTTCCGCATTCTGTCCAAAAGGTGCGGTGACAGCAAATGTGGCTAAGCTAGACTGAGTACCTCGGGCTAAGAGCCTGCCTGGCACTTGACATCATGGATGACCTCATTTAATATCTCCATGAGGTGGCTTTACAAAAACGCAGACTGAAGGAGAGATTAATACAAAGAAAAGCAAACTTTGCCCAATGTCACTCCACTAATAAGCATCAGAGCCAACATTTGAATCCAGAGCTCATGGACGTTCCCCAAAATTGCATTACTGACTTGAAAGTAGATTAAGCCTACTGAGCTATTTGAGGATCAAACTTTGTCACGACTCCATTACTCCATTCCACATGAAATCGCAAATTATAAGAACATGCCCCTATCCCCTAAGAAAAAAATCTCTCAATGGTCAGTTCTTGGGGAGTGGGGTGAGACTAAAGACTGTCATCTAAATGCACTGACATAACATGCATGATTCCCAAAATAAACCAATTTCTAAATCACTCATCCATATATACAGTAGAATCCCAATTATTTAACATTAGTATAACACATCTATAAATTAGGATATAGTGGCCAGAAGAATATCAACCTAAGAGTGGTTACTCCTAGGGAGGGAAACAGGATAGAGTATGAAGAAGGGTGATACTTTTTATTCTTCCTGTTTCCTTGTTCTGGGAACAAGCATATGTTATACATA
Source organism: Potos flavus (assembly GCA_028534135.1). Lineage (NCBI taxonomy): Eukaryota > Metazoa > Chordata > Mammalia > Carnivora > Procyonidae > Potos > Potos flavus. The sequence goes on from CM052890.1 coordinate 20,836,544, forward strand.
TTTCTGTAAAATTGAACAAGCATTATTGTTTTCATAAATTTAAAAACCATTCAAAATTGTTTTAGGGGCACCTGCGTGGCTCATTGGTTAAGCGTTCAACTCTTAATTTTGGCACAGGTCGTGATCTCAGGGTCGTGAGATCGAGCCCTCCACTGGGCTTCAAGCTGGGCGTGGAGCCTTCTTGGGAGTCTCTCCCCCACCCCCACTCTCTCTCTAAGGGGGAAAAAAATATATATATATATATGTATATATATATGGTACTAAAATTGTTTTAAAAAGCAATATTAAACTGAAAATCCCACAGGTAATTCTGAGGGGCCTCCTAGGTTAAAGATGGAAAGATGAATAATGCCTTAAAAATTGTGAGAGTGATATGGAGTTGAAGAAAAGGAAACAGCTACCCTATGGGCCAATAATACCAAAAGTTAAAATTTATAAGCACTTACTGTATGCAGAGCATTGGTCTGGAATCCTTTCCGTGTATTAATGCATTTCATTCCCACAACAACCCTGTGAGGTAGGTACTGGTGGTAGCCAGCCTGCAAGATGGCAGTCAGTGATCTTCATTCCATGGTATTCACACCCCTGTATATTCTCTTCCCACACTCAATAGTACTGATCTGTGTAACCAGTAAGATATTATGGAAATGACAGTAGGTGACCTCCAAGGCCTAAAAGATATTGCCACTTCTGCCTTTCACTCTCTCTCTTGAATCACCTGCTCTGGGAGAAGACAGTCACCATGTTGTGAGGATACTCAAGCTGCCCTGGAGAGAGGCCCACAAGGATCATGAATGGCATTTAGTTTCATATCTCTTTATTCTTCTTTACTCTCCTTTTCCTTTAATTTTAACTTGTCCCATCTTTTTTTTTGTTTTTTTTTTTAAGACATTGGCATTTTTGAAACATCCCAGACAGTTGCCTCTCAGGAACGGAACGTCCCACAGTTTGGATTTGCCTCTATTCCTCCTGAATAGATCCAGTTAACAGGTGAGGTTGTATCAGGTGAGGCGGTTTATCGCACTGGTGTCATTGACCTATGTCTCTTCTTTAATGGAGGGCTCACAAGGTTCTCTAATGCACAGATATTGTTTGTTTCTTGCTGATGATCACAAATCACGCTCGTGTTTGACTTTTTGAAATTGCAAAGATGGGATTGACCCAAATCTTGATCTGAGAAAGGACCTTAAAGAAGAACCATAAATGTTAACAAAAGGAATATAATTTACAAATATTAGCAGAAAGAATTAGAGGGTCCCCACAAAAAGCAAGATGAGACATAACTTTCATGATGCATAAGTCATTTTGGACTCCCAGCTATTTTCCGTGACGTACGGCTTACTGGCATTACTTGGCCTGGCACACTTCTTGCAAAACTTCCTAGGAGGTGTTAGAACAAGGAAATGCAAAAACCTCAATGGTTAAGGATTTTCAGGGAACAAAGGGAATGCAAAACCTAACAGTCTCTACCAGGCCAGGAAGAAAACCTAACCGTATCAGACAGAGTAAATCAATGGTAACACTCCCAGTGCTGTTTCAGAAGCAAAGATTGACCTAAAGCACATTCTGCAGTTGTTTTTGCAGGCTTGAAACCGTGCCCCATGGGGTTAATGAGGTTAAAACTGCCACCAGCAGGACCCCCACTGACCCCGCTTCTTCTGGACAGAAACGCTAACCTTATCTTGCAGAGGCAAACAAGGAGAGCTCCCACCAGCCTAGACGAGTTTGAGCTCGACCACTGACTCACACCTGTGCGGATGGACCACGGAATGACCCACCAGTGACGTCTACCTCATTATAATGTTAAAATCTCCACCCAAGGGGCGCCTGGGTTGGCTCAGTTTAGCGTCTGCCTTAGGGTCGCATGATCCCAAGGTCTTGGAATGGAGCCTATAGTTGGGCTCCCTGCTCAGCGGGGAACCTGCTTCTTCCTCTCCTTCTGCCCCTCCCCGCGCTTATGCTCACCTGCGCTTTCTCTCTCTCAAATCAATCAATAAAATCTAAAAGAAAAAAATTTAAAATCTCCACCAAAGGAGGAACACAGGCTTTAGGAACACAACATAGGACACATGCACAGGCATGTTTTCCGAGTACGCCTGCGCAACCTTTTGCCCGCCTTTACATGCGTGACAAGACTCCCCTTTCTGAATATTCATCCTAACCCTAAATAAAAGAAACCTACTCACCCCCACCTGGGGAATTACAGCTTTGCAAGGTATTCCTCATGATGTCCTTATTTTCTACAAATAAAGTTTCCTCTGTGTGACAACTCCATTTGGTGTCGTCTCTACCTGTAACCCACCAAGGAACGAACCTGTCATCAGCTAGACCCCAAGACCTGACTTTTGGGGTCCACCTGCTTGTACTCATTAGCCTTTTCCTTGCATTTTTCCTTAAGCTCTTCATTCGGGTTTACCTCTTACCTCAGGCCAATGAAACCCGAAACCACCCCTCAGGGGAGGGCGACGGCCCTGAGAAGACCTCGCGCTGGCCAGACCACCCAAATCCTCTGACCTAAACCGCCTACGAGCCTGCACAGATGGACGGACACCGACCCACCATTACCTTTACCTCATTAGGATACTACAAACACCGCCCCAGGAGCGGCACAATCCTCATTTACATCATGCACGGCGTCTGTGGGGGCGTGGTTCCTTTCGGCGCATGCGCAATCTTACAGCCACCTCTACATCCAATGACGAGGCTTCCCTATCTAAATATTCATCCTAATCCTAAACACAAATAACACCCTTCGCCGGCTCTTGAAGATTCCCAGCGTTGCGATCTCCTCATCTGCTGCAAATAAAGTTTTCTCTTTGCCACGACTCACTTGGCACCGTTTCTGTGACTCACCAAGGAGCGAACTCGCGTCGGTTTGGTTACGGAGCAGGAACGCTAGCAAGTTAAAATGGTCCAAATGTGGCGCTTTAAAATTCCCAAACTCGGAGAAATTTTAGGAAAACGATTCCAGGAGCGCCTGGGTGGCTCAGTGGGTTAAAGCCTCTGCCTTCGGCTCAGGTCATGATCTCAGGGTCCTGGGATCGAGCCCCGCATCGGGCTCTCTGCTCAGCCGGGAGCCTGCTTCCCCCCCCCCTCTCTCTGCCTGCCTCTCTGCCTACTTGTGATCTCTCTGTGTCAAATAAATAAATAAAACCTTTTAAAAAAATTTAAAAAAAGAAAACGATTCCATTTGCACTTGCACCAAAAAGAGTAAAATACCCAAGAACAAAGTTAACCAAAGGAAGTAAAATTCCCAAACTCCCCGTCTCAACAAAGCGAACAAACTTAACATCACCAACAGCAGGACAATCTGACGTCCTGGGCTTCCTGGCCTGTTGGACTATGAAGTGTATACAAAGCAGTAACATTTTTCCTATACACTTTGGGAACAAACTTGGGGTCACCAGTTTTTTTTTCACATGGCCAACAGTAGACGAAATTACATAAAACGAAGAAAACAACATTACCATTTACTAACACAAACATATAATGAAACAACTTTAGTGTTTTTAACAAACATTTATATACCACTTACTCTGGACCAGGCACTGTTCTAAGTGCTTTATAGAAATGACCTCCTTAGGTCATTCCAACAGTCTTAAGAGCTGCCCTGGGACAAGGGTTGGGGGAAGTAGGGGAGGGTGGAGGAGGGAGATACTAACTCTCAGGTGTCAACCCTGTACTTGCAACCCTGGGTATCTCTTTAAATGTTGCCCCCGGACCCCTTGCCTGCCTTACTCTAGTCCCACCCCTGTGTTGGTGGTAGATACTGCCATTAGAATCACTTGGTAGACGAGAAAACAGCACAGAGAGGTTTAGCAACTTGCCTCAGATCACACAGCTAGGGAGTGGCAGAGCGAGCCCATGCTCGCTGGTACATCGGAACCCAGGCTGTGTGGTTCCACAGCGCATGCTCTTAGCCACCTCTCCCTGCAGATAGGACATTTCAACATGAAAAAGGATAACTGTAGCAGAATAAAACAGTCCTTCTGGAGAAAGAAGGTTTTGCAACTTGACACACTCAGATACGCAGGCCAGGCAGACCTAGGGGTTTATAATAAAAATTTAATGTAGCAATTGTCAGGTGCTCCACAGCTTGGTGGTGTGTGCAAAACAAGCTGAGAGGGTGATTTTTTTTCTCCCCATTCACTGAAGGGGCCACTGTCAGCTGGTTTTTAGGCTTGTGAGCAGCCCCAGGGGGAATACTCTCCACCTTTGTTAGGATTCAGCTTCTGCCTGGAGGGGATTAAAACTGAATCCTCCCAGGGTGAGGGGAGGGGGATGGTCTGTGCTTTGTGGGAAGGCTAGGGAGTGGTTTAAGGCTGCAGTCCAAGTACGACTGGAGGCAGGAAGGAAGTGTGTTCCAGAGGGACCCTTGGTGCATCTCTGAGCTCCCTGGGAAGGGACAGGCCAGGGTGAATGTGCATGGAGGCAGGACTGCAAACACTTAGGTCTTCAAAATAGCAGCGGAGGGGTGCCTGGGTGGCTCAGTGGGTTAAAGCCTCTGCCTTCAGCTCAGGTCATGATCTCAGGGTCCTGGGATCGAGCCTGCATTGGGCTCTCTGCTCAGCGGGGAGCCTGCCTCCTCCTCTCTCTCTGCCTGCCTCTCTGCCTACTTGTAATCTCTCTGTCAAATAAATAAATAAAATTTTTTAAAAAAAGTAGCAGCTGAGCTCTCTCCAGCAGGGAGGGAAACTTTGCTAAGAGCTGGCCGCCAAGAGCCTGGAAAACTAGAAGTGGGCTCAGCCTCTCTTGACCTCAGAGGCGGTTGACCTTTTCTGAATTACCTTGCAGTTTGCCTTAAAATTACTTTTCATGACTACAACCAAAGAAGTATTGTATTTAAAAATCATGGAGCAATTTATACCAGAAAGGAAGAGAGATTCCCCCACTCTCACCCCGTTGTTTTTCATATTTCCAGAAAACATTTCATCAGGAGCTGACTAGAGTTTGGAGCCCCCTTTATAATCCTCAAATGAACTTCAGGAACCCAACTTATGCAAGCAGCTGGAGTCACTGAGTTCCTCCTGTGTGCTGGACCGTCTAGACATATGGGATCTATCAGTGACCATGGACACACCAGGATCCCTGCCCTTGTGGGACTTTCCTTTGAGGGAGGGAGACACACAATCAATGGAAAACAGTCAGTTGTATATTATATTAGAAGGTAATGACTGACATAAAAAAAAAAAAGAAGTCATACAAAGCAGGGAGAGAGTGTTGTAGACAGCCTGTGGAGTGACTGTGGTGCCAGGGCAGGAGGATGAAGGGTAACAGCAGTGGGATGCACAGGGAGGCCTGTTTGTACCAGGACAATGACCTACATGAAGAACATGGTTGATGAGGTGAAAAATCTACTTTTTGTTTTGTTTTGAGAGAGAGAAAGAGCACGGGTGGGGGGGCAGAAGGAGTGGGAGATTTTTTTTTAAGATTTTATTTATTTATTTGACAGACAGATTGAGAACAAGCAGGGGGAGCAGCAGGCAGAGGGAGAGGAAGAAGCAGGCAAGAAGACAGTTGAGAGCTTGGGGATCCTGGGTGGCTCAGTTGGTTGAGCATCTGCCTTCTGCTCAGGCCATAATCTCTGGGTCCCTCAGCAGGGAGTCTGCTTCTCTCTCTCTCCCTCTTCCCCTCACCACTGTTTTCTCTCTCTCTCTCAAATAAATAAATAAAATCTTTTTTTTTAAAAAGACAGTGGAAGGGGCGCCTGGGTGGCTCAGTCCTTAGGTGTCTGCCTTCAGCTCAGGTTAGGATCCCAGGATCTTGGGATCGAGCCCCGCGTGGGGCTCTCTGCTCAGCAGGAAGCCTGCTTCTCCCTCTCCCACTCCCCCTGCTTGTGTTCCCTCTCTCGCTGTCTCTCTGTCAAATAAATAAGTAAATAATTTATTTTATAAATATAAATAATATATGTATATATTATATATAATATAAATATAAATAAAGAAAAACAAAAAAAGACAGTGGGAGCTTCCTGGAGAAATGTTATACTCTGCCTGCCTCAAGTATTTGTCAGTGGGCTGCAGGTTATAAGGACATTTAATTTTATCTACATTTCCTTCTGCCTTTGTTTCCCACATCTGTGATGACCCAAGTACGCTGAGCAGCTTTGATTTCTACAATAGTGAATAGCTCTTGACCGAAATAGAGGCTAGATGATGTACACGGTAGCTATGTTCCTGGAAAATTCAGTACAGGTTCAAATCATACAAAAATCCTGGGTGTTTGTCATATAGAGTCTGGTTCTTGGCTTGGATCATTAGAACAGGTTTTAACTTGCTTGCATGTCTCCTTGGATCTTGGGCAGTTTGTGTCCCAGGAAACAGGATGTTTATTGCGTGGGATGGGACCCATCAGCTCTTTGCTAGGGAGCAACCTGGCTTTCACCTTTGAATTAAGTCCATAACATTCCCTGTCCATGGTAACTGGTAACCTGCCTCCCCACATTTCCAAAGTGCCCCCTGCGTGGGGGATTGAGAACCACTGCTCTAATCCATTTATTTTGCAAATGTAAATGTAAGGACTCCGTGGTGAAATGGTATGTCTGTGACCACACAGTCAAACCAGTCGACCTACGTTAGTATTACCAGTTGTAGCAATGATAAAAATTATATGTTCAGCATCTTTTTGTTTTTCTGTTAAGAGTTTGACCCAAAAAGGGGCTCCTGGGTGGCTCAGTCGTTAAGCGTCTGCCTTCGGCTCAAGTCATGATCCCAGGGTTCTGGAATCGAGTCCCACTTCGGGCTCCTTGCTCAGCGGGGAGCCTGCTTCTCCCTCTCCCTCTCCCCCTGCTTGTGTTCCCTCTCTTGCTGTCTCTCTCTCTGTCAAATAAATAAATAAAATCTAAAAAAAAAAAAAAAAAAGAGTTTGACCCAAAACAAAATGTAGGGATAAAGAACAGGTGTCCTATAATATATTATTTAAAAATAATAACTTTCATATCTCAGTTATGAATGCAATTTTGTAAAGAAGCTGGCAAATACAGAAAAACAATAAGAAAAAAAAAAAGACTTCTATGGTCATCACCTAGAAGTAACTACTGCTAACCTCTTTGTGTGACTGTTTCCATATCCTTCTGGGGTTCAGCAGCACACTGCCCACTACCCTTCCAGTAAATTCCCATTATCCCTTAAGAGAATCTCAGTGGGTTATTACTGCTGCCAAATAAAAGCAAATCATCCTGCACAACGTTTTAAAATGAGTAAAAAGCAAAAAAAAAAAAAAACAAAAACAAAAACCAACCAAATGAGTAAAAAGGCAAACAAACCAACAGCAATCTCAAATTACGCATGAAATTCAAAGTAACAAAGACATTGGCTAATTCTTTTTCCATAAATGAACTAAAATGATACGCTTTATTTGCATGCATCTATTGGTACATAAAATTATCTTCTTCGTCGGATTTCGTCCTGGTTATGAGTCTTACACCGCCAAGCTACTATATAAACATTTACTTACAGAGTTACAATTTATGAAGCATTTCTGTTCTTGGCAACTTGTGGAATGACAACTGGTGGAGGGCAGGGGGATGTTTCCAAGGCAGTAGTGATGAGCGAGCAGAAGGCAAGCTAAGGATGGACAAAGCACTAGCTGACACCCCACAACCCAGGGGGATATGTGTGACATTCCTAAGGCATCCCCGCTGCCCTAAAACTAAGGGAAGGGAAAAACAAATGGTAAGCTGATAAAGGTCAGAGTCCTGTGAGACGTGAGTCTCCATCAGTTTACCAATGTCTTAGTGATTTTTTTTTTAAAGATTTTATTTATTTGTCAGAGAGAGAGAGAGAGAGAGAGCACAAGCAGGCAGAGTGGCAGGCAGAGGCAGAGGGAGAAGCACGCTCCCTGCCGAGCAAGGAGCCCGACGCGGGACTCGATCCCAGGACCCTGGGATCATGACCCGAGCCGAAGGCAGCTGCTTAACCAACTGAGCCACCCAGGTGTCCCTGTCTTGGTGATTTTTTAAAATATTTTTATTTATTTGAGAGAGAGAGAGCGGACAGCAAACGCTTGTGCAAGCAGTGGAGGGGCAGAGGGAGAAGCAGACTCCCCACTGAGCAAGGAGCCCTATGTAGGGCCCTATTCCAGGACCCCAAGATCATGATCTGAGCCAAAGGCATCCGCTTAACCAACTGAGCCACCCAGGTGCCCTGTCTCAGTGATTTACAAGGAGAAAACATTTTCATCAATAGCTTAACTTCTAGAGACCCATAACTCAATTTCCTGGAGCCCTATCATCCCTCTCCCTTCCATGAGTGATGTGGGAAACAGAAGCAGAAGGGAAAGTAAACAAAATTAAATTTCTTTACGACCTGAAGCCCATTGACAAGAACCTGAGCTAGGCAAAGTAGCTCCTTCTAAAGGAAACTCCCAACTGTCCTATTATTAGTGCCTTATTAGAGGGAAAAGCAACCTGAATCGGCAAACGCCAGGCCTCCGGTATCCTGTAAATCTTCTTTAGCATATCAAAGTCCTTTTGAAAGCCTCCCTTTTTCCTTACCTCCCCCAACTCCCAAGTATATAATTAGCCATTCCTTACAACCCCAGTGCAGCATCTCTTTCTGCCCACGGGTCCTGTCCCTGTGCTTTAATAAAACCACCTTTTTTTGCACCAAAGAGGTCTCAAGAATTCTTCCTTGGCCGTCGGCTCCAGACCTCACCAACATTCCCAAACTACATCAGTAGGATGCCCAGGTGTTGTAGGATTTCTCTGCCTTTAGTGTCCATGGTTCTTGGTCACCCCACTTCAAAGAATGAAGACGTAGACTGGGGGGAGGGGGCAGGCCAGAGGGTTACCCTGGGAGTTTCTAAGTTTAGGGGTTTTTATGAGTTCTTTCATGGAACTACCTTAACCAATCAGTGTGCTGAGCCATGCCAATCAGGGCTTTGTTCACGCATCTGTCTACCTACTAGGTTAATGTCAACATGCTGATGGTCTTTTTTTGCTCACTTCTGGGGGTTATGTCTTAACTACTCCTTGCCCGTGATATTGACAAATGCTTTGTGGTTAATTGCCTTATTTTAGGACGTTTTACAGAAGTCATTTCTGCCAAGGCTGCAAAGCAGAAGGCTAGTACAGTCCTGTCTAAACAGGATGTCAGTAATGTTTTATTCTAGCTGTCCTGACTCTTGATTTAAGTCAAGTATATCAGTTTAAGTTTAAGTAAGTATATCAGACTCTCCCCACCCAGGATTTGGGAATTATGACTCACAGACCTCTACTCAGTCCTTGCAGAGTTTATGAAAACTTGGATCTGCGACGTGACCATCTTTTGCCACGGGAAGGGAGAAGCGGACAAAATCAGGGGCACGTGTGAGATGCAGGTTCCAAGGATAAAGAAACAGCAAATACGAAGCCCACAGGCAAGAACATGGTAGGTGTGTTCAAGGGGCAGAAAGGAGGCCAGCCACCGTGGCGATGGTAGGAGATGGGGTTGGGGGGGATCCAGCAAAGCCTGGTTCACACACCATAAGGAGGATGAGTGTGCATTCTAAGTGGCAAGAGGAAACCATTGGGGGAGGGGGTGTTTAAGCAGGAAAATGACAAGATCGACTTCGTTTTTGGGAAATTGGCTTTGACTGCTATGTGGATAATGTTTGGACAAGGCAGGGAGATAATCAGGAAATAGTCCTTGCCTTGGGGGAGGCAGGGGTGCTTGAGGTAGGTGATCTGCTGGGGGATGGTGCGAAGGAGGAAATGGGAGTGATTCCACTCTGCCTCTCTCTTAGGGAAAAGCATGGCTCTTTTCTCCATAAAATGGGGTTGAGGGGCTCCCGTTGCCTTCTTAGGAATGAGGAAGGTTAGGAGTTAACACATGGTAAAGGGTTGGTAAAAGTTATTTTTTCGTAAGAATAGGTGTTATTATTATTCCGCTAATAATGAAAAAGAGCCCTCATGGAGCCTCACTACATTCCGTGTGCAAAATAGACAAAACAAGTGGTAAAAAGGAGATAGGGGGCATTGTGGCAAGACAAGTTCCTTCCCTGGAATAAAAGCAATTAAGAGCAATTAAGCAATCAAGGATTTCATTCTTGTTCTGTTTTCTGTCTTAGCATCCTTCTGTCTGAATTGACTTCTGTAGCTGACAGTCTTCTTTCTCTTTTACTTCTGTCCAACAGATTTTTATGATCTTTTCCCAAAGAAATACTCTATTTCTTTTCTTTTTTTTTTTTAGATTTCATTTATTTATTTGAGAGAGAGAGTGAGCAAGAGAGAGCACAAGTGAAGGGGGGGCAGAGAAGCAGAGGGAGAGGGAGAAGCAGACTCCCCGCTGAGCAGGGAGCCCCTGAAATCATGACCGGAGCCCCGAAGGCAGATGCTTAATGGAGTGAGCCACCCAGGCGCCCAAGAACTATCCGATTTCATTTCTAGTCCTGTAAAATTAGTCCCCGTCTGGGAGGAAGGAGTCACCTTCAGGAGCCTGGGTTCATTCCCTTGCCTTGGAGAGAATCTAAGGCCCTTCCTAGCCCAGGATGCAAACCCAAATCAGGGCCAGTTTCCAGGTGAGACCAACCAGAAGGAGATTCACCCCTGGAGTTCTGAGCATCTTCTCTAAGGTCGCCCCACCCCCTTTACGCCATTGGGTTCCAGCCATCCCCTTCCGGATGTGTAGGCTGGGACTGGGGACTAGAAGGTGGCCTCCGATAAGGAAGGGGATGAGGGGATGAGGGAGCACTGCCTGATAGAAATAGTCATCATTTGTCAACATTCCACAAACTTAAAGGTAATTTTTAAAAATACAAACACGTACATACAGGCAATACGTCTGCATAGTACAAAAAAAAATAATAATAATCACTAAATACCCCCCAACTCTTGTTTAGAGATATTCTATGCATTTACATATACTTTTTTTACCCAAATGGTAGCTTACTTAATATACTTCTTCTGCATCTTGCTTTTGTCACTTAATTATATACTTCTCTTTGCAGAATTTCCTACATGTCTATATAGAGAGCTATATAATAGTTGGACATAGATGTCAAAATTTCTTTAACCAGCCTCCTACATACATCCAGTCTTTTGCTATTATAAACAACATTGTAAAGAATATCCTTATACAAATGTCATCTCTTGTGGTGCAGAATTTTAAATTTTTGTGGAGTTGGATTTATCATGCTTCTTTGGCTTCTGGGTTTGGGTCAAACTCAGTAAGGCCTTTCTCTTGATAATACCTTTTTTTTTTTTAAGGTTTTTTTATTTATTTGTCAGAGAAAGAGAGAGAGCACAAGCAGGGGGAGGGCAGGCAGAGGGAGAAGAAGGCTCCCCACTGAGCAAGGAGCCCGATGCAGGACTCGATCCTGAAACTCCAGAATCATGACCTGAGCCAAAGGCCGATGCTTAACTCACTAAGCCACCCAGGTGTCCCGTCAGTGACACTTTAAAAAAAAAAACTCCTTTTCCTTTTTTTAGTACTTCTATAGTTTTACTTTTTCATTTTATCTTTCATAAATAAATAAAATAAACAAACAAACTCTTTAAAAAATCATTTATATTTTTGTTTGGATTTTCTTTTGTGTAGGTTTGATATTGGCAACCAGATTAGGATCCCCACCCCACCCAACCTCCACAAATGCTCTGCCTGGCATTTCAGGTGAGTATTCTCACTATAGCCCAGGACCTAGTAATATGTATCCTCACTTTATAGGTGAAAAAAACAGAGTCTCAGAGAGGTAGAGGCATGTGGCCCAGCTCACTCAGGGAATAATAGGAAACTAGGTTCCAAAGGGAAACCCAGTGACCCCACCCTTAACTACAATAAAAATAGCCTTTATTTCCAGCCAAGCAATTACTGTAAAATAAATAAATAAATTTCTATTTTGGAACAGTTTTGGAGTTACAGAAAATAGTCCAGGGAGTACAGAGTTTCCATACAGAGAATAGTACATAGTTTCCATATACCCAGACTTAGTTTCTCTGATTACAACTATCTTACCTCACTATGACATTTTTCACAATAGATGAATCAATATTGACGCATTCTTATTATCTAAAGTCCATCCTTTATTCAGGTTCGCTTAGGTGCTCCTTTTTTTGGTCCCACATCCCTACCCTTCCCCATCCCGGTTACACTTGCAGGGTCATGTCTCCCAAGGCTCCTCTTAGCTGTTCACAGTTTCTCAGACTCTCCCTTTTTTTTTTTTTTTTTTTTACGAACTTGACAATTTGAGGGAGTAGTAACCAGGGATCCTGTTAGAATGTCTCAGGTGTGGGGTTTGTCCGATGTTTTCTTATGACTGGACTAGGGTGACAGGTTTTGGGGAGAGAGACCACACAGGTAGTGTGATTCTCATCACATCATTCCAGGAGCGCATACCATCAACGTGACATATCCCAGTGGCTGTTGACCTTGAATGTCTGAGAAAGTGTTTGCCAAGTATTATCCGGGTAAAGTTACTTGCCCTCCCACCCATACTGCCCTCTTTGGGAGGAAATCACAGTGCGCAGCCCCCATTTAGAGTAGAGTTAGGCTCCACCTCCTTGAAATATCTACATAAATTATCCAGAATCCTGCATAGGAGATTTATCTATACTTCCTCATTTATTTATTTAAATTGGCAATGACTTATTTACAAATGCACATAGAATTACATTTACTTAATGATTGTACATTTATTTATACTCGGCAATTACTTTTAATTTTGTTTGAAACTGGCCATGGGTAGACGTCTAGCGATGAAACACGGATCTGGTGGGAAATTTGTAACACAAACCCATTAGATGGTGAGATCCTCCCTTGCACCTCACTGAGCCTCCCAGCTCCCCAACCACATTTACAAACATGTACAAATACTCTTCCCCGCCGCCCCCTTTTATGGATCCAAATGGTAACTTACTAGATACACTTGATCAGAGTCTCGTTATTTTTATTAATAACTCTTTTTAAATTTAGTAAGACACACGGGAGGTCGCCCCTTATCTCGGCCGCTGGGTGGAGCCTTCCGCGGCCTGAGGCTCCGCAGCCGCGTCTCGGACGCCTGCTCCCACCGCCCGCCGCCGGCACTCCCACCCCCATCTTGGGCCCCCGGGGGTCCCGCGGCGGCGGCGGCGGCGCGCGCGCGGGGAAAGGGCTGCCTCGGCGCCGCGCCCCGCCCCGGCCTCTGTGACGTCCGCGCCGGAACCTGGAATTTCGGCTCCGGGAGCTGGCGGCGGCGGCGGCGGCAGCGGCCGGAGCGGGTCTCCGGCGGCCTGTCCCGGGCTCAGGGCGCAGCCATGAGCGAGTCCAGTGCCAGTGCGCTCCCGCCAGGCAGGCGCAGCAGGCAGACCTTCATCCACCCAGGTAAGGCGGCGGGGACCGAGCTCCCCGCGGCGGGCGGGCAAGCTGCCGGGAGCTTGGCGCGGGCCCAGCCCCTCGCCACCTGCCCGCGCCGGGCGCTCCTGGTTTGGGGGGAAAGCGCATTTCTCTTACTCCTGGTCTCCCTTCTGCAACCCATCCTCGCCCAATTCCGAGGGCACGTGCCCTCTCCCAAAAGAAGCATCAGAGTGGGAGTCCTGACCGTGTGGTGCCTTCCCGTTACTGCTTTAGGGATCCCTTATCTGTTAACTGAAAAGAATATGAGAGCCCCGCCAGCCCTACCATTCTGGCACGAGGTGCCTGCCTCCCAAACATTTCAGGCTTTACCATTGGACACACTTGGAAACGAATTCCGCCTTGGCTGTTTATTGCTGTGTGATCTTAGGTAAGTGGCTTGCCTTCTCTGAGCCTCGGATTCTTCAGCAGTAAAATGGGACTAGGATGTTGGTAGGATCAATTGAGAGAAAAATATGTGAAGTGCCTAGCACAGAGCCTGGTACATAGAAAGGCACACAAAAAATGGTAGACAGTCAAGTGTTATCATCTTTGCCCTTTTTTACTGAGTAAAACTTATGGTGACATCTAAACTCTGTGAATTTTTACATAAACATGTACAACTGCCACCCAGTCGAGATAGAAAAGTTCCCAGCACCTAGGCAGGCTTCCTTATAGCGTTTCCATCTTACCTTTGTCCTTAACAAAACACAAGACCCTGCTGTGAGTTTTATAAGCAGTGTTTCCTCTATTTAAATTTGAGAATAGAAATTTTGTTACAAGGATTTACAGTAAACCATGAATGTAGATTTGGGCATTGGGCCCTTCTGATTGGATTATTCTCCACATCTAGAAGAAGAAAAAGAAGAAGAAATACATTTAGAGAGATCCAAACCCTGGGAACTAGGTCAAGAATCAGAAAACAGAAGTCAAGTTCCATTTGATGCTACTTATTTTCTAGCTCATTATTAATAGTGCTGGCATCAACCCAACTTCAGCCTTTCAATGGTAGCCATTCAAGTATTTTTCTAGTTGGTTTCCACTTATCTTTCTCTTATTTTAGCACAATCCATCACATTTAAGATGCTGACCCTGGTTTCCCTACAGAGGGCATGTTGAGATTCCTCTATCGTGGATCTTTGCTGGGTGTTGAAGGAGATTCTCTAAGCATCTTTTTTAGAATTGTCATAACTGGCCCCTCTGACTAAAAGGTCTTCCTGTCCCTTGGACAAATGATGCTATATGACCTTGTATCCATCAGCATGGCTGGGAGGCTCAGAAGGGACCGTGTTTGTAACTTTGTTGTACTTTGTAAATAGTGGCCTGCTGTATGGGCATCATGGGAGGACAGTTGGAGCCAGGCAGGAGACAAAAGGGGTTCTGGTTTACAGATTGGGAAATATGCATCCTTCTAAATGTTTCATCATATCGTTCCCCTTCTTAAATTAAAACTTTCCCGTGGTTTCTCATTGTGCTAAGCCCCCATCTCTCTTCCCCTGACTGGGTTCCTTGCTTATTTCTTCAGAGCACTTACCACCATCTGAAGTCATCTGGTTTGATTGTTTTCTTGTCTCTTAGCTGTCTCTCCTTCTCTAAGGTGGGTGCCATGAAAAGCAGGGTCTTTGTCTTCTTCTCCTAGGATCTAGAACAATGTCTGGCACATTGTAGATGATTAATATATGTTGAATGAATGAATGGGTGAATGAAGTGTACCCAAAGCCGCATTGGCAGCCATAGTGTAGAGGCCGAGAATCTGGACTCTGGACTCCCAGATGCAAATCCTCATTTTCTGTGTCTTGGTCTTGTCTTTTGGCAAAGCACTTAAGTGCTTTGTGCCTCGGTTTCCTTATTTATTTATTTACTTTTAAGATTTTTATTTATTTGACAGAGAGAGACACAGCGAGAGAGGGAACACAAGCAGGGGGAGTGAGAGAGGGAGAAGCAGGCTTCCCGCCGCGCAGGGAGCCTGATGTGGGGCTCGATCCCAGGACCCTGGGAACATGACCCGAGCTGAAGGCAGACGCTTAACCGACTGAGCCACCCAGGCGCTCTTTCCTTATGTATTAAATGGAAGTCATGATGGTATCTATTTCAGTGGGTCACTATAAGGATTAAGAGAGTTAATTGACATAAAAAACTTGGTAAGTACTTATATTAATTATCTATACTGTGTAACAAATTATCCCCAAACTTCTCTAAGCTTAGAATAGTGATAATCACTTTTATCTCACAGTTTCTGCAAGTCAAGAATTTGGGGATGTCCTGTCTGGTTCTGGCTCAGGGTCTCTTATGAGGTCGGATTCATGGTGTGGGCCAAGGATGCTGTCCTCTGAAAGCTTACGTGGGGCCGGCAGACGCCTTCCAAAGATGACTTGCTCATAGGAATGGCAAATGGACACTGGCCATTGGCAGGAAGCCTCTCTGTACGGACCTCCCAGAGGCTGCTTGAGTGCCCTGTGGACATGGCTTTCCCTGGAGCATATGATCCAGGAGAGAGCATAGAAGAAGCCTGAATGTCTTATCATCTGCTCTTGGAGATCACACTCTGTTATTTGTGCAGTATCTTATTGGTCACATGGAGCAGCCCTGTTCAGTATAGAAAGGACCCATGGACGGGTGTGAATGTCGGGGTATTTGGGGGGAGAGGATCACTGGCAGCCACCCTGGAGACTGGCTGCCCCAGCACCATGTAAGTGTTAACTGTTGTTGGTAACATCTTTGTTCCCTACTAGAGGATGAGCTTCAGGAGGACAAGGGCTGGGCCTCTTTGGCTCACCATCATGTCCCCTTGCTTAGTACAGTGCTTGGTGCATAGTAGGCCTTCAGTGAATGAGTGGATGCCTTTCATGATTTGGTCCAATGATGCTTCTAGAGCCTGTGAGGCCCCTTCTGTTCCCTCTGCCAGGGATGCCATTCATTACCTTGTTCCATTATAAGGCATACTCCTCCTCTTTCAGTCCGGTGTCACTTCCTCCTGGAAGCCTTCCCTGACTGCCTCCCCTCTTGCAAGCTGAATTCTGTGTCCCTGCTCCATGTCCACATGGCCCCCCACTGGCCACACCTCGTCCAAGCACCCATTGAGCTGTATTCTTGCTTCTCTTGAGTTATATCATTTTTAAGAGCAGGGATTTTAGAATGGAACAGACCCAAGTTCAGTCTTTTATTTGCCTCAGTTTCCACCACTATCAGTGAAGTTTCTGAGAGGAGTAAAAGTTGGAAGACCACCTTCTCCCAGGCCTCTGGAGAGGATTGCCTCTCTGAGCTGGCCGCTGGCTATCACTACCGACCCCTGCTGCTTTCCCTTCCCCCCAGGCCCCAGCTATCTACTGGTCCCTTCCCGTGTTCTCTTCCTCAGGTCTTGCAGTCACTATTCCTCTGCCTGATCTCAGTTTGAATGTCATCTCCTCTAAGAGGCAAAGACCCCGCCCTATCTCAGGTACCCTCCCCCCCCAGGAGGCATTTTCCCACCCCTAGGTCCCTCAGCCTCCTTTTTCCTGGCATGTTCTATGTTTACTGCATGGAATGACTTTTGGTGGCTTTTCCCACTTACCAAACGTTTCTCATATTCCATTCGGTAAATACTTCATCCTAGATCATCTTCAACTAGCACGCACTTGACTTTTAAATTGAGGTATGATTCACGTAATGAAATCAACCTCTCGAAAGTATACAATTCCAGTGGCGTTTAGTACATTCAGTGGCATTTAGTACATTTAGTACACTAGTGTTGTGCAACCACTGCCTCTGTCCAGTTCTCAGACATTTTCCTCACCCCCAAAGGGAGCCCTGTGCCCATTAAGCGATCGCTCCCCGATTCCCCCTCCGCCCAGCCCCTGGCTACCGGTAATCTGCATTCCTTCTCTATGGATGCCCCTATTCCGGATATTGCCTATAAATGGGCTCATACAATAGTGTGACCTTTTGTGACTGACTTCTTCACTTAGCAGAAAGAATGTTTTCGAGGCTTTTCTGTGTGGCAGCATATATCAGTAGTTCATTCCTTTTTATGGCTGAGTAACATTCCATTGTATGGTTATCCCGCCATTTGGATGTCCGTCCATCCATTGATGGACATTTGGATTATTTCCATCTTCGGACTCTTAGGGAAAGTGCTGCTGTGAGCACTTGTGTACAAGCGTTTGATTGAACATCTGTTTTCAGCTCTCTTGGGTATATACTTAGGAGTGGAGTCACTGGATCCTTTTTTTTTTTTTTTTTTTTTTTGGAGTCACTGGATCCTATGGTCATTCTGTGCTTAACTTTGTGAGGATTGGCCAAATTCAGGGACTCTTAACCCTTAGGTGGGGGTTTGCTGTGACCATTACCCCATTGTTCATTGGGGGAACCCAACTGACTCAACCAAGATGGGCTGATTGTGATCATGTCGCGGCCGGACAGGATTGCAACTTACGGGATGGCTTCAGAGCCGCTCGCCTCTCCTGTCTCCTTGTCAAGGGGCAGCACTCGGGGGAGGGTGCCTGTGTTTGGATTGACCCCATTTTCCACAGGGTGGGACTCGGTCTGGGCCTTTGGAGCAGGAACACTTGGGAGGGAAAAGGAATAAAACTAAACAGCCTCTTTAGACTCCTTCTGTGAAGGAGGGGCTGGGACCTGGTTTGTTTTGTTTTAAGGTAAATAAAGAGGACATCTGGCAGTAGTTTTTAAGAAACCTTCCTGGTCCAGGTACAAATCCCACTGTGGGTAATTATCTGGTGTGTGACCTTGAGCAAGTCCTGTTACCTCTCTGACCTTCAGTTTTCTTCTCTGTGAAATGAGGATAATCGTATTCCTATCAGCTAGAGTCGCTGAGAGGATTTTTTTTTTTTTAATATTTTATTTATTTATTTGACAGAGAGAGACACGGCGAGAGAGGGAATACAAGCAGGGGGAGTGGGAGAGGGAGAAGTAGGCTTTCCACTGAGCAGGGAGCCCAACGTGGGACTCGATCCCAGGACCCCGGGATCATGACCTGAGCCGAAGGCAGACACTTAACCACTGAGCCACCCAGGCGCCCTGAGAGGATTTTTGTTTTTTTGTTTAAGATTTATTTATTTATTTTAGAGAGATCCCTGGGGGGAGGGGCAAAGGGAGAGGATCCCAAGCAGACTCCCCTCTGAGCGTGGGGCCCAGCACAGGGTTCGATAGCATGACCCTGAGGTCATGACCTGAGACAAAATCTAGAGTCAGACGCTTAGCAACTGAGCCACCCAGGCTCCCCGGTTCCTGAGAGGATTTAATGAGATAAGCATGTTGAAAAGTTAGTACTACACCTGGGAGGTGCTGAGCCCTCAAATGATACTGTTGCTATTATTATTATATTATTATTATTTTTTTAAGATTTTATTTATTTATTTGACACAGAGAGAGAGAGAGAGAGACAGTGAGAGAGGGAATAGAAGCAGAGGGAGAGGGAGAAGCAGGCTTCCCTCCGAGCAGGGAGCCTGATGCGGGGCTTGATCCCAGGACCCTGGGATCACAACCTGAGCTGAAGGCAAACGCTTAACGACTGAGCCACCTAGGCACCCTTTATTATATTATTATTATTTGAACCTTCTCTAGCCTTAATATTGTAAAACTTGATGATTTCATGTGCTGCGTACCTATATTTTCTGGGGTTACGCTCTTAGTTATATAGTTAGGCAACTATTTGGGTTGTTTTAGTCCAACACATTGTCTTAAACCGGAAGACAGTAACCATTGATCCTGCAGTATTTATTTTGTTCCCCTTATCTGCTAAGCCCATGCGTCAGGGTCACTTGTCACCCTTAAAGGTGCCCCAGGAGAGAGGGATCTTCTGCAGGTCTGGACCCAGCCGGAGACAGCACAGGCCACGAAAGGCCACGAAAGGCCACGATGGTTCTCTGGTGACCCAGCCAGCCATCTGACTGAGTTGTTTTTTCCTCTCTGTCTGAAGAGGCTGAGTGAGCTCTGCCCAGCAACTCAGGCCAGATTAGGTCCAAAGGCCCTGGGTGACTTTTTTTTTTTTTTTCTCCAGGAAGTGAAGAATTTAGAGGGATAAAAGGGGGAAATGACTTTTCAGTGTTGTAAGCTTTGTTGCAATCTGGTTGCTTTTTAAAGGAGCTTTGTTTGAGTGTGGGACCACCCAGACCTTTGGTGGGGCTCCCCCTTCCCCACCAGCAGGAGGAGGAAGGGAACTGACCCTGCCTGAGCCGTGACCCAGTACCAGGCGAGGAACTGAGTAGTGAGAGAGACAGGCCAGAGACATGCTTTCTGGAAGCGTCTGGTCAAGCAAGGGAGACACTCGCTGAACAGGTAAAGAGGAAAATAGGGTAGTTAAGAGCCAACCGTAACTGCCAAGAAGGAAGTGAAGGGCTGATGAGCTAGAGAGGGGGAGGGTCCACTCTAGCCTAGGTGATCAGAGAGGTCTGCCCCAGGTATGGACTTCCGGGCCCAGCAAGAGCACAGGGTAGAGGTGGGCATGACGTTGGTGTATTTGAGGAGGACGCAGGCTGGAGCCTAGAGGAGGAGGAGAGCGGATGAGGTCAGGCAGGGAGGATCCAGTTCCTGAGGATCTGGTCGGCCCCGGTCAGCAGTTTGACTTTGGACTCATGTAGGTAGGTTTCCTGAATTATTCACAGCAACGCACGAAGTGTGATTTGCCCATTTTACACCCCTGGAAACTGAGGCTCTGAGAAGTTACTGACCAGCTACTGAAACAGAAGGACATTAATGTTGTGACTCTAGAGCCAATGTGTCCGCATGTTCATTTGACAGATGTTTATTTGATTTATTTATTTATTTATTTTAAGATTTTATTTATTTATTTGTCAGAGAGAGAGTGAGAGAGAGATCACAAGTAGGCAGAGAAGCAGGCAGAGGCAGAGGGAGAAGCAGGCTCCCTGCCGAGCAAGGAGCCCGATGTGGGACTCGATCCCAGGACCCTGGGATCATGACCTGAGCCAAAGGCAGCCGCTTAACCAACTGAGCCACCCAGGCGTCCCTGTTTATTTGATTTATGATGTGCCAGACGCCATGCTAATTGCCAGGGGTGTCAGACCTTGGCTCGACCTTGGGCAAAGTTCTTCTTTGAACTTTCTATATTGCAAAATGAAGGTAACACTCAAGAAGGACCCACGCAGTAACGTGATGGTGAGGATCATGGGAGCTAAGAATATATAGGGTTTGGCATAATCATGGTGCCTGGTAAATGCTCAGTGAAGTCTAGTCATTTTTCTTGTTGCTTCCAGGAATGTGGGACATCTTTTTGGAGAAGTCTTGGCCAGGAAGATAAACATTCCACGTAAGGAGTAGCGTAGTCCGTAGTAAGATCCCTCACAGCAAATATGAAATCTTTCTGTACGTTGAGTTCATCAGTAAATAACTGTATGTATAGCACAGTGTGCCAGGCACGGCTCTAAGCCAAGAGTCTGCACACTACCCATGGGCCAAATCCAGCCTGCCACCTATTTTATAAATAAAGTTTTATTAGAACACAATCATGCCCATTCATTTATGGATTATGGCTGCTTTCCTGCAACAATGACAGAGATGAGTAGTTGTGGCAAGGGACTGGGTGATGATAGTAGGGAAATTGTAAGGTTTGCTGACCTTTTTTCTAAGCATATAGTAGCCATCTAATCCTCAGGATGGTCCTGTCAGGTGGGGACTCCTATCGCCATTTCACAGGTGGGAAAACTGAGGCATGGAATGGTCAATGAGGTAACAAGTAGACCTGGGATTTGAGTCCAGGCAGTGGGCTTCGGAGGTGGTGCTCTGAACCACTCTGTCTGTCCTGTCTGTCTCCTCCTCAGACAGACAGAATCACAGTGATTGCTCCACAGATAGCCCACCGGATGCTCCACCCACTTGAAAACCGGGAGACTCGGGTTCAGGGCCCAGCGTCACTCTGATTACCCAGTTAGTCACTCCTCGTGAAGACTGTTTGCTCATCTGGTCATAAAGCCTTGGACCCAGCCAGTCCCTAGGCCCCGCCCAGGGGCCAGGTGGGGTGACTCATGCAGGTCCTCCCAGCCTGGCAGTCCTGAAGTCTGGCAGATGAAGGAGGCTCTCAAGGCCCCAGGCTCCTCCCCTCTCGGACTAGGCTTTGGACTCCGAAGAACAAGGCCTCTCTACATTGTCCAATCCAGTAGCTACTGACCACATGGGGCTATGCAAATACAAATTTAATAAAGTCCGATAAAATGAAAAATTCCTTAGTCTCACCAGCCACATTTCAATTGCTCAGTAGCCACGTGTGGCTGGTGGTCAGCATACGGGACAGTGCAGATACAGAACGTTTCCATCATTGCGAAAGGACAGTGCGGCCTGACATATGATGCCCTGGCATGGGGTGTAGCCATGGTGTACAGCTCAAGGACAGAAATAGCCACAGGGCCAGCTGGAGAGATCTTGTTAAATCTGAGCCAGATGATGTCGTTCCGCTGCTCAAAACCCCTCATGGCTCCCACCTTACTCGACCAAAAGCCAGAGTCCTCACCATGGCCCACAGACCCTATGAGGTCTGGCCTGTTTCTCCCCAGAACTCTTACCCTATCACTCTCCTCTCTGCTGACACTCCTTCAGCCACACTGGCCTCCCTCCTGTTCCTTGAACTGACTGGGCACAGTCCTGCCTCAGGGCCTTTGCACTTGCTCTTCGCTCTCCCTTGGATGTTCTTCTCCCATATAGCCATGTGGCTCTTTCCCTCCCTTCCTGTGTGCTTTGCTCAGAGCCATCCCTGCTTTATTTTTCTCCACATACTGTCGGCATCTGAAATATATTTTTCTTAACTTGATTGCTGTTGGTCTCCTCTGGCTGGAATGTAAGTCCCATAAAGGCAAGGGAATTTGTGTGACGTATTCAAGGCTATGTCCCCGTCTTAGAACAATGCTTGGCTGGCACCCAGCAGTTGCTCAGTAAAAGTTTTTGAGTGAGTGACTGAATGGATGGTTGGATGGATGGGCAGGCGTGTGGCCTTTCCACGAGGAGGGCAGTGATAAAACTCTGGCCTTGGACCACGTGGTGGAGATGTCCAAGCAGCTTCAACTAGATCCCCTCAACTGTGAGCCCTTGGGTTAGGATTAGGGTGAGCTGTGAGCACAAATTACTTGAGGTCCTCCACCTCCAGTTAGCATCCAAAATAAAAACGATGTCAAAAAATATGAGTGGAAAGAAGTCCAAAAAGTTCTGGAATCAGTGTCTACATTGCCTTATTGGTAATCTCACACTGGATGTACCTAAGCCATTTGATCATTTCTTGAGAAATAACAGCAAAGCACACTTCTAATAAGGCTCATTTGTGTGACGTACCTTAAATAGAAGGATATAATATATCATCAACATCCCACTCATTATTTTTTGCCAGCTTATTTTTTCTTCTTTAAAATTTTTTTCAATTGTGAAAAAAATTTTTTTTCAATTGTGAAAAAAACATATCATCCATATAGAAAAGAATAATATTAAGTGGTTAAATTCCTTAAATCTTTTTCTCCCTTTTTGGTGCCCCTGCTTTGCTGGTGGTCTGCCTGGTAGGTGAGCCAACATTGCCTGTACCCATGCACTAGATTCATTCATTCATTCATTCATTCAGCAGGTGTTTATTGAGCGTCCACTGTGTGTTGGGTTCTGTACTAGACCCTGGGGACTCAGCAATACAGGAGAGAGATGGGCTCCCTGCCCCCTGAAGGTTGCTAGTCCTAAGGAGGGAGGGAGAAGGTCAGAGACAAGGTGCAAGTGAACAGTTAGGGAGGAAGATAGAATTAGGGATGATTGCAGTGGGATGGGCACTCAGGAGATGGGGTTGAAGAAGTGAGTGAAAGCTCACTGAGGCAGGAAGCAAGTCTGGAAACCTTCCTCCTCTCTAGAGCCTCATGCAGAGAGGGGCTCCATGCAATTTGTCAAACAGAACTCATTCCCGCAGCGGCTGGCGAGAGGCCCGAACCAGATGACCCAGAAGGTCCCTTCTTGCCGGGAGTTTCCATGATTCTGCAAGTGGGAAGATAAACCCTGACGTGAACCCAGCACCAAATACAGTTGGGCTAGGTTCTTGGCAGGCACTCGAGGGAGGCTGGTGGTGGTTTTAGTCCCATTTAGATCACAGTTGGCCTGTGCCCCATCCTGGGAGTGTTTGTGCCTATGGGTAGGATCTCATGGCCTGTGGAAAGAGCTGCCAAGAAAGTTGGGACTGAAGGATGCTCTCCTGGTGTCCATGCCTCTGCCCATTCATTCATTCATTCATTCATCCTTCATCCTTCAGATGGAGGGTTCTCCATGAGCAAGACACTGCTCTAAGTCTCAAGAGACTAACTTTTTCCTTACCCTGGAAGAATGCCAGATATCAGAAGAAGTGCTTAATGCCCACCCCTGCCCCCACATCTCCTGTAATTACTCAGTCATCCTCCCACCGAAATAATAATCTCCTAATTGCTGAAATACGGCTCCAATGGCCAACAGATTCTAGATATTCCTAGATGGAGGCCTCCCAATGTCTCAAAAAAAACGCTCCTGCCTCCCACGCAAATGGCCAACAGGCTGCCCACACACTGATCCCAGGACTTCATTGGCTGTGCCAACGATACTCTCAGCTGGACCAACTCAGGAGAACATCTGACAGTCGCTATAAGGAGACATTCTTATTCTCTAAGGATGAGAAAAAGCAAGGCTCTGAGAGATGATGCCTCCTGTCTTTCTAAGAAGGTAGAACCAAGAGTCTATCTTGATAGCAAAACCTTGGGCAAGCCACCATTTCTCTGGGCCCCGATTTCCCTGCTGAAAAGCCGGGGCAGTGAAGCCTTCCCTGGCTACCGCTGCAGGTGGGCGTGGGAAAACAGGTGATGTCATGCTTGACAGATGTGTGTTCCTGTGTGAAAATGAAGGAAGGCAGATCTTCGTGACAGAAATAATGATGCCTGTGATTTTTTTCTCTCTTTGAAGATGAAGCACTTCCCAAGAACGTCTGAAGAGGATAAGTCGTTCCTCTTCGATGACGGCCATTTTGAAACTACAGTTTTCCACCAGGGACTGTTGTCATGGAATATGAATAGGAGTATACAGAGGAGCCATGAAATAATTCTATCTTCAGTGCTCACAAAGCACTCTCAAATCCGTGGCCCACTGAATCATTTCACACTGAGGACTGCAGCTTTGGCATTTGGCAGACCCGTGACGGGTTGCTCATTCCAACACTTACTAGCTGGGTGCGTGGGCAAGGCCCTTCACCTCTTCAAACCTCAGTTTCTTCATCCATAAAATGGGATGATCCCATTTAAAGAGTAGTTCAGGGGCGCCTGGGTGGCTCAGAGGCTCAGGCGCCTCTGCCTTCGGCTCAGGTCATGATCTCAGGGTCCTGGGATCGAGCCCCGCATCGGGCTCTCTGCTCAGCGGGGAGCCTGCTTCCCCCTCTCTCTCTGCCAGCCTCTCTGCCTACTTGTGATCTCTCTCTCTCTGTCAAATAAATAAATAAAATCTTTAAAAAAATTTAAAAGAAAAATAAAGAGTAGTTCAGCGTATTAAGTGTGGCGATGCATACTGAGTACCTCACATAGCTTGGCACAGGGTACGTGCTCAGTAAATCCTAGCTAATATTATTCCTGTGGTTCGCAACGCCGCTGTCATGATCACGCTGATGAGGTCCTTGGTATTATATACCCCATTCCTGAGGAGAGAAACATGTGACCCCAAGGTGATCATTGTCTCCCCTGGGGTGGCCTGGCTAGCGGGTGACAAGCCAACCCAGGCTCCAGCTCCTGCCCTCAGTCCCTGACCCTACACTTGCTGAATATTCAGTTGGTCGGTGGTGCTCCCTATTCAAAGACCTTTGTTTGTGGTTAATAAGAGCTCTTTGTTGCTATCCAGAAGGAGTGGCCTCCAGCCAGGGCCTGGACCCTTTAGCCTCCAGGCCCCCGGTGCCCCACCCACCGAGGGAGCTGCTGTTACTAACGGGAGTGGAATCATATCCTCAGGGTGCGCAGGAGCCCGGAAATGGAAGGTTGAGTGAGGTTCACCGCTTTGCACCCGGCAACTGGCAGGGCTCCAGGCGCATGTCTGTGTGTCATCTGCAGTGGGACAGCTGTCCCGTTGTGTCTGAACACGCTCAACAGAGAGGCCAACGTTACAAATCTGCACTGTCAGACTCCAGCTCAGAGAGCGAGGCCTTGGCTGGTTTCCCCTCCCCAGCACTCCCTCCTATTAGCTGTAAGTACACTGATGGAGCCCACTGCGCGCCAAGGGCTATGCTGAGTGTCTCTCTCCATGTGGTTGCCTTTAATGCTCAAAGCTGGCCCCCCTGGTGGGTCCCGTGCTTGGCTGGGCAGCCTCCAAGGTGATCCTTGAGAATGTGGTCAGGTCTCGACAGGCTTTGGCTCCGAGCCCTGCGTCCCCCACATCCAAGCATCACAGCCAGCCCACAGAGTCTGACTCAGTCTGGCCCCAGGCACCTCTCTAACCTCTGCTTTTCCATGCTCCCTGTCCCACTTACCTATTGTTAGCACACTACTCCAAACGTGATGGCTTATGCTGTTTTATTGTTTCCATGCGCTGGGAAATCAGCAGGGCACGGAAGAGATGGTTCGCTCTGCTCTATGTCATGTCTGTTGGATCTGGAGCTTCCAGAAGGCCTTTTCATGCCCATGGTGGCTCTCCATGAGGATGACCCAAGGGCTGGGGACTGGCTGCAATAGTTCACTGGGGTCAGAGCCAGAGACTTTGGTTCTCGTTGTCCACTGTTTCCTTGAGTCTCTTCCTCGGATACTTGGGGACTCTTCCTCTCCGCATGGTTGTCCCAGCAGCATTGCCAGACTTCTTACATGAGTCTTAGGGTCCCAACAACACAAAAGTGGGAATTTCCAGGCCCTTTTAAGGCTTGAGGCTGGAATTGGCAGAGCAACATTTCTGTTGCGACCTCTGGCTAAAGCAAGTCACAGATCTAGCCCAGATTCAAGGGGAGGAGACTGCAGAGGGGCTGGTGTGGCTCATCAGAGGTCAACAACAACAGAGCCTTTGAGGGTCCTGTTCATTCACTCTTCTCCAGCCACACAGGCCTCCATACTCTTCCTCAAGCATGCCTTATACACGTCTGCCTCAGGGCCTTTGCACTCGCTGTTTCCCTCTCCTGGGATGCCCTTCCCCAAATATCCACAGGGCTCATGCCCTCTCTTCAGCCTCAGCTTAAATGCTACTTTAGTACAGAGACCATACCTGACCCACCTTCTCAGAACTGGTGCATTCTGCCTACCACCTGTCTCCTTACCCCACTCTGTTTTTGTTTTCGCACTTACCACCTCCTGGCATAATATTCATCACCTATTTACTGTCTAATCTTCCCCAGCCCCCACCTTAGGATATAAGTGCCATGTGAATAGGGCATTTGCTTTGTTCATGGCAGTATCTCTAGCTCCAGATTGGACACATGGTAGATACATTGGTTGAATGAATATTTGAGATGAGGAAACTGAAGTTCAGAGGTTAACTAACTTTCCCAAAGGCACACATACTAATGATCTATAGAGCTAGGATTCAAACCCAAGCAATTTAGCATCTAATATTAAGCCTTAGAAGTTTTGCTGCCTATAGAGGTAATTGTTTAGGTAATTATGGCTGTTTCCTACTTCCTCTTCCTGTGTCCTTTCTCCATTCAAGGTAATATTTCCACAACTAAAATTGGATCAGGCATAAAACCCATCTTGAAGGTAGTGTTCCTCAACTTCGATGGAAGGCCCTCCCTTCTTAGACCACTGCATAAGGCACAGCAAAACTTGGCCTCCAACAGTGGCCTGATGTAGTAGAACAAATACAGATTTTTGAGTCAGGCAGACCTGGTTCTGTTTTCAGTGCCCCTACTCACAGGCAAATTAGTAATGTCATCCATCCATCTGTTCATCCATCCATCTTGCTATCCATCCATCTATCCATCCATCCATCCATCCATCCATCCATCCATCCATCCATCCATCTATCCATCCATCCATCCATCTTTCCATCCATCCATCCATCCATCCATCCATCCATCCATCCATCCATCCATCCATCCATCTTTCCATCCATCTATCCATCCATCCGTCCATCTTCCCATCCATCCATCCATCCATCCATCTTCCCATCCAACCATCCATCCAATGAGCATTTATTAAATTATTTTCTGATTCAAGGATGGTGCTAGGTCCTGGGGTGCAGTGGTGAAGACATCATCCTAGTCCCTGCCCTCTGAGAACTTCCAGTCTCCTGGAGAAGACAGACGTACTCACAAAGTCACACAAATTTGTTTGCAAATATTATGTATTTATTTACAAATTGTGATGTGCTGTAAAAGAATTTGTGTGTGTGTGGAAATGTGTAACAAGGCACCTGCAGTAGTGCAGTGGGGCAGGCGCGGTTTCCCTGAGGGAGTGACTTGTGAGTAGGAGCTAATAGGATAAATAGGTGTGGCAAGTTCATTCCAGGCAGTGGGAACAGCATATGCAAAGGCTCTGAGGAGGAGGAAATAGGAGGAGGAAACCATCTTAGTATCTGAAAGAGCCTAAAAAATATGTATTGGGGAGCAGAGAGCCCTCCAGACACAGACAAGAGTCCAACCATGCAGAGCTTTGAGGAGCTGGGTATGGAGTTGGGCAACCCATCAACTTTCTCATCTGTAAAATGGGACTGATAATAGTACCTACCTCAGTATGTGTGAGCCTCTGTGGTCAGCTGGGTGCCAGCTGGCTGCAGGGTGGCCTGGGATGATCTCAGCTGGGGCGAATCCCTGTTCCAGTGCTCTTATCCTTTAGCAGATCATCCTGGGCTTGTTCACATGGCCGCAGCTGGGATCCAGAGAGCAGCAGAAGCCGGCAAGGCTTAGAACTGGCCAGCATCACTTCCCCTGCATTCTGTTGGTCCAAGCAGATCCCACGGCCAGCCCAGATCCATGAGTGCATGTGAAGCTCTTAACACAGTGCCTGGTGCACAGGAAGTGCTCTGTCAATGCTATTATGATTATTGTTGCTGTCGATGGTATCACTATGCATTTGCATAATACTTTATGCTTTTCGGAATTTTATCCTATACATCATTATAGCCTATACTTTGGAAAGATAGTTGGGGCAAATAGTACTGGTCCCATCTGACAAATGTAGACGAGTTTACATAACTGCCCAAGGTCACACATTTAGCTAGTGGCCGCATCCAAGCACTAGAACTCAGATATCATGTAACCTAAAGCATATTTGCACACGCAGCTGCTGAAAGTGAACCCATTTGCAGATGACGGCGTTGTCCTGATCACCATCCTGGTAAATAGAATAATGAAGGTACAAATGCTTTTGTCAGTGGTTCAGGCTAGTGACCATCTGCACGATTTACATATGCAAATTTTTTCTTTTTAACTGGCTCCCAAGCTCACTGTGGTCAATGATGGTTCTCTTTTTCTTCTTGCCCAGAGAACCTCTCTTTGGACTCCAGTGGCTTTTCTTCTCCACCTGTGAATTTCCTTCAAGAATTGCCAAGCTATCGGTCCATTGCACGCAGGAGGACAACCATTCTTTCCCGAGACAAGCAAAGTGGTACTTTGCTGAAGCCGACAGACTCTTACAGCTCCCAGCTGGAGGGAGGAATCACCGAAAACCTCAATAGCCAATCGATTCGGAAGTATGCCCTGAACATCTCTGAGAAGCGGAGGCTAAGGTTTGTTTGGTGGCATCTGATGTATGTTTTGGGCAGAGGTGTGTTTTATGCATGGAATGCATTTCCTGAAGAGTTCACGTAATTAGAAATGTATTACTCAGGGTCAGCCAAGCTGCAGCGACAAAGTTACCCAAACATGTAGTAGCTCAACATGTTAGAAGTATATTTCTTGTTCACATCAAAGTCCTGGCTTCAGATCAAGGGGGAACCTTGCAGTCATTCAGGGACCCAGGCTCTTTCACGCTTGTGGCTCTGCAGCCCCCTAGAGCCTCATTGTTGTCTGCAGTCCCTCCCTGTTTCCCCTCCCCTCGCCCCTGCCAACCGCTGCTCTACTCTTTGTCTCTAGATTTGCCATTCTGCACATTTCAGATAAATGGAATCATACAATATGTGACCTTTTGTACCTGGCTTCTTTCATGTTTTCAAGGCTCATCCAAGCTACGACATGTATCTGTATGTCATTCCTTTTTATGGTTGAATGATACTTCGTGGCATGGATGGATATGCCTCATTCTGTTTATCCATTCATCTGTTGGTGGACATTTGGGTTGTTTCCACCTTTTGGCTACTGTGAATAGTGCTGCAATGAACATTTATGTGCAAGTTTTTGTTCGGGACCCTGTTTTCAGTTCTTTGGGGGGGATCTACCTAGGAGTGGAATCGCTGGATCATAATGGTAATTCTGTGTTTAGCGTGTTGAGGAATATCCAGACTGTTTTCCCTAGCGGCCACACCATTGTACATTTCCACCAGCAGTGTAGGAGGGCTCTAGATTTTCCACATCCTCTCGGCTGGGGTTTTATTTGATGCCGAAGCTTAGTGACGCTTTCCTGATCATTGTCATATTGTTTTTTAACGCAGGAACATTCAGGAGACCCAAATGAAGTATTTATCTGAGTGGGACCAGTGGAAACGGTACAGCAGCAAGTCTTGGAAGAGGTTCATAGGGAAGGCTCGTGAGATGACTACCCACCTGGAGCTGTGGCGGGAGGACATTCGCAGCATAGAAGGTACCACATCCTCCTCTCTGCAAGTGCTCCTCTGCAGGAGACCCCTGTGCCTGGGGGAAACTACAGCTTCGTTTTCTCTAACCTCTAGATGAAATTTGGCACTTCCTTCCATGATGAAGCAACGACACCAGTTAGGATTAGCAGAACCTGTGTCTTCCTCCCCAGGAAAATCAAATATTTTCCTGTACCTTCCGGTTTTATTGTCTTGGAATACCACTTATGCTCATCACTACTTTGAAATTGCAGCAGTGAATCTGCAAGATCGACCATTAGGTCTTGTTATTTAATGTGCTAATGAAGATGCTCACGTATTATTCTAGCACAAATTCGGTTTTTTGTTTTTTGTTTTTAAGATTTTATTTATTTATTTGTTAGAGAGCACAGACAGAGGTAGAAGCAGGCTACTCACTGAGCAGGGAGCCCGATGCGGGACCTATAAAATACTCTTGGCAACCTATTCAATGAAGTACCTTTTTAAATTGTTATTTTATTGGGGGAATGTAAACTCAATCACAAGGGGCTTCGTAGGCTCACTTAAAACTTAACCATCTAGTTGTACTTTTTCTGAGATCTAAGCACAGCATCACGGTTGGAGCCAAATAATAAAAGCTAACCCCGATTGAGCTTTTACTGTGAACAAGGCATTGTGTTAAACATTTTCCTCATATGGGCTTAGATAATCCTAAGAACATTTCCTATAGGTATCATTTGGATGGCCCAGGGAGGTTAAAATACTTTTCCAAGTTCACTCAGCTAGGACAGGATTTGACCCAGGATTTGAAGGATTTGATCCAGGCCCATCCAAGCTTCCAAGCCCAGGGGTTCAGCCACCATCCCCAGCTTCCTTTCTTGTTTAGTGGTGGCCTTTCTGGAAGTTTTTGTTCAGAACATGGCTTGTGAGAATTCAGGAATGGATTCATACATTTATGGTCAGTTGTAAAAGCACTACCTCAATTCACTGGGGAAAAGGTGGCATTTTCAGTAAAATGCTGTTGACTCAATTAGATGTTCATATAAGAAAAGATAGATATTGAGTTCTGCTTCACACCATTGTCAGGTAGTTAATTCAAGGTCGAGTGTAGATTTAGAAAGAAGGAGAACCTTAAAGGCAACAGTAGAAAACCAAAATATTTCTTTTTCCCTCCCCCATCAATATCACTCCAATTTCAGCTTTTCGGCTGATTGGCTCTACTGTGGGTAATGCATGTGGGTCAATACTCCTGGTCAGTGATGTCTGGATTTTTTTTTTCCAGGGAAATTTGGCACTGGGATTCAGTCCTATTTCTCCTTCTTGCGGTTTCTGGTGTTGCTGAATTTGGTGATATTTCTGATCATCTTTATGCTGGTTTTGCTCCCAGTCTTGCTCACCAAATACAACATCACCAACAGCACCTTTGTGCTCATTCCGTCCAAAGACACGGGTGAGTCTAAGGCCTGGTTTGCTGTGTACCTGTCTACAGTGCTTCCTTCTCTGGGTATCTTTGTATTCTAAGTTGTGGGTGCCTGCATTAGGATGGGCTTGGATATGCTGCAGAAACAAATGACCCCGTAACTCTCAGCACCTAATAACCACAAAAGGTTCTTTCTCACTCCAGTACGTGTCCATCACTGTTTGGTGGTGGCTTTGTTCCATATTGTCTTCACTCTCGAGCCCAAGCTGATGGAGCAGCCTCTCTCTGGACCATTGACGGTCACATTGTCACATGTCCAAAGGAAAAAGAGCCAATGGCAAACATACTGGTTCCTAAAGCTCCTGCCTGGAGATGGCACCTGTCATTTCTGCCGCATCTCATTACCCAAAGCAAGTCACTTGGCCACTCCTGATTTCAGCAAGGCATTTGTGAGGAGCACTGTGGGCTAAGAAAGGGGAAAATTTAGCAAACATGATATAACCTACTCCAGTAACTTTACTTTGAGACTTTTATCTCTGATAATGGGGACATTCAGGGCTCCACCAATCATGTGCCAGACATTATGGCAAGTGCTGGACCTGTGTTTTCTTATCGAATTTTCAACGTAGGTCCCATCTTTGGGGCATCCTGTGTTTTCAAACAGGGAGAGCTTCTGTCATTCTACAGACCATTTATTGATTCCCCTCTAGGTACCAAGCTCTGTGCTAGGGGCCAGAAGTAGGCGAGCTGAGTCAGAGCCTGACTTACATGAGAATTATAAAATGGCGGAACTGGAATTGGCCTTGGAGTAACTGGTTCAACTCCCTTCTTTAAATAAGGGGAATCTAAGGCCCAGAGAAGGGGTGGTAGATTGGGTTATTTTCCTCGATTTGTCACTTCTCTGTAATTGTGATTTGTGGGGGCTCCCACTGTGGGCAGAGAATAGTTTCTGCCCATTGGTAATGCACTTGGCCATGTGGCTGATTTTGAACAGTGGAGTATTAGCTTGAAATGGCTTGTGTGGTTGGCTTACCTATGAGAAGAGCATCGCCCCGATAACCATTGCCTCAGCCTGGGCCCCAGAATGAAGTCATGAGGCAGACCTGACCCCATCTGGAAGCCTGGGGTCCATCCTAGCTCAGCCTAAATCAGCTCAATGAACTCAAATTGCAGCTCCATGCATGAGAAAATAAATGTTCGGTATGTTCAGTCACTGAGACTTTGTGGTTCTTTGTTATGCAGCAATAGCTCACTGATACAGGGAAAGTGAATTAGCTGTTCAAGGATAAGGTAGTGTCATTAAAATTGGTATTCAAATAATTTCTTAGTTATTTATGCATATGTAAATACATAGGTTGTTTTAATGAAGCTGCATGTTTATTTACACACATGTAGCGATCTTTTTAAAATTGGTTGTACTTACAGTGGCATCACAATGATATCCATCACATCTTCCAAAACATGTGCAAACGTGAACCCCAAACCTCAAAATACCGATACAAACAGAAAACGTGTGTAAGTAGACCCACATACAAAGTATTTAGAAAAAGACATATGTTGATAGATGTGTGGGGAGAATAGTGAGAGGAGAAAATGCTGCTGTACTTGGTATATTGGGGTTTGCACTGCAAATAGAAAACCACACATTCACAAACATCCATACATGATTATATGTGACATCTCTAAATGAACATACGTGTGCAGGCTTATATACACAAATTATGATAGACAAGTTGTGGAGACTGTAAACCTCTTTTCCACTGATCTTCTTGTTTCTGTTTTTTACAGATGTTCAATGCACCGTATATCCAATAAGTAGCTCAGGACTCATTTACTTTTATAGTTATGTCATAGACTTGCTCTCGGGCACCGTAAGTATTTAACATAATTCTGTATTTGGACCCTCAATAGACTGAAAATAGGTTATTTTAAAGATCAGTTTCCTGAATGTCTACCGTAAGAACCAGGCACAGGATTTGACACAAATACTAGTAAAAGAAACAGGATTTGCAGTGACCTCATCAGCAAGGATAATGTTCATCCACCCGCTGCTAGAACATATAGGAAACAGGCTTTGTCGCTTTCAGCCACTGGCCATTCCTTAGTCCCTGCCCCCTTTGTATTGACTTGCAGCAAAATGCTGAGTTCCCCCAAAGAGAGAAGTTTCAGTGAATATCACCCCAGGTAGAATTTATTTAATTTCTCAGACACTGTAAAACCTTACATGTTGGGGTCTCAGATTACCCCGGTGAAAGCCACGGCTCTTCCTCCCAGAAACCACACACAAAGACATGCATCATACATATATGTGCTCATATGTGTGTGTGCACACCACATTCGTGCACGTCCATGTACATTCCCCGAAATCCAAAGTCTATTTAACCCCAGGTTAACCCCTTGCTCTGAAGTGGAACTAAGCTCATCCCTCCTATAATAGTTCCAAAAGGTTTTTTTTTATCTTCTTTCTTCTAAAAATTGATTTTTTTGTGTGCATCCATTTGTATATTCCTCTTTTTTTCAGGAAATAAGGTTGTAGTTATGAAAAGTGTCTGTGTCTGCCTTCTAGACTGGTTTTTCCTCAACCTCAGCACTGCTGATGTTTGGGACCCAATACTACTTTGTTGTG
The DNA here is from genome assembly GCA_028534135.1 of Potos flavus. Classification (NCBI taxonomy): domain Eukaryota; kingdom Metazoa; phylum Chordata; class Mammalia; order Carnivora; family Procyonidae; genus Potos; species Potos flavus. The sequence continues at coordinate 20,870,469 of CM052890.1, forward strand.
GGGGTCTTTTCTACGCACAGTAGGAAGTTCAGTGTCCCTGGCCTCTGCCCACTAGATGCCCGTAGCAGCCACAGTTGTGACAATCAAAAATGTGTCCAGACGTTGCCAGGTGTTTCCTGGGGGACAGAATTGCCCCAGTTAAGAACCACTCCTTTGGAGGGGCGCCTGGCTGGCTCGGTGGGGAGAGCATGTGACTCTTGATCTCGGGTAGGGAGTTTGAGCCCCATGGGGGGTATGGAGCCTACTTAAAAAAAAAAAAAAAAAAAGAACCACTCCTTTAGATGTTTGAAAAAATACAAATATATAAAATAAATCTTTCTGAAAGTTACTGGTCTTAAAAGGCCATGTCATTGAGCATCCACTTTTCCAAATGTACAAAGCTTTGAGTTTGTTCACTGCATTTGATTTTGAAAAAGTGGTTTTTACATCTCTGACCTCGTATTTTCCTTGGAGCAATTGAGAGGGACGGTTAGGTGAGTATTACAATGTCCACCATGTAAAAGATGAAACGGAAGCCGCTGTATAAAACATGCAAGGAAGAAAGAAATTCAGGGACTAACCCAAGGTCACTAGTGAAAGCCAAGTGGGATCGGATTCCCAGAACTTCTGTTGGCCCTGTTTCTGTAGATGCCATCCCACAAGAGAAGTTTCTCTTTGTGGATCTCCACACACTATAACCTCCTTCCTTATGGGAAAAATTGTACGACACTTAGATGCACTTGATAAATGTTCGGTAGACTATATGTGATGAAAGGAGAGTTGGTCAGACAGATTAAACACTGGCTTGTGGGGGCACCTGGGTGGCTTATTTGGTTAAGGGTCTGCCTTTGGCTCAGGTTATGATCCTGGGGTCCTGGGATCGAGTCCTGCATTAGGCTTCCTGCTCAACGGGGAGCCTGCTTCTCCCTGTCCCTCTTCCCCTCCCACCTGCTGTCTCTCGAGTGTGCTCTCTGTCTCTGTCTCTCTCGAATGAATGAATGAATGAACAAATGAGTCTTTAAACACTGGCTGGTCTTTGCTGAAAACAGTTGCGCTCATAAGTCAAATCAGATTATTTTCCATACCCACTGGATCTTTGCCCTATAATGTTTCATTATTTTGAGGGAGATATCAGTGACAGCCCTGAGAGCAACCTGGGGCAATAGAAACAGATTTCATGTAGTTGGGCAAGTTTTTATGGCCTGTGTCCCCAGCCTTCAGAAGAATTAAAGGTGGAGGCTTCTGTTTTGTACATTTTTCTTCTAATAAAAAAAATACTTGCATACTCGATATAAGAATATATGGTTATCATAAAAAATATTTATGAATTTAAGAATTTATTGAGTGAAAGGTGAAATACCTCTCCTCAGAGGCCACACTGGCTCATAGCCTTCTCGACCTTTCTCATGCACTCACTTCATATGGACTTGCTTCATATTTTATAATATGGGTTTTACATGGTCTAGCCAGTCCCCTGTTGCTTCCATATTACCCCCTTATGAACAACACTATACTGAACATCTATGTACTGCATATACTATTCCTGCTTTCTGTATATACTGTCTTCCCACTCTTCCAGAATTTTCCCACTATCAAAGGAGATGTGTGATATGTTCAATTATTTCCACCCGAAGGAGTCAGGAACTTTTCTGTGCTATGTTTTCACATAGGGCACCTTTGGGTTTTTTTGGTTTGGTTTGGTTTTGGTAACAGCTTTATTGAGATATAATTCACATAGCATACAATTCACCCACTTAAGGTGTACAATTCAATTTTTTTTAGTGTATTCACAGATAGGCGCTGTCATCGCCTGTCAATCGCTGAATAATTCCATCGCCTTAAAAAGAAATGCTGTACCTTTTCCATATCCCCTACCAAGCCTTCTAACCGGCCCTAAGCAACCATGAATCTACTTTCTGTCTATGAAATGCTTGTTCCTGACATTTCATCAATGCTGAATCCTATAATACATGGTCTTTTGTCTCTGGCTTCTTTCACTTAGCATATTTTTAAGGTTCATCCATGTATGGCATCTTACCAGTCTTTCATTCCTTGTTCTGGCCAAAAAAGATTCCGTTGTGCAGATACACTACATTTTGTTCATGCATTCATGGTGGACATTTGGGTGGTTTACACCTTTTTGGCTATCATGAATAATGATGCTATGGACATTCATGGGTGAGGTTTTGGTTGGAAATAGATTTTTTTAATTCTTCAGGGTATGTACCTAGGAGTGGAATCCTAAGTCAAATGGTGACCCTGTGTGTAACTTTTTGAGGAATTGCCTGACTTCTCCAGAGTGGCTGCACCATTTTACATTCTCACCTGCAGTGTGTGAGGGTTCTGATGTCTCCCAACATTCTTGTCAATATCTGACTTTTTGATTATAGCCACTATTGTTAGTGTGAAGTGGAATCTCTTTGTGATTTTGATTTGCATTTCCCTAATGAGTAATGGAGTTGGAGCATCTATCTTTTTAGGTGCTTATTGACCATTATGTACCTTCTTTTATTTTTTTAAAAGATTTTATTTATTTTTTTATTGAGAGAAAGAGCCCATGCATAAGCAGGGACAGGGGCAAAGGTAGAGGGAGAGAGAGAATCTCAAGCAGATTCTGTGCTGAGCGTGGAGTCCAACATAGGGCTCGATCTCACCACCCTGAGATGGCGACCTGAGCAGAAATCAAGACTCAGATACTTAAGCAACGGAGCCACCCAGGCACCCTCATCGTTTATCTTCTTTGAATAAATGTCTATTTGGATCCTCTTTCCATTTTTTAAATTGGATTATGTCTTTTTATTGTTGAGTTATAATTCTTTTTTTTTTAAGATTCTATTTTTAAGTAATCTCTACATCCAAGTGGGGCTCGAACTTAAAACCTCAAGATCAAGAGTCGCATGTTCTACCAACTGAGCAAGCCAAGTGCCCCAAGAATTCTTTATATATTCTAGATACAAGTGCCTGATCAGATACATGATTTACAAGTATTTTCTTCTATTCTCTGGATTGTCTTTTCACTCTTTTGATTGTGTCCTTTGAAGCACAAAAGTTTTTATTTTTTTATTTATTTTATTTTATTTCATTTATTTTTTTAAAGATTATTTATTTGTTTATTTATTTGACAGAGAGAGACACAGTGAGAGAGGGAACACAAGCAGGGGGAGTGGGAGAGGGAGAAGCAGGCTTCCCGCTGAGCAGAAGCCCGATGTGGGGCTCCATCCCGAGACCCTGGGATCATGACCTGAGCAGAAGGCAGACGCTTAATGACTGAACCACCCAGCGCCCCGCAAAATTTGTAATTTCGATGAGGTCCTTTTTATTTTTCCTTTCATTGCTTGGGCTTTTGGTGCATTATCTAAGAATTCATGAACAAATTTAAAGTCATAAAGACTTTAGTCCTCTATTTTCTTCTAAGAGGTTTCTAGTTTTGGCTCTTGCATTTAGTCTTTGATCCATAAGTTAATTTTTATATATGAGGTAAAGTAGGGGTTCAACTTTTCTTTCTTTCTTTCTTTCTTTCTTTCTTTCTTTCTTTCTTTCTTTCTTTCTTTCTTTCTCACGTGCTATCCAGCTGTCTCAGCACCATTTCTTTTTTTTTTAATTGTGTTATGTTCACCATAAAATACATCATTAGTTTTTGATGCAGTGTTCCAAGTGCATTGTTTATTTACAACACCCAGCAGCACCATTTCTTGAAAAAAATGTTCTTTCCCTTTATCAAACATCAGTTGACCATAGATGTATGGGTCCATTTTTTGTCTTGGTTCTATCCCATTGTTCCTCTTGTGTGTTCTTCAGTTAGCACCACGGTGTCCTGATTACTATTGTTTTATAGTAAGTTTGAAATCAGGATGTGCAAGTCTCTCAACTTTATTTTTCTTTTTTAAGATTGTTTTGGCTTTTCTAGGTCCCTTACAATTTAACATTAATTTTAGGATTAGCTAGTAAATTCCTACAAAGAATTCACCAGGGATTCAGATAGGTTTATGTCGAATCTGTAGATCAATTTGGAGATCGCCATGGATCTCTTGATCATGAACATGGTATGTTTTCCACTTATTTAGATCTTAATTGTTTTAAAGATTTTATTTATTTATTTGAGAGAGAAAGAGAGGAAGAGAGAGAGCAGGGAGAGGAGCAGAGGGAGAAGGACAAGCAGACTCCATGCTGAACGCAGAGCCAAATGCAGGACTCGATCTCATGACCCTGAGATCATGACCTGAGCTGAAATCAAGAGTCTGACGCTTAACCAACTGAGCCATCTGGGTGCCCCTTTAATTTTAAGATATTTAATTTTTTTCTTAAGATTTTATATATTTGTTTGACAGAGAGAAGGACAGCGAGAAAGGGAACACAAGCAAGGGGAGTGGGAGAGGGAGAAGGAGGCTTTCTGCTGAGCAGGGAGCCCGATGCGGGGCTCCATCCCAGGACTCTGGGACCACAACCTAAGCCGAAGGCAGATGCTTGCTGACTGAGCCACCCGGGCGCCCCTATATCTTTAATTTTTTAAACAATGTTTTCTAGTCTTAAGAATGTAAGATTTATACTTCATTTGTTAAATCTGTTCCTAAGTATGTTACCCTTTCTGCTGTTGTTGCACATGGAGTTGTTTTCTTAATTTCATTTTTGGATCATACAAAATGATCCTGTATTTTTAATGCTCAGGTTTTATCCATGCTTTGTTCCCCAGACACTAGCTGAGCAGTCCTTATGACTCTAGGATTGTTCCAGTGTCTGGGAATTCAGGGATGAACTATGACACTGAAATGTGGGTTCCTTGAGGCAGAGACTGGTCTCCCGATCCCCTGCAGTGAGCTTAACCAGTCTGACCTCATGCCTTTGGCTTTGTTTCAGGGTTTCTTAGAGGAGACCTGCCTCTTTTATGGACATTACACCATTGATGGAGTGAAATTTCAGAACTTCACCTATGATCTACCCCTGGCTTATTTGTTAAGCACAATTGCCTACCTGGCCCTGAGCCTTCTTTGGATAGTGAAAAGGTAAAATTTATTAGGCCATTGTGTTCTTTTTGAATTACCATTGATGGTTGGGATTTATTGGCAGCCTGTGGACCCTGGGAGCCATTTCCCAAGGGATGAGCAGAGTCCAGAGTCCCATTCCAGGGATATGGGAAGAAAAGTTTGTGAGTATGTTGTAGGCCGAGGAGACCTGGAGGTAACGGAGGCAAGATTTGGGAGCTGGAGCAGCAGCCAAATGATTATTGCACACATTTGCCAGTGTTGTAATGTAACCTTATCTTTGATCTGGTATGGTTGCTAATCAGGTCTCTGTTGGGTTGTAAGTGGCAGAAACCCAACTCTGACTAACTGGGGTAAAGGGAAATTGAGAGAACCAAGGAAGGGAGGAAACTCCAAATTACAGGAAGGATAAGGATGTAGATATGTCTTCCAAATAACCAAAAGCAAGGGTTCCTTCATCTCTGGTGTTTCTCCTGGTGGTGGCTTCCTTATGTGGACTCCCAAGGTCACAGGTTCAGAAATCTTTTCGAAAAGGCTTGTTGGCTCTTCAGTCAGGTACCCAACTCTGACCTTTCAACTAAAGCCAGTGGGTCAAGATCATACGAGAACCTCACATTTTCCACAGTAGACAGGCGGTTCAGTGGGAGATGCCAATCCCCAAGAAATGAATAGCAAGGGATATTAATTAAAAATTTAAAATGTTTATTTAAATTTTAGTTAAATGAATTAAAATTACAAAGTGCAACAGTGTGGCATCTGACCTGAACAGGTGCTTGCTCACTAAATATTTGGTTATTTTACTATTTAAGTCATTGATCCATTTATCCATCAGCTGGATAGTGGTCAAATTACAGTCCAGGCATTCCAAATATAAACGTGGCAAGACAACCCATGTATCTGCCCTCAAGGAATTGAAAATGTAGTCAGGTTATGGGACTACAAGCAGTAAACACATAATAATTGCCGATTAGGGTCATTGCCATGAAGAGAGTAAACTAAGCTGAAGTGGGGTCAGAACTTTAGAGGGGGGTGGTGAGGAATCTTTGGAAGGGATATTTGAGCTGAAACTTGAATGACGGGAAAGAAGCAGCCATGGGAAGAGGCAGGGGAAGAACTGTCTGAGGAGTTCTTAGAGGGATCCTGTAAGTACAAAGGCCCTGTGGCCAGAGAAGTTTGTGAGTTTGTAGAAAGGAAAAAAGCCATGGAAGTCACAGCAGCATGGCCGAATGGGAGGAAGGATGGCATAGTGCAGGATCTCTAGGCTGTGGTCAAGAGTTTGGATTTTATTCCAACTATGAGAGAAGCCTTTGGATAGATGAAAGGAGATGCTTTTCCACAGTGAGCTGCCTGGTTAGCTGCCCCGCATACATGGCATGGTCCAAAACTTGTCCCCGTGAAAATAAGTGGAAAACGCAGCCATGTGTATCTTTTTTATGTTGTCAGCAAAGCCAATCCACGGGTCTGTATTTCGCTGTTGTTCTTCTAAGAAGGGTCATCATGTTTTGGGGTCAGGTCGGTGGAAGGGTTCAAAATCAACCTGATCCGGAGTGAGGAGCACTTCCAGAGTTACTGCAACAAGATCTTTGCCGGCTGGGACTTCTGCATCACCAACCGCAGCATGGCGGACCTGAAGCATAGTAGCCTGCGGTATGAGCTCCGCGTGAGTGCTGCTCGGTTTTTTCTCGGCCGGTTCCTTGCCAGCAAAGTCGTCCCTGGGAAAGCAGTGGGTTGCAGGTGGCAGAGGAGCTGGGTGGGGGCCAACCTGTCTCTAGTACTTGGCAAGTTGCCCCTGTGTCATCTTCAAGAACTTTCCATGGAGAACCGCCTCCTGGGGTTCATCACCTTCACCGAAGTGTGGAGCTAGTAGACTGGGGATGGGAGGGGAGATGGGCACACGAGGGTGGGTGCGAGGGAATAGTGTCGTCCCTCCTTCCCCACCACGTTAAACTGTTATTTTTCCACCTGATAAGAACCTGTCATGCATCACTTAACACCAGGAGAATCAGAACTAGGAGGGGATGCTATGATGATAAGGTGGAGTGGAGAGAATACGAGAAAGTACAAGAGAATTTCCAGATTCATAAGGGGAGAAAGAGAAACAAACGGTATCTTGAACAAACCCACCAAAAAAAGGAGGAGGGGACAATCATAACAAAAGCGTAATAAAGTGAGATGGAAGGGATCAAACCAAATGTATTATTTGTTTAAAGGAAGGACACATACTACAGTTAAGTAATGCCATGAATAGGTTTTGCTTATGTGTTCACAGTTACTGTGAAGTCTAACTGCAGTCTTTTTTTTTTTTTTTTTTAAGATTTTATTTATTTGAAAGAGAGAGAGAGAGCATGAGTGGTGGGGAGGAGCAGAGGGAGAAGCAGACTCCCTGCTGAGCAGGAAGCCCTACATGAGGCTTGATCCCAAGACCCCGGGATCATGACCTGAATCGAAGGCAGATGCTTAATTGACTGAGCCACCAAGGAGCCCTAACTGCAAGTCTTAGGAGGTTCTACCTTGACTTAGGCCTTAGTAAACATGCAAGCTGGTTGGGCTTGGTCTGGGAAGATATCTGGGCAGAGGTGAACATTTAAGGAAGGTCTTAAAGAGGGATGGAAGGAGTATGACAAATCCCCGGTTCTACCTCTGATATCCCTTCACCCTATGCTCACAGATGAGTTTTCTTTGGCCCTCAGGCAGATCTAGAGGAAGAAAGAATACGGCAGAAGATAGCAGAAAGGACATCAGAAGAGACCATACGGATTTACTCTCTGAGACTGTTTTTGAACTGTATTGTTCTAGCCGTTTTAGCCGCATGCTTTTACGCAATCTATAGAGCGACAATATTCTCACAAGAGCACATGAAAAAAGTGAGTACTCTGTGAAAGTCAGTTTAACTGTTACTCTGGTTGGACATTAGGGAAGCCAAGTGCATTACAAGCCTCTGATGTAGAGTCCATCATCATTTCTGTTTTATAAATAACGATATAAGCTTGACTGCTATGACAGAAAACTGAAAATCAGAGGTAACCAATTTCTACCTTTTTAAAAAAAAATATTTTATTTATTTATTTGAGAGAGAGAGAGAGGATGAGAGAGAGAGCATGAGCAGTGGGGAGAGGAAGAAGCAGGCTCCCCACTGAGTAGGGCGCCCAAGGCGGGGCTCGATCCCAGGACCTTGGGATCACGACCTGAGCGGAAGGCAGACTGTTTAACCCACTGAGCCATCCAGGAGCCCCATTTTATTTTATTTAAAAATAAAATTTTTATTTTAATAAAAATATAAGAGCATCCAAAAAGAGTGTTTGGAATTCCTCCTGGAATCCACAATATTCAAATTCAGGTTTGCCTACCTAGACTTGCCTAATCCTCAACTCCACTACTTACTAGCTGGGACCCCAGTTACCTAAAACAGTAGTGGTTTTAAAAATGCACATTGGTCTGGTGGCTTTGATTCATGAAATCAATCATCGGGTTGGAGGGGGCCCAGGTTCTTTCCATCTTATGGCTCTGCCATCCTTAGGGTATGCCTTCTTTTATTTTTTTATTTTATTTTATTTATTTATTTATTTATTTTAGGGTATGCCTTCTTCTATATGGTACAAGATAGTTCAGCATGTCCACATTCTAGGCAATGGGAAGGAGGTGAAGGGGATGGGAAGGTATACCCTTTTCTTCAAGGGCAAGACCTTTTAAGTGCTTGCACTTAAAACGTCTATTCACATCCCTTTGGCCAGAATTTAGTCAGATAGCTGTAACTTGCTATAAGGGAGACCAAGAAATAATAGTTTTATCCCAGATAGCCGTATGGGTGGCCACATAGTCTAGAACTTTGAAAGGAGAGAATGGTTAGTCCAAATCAATAACTACTATGGCCTTGAAAAATATTTTAAATTACCCATCAATATAGACTACATGGATTTTGTTTAATACTTGACCTTAATTCATCCAATAGAGCTAATTTTTCTTTCTGTGCTACTAGAGCATGATTCCTCTATTCAAACATCCAAGGAAGGAAATGGCTTATATTTATTTTTATTTTATTTTTAATTTTTTTTTAGAGAGAGAAAGAGTGAGTGACAGAGAGGGAGAGACAGAATCCCAAGCAGGCTCCATGCTCAGCGTGTAGCCAGACACAGGGCTCGATCTCATGATCTTGAGATCATGACTTGAGTCAAAATCAAGAGTCAGACACTTAAGCCACTGAACCACAGAAATGGCTTATGTTAAGGGGCCATGCTGAATGACATATATGTTTTCTTTGTTATTTAAATATGTATAGTTGAGTTCTTTTTTTTTCTTCCAGTTTTATTGAGATATAGGTGATATATAACATAAAAGGTGTACAGCATAATGACTTGATGTACGTATAGTTGAGTTCTTTCAAGGTCAATTCATATGTGATGCAACCTCCCTTTGTTATCTTCATAGGAAATTGACAAGATGGTTTTTGGAGAGAACCTTTTGATATTGTACCTGCCTTCTATTGTGATCACGCTGGCCAATTTTATCACCCCAATGATCTTTGCCAAGATCATCCACTATGAAGATTATTCTCCAGGCTTTGAGATCCGGCTGACAATCCTTAGGTAATGCCTAGACATGCCAAGCAGGTCACCACTTGCCCACTTTCTTGCCCACGGCAGACATTGCTAATCAATTGTGGCACCTTTTCCTGCTGAGCCAAGAACCCTCGACAACCTTCAGACAGCCCGCATGAATGAATCAGAGTTTGCCCATGCAATGAAATCTCTTTGACCTAAGCATGTGCTCAGTGGTATTATATTTTTGGTTCATGTATTAGCACATCGACAGTTGAGGGCATAAGGTGGGGCCCTTGGGTTGCTCAGAAGCGTTAGAAATGACAAGTATATACCAGCAAGGGAATGAGGAAATGAGAGAGCGACAGGAAGACAGCTGATAAAGGGTATCTTATTGGGGCTGTTGGCAGCTGGGGCTCGGCCCTACTGGGAAACTGGGTGTTTGGGTGGAATATATCTTAGTGGGTTCCTACCCACCAAGGTGTCTGTCCTGTACTTCGTAAGGGTGGCTGGCTCCCAGAGGCATCCACTCCCCCATGCTCCCAACTCACTACCCCCCGTGCATGGGCCTTGGGAGGAGAGGAGAGGAGATTTACAAGTGCTTATACCAGGAACACGGGCATCTGTTGGGTTAGTAAGGGCCGAAAAAGTGTTGCCAGGTCTGGGTGTGTTGCAGCTGACTGCTTATAATTTATTGTACTATCTCTTCTCATTCTAAATAAATACTCTGTTTCTTAAAAAAAAAGAAAAAGAGGGGACACCTGGGTGGCTCTGTCATCAAGCGTCTGCCTTCAGCCCAGGTCATGATCCCAGGGTCCTGGGACAAAGCCCTGTGTCAGGCTCCCTGCTCCGAGGGAAGCCTGCTTCTCCCTCTCCCACTCCCCCTGCTTGTGTTCCCTCTCTCGCTGTCTCTCTCTCTGTCAAATAAATAAATAAAATCTTAAAAAAGAAAAAAAGAAAGAAAGAAAGGACAGCTGTAAAGCAGGGTCTGGGGAGCTAACACAAATAAGTTTAAGAGGACCAGGTGGGGAATGTGTGAAATAGAACGTTTCATGCCTTGGATGGCATTTGCATTTTTTTTTAACTTTCCATTTTGGAAAATTTCAAACAGAAACAAAAGGTATAGTAAGCCTCCATATGCCCATCACTTAGTTTTTTTTTTTTTTTTTTTTTAAGATTTTTATTTATTTGACAGAGAGAGACACAGCGAGAGAGGGAACACAAGCAGGGGGAATGGGAGAGGGAGAAGCAGGCTTCCTGCTGAGCAGGGACCCCGATGCAGGGCTCGATCCCAGGACCCCGGGATCATGACCCCAGCTGAAGGCAGATGCTTAATGACTGAGCCACCCAGGCACCGCTGCCCATCACTTAGTTTTGATCATTACCAACAATTTGCTAATCTTGTTTCATCTGTCCCCCCCCCCCCACCAACTTTTGCTGGATTATTTTAAGCAAATCTTATTTCACCTTTTCCCCCCCCTTAACAGACCATCATCACACCTCATAAAATTAAGTTGCTCCCTGATGAAGTTGCAGATGACTTTCTAGGATTGGTTTGTTCAAACCAGGATCCAAACAAAGGCCACATGCTACGTTTGGTTGTTAGGTCTCTTAAGCCCCCTTTCCTCTTTTAAGAATTCCCTTACCCCTTTCATTAGGCCATTGATTTGTGGAAGAAACGGGCATTTGTCCTGTAGCATGTCCCCTTGTGTGGATTTAGTTCATTGTTTCTTCATGTGGTATCATTCTGTTTGCCCACAGTCGCTATAAACTACCGTGTAGATTCCAACTTTTTTTTTTTTAAATATTTTATTTATTTGAGAGAGAGAGAAAGTGAGAGAGAGCATGAGAGGAGAGAAGGTCAGAGGGAGAAGCAGACTCCCCGCGGAGCTGGGAGCCCAATGTGGGACTCGATCCCGGGACTCCAGAATCATGACCCGAGCTGAAGGCAGTCGCCCAACCAACCGAGCCACCCAGGCACCCAGATTCCAACTTTTTATTAGATTCCATGTTTAGTTTTGGGCCCCTCCTGAGTGGTGCTGGGTCCTCAAATTCCAGCAAGAGGGGCAGAATATCAAGGGTCATGCTACGTAATGAGAAGAGTGAGCAGATGTGTGGCTTTGCTTTTCCCCCCACTTTTTCATATTTTGTTATTGTTGTTGTTTTTAACAACCAAACAATAGAAAAGCATCTTTCAAAAAAGTTAGCCCACTCTGCCTTCCGGTCTCGAATCCTGCTTCCCCACGTCGCCTTCATCTGTGGGGCTCCTGGTGTTTATTCACACATTTTGTGTTCTTTTAGAAACAGGATCATATGTAAGTGACACTCCGTCACTTTTTCCCCTTCTCAGTATATCAGACGTCACTCAAAGCTCATACTTAGAAGATTCTATTAGTTCCCTTCAGGAATGTGTCATATTCTGTAGGGCGGCTACATCATAGGTTCAGGAATTCCCAGCCTTCTGATCCATTTTTTCCCTTCCCATTTCAAAAAAATTATAGCAAAATACCTACATAACATAAAATTTACCATTTTAGACATTTTTTAAAAAGAGTTTATTTTTATGTAATCTCTACACCCAGTGTGGGACTAGAACTCACAATCTTTGAGATCAAGAGTCACATGCTTCCCTGAGTGTGCCACCCAGGTGCCCCTATTGTAGACATTTTAAAAAAAATTTGGGGTGCCCGGGTGGCTCAGTCTGTTAAGTGTCTGCCTTCCACTCAGCTCATGATCGCAGTCCTGGGATCCGATCCAGCACTGCATCAGGCTCCCTGCTCAGCGGAGAGCCTGCTTCTCCCTGTCCCTCAGCCTGCTGCTCCCCCTGCTTGTGCTCTGTTGCTCCCTCTCTCCTCTCTCTCAAATAAATAAAATCTTTTTTTAAATATTTATTTATTTATTTATTTAGAGAGCATGCACAAGCAGGGGTAGGGGCAGAGGGAGAAGGAGAGAGAGAATCTCAAGCAGACCATGGAGCCTGATACGGGGCTTGATCCCAGGACCCTGAGATCATGGCCTGAGCCGAAATCAACAGTCCGACGCTCAACTGACTAAGCCACCCAGGTGCCCCTAGACATTTGTAAGTGTACAGTCCTGTGGCATTAAGTACATTCCCCGTGCTGTGCCACCAGCGCTACTATCCATTTCGAGAACGTTCTCAGAACAGAGAACTCTCTGATTATTTGCGGGTTTGCTTTGAAGCTTTTCTGCTCTCTAGCCTCAGTTCCGAGGAGCCAGCCTGCCCTGAGGCCTCATCTTCCCATCCCCTCCCCTCCCTCTTTTCCCTGCAGGTGTGTCTTTATGCGGCTGGCTACCATCTGCGTGCTGGTGTTCACCCTGGGCTCCAAGATTACATCCTGTGATAACTACTCCTGTGAGCTCTGTGGCTACAACCAGAAACTCTACCCGGTGAGCCTGCAGGGATGGGGGCGTCCTGCAGGGGGCAGTCATCGGGGGGGGTGACAGGCTCAAAGTCAAGAGAACAGCCCTCAGAGCTGTGGGTTCAAATCCCAGCTGATCCGCTTTCCTGCTGTGTAGCCGAGTCTCACACAGCAGGCACTTCTATAGGCTTGAAAACCAGAGTGTGCGCTGGAGCTCCGAGGAGCGTCGGCGGGCGGCCTCCGGAGGCAGCAGGATCTGAGGGTGGACAGGGCATTGGAAGGAGTGTGAGAACCTGGCTTCCTCTGCCCCATGTTGGGCCTCATTTTCTCTTGATCTCTTTGGTTTCAGTGCTGGGAGACCCAGGTTGGGCAGGAAATGTACAAGCTGATGATCTTTGACCTCATCATCATCTTGGCTGTGACGCTTTTTGTGGATTTTCCCAGAAAGTAAGTATGAGGGAAACTCCTCTGATTTCCGCCTACCCCTCCAGTCCCTTCCATATCCCCGGTGGAGGCTCCCATCACAGCTGCTCTTCAGCTGACAGAAATCACTGACAACCATCCAATGGCTGTCGGCTGGCTCTAGGCCATTGACCCCATAGTCCATTAGGTGCCCCCTTGAAAGGCAGCAGGAACCAAAATGGCGCTGCTTTCCATGAGGCTTCCATGGAGATGGCTTCTGGCCATTAGCATAGCTACTATCAGAGGAGACCCTCCAGGTTCATGCCCCAGCACTGCCACTTGCTAGTCATGTGACCTTGGGCAAGGTATTTAAGCTCTGTGCCTATTTTCCTACCTGTGAAATGGGATGGTAGCCGTAGCCGCTTCTCAGCACAGTTGTGAGGATTACGTGAGAAAATGCAGATGAAAGTGCTGAGTGCTCAACAGGATATTAACTGTCGCTATCATGATTATCATTACCATATTGTCATTGTATTATTATTTTAATTGACATCTCCTCGAGCCTTAGGCGAAACTGTTTACTTAACCACTTTTTTACCCAGACGAACAAATTATCCAGGCATGTCAGTAGTCCAGTAAGCCCTTAAAAATAAACTTTAAAGAAAGAAACTGTCCTTTTATTTTTATTTATCTATTTTTTTTATTTATTTATTTTAGAGAGAGAGAGAGAGAGAGAGAGAGAGTATGCACACAAGCAGGGGAGAGGCAGAGGGAGAGGAAGAGAATCTCAAGCAGACTCCCCACTGAGCGCAGAGCCAGATGTGAGGCTTAATCTCATAACCCTGAGATCATGACCTGAGCCAAAACCAAGAGTTGGACGCCTAATTGACTGTGCCACCCAGGAGACTCTATTTTTATTTATTTTTATTTTTTTTGGAGAGAGAGGATGAGAGAGTGGGGGAGTGGGGGTGAGAGGAGGGGCAGAGGGAGAGAGAGAATTTTTGTTTTGTTTTGAGATTTTATTTATTTATTTGACAGAGAGAGAGATCACAAGTAGGCAGAGAGGCAGGCAGAGAGAGAGGGGGAAGCAGGCTCCCCGCTGAGCAGAGAGCCCGATTCGGGGCTTGATTCCAGGACCCTGAGATCATGACCTGAGCTGAAGGCAGAGACTTTAACCCACTGAGCCACCCAGGCGCCCCAGAGAGAGAGAATCTTAAGCAGGCTCTGTACCCAGCTCGGAGCCGGACATAGGGCTTGATCGCACAACCCTGAGATCATGATCTGAGCCAAAATCAAGAGTTGGATGCTTAACTGACTGGGCTACTCAGGTGCCTTGAAACTCTCCTTTTAAAAACCTACACAAATATGACATGAGTGTATACTTATTAAAAAACGTTAAATATTTAGAATACAGAAATAAAAACAGAGGTCTAGAGAACAGTGAGACTTCTCTTTTGTTACCATCCCCCTAGCTCTCCTGTACCACCTCATTTCTCAGAGGTGGCCATTGTTAACACTTTGGGGGTAGATCTGGAGTCCTTAAAAGTAAAAACACATTTACAGAACTACGTATGTAAATAAACACGCAGTCTTGCTAGGAGTCTTCTTTTCCCCTCGATAAATAGGATCACAGTGCATCCCCATTGGTCGGCAGCTTGCCTTTTTTTTCCCTCCCTTGGACACACAAAATATGAACAACTTTCCATGTCACGACACATGGATTTTCCTCATTTATTTTTTATTTTTTTTATTTTAAAAGATTTTATTTATTTATTTGACAGAGAGAGAGAGATCACAAGTAGGCAGAGAGGCAGGCAAGCAGGCCCCCTGCTGAGCAGAGAGCCTGACGCAGGGCTTGATCCCAGGACCCTGAGATCATGACCTGAGCCGAAGGCAGAGGTTTAACCCACTGAGCCACCCAGGCGCCCCTTCCTCATTTATTTTTAAGGACTATATAATATAAGTCCATGCCTTATAATTTGTCAGTGTAGTCCCTACTGATGGGCATTCAGGTTGTCTCCAGTGTTTCTGCTAATATATGGCACTCTACAGTGAGCAACTGTGGGTTTTAATCTCAGGCCCCTGGTCCTAGGGTTTCTGTAAGAAGCCTGTAGGATTCCAGGAAGTGGTATGCTAGGTGTTAGGGTTCTCATAAGCCATTTTCTGTGTGAATGCACATTACTTTTTGGCCTGAGTGGCAAACAAGAGCACAGAGACTGCCCATGTCATCCATTGTCACCACAACCTGGGGAAGTAGGTTGGGTTATAATTCCCCCACATTCCAGATGAGGAAAACGAGCCTCATCTAACTTATGACTGCTAAGCTGGAGATCTGAGATTCAGACTCTGGTTTTAATGATTCCAGAGTTCACTGTATTCTGCATCTTCTAGACACGGAACTAACCAGTTTCCAGGAGAAATGTGTGTGGAAACTGCCTTGATGGGGTGGACGTAGTTCTGTGGCCTTGGCAGGCACTGGCAGTCCAGGTGACAAATTGTCCCGTTTGTTCCCAGGCTCCTGGTGACCTACTGTTCCTCTTGGAAGCTAATACAGTGCTGGGGACAGCAGGAATTTGCCATTCCCGATAATGTCCTGGGGATTGTTTATGGGCAAACCATTTGCTGGATTGGAGCCTTTTTCTCACCTCTTCTCCCTGCCATTGCAACCTTGAAATTCATTATCATCTTTTACGTGAAAGAGGTAAGGAGAGCGGGGATGAGGGGCTCATATTCTGGACTATTCTTGACCTCACAAGGCATTCAGCAGGTCGTGTGCCTACAGCCCACGCACATCCCATCAGACTTATCAAAATTACATCCCTCATTTGATGTGTATTTTTATTCTGGAAAAAAGACTTGGAATGGATTTCCACCTCTTTATAATTTTGAGAGTTTTGTTAAGACTTTTTTTGCTCCTGTGATTTACATGTTGTTTTTGTAAATAACTGTCTAAGAGGGGAGCCACAGTTGAGCCATCTGTGGGCAGTGGCACATTTTGGTGATGTTTCACAAAACATCTATTAATTTAAGTTTTGTAATTTTCCGTTTGGTTGTTGGAGCTGGTGTATTTATTTTCAGGTCTCAAGTATTTGTGTCATTCCTCAAATGGCTCACAGGCCCCGAGCATTGTGCTTGAACTAAGTGCTTATTGAGTAGAGTGGCCCATGAATGACTAACTGATCTGGGCTTATTAACTGAGCTGCTATTATTATTATTATTATTATTATTATTATTCTAGAGGTAATATATGCTCACTATTAAACTATAGATGGGGCACCTGGGTGGCACAGTCGATTGAGTGTCAAACTCTTGGTTTCGGCTCAGGTCTTGATCTGAGGGTCATGAGATCGAGTCCCACATTGGGCTCTGCACTCAGTGCAGAGTCTACTTGAGATTCTCTCTCCTCTCCCTCTGCCCCTGACCCCCCCACTCCAGGCGCTCTCTCTAAAAACAAACAAATCTTTAAAAAAAACCTTTATAAACTATATACAGATATGTATATAGTAACTTCCATCCCTTCTTCTGGAGTTGCCCTCTGTTAACAGGTCCCACGCTTACTTATTACCTATTATGCCAAGCCCTAAGGATTCAGAAATGGAGGTGATAATAATAGCATCAATAATAATGACAGTTATAACAGTTGTAAGAATACCATGTGCCCCCACTCGGCTGAACACTTTACACGGGTCATCATGGAATGCTTACACGCATCTTTTGAAGTAGGTACCTATGTTAACCATATTAAATCAGAAAGCTGAAGTTCAGAGAGGTTAAGTAAGTCGCCCAAGGTCACACAGCTTACAAGTGACTCCAGATTTACTTCACTCCAGGACCTAAGCTATTTAATCCTTAGGTCAGCAGGGACTTGAATTGGGCCATACTTCCGACCCAGATGTTTTGGTCGAATGTTCCTTTGAAGAATGTTTTGGTGCTTTCGTGTGGAAACTTGAGTTGGTCGAAGGCACCAAAGGAGAGAGGGATGTGAGAAAACTTAAAACTTATTCCTTTTCCAGAAAATATTGGTCACGCAGTGCTTTCCTGGTGTGTGGCCTAGTAAAGATGTGTGGGAGTAACGGAGTAGGTCATGGGCACTGGGCTGAATTCTGACACCATAGGCCTGACCAGCCAGCCACCCCCAAACAGGACACCAGGGGTCCCTGGCACTCATTGCCGTATAGCTCACAAGATTTTCTGGCTACTGCTGAAGCCAGAACAGCTTGAGGCCCCCTCCCAGTAATGTAGTTTTTAAAAATATTAAGGATAAATTGTATGCCTGTTACTGTACACTTCACCCTTTTCCACTTGATATTTCCACAAGTCTTTTTTGCCTCGCTAGAAATTTACTTTTATTTTTTTAAGATTTTATTTATTTATTTGAGAGAGAGAAAGAGCGTGAGAGAATGAGAGTGAGAGAGCAGGAAGAGGACAAAGCAGACTCCCCGCTGAGCAGGGAGCCCGACATGGGGCTCGATCCCAGGACCCCGGGATCACGACCTGAGCCGAGGACAGATGCTTCACTGACTAAGCCACCCAGGCGCCCCAGAAATATTTGTTTTTAATACAGAGGAAAAATTAATATGCTTATTAAAAATTCAAACAAAATCTCTCTTGTTCCTTATTAGTGTAGATCCATTTAATATATATTTAAACTCCTATAAAGAATACTTTTTTAAAAACGTAAATGAGATCATAGGGCACATTTCACAGTGCCGTGCAGGATGTAGAGCTCTCTCACCCTCTCTAAGGACTCCCTGGTATCCCACTGTGCACATGCACTCGAACCTTCAAGCAGCCCCTGTTGATTGCTATTTAGGTTGCTTCCAGTTATTTCCACACGTTAGCATCTGCAGCAGTAAACATCCATACCCATGTATTTTGGCCCCTTTATTCTGTTTTCTCATCGGAATGAATTTCCCTGGGGTTGGGGCCTGGATTAATCGTGTTTCATTTTGATCTAGATTGCTGACTACCCTCTGGAAAAGTCCTACCAGTTTACATTCCCACTGGAGTGCATGGATGTGCTCATTGATCTTCGAGGAAGCTAGACTCTTAATTTTTTCTCTTTCTTTCTCTCCCTTTAGATGAGTCTTCTTTATACCTGCAGACCCTCCCCCAGGCAGTTCAGAGCATCCAATTCTAATTTCTTCTTCCTGTTGGTATTGTTGATTGGGTTGTGTTTGGCCATAATACCTCTGACAATCAGCATGGCACGGTAAATATGACTTTGTTTTCTAGAACATATGTTTGCTTCTTGGCACGTCCCTCTTTTCTGTTCAAGGGTCCCTTGAATTCTTTATTGGCTTTCCTCATGGGGTTCCACCTGCGGAAGTCAGTAAGTTACTCATGGTTTGGCCAGGCCCACCTTTGTTTTGGAATCTCTGTCTAGATGCTGGAATGTTTGGTACACTTCCAGAAGTTGGGCTTACACTGTTGCCATTGTTTTAGAAAGTGCCAGCAGGTCTGCCCTGCCTTACTCCCTTTTCCTCGGACCTCTCTTCTAGCCTCCTTTGTTTCTGGTCACAAAAATAATACATGCTCACTGTAGAAGACTTGGAGTGTCTTCAATGTGACAAGCACTGTGCTGGGTGCTAGGAGTATAGAGATGACTCAGACATGGCACAAGAAATATAGAGTCTAGTGTGGTATTTGGTAAGAGCAGAAATGCTTAAGACTAAGGATCAGAAATTGAGGGTTCAAACTCCAGTGACCCTACTGCCTAGGAGTATAACCATTTATATCAAAGGCCAGTAAACATTTTCTATAAAGGCAAGCCTATATATTTAGGCTTTGTGGGCCATATAGTGTCATATAATAGCAACTGTTTAACTCTCTTGTGTCGTTATGAAAGCAACCATAGACAGTATACAAACTAAAGGGCATGACTGTGTTCCAATAAAACTTTATTTATAAAAAACAGATGGTGATTCAGATTTGGCCCATGGATTATAGTTTACCAATCTCTCTGATTTATATTCTCATGGAATTCCATTTCTTTATCTTTAAATCAAAATTCTTGAACTTTGAATTCTCTCAGATTTTGTTTTTTAACCAGTTTGAGTGTATATATTTTTATTGTTTCTTGTTATAGTAATAGATGTTATATAAAAAGTCAAACAGTACAAAAGGGTATAAATTAAAGAGAAAAAAATGCCCTTTATCCTCCCTTCTTGGTCCCATTCTGCCAAGGTAACCACTATTAATATTTTATGAATACTCCCAGAAATTCATATGAACAATGTATTTATTTTTAAAAGACATATGGAATAATGCTGTAACCTTGTTTGACTGCTTGTTTTTTTCACTTAATTTTATATTGTGCTCTTTTCCATGCCAGCATATACAGAACTCTCATTGTTTTAAAATGTTTTTTAGCTTTCACTTTTTTTTATATAATAAATACATTCACACACAAAATTCAAAAAGCGTAAGAGTATATGATGGCAATTCATATTCCAGTCCTGTTTCCCAACTACTTAGTTTCTGTCTGGGAACCGGTCTTTTCACATCTCTGTGTCTCTTTCAGTGTTTTTTTTAGCATTCTCTTTTATGAATGGATCATAAATTGTTCATCCATTTCCTTAAGCAATAGTTAGGTTGCTTTCCAGAGTGTTTTTTAATCCATAAAGATAGGGCTGCAATGGAAAATCGTATACATAGAACTTTGTGATGTGAATATAGACAGTTCTTTGTAAGCCTTAATGACAAATTTTTTTCCATTGTAATATTGATTCTTCCTTACTTTTTATTTTGAAAAATTTCACATCTGTAGAAAAGTTAAAAAAAAATAGCAACAATGAAGACTCCTATACCCTTCAACTGGATGTCCCAGTTGTTAACATTTTTCATTTTGCTACATTTGTTTTCTCTCTCTCCCTGCGCCTACATTTTTTACGTCTGTCATGACCCATTTGAAATTGTTATGGGCGCTACGACATACCACAGTCATAACCTCAGCCACCCCCATTTTGAGATCTGGGGGTGCACAGATTGGAGCTAAATACTTGAGCATGCAGCTTCTAAAAATAAAAGCATCCTCCTTCCCACGTATCCACAATAACATTACTGTATGTAATTAATACTAATATTTCTGCCGTTTTCAAATTTCACCATTTGTCCCCAGATAGTCTTTTATGGCCTTATTTTTAAAATGAGGATCTTTCAAGTTTTACCCATTGCTTTTGATTGCTGTATCTCCTTACTCTCCTTTAATTTCATTTTAAGTAATCTCTATACCCAGTGTGAGGCTCGGACTCATGACCCTGAAATCAAGGGTTGTATTCTCTTCTGACCGAGCCAGCCAAGCGCTCCTCTTTACTCTCTTTTAATCTCTGATTCTTGAAGGGTGCCTGGCCGGCTCAGTTGGTGGAGCATATGACTCGATCTCAGGGTCATGAGTTCAAGCCCCATGTTGGGCATGGAGCCTATTTTTAAAAAAAATTAATTAATTTTTTTTTTAATTAATTAATTTAACAGAGTCTTTAATTCTTTGAAGAGTCCACAATAGTTTCCTCACCTCCAAATTAAGAGACCGGTGAATAAAATCACCACCATATTCTGGATCTGTTTAATTGTTGTCTCACAGTGTCATTTAATTTGCTCTTCTGTGCTAAATTTCCTATAAACTGGAAGTCAGTCTAGAGACTAGATGAAGTTTCAAGGTCAGCGTTTTTGACCAGAATGTTCCAGAAGGCCCATACGATCAGGCAGTTCCTCTCGGGTCACTGATAACAAGCCTGTGGGTGTGAGAGGAGGGACGCTCAGCCTGTGTTCCATACCTCACCCTGAGCCGCTGGGTCTATGTCTTGGCAGCATCCCTTCCTCGAAAGCCTGTGGGCCGTTCACCAACTTCAACACCACGTGGGAGGTGGTCCCCAAGACAGTGAGCACCTTTCCCAGCTCACTGCAGTCCCTGGTCTATGGCATCACATCAGAAGCCTTCGCAGTGCCTTTCTTCATGATCATCTGGTGAGTAAGAATCTCCTGGACTATTACAAATATTCCCCATGGAGGCCCATGGAGCCTTCTCCACTGGGAAATGTGAGCTCACCTGCTACACTTGATGAGTTACCGAACCTCCCCTCTCCCTCTGCCCCCTCCCTGCTTGTGTGCTCTGTCTCCTCACTCTCTCTCTCTCCTTCTCTCAGATAGATAAATCAAATATTTAATAAAAAGGCGGGGGGCGCCTGGGTGGCTCAGTAGGTTACGCGTCTGCCTTCGGCTCAGGTCATGACCCCGGGGTCCCGGGATCCAGCCCCGAATTGGGCTCCCTGCTCAGCAGGGAGTCTGCTTCTCCCTCTCCCTCTGCTGCTCCTCTTGCTTGTGTGTTCTCTCTGTTTCTCTTTCTCTCTTAAATAAAATCTTAAAAAAAAAGTTTCAGAACCTCTGTGAGCCTTACTTTCCCATCCTTAAAATGGGCATCATAATAGTGATTCTTTATTTTAAAGATTTTATGTATTTATTTATTTAGAGAGAAAGAGCGAGAGAAAGCATGCACATGTGAATGGGGGAGGGGGAAAGGGAGAGGGCAAGAATCCTAAACAGACTCTGTGCTGAGCAGGGAGCCTGCCACGGCTTGATCTCATGACCTTAAGATCATGACCTGAGCTGAAACCAAGAGTTGGAAGCCACCCAGAGGCTCCAAAATAGAGATTCTTTAAGAGGGTCATTGAACGGGTTTAGTAAGATTAAGTGTCTGTCTTCAGCTCAGGTCATGATTCCAGGGTCCTGGGATTGAGCCCCGCATCGGGCTCCCTGCTCTACAGGAAGCCTGCTTCTTCCTCTCCCACTCCCCCTGCTTGTGTTCCCTCTCTCACTGTGTCTCTCTCTGTCAAATAAATAAAATCTTAAAAAAAAAAAAAAAAAAATCTCGCAGCTAAAGCACTTAGCTCAATGCCTGCCATAAAAACCCGATAAACAGTTGATTAATATTATTGATTATTTACAAAATCACTTGCACTTTGATAAAGAAAGTGATTACTGGGCAGAGAGAAGAGCACTGGATTAGAAGCATGCACTTGAACCCTGGCTCTACTACTTATACATAGTATGTGTCGTCCCTGTGCCTCAGTTTCCTCACCTGGAAAATGGGGTAAGAATGGCACATACCTCATAGGGTTGTGAGAAGAAGGAAATATAGTTAACAAAGTGAAATGGGTAGCAGAGGACCTGGCCCTTAGTAAAGGCTCAGCAAATGACAAGTGTTGTGTATCAAGGTGACAAGAGTCTTTTCTGCATAGTGATCCAATTTGAGTGTTAAAGTAATTCTGGGGCCATCTGGGTGGCTCATGTGGTGTCTGACTCTTTATTTTTTCTTAAGGTTTTAAAAATTTATTTATTTGACAGAGAGAGAGAAAGAACCCAAGAAGGGGGAGCGGCAGGCAGAGGGAGAGGGAGAAGCAGGCTCCCCGCTCAACAAGGAGCCCGACGGGGGGCTCAATCCCAGGACCCTGGGATCAGGGCCTGAGCTGAAGGCAGACACTTAACCAACCGAGCCACCCAGGCACCCCTAAGCATCTGACTCTTGATCTCAGCTCAAGTCTCAATCTCAGAGTCGGGAGTTCAAGCCCCGCATTGGGCTTCACCCTGAGTGAGGAGCCTATATTAAAAAAAAATAATAATAAAATAATTCTAATCACAAATTTACATTGAGGTGTTAGTATGTGCTGGGTGTTGTTCTAATTATAATCTATCCTCATTATTCATGAATTCCATTTTTTGTGTTTGCGTTGTGAATATGCCTACTTGCTAAAATATTTTGCAACCCCCAGATCAATGCTTGAGGCAGGTTCATGGTCATTTGTGGACTTGTGCAGAGTAGCAAAAAATTGGAGTCACCCAAAAAGCACTGTCTTAGTCTGTTTGGGCTGCTATAAGAAAATATCATAGACTAGGTGGCTTATAACCAACAGAAATTTATTTCTTATAGTTCTGGAGGCTGCAAGTCCAAGGTCAGGGTGTCTGTCCGCATGGTTAGGTGAGAGCCCTCTTCTGGCTTGCCGACTTCTTATATCCTCAAGTAGCAGAAGGGATGAGCTAGCTCTCTGGGGTCCCTTTGATCAGGACACTAATCCCATTCATGAGGGCTCCGTCCTCATAACCTAATCACCTCCCAAAGGCCCCGCTTTCTAATATCATCACCTTGGGATTAGGATTTCAAACCTGAACTTGGGGGGCACACAAACATTCACACCATAGCACGCATGTCACTGGCTAGAGTCAAACAACGCT
Source organism: Potos flavus (assembly GCA_028534135.1). Classification (NCBI taxonomy): domain Eukaryota; kingdom Metazoa; phylum Chordata; class Mammalia; order Carnivora; family Procyonidae; genus Potos; species Potos flavus. The sequence continues at coordinate 20,893,971 of CM052890.1, forward strand.
CAATAGTCTGCCTTCTTGTTTCAGCTCTCGTACTATAAATAAGTGTCCTTTTGTGATCTCTGTGTGGCCAGGTTTCTTGCATTTTATGCTTTTGGTGGGTCATTTCACTGTTTAAATCGGCCCCAATCATCCTGAAGGGCTTCTAGTCATTCCTAGGTGCAAGAGGGCTGTGATGTGCCCTGCGAAGAAAATATGTAAGTTAGATAAGCTTCATTCGGGCATGCATTATAGCGCTCGTGACGCTGAGTTCAATGTTAAGGAATCAACAATAATATTTAAATAACATGCCTTTAAACAGAAACAAGGTTATATATATATATTTTTTAAAGATTTTATTTATTTGACAGCGAGAGATCACAAGTAGGTAGAGAGACAGGCATAGAGAGAGGAGGAAGCAGGCTCCCTGCTGAGCAGAGAGCCCGATGCGGGGCTTGATCCCAGGACCCTAAGATCATGACCTGAGCCTAAGGCAGAGGCTTTAACCCACTGAGCCACCCAGGTGCCCCAACAAGGTTATATTTTGATGACTTTTTTTCTCAATAAATAAGAAACATAAAACATGGTATTGATCAGTTGACAAAAATGTTGTGACCGGTGACTCAAGGAACCTACCCCTGTACGTCCCCTAGGGGCATTGGTTCAGAAGTGACTAAGTCAGTGTTCCTGGAGACTTTATGGAATATAACTATTGCAAATAACTGGAATTGATTGTAGCTGGCCTGTATTAACTGTAATGACATCATTGCAATTATCCCTTGATATAGTCTGACAGTAAAACCCCACCACCATGCAAGAAGAGAATCCCCAAAATTTGTTAAAGGCAGGAAACCTTTGATAGACATTAATAAAATGGCTTGGGGAAGCTATGCAGGCAGTCAGCCTGGAATTCTGAGTATCTCAGGATCCTGCTATTCTGTCCTAGTGGATTGACCCTGGGCTATGGCTTGGCTGGCACCATCT
>CM052890.1:20895430-20911352 GCA_028534135.1 Potos flavus
GGTGTTTTTGGTACCCGGCCCCTGTGGAGGGCTCTCGTGACTTAGAAAAAGCAGGTTCAAACCAAGTGTTTGCCTGTAGACCAGCAGCTTAGTGACTCTCCCCCAGAACGGACTTATTAAGCCATTTAAGCTGTCAGGACAAAAATTCAGGAGGAGAACCCTTTTACGTTTTTCAAAGCTTATTCGTGTGGTCTTTTTCAGTTAACTGTGCAGGTCACCCGGTTATGAAGCTGGGTTAGTTCTTTTGCAACCGGGTTCTGGGGTTTAGGCTGAGAAGTGTTCCTTAAGATGTAGTAACTCTTTTGACTTAAAATGAGACCTGATTTTTTTTTTTTTCCATAAATAGAAATCCTCGAATTGTGGGAGGTTTGGAACAGATGGTGGAAACATGGAGAGGATGGGTATGCAATCCCAGCTACCTGGTAGTAATATGAGAGAGAAATCCATGCCTGCTGTGACAATAAGCAGTGTCTGAATACCCTGGATGAAGCGTGAGGAGGAGGGGAATGGCTGCAGATCGAGGGCCTTGACGTCTTAGCTTCCGGGATGTTTTGCTGCAGGCTTCGTACTCAGAAAAACTGCCTCTGCGGTGCTGGGTCCCTCCAGGTCCCGAGTTCTGAGACTTAGCAGAGGGCCCTGGGTCATCAAAATTAAGAGGCAAAGTTTGTCTTTCAAGTCTTCCAAAATACCATTTCTCTCGCTGCACTGAGGTCCCCACCTCTGAAGGACACTACACGCTTTGGAGCCGGGCTGGAAAGGGCGGGCGAGTCCGTGCACAGAGCAGGGAGCGCCGTGGTTTGTCAGGAGTGCTGGAGGCTGTGGGTTGCAGCATCAGACCAGCCTGTGCCTGTGACCCAGCGTACACTGAATGCTGGCATCTTCGAGGCACATACCCATTTTTTAAGGGCTCTTTTCTCCTTGTGGCAAAAATTTTGAGTTTTATTTTACAGAATATGCAGAATATTGCTGCAGGATTTCCGTTACAGAAAAAAAAAAAGTGCAATAAATACCTCATCATAAGCTTACCCAAAATCGATAGCTCTGAACCTTTTAATATAGGCCTAAATTATTGTTTCACGTAATGAGTTCTCGTCTTAATACCTTCAGAATCTTTTCCAAAATACTTAGTTTTGTAACAGACTGTGTGAGCCTTTCTTCTGTTGTTTTCTTTCCCTTCAACGGCTCAAAACCTTTTCCTAGGGAGTAGCCTGGAGTTTAAAGCTGGGTACATGTTTTAGAAAGCTGCTGCCAGGAGTATTTCCCGCCCCCACCCCTACCCTCCATTACTCAAAAATGATTGATTCCTTGCTCTGAGGAGCAAAGCAAGCTTGCCATGGCTTACACATTTCTATATATTTGCCCCTTTGCCAGATCATTTTCTCACTCTTCCCCAAAGTTAGCATTAACACTGGATATTTATGTACCTGTGAGACCAATGAGCTTTTCAAGCTAATAACTGGTATCATGGAATTTTAAGTAACCAAAAGTTCACTCTGTCCTTGCTTGAAAAAAATCTAATTGTTGGCATTTTTGCCTAGCACACTTATATATATATATGTTTTTGCCTTCACCATGCTTCTGAGAACAGTCGAGTTGTGTGTGTGCGTGTGTGTGTGTAAGTGTGTGAGATGGAAGCTCCGTTCTTTCCCTATTATAAAATTGATACCAATGTATGCTAATATATTCGTTTTGGTTAAATGCTGCTGATTTGCATACCTCTTACTTGAATGTTTTTATATATTTTGATAACTTTAATAACTTCAGGTGATGTCTGTGTAATTGTTGAAGTGCAGGTCTCTCTAACAAATGTGCCTTAAAACTACTGATTAAACAGTATCTTGAAGGTTTTAAAATGTGTTTGTGTATATTGGAATTCATGAAGGTTTCTTGTTAGCAATCAAGTGATCATGGAACTTTGTAAAGTTGCTCTTTGCCTTTTCCTAGAATCACAGAAGTGTTTAATGCAATCATCGGATAAGTGCTTTTAAGACTCCTTGGCTCTTCTGAACCCAAGGAGAAGTGTATGTGTGTGTTTTAAACTGAAAAGACATAAAATTATTTCAAGCACTCCCCTTCTCACCCTCCACCTCCAGAGGGAACCACTGCTGATGATGTTTATTTTATTCTCCCAGAAAATTATAATATTCAAACAGATATGTGTGTGTGTGTGTGTGTGTGTGTGTGTGGTTGAATGTATGAAATATCTGAGCTTCTCCCTTTTTTCTCCTTAATAACATCTTTTTTTTTAAGATTTTATTTATTTATTTGACAGAGAGATAGAGAGCACAAGCAGAGTGGCAGGCAGAGGGAGAGAGAGAAGCAGGCTCTCTGGCTCTCTGCTGAGCAGGGAGCCCGATGCGGGGCTCAATCCTAGAACCCTGGATCATGACCTGAACTGAAGGCAGCTGCTTAACCAACTGAGCCACCCAGGTGCCCCTCTCCTAATAACATCTTGAAGATCTTTCCATATAAGTAGCCACCTCATTCTTTTTAATACACAGCATTCCATTGCATCAGTGTGTAGGGTTAGCTCCTTGCTAGAGACTGTTTGCAGCTCACCAAAGCTGCTCCCCATCCCCTATCCTGTTACAAACAGGGGAGCTGGAATTTTAAAAGTCCCTGCAAGCCTGTCTCTGTTTCTCTGTTCTGCCCCATTCTCCTAAAGAACAGGTTCTTGTTCTTTGTGAAGGCAGGCTTCCATATTCTTGAAATCACAAAATATTCTCATCCCAGCAAAGAGAAGAATCCAGTTAGGCAAGTTTTTATTTGGCAATATCTGATCGCAGCTACTCATGAGTAAATAATAATGAAGAAAGGAATTAATTTTGCCAGAGTGGAGCTGCAAGGTCTGATCCCTGGGAAGACAGGACTTCTGAATGTATCTTCTTTATATAAGGTATGGCTTTATTAGTAAATTCCATCTGGTGTATTTTCTCTCCAATGCATGGGGTGCTTGGGACCTGGAATGGCTTTGCTACTTGTTTAATTGTATAATTTTGTACAGGTGTCTTCACCTTGCTGCGATGAAATTCCCTTATCTTTAAATGGAAAATAATACATATATTTACTTTTATTCTTGAAAATGGAGTTAGGGACTAATATGTGTTTTCTTTTTGAAATTTTGTTTTCTCATTTTAAAAATACTTGTTTATTATAGAAAATACAGAGGACACTGAAAGCTACAGAGAAGAAAAGTAAAAAAATCACATAAAAATCACATATAAGCATAATTCACATAACAGTGAATTTATGGACATTCACTGTTAATCTTGCCAAAATTCCTTTTAAGATAAAGACCACAGAGGGAGGTAGGATGGGATGAAAAGAAAAAAAAATGTTGGTATTCTCATATCTTTTTCACTTGCCACGTTTTTTCAAAACTTCTTTATAAACATTTCAATGGGCTACATAATATAACATCATACATATGGGTCTTAATTTTTAACATTCCTTTGCTGCTTAACATTTTGTTTTCAAATTTTCCTGACAATAACTGGGACATCTCTAAAATTTTGTTAACATTTTTTCTTCTTAGGGACAGAGACCTAGAAGTGGAATTACGACGAAGGTTTAGAAAGAACACTCTGGGCCTTTGAGAGGTTTACACTCTCAGTAGCTTTACCTGAGAATGTTACATCATCCTTGCTTTCACTAAGTATTTGGGTTTAAAAAACTATGGAATAGTTCACCATAATTTAAAATTATTGTAGTTTGTTAGAGTAGTTTGAAAACAACAAGCAACTTCAATTATTTTATAGTATATATTAAATATTTTATGGGAATTTGGAAAAAAGATATAATCCAGGGGTGTAAAGTAGAAAGTGAAAGCCCCCTTCTCACAATCTCGACCTTCTAAAATTACCCATATTAAACGTTTTGTTCTATATCCTTCCAGATGTGCATCTTTGATGTTTTCCTTTCATTTATATACCCTACACATTTGAAAAATTCTATTTCTTTCTTTTTTTAAAGTTTCTATTTATTTGACAGAGAGAGAGACAGCTAGAGAGGGAACACAAGCGGGGGGAGTGGAGAGAGGGAGAAGCAGGCTTCCCACTGAGCAGGGAGCGGAACGTGGGGCTCCATCCCAGGACTCTGGGACCACGACCCAAGCCAAAGGCAGACGCTTAAGGACTGAGCCACCCAGGCGCCTCTGAAAAATTATTTCTATTGGACAGATCCCTTGAAGGAGGGTTGCTGTATCAGTGGATATGCATTAATTTAAAAATATACAACAAAACTTTTTTAGTAGTTTCAGTATCACAGAAAAATTGAGAGGAAGGTAGAGATGTCCCGTATACCCTTTGCCCCCCACATGCATAGTCACCCTCATTCTCAACAACCCCCTGAGTGGTGAGCTTACACACACATTGATATACATTACCGAATGTCCTCTCCCCACCCCATCCCATACCCCCCAAAACAATGTGCACCAACATGAACACCAACAACAAAGTGGAAACAAACAAAACCCCTAAAAACCATGTTCTTTGTACAAAACTTAAAACTAGAAAAAAGGATAAGACTCCGGTCCGCTGTTAGCCCCACCACCTAGTAACACTATTGACCATGTGGTGAGTTTAATTTCAATATGCAATTTCTACTGTTTTAAAGTCAATGTAGAATACACATAGAGAAAACTCCTTCAATGTTGGTAAAGCAAAAAGTACAATGGCTGTGCCAATAAAGAATCCCTTCATGATCCTTTATCCCAGGAATTTACCCTGGCAGGATCTTGGGAAGAGCAATTCAGCATCCTCATCTCCCTAGCAACCCAAGTCTCTTTTACGACCGTCGGTCTCCTGAGTGATTGATGGTGATCATGTCCAATATCATCTTTTCACTTGCCCTTTCCAGCCAATCGAATGGAAGCAGGGGCCTAGGGGCGTGTCCACTGATGCAAGGACACGCAGTGTCTTGTGACGTCTGGTGTGCGTCATCAGCCTGCGCTGAACGCACGTTTAGCCCGCCTCGCGCAGTGGAGCGGTTACCTTGTCACAGCAATGAGCTGCGCCGCGGTGGCGGCAGGTCGCTCCCTGTGGTGGCTGCGCACGGGGGCCCTGCGGCCTCCCTCAGGTAAAGTCGGAGCGCGGTCGCGGCCGCGCGCTTAAGCGGCCGGCCAGGGAATTTTCGCCTGTAGCCTGGACCGGAGAGGTCACGGGGGCAGACGTTCATAGACGTCATAAGGCTGCGACGGAGCGGGACTTCGAGGCGCTGAACTTTGGGGCGGTGATAGGCGGGGCGGGAACCGTAGGGCGTGGGGAGAATGCGGGGCAGGAGGGGCGTGGTGTTCGGCAGGGACGCTCAGAAGTGCCAGCTCACAGTCGGCGCGGTGTGGAATGACGTAATTTCACATCTGTACCGGGCCGTTTCTGCGGGTGTGGTCGGCATTCCAGGCTGAGGACAGGTGGCGACCTTGAAAGTACAGTGCCCTGCGGGTGTCACCGTAGCTTTCGCTCAGGGCCTTGATAGGCACAGTGTGGTCATGCGACCAGCGGCGTGGGCTTGTTAGAGGTGCAGGTTCAAAGGTCCCACCCCTGACTTACACGGTCACTTTGTATTTTACCAAGACCTTCGAATGACTTGCATAAAGTTTGAGAAGCACCAGTGTCGTGGAGGTATATAGAAGCATAGAAATTGGATTAGGGACATGGGCTAGGATTTCCGGTCTTTCTATCCTTTTTTCGTCAGAGCTGCGTCAGAAAATTGTTGTGAGGTCGTTTTCTCAAAAAGTTAAAGCATTCATGAACCATCTAAAGATTTTTGCCTTTTAGCAATACCACTTGTACTTTTGATTACTAAGTGTGCTTTTTCTGCAACCGTGTTCTGTTTTTAAATAATTTCAGGGAAACTAAATCCTCATGGTAAAAACGGAAAACCAGTATTGCTTGCCCCTAATAGAATAATCAAAAAATAAATGTGCTGAAAACAAGTTAGTAAGTTGTATTAGATACTGTTGTCTACCAAGTCCTGAACCCCAAACCGTTTTTCTTTATGGTTATAGAGGGGGGGGGGGCAAAAGGGAGATTAGCAGGTATTAGGAAGGTATTCGTAAACTGAGACATTCTCTTTAATGAAATCAAAGGAATTGAGAAAGAATTTAAAAGAAAGTAACTCTTACTACATGGGTGTATTTAATGCATGTTCATAAACCACTTAAGTTCTTCCCATATACCACTTAAAATCTCCTGGGTACCATCATTGTTAGGTGTTTCACACTTTGGGAAAGCACTAATATAAAATGATGCATTTGAGAGCTTCTAGCACTGGGCCTCAACTTTATTTTTACTCAATTTTAAAATGTGTGACAGTGCAGGCAAAACTCAGAAGATTGTTAAATATGACTTTTAATGTTTCTTTGTTGAGACAATGAGCATAACAGAGTAAGAATCATTCTTTTTCATTTATAAAGTTACTTTGCTTCCTGTATCTCATTTTATCTTTATGACAACTAAGCAAGAAAGGTGTTACTATTATATGTTTCCTTAAAAAGGAAATAACCTAATTATTATTGCCAATTTTATATGTAAGTAATGGTGATTCTGATTTGTCTAAGTTTAGTGTTAGAGACAAGAAACACATTTTCTTTCTTTTTAAGGTTTTATTAATATATTTTTTAAGTAATCATGTAATCTCTGCCTCCAGTGTGGGGCTCAAACCCACAACCCCAAGATCAAGAGTCTCATGCTCTACTGACTGAGCTAGCTAGGCGCCCTAACCATCCCATACTTTTTAAAGACACCTTGCAGAGATTGTGAAAAGGTAGATGGCAAATATTTCAATACCCAATCTTCCACACACCCCACAATAAATCATTTATTAGGTGCCAGAATCTGGAAAAGTGGTGGCACTACTAGGGAACTGTATGTAGTGTGTTTTGTTTTTTAAGATTTTATTTATTCATTTGAGAGAGAGAGAGAGCACGAGTGGGAGAGAGGCAGAGGAAGAAGCAGACTCCTTGCTGAGCAGGGAGCCAGATGTGGGGCTCGATCCCAGGACCCGGAGATCATGATCTGAGCTGAAGGCAGATGCTTAGCCGTCTGAGCCACCCAGGAGCCCCTGTAGTATGTTTTTAAGAGAAATATAGTCCTGCCCATTAGAAGTCAGCTGTGTATTTGAACTCATCCTGTATACTCAGCCCCTTGCTACTTCTCCTTAAAAAAAATCTTTTTTTAAATGAGTGCTCGGTTGTCTTTCCCATTAACATGTTTTTGGATGGGAGTAACAAATGAAAGAACAAGCAAACAAGATTATCTTGAGAAATAAGGCCAGCTCATCATTTTTAATTTCAATTTCTAGGAGTCCTCTTTCTGCAAGGAGGTCAGATTAATGGGAGTACCAGTCCTTAGACTAGGAGGCAATAGCTTGGGACAGGCTACCTTGACTTTCTCAAATATGTCAAATTGTTCTCCATATAAAAACATAGGCATAGACCAAAGTGACCTGCTGTGTGATGGCACAGATCTGTGTGGTACATTACACTAGCAGAACTTGGACTCCATTCAGTTGTTGGTGTCCATTTCCTGGATTCCATCAGCTAGTTTGTTTGTTTGTTTGTTTGTTTGTTTGTTTCTTTCTTTCTTTCTTCTTCCTTTTCTTTTCTTTTTTAAGATTTTACTTATTTATTTGACAGAGAGAGGGCAAGAGAGGGAATACAAGCAAGGGGAGTGGGAGAGGGAGAAGCAGGCTTCCCGCTGAACAGGGAGCCCAACATGGGACTCGATCCCAGGACCCTGGGATCATGACCCAAGCTGAAGGCAGATGCGTAACGACTGAGCCACCCAGATGCCCCTCCATCAGTTTCTTGAGTCAGATATGCTCAGTGAGATGGAGCAGGTCATGCGGAGGAGTGGATCAAAGCTAGGTCACCATGTTTCAGACCCCAATATCCATGCTCCTTTGTTTAGTGGGGCATTTAAAACCCTGGTCGAACCTGGTCAAAAAGTTCAAATGCAGAATCACCCCAAATTTTATCTGGCCTGCCCCATCACCTCGTGTCCAAAGCACTCAAGCCTTTTAATGAAAACCCTACCGATGTATTCAAAGTGAAGTTTTCCACACATTTTCAGGGTATGGAAGTTAGGCTAAATGAAAAGAAGTCTATATTAAAGATAATGGTAGTCATGCATAAGAGCCTTGAAACACATTTCAAGGTGATACCAATACATGTCACAGTTCATATTACAAACTGACTGGCCTCCTTGGGTGTCCGTTTTCATATCTGCTTAATGAGCTGATAACCCCTTACACACCTAAACACATTATAAAAATCTTCAGGGGGGGAAACTCTGGGGATGCCTAAATACAGAGCTCAGAGAATACAATCAAGGTGTTACTACTAGGAGATTGATATATATATATATATATATATATATATATATATATATATATATATATAAATTCTTTTTTAATTTTAAAGGTTTTATTTAGTTATTTGACAGAGAGAGAGAGAGTGCAGAATGGGGAACAGCAGGCAGAGGGAGAGAGAGAAGCAGGCTCGCTGAGTAGAGAGCCTGATGTGGGGCTCGATCCTAGGACCTTGGGATCATGACCCGAGCTGAAGGCAGACGCTTAAGGACTGAGCCACCCAGGTGCCCCACTAGGAGATTTTTTAAAAGACAAAATTTAATCTGTCCTGGAAATTTACATTTTGAAGAGAACAGTTGAGTTGAATTGATAATGTACCATAATGATATCAAACCTAAGCTCTAAGGCTTATTCTCCAAATCACATGCCCCAGGCATTTTGGTAGAACTTAAATCTGTGGTTCTCAACCTTGCCTGCAGAAAAGATTCGTGCACAGAGCTTTTGAAAAATAGTCCACCCCAAGATTGACTGGGAAGGAGCATCCTGGTTTTGAAACCTCCCTGGGAGGTTTTGTGCAGCCAGGGGTGGGAACAAAGCAGGGCCGGAGGGTAGGTCAGCTGGAGAACCACACTCTTCCAGAGACCACATGCCTCACTGCCACGTTAGCTGCTTGCTGAAAAGACAGGTTCAGTATTTCCAGATCTTTTTATGCTTAATGTGAAGCCAGAAATCCAGATCTTTAGGTAAAATCTATGTTTTAAGTGTTGGTAACTAATTCGCTTTAAAAAAAGGTGGGGGACACCTGGCTGGCTCAGACAGTAGAGCATGTGATTCTTGATCTCAGAGTTGTGAGTTCAAGCCCCATTTGGGCTTAGAGCCTACTTTATTATTATTATTATTATTATTTTAAAGATTATTTATTTGACACAGAGAGAGAGAGAGCAGGAGAGCACCAGCAGCGGGAGTGGCAGAGGGAGAGGGAGAAGCAGGCTCCCCGCTGAGCAGGGACCCTGATGTGAGGATCCATCCCAGGACCCTGGGATCACAACCAGAGCCGAAGGCAGCCACCCAACCAACTGAGCTACCCAGGCACCCCGCATAGAGCCTGCTTAAAAAACAAAATAAAACAAAACACTACAGGTTAAACAGAATACATTTATGGGCATATCACACTTATGGGGAACTCATCTGTGACCTTTGTTCTAAGGTGCCCTTTTCTTCTTTCTGTAAAAGGAAACATCTCTTTTACCCTAGAGTAACAAAGAATAAACATTTGCATTGCAGCTTGTGGAAGAAGAATCAGTATCAGGTTTTCCAGTTCAGGAATGACCTTAGACAATATCAGTCGGGCAGCTGTGGATCGAATAATCCGGGTGGATCACGCAGGTGAATATGGAGCGAACCGAATCTATGCAGGACAGATGGCCGTCCTAGGCCGGACCAGTGTCGGGCCAGTCATTCAGGTGGGTACTTCATTATCCCTCTTAGCCTGGTCTTACTAAGCAGCGTGGGGATCTGAAGGCCTTAGAGTCATGAATCACATTATGTCGTGCATTTGCAAGGGAGAGCAAAAATTGGTTATTAGGGTGAGAGCATGGGAGTGAAAAGTGTGTTATTCTTTTTACATGTAAAGCACAGACAGACATGTAGTACATAAACAGATATGTGGTATATATGAGGTATTAAAATTTCATTGTGGCGTGGGATAAAAAATGGTTAAGAGTCATTGCATTAGGTGAAAGCACCAGTTGCTGAGAGGCTGTGATCCTGTCCCCAGTGGGGATATTTTATATCTTATACTGAAGAGGCAGAGGGAGGGGCCTGGACTTTGTAGTCACAAGGACCCAGGTTCACATTCTAGCTTTCTTCCACCTCCTACCTTTGTGACCTTGGGGAAGTTACATGACATCTCTGGGTCTCCATTTCCATATCTATAAAATGAGCTGCTAACACCTACCTCCTTGGGTTTTGGTGAGGAATAAATGAACTGGCATAGAGCCCCTAATACCATGTCTGGCATGCAATAGACACTCAGCACAAGACAAATTGCCTGCTCTGAGTTCTTGGGCAAGTTACTTAACCTCTCTGTGCCTCACTTTCTCCATCTGTATAATGGAGGTGATAATTATAATAGTTTGTGCAGATTAAATGAGTTGCCTTTTTAAAGCTATTTGATGGCACCTGGCACTTAGGAAGTACTTAATGTAAGTTTTAGCTCTTTTATCATTTTCCCTTTTTGCTTTGATGTAAATGATACTTGCCTTCTAGCAGTGGGGAAGGAAACGACACAATAGGGGATACGCTGCCCTCCTGATGTCGGAGTGGGCTGAACATCTCATTTCTCATCAGTGTGGACCTTGTCCTTTAATAGGCTGTGCAGGTCCAAGAACCTCAGCTGGAACCGTGCTTCAGGCCCACTTAACTAGAATTGAGAGAAGGGGCTCTTCTCTTGGTTTGTTGGCACTCTCTGTATCCACGATGCTTTTTAGTCTGATGTTTTGTTTTTTTCCTCCAGTGATTCAAGGGGAATGGGGGAAGTAGCAGTTCTCATTATTCGTTTCATTTCCATTTTGCTTCCTTTTTCCCACATGGACGGGATGTAGTTCCCTTGGTATACAGCGGGTGGCCTCTTTGTGATGCTCAAATGTCCTTATTATCATGTTTTTTGCAGAAAATGTGGGATCAAGAAAAGGACCACTTGAAAAAGTTCAACGAGTTGATGGTTGCATTCAGGGTGCGGCCGACGATTCTGATGCCCTTTTGGAACGTGGTGGGGTTTGCACTGGGTATGTGTCTGTCCAGAAGAGCTTACGTGAGCTTAGGGATCTGGCACGATTAAATTGTTAAAGTACCGATTCCATAATTCTTTTCACGTCCTCTTACAACCGTTTTATTTCCTTAGTCTTTTTAAAAGCTAAATGGGCTTTTTTTTTTTTTTTTTGGTAAATATTTATTTATTTAAATCAGTACTTTTATAAATAGAAGGTACAGTAAAAACTAATAAAACAGAGGAGGGAAAAAAGTAGAGCAATTCAGGTGCAGCCAAATGATATTCCCTGACAAAGGTTCTAAACCTGAGATAGCTTGCTCTTAAAAAAGAGAGAAGAGTAAATGTTAGAAGAGAATCAAAGACACACTCACCCCAAATGAAGACTTTCTTCTTGCCATAAGCAGAGGGTTCAGAAGAGCCCTGAAAAGAGAATAGCATTCTTATTCTGTGATTCAGGATTTCACCGTGTGACCTGGTACCACCTAACACAGCGGTTCTCACTGGAAGTGGGTTGCTCCTAAGGATACTTGGCAGTGTCTGGAGACATTTTTGGTTGTCACGACCAGGGCTGCTGCTGGCATCTAGTGGGTAGAGACCAGGAGTGCTGCTAAGTGACCTATGATGCCCAGGACGGCCCCCACAAGGAATTACCCAGCCCCAGAGCCTGTAGTGTCAAGGTTGATGAACCCCAACCTGACATGATCTCCCTCTCCAGTGTAGCATCAGGTCCATCCTTTTCTGCTCTGGATTTGACCATTCCAGGTGCAGGAACCGCTCTGCTTGGGAAGGAAGGAGCAATGGCCTGCACTGTGGCTGTGGAAGAGTCCATAGCACATCACTATAACAACCAAATCAGGACGCTGATGGAGAAGGAGCCTGAAAAATACAAGGAACTTCTTCAGGTATTTGAATATACTCTGGAGAGGGGCCAGTAAGGGAGAAAAGGGTAGGTATGCAACTTGGTAAGAAGGAAAAAAAATAGAAAGGTAGGAAATGACAGGCCTTAGAAACCTAGGACAGTGCCTCATTCTTAAGGCAAGAATCACAGAAAGCCGAAGCTGAGGGCCCTGGTCATGGCTGTGACCCACCCCTGTCTCAGGCAGAGCTGGGACCGGAAGCCGTGTCTCCTGAGCCCACGCCTTTGTTCTCCACTTCTGGATCATTGATAGCTGCTGAGCAAATGTGAGCACAAGCTCTTCAGATTAAATAAATGAACTAATGGGTATCTTCAGGTAATTTCCTACAGCAGATAAGGGAACTGTTTAATTTTTTTTGAGTCTAAGTTGGGGATTCGTAAACCCTGGCCTGGGGCAGACTCCCTGTTTCTGTAAATTGTTTTGTTGGAACACAGCCACACCCATCCGCTTACATGTCCGTGGCTGCTGTCCTCCATATACTGGCAGAGTTGAGTAGTTATGAAGAGGACCGTACAGCCTGTGGAGCTTCAAGTACGAACACTCTGACCCTTTGTAGGAAAAGTTTGCCTACCCTTGTCTTAGGTGGTAACATGCGGCTTTAGCCTCCAGAAGAAGACAGGACAGTGGGAGAATTGGATGCTGACTTGCTCTGATTTCTTTGTATTTAACCAGGTGATAAGGAAATTTCGGGATGAAGAGCTAGAGCACCATGACATAGGCCTTGAACATGATGCACAACTGGTAGGGGACCTCCCTTTACTATTTGCTTGTGGTGCTTTGAGCACCTTATTAGGAAGATTAAGGGGCGGGAGAGTTTTCATTTCCAGAGAAATAGATTTCAAAGTAACCACCAAAGAAAGCAAACCAATATACTGCTTTGACAAAAAGGCAAGCAAATCAGTGCTCCCAGCTGGGAGTCTTATTTCTTGCTTCCTCTGTCATCATCTCCCCTAGCAGCTTCTTTCTTCTTCCCGATGAGAAACTAGGTGATTCAAATGTTCTGGCAGTTATGGAACCATCCCAACCTTATGAATTAAAAGAAACTGTTTGTTAGATCTTATGTCTTACCCAGAGAGTTCCAGCCCTGCCATACCAGGTCACGTCTTACTGCTACAAGTGAACATAGAACATGTTTCTTTTGTTTGCTTATTGTCATTTTTAACAGGCTCCAGCATACACCGTTTTGAAGAGCCTTATCCAGGCCGGATGCAGCATGGCGATATATTTATCAGAAAGATTTTAAAGTATGTCCACTTTCTCCTGTTTATAAAAGATGATAATGATTAAACAAGTAGCATTGGCAGAAAAGGAAATGCAATTATTATACGAATTTTGTTAATAAACTGCAAGAGGTTTTTTTTGTTTTGTTAATAAAACTCTCTAGTGTTGATTTTTTTTTTTTCTGTGCTGCCTTATGCCGGAAGGCTGATCGTTCACCAGGTTATGGTTACAACAGACAAAGCTGGTCCTTGTTTGGTCCATGGTTAATTTTTTTGTAAAACATCAAGAATGAATCATTAAGAAAATAATGGAAATCTTTTTTTTTATTTTGGAGAAAGAAAGAGCGTGAGAATGTGCATGTGGGGGTGGGCAGAAGGAGAGAATCTCCAAGCAGGCTCCCGGCTGAGCTCAGAACCCAGTGCAGCCCAACGTGGGGCTTTATCTCAGGACCCTGAGATCATGACCTGAGCCGAAACCAAGAGTCTGATGCTCAACCGACCGAGCTACCTAAGTGCCCAAAAAATAACAGAAATCTTTAAGAAAAAAAATTTTGAGTTCACTTCTAACCAAAGGTAATTTAAAACACGAGGGTGTTGAAGATAGACAAAGCCAGACTGTCAAATCCATCAATGAAGTGGAAGACTGTCATTGTTTCCAGTGGCCTCCTCAGCTGTTCTTCCTCTCCTCTGGATTTCTCCGTGCCAGAGGGTGCCAGGGTGTGGTTCTTGGCCCTGTTCTGTCTCTCATCTTTTTCTTGGTATCCCATCCGGCCTTGTGGCTCATTCCTTCACATTCCTATTTCAGCCTAGCTTTCTCATTTTCAAATATCCAACTGCCTACCCGGCCCCTCCACGTGAAAGAGAAAACCTCAAGCTCCTCGGGCCCCAGGTTGAGCCCCACCCCTGATCCTGATGCCCCAGTGGCTGGCCTTCCTTATCATAGTTAATAGCAGATCCATCCTTCTGATCCTCAGGGCCAAATCTCTGGACTCACCTTTGACACCTACCTAAATCCCACCCCCATCTGGTCACCTGGGACATCCTACAGGCTCTGCGAAAGCCTGGATTATTTTAGAAGCCGCCTTATTATTCTTCCAGCCTTCCCCTGTCCTCCCACAATCCATTCTCAACCCAGCAGCCACAGTGGTCCTTTGAACTGTAAGCCAGGCCATGTTCCTACTCTGCTCAGAAGCCCTCAGTGGCTTTTCCCAGTTTCCTCAGCATCAAAGTCAAAGTCCCTAAAATGGTTTCTAAGAACCTGTGTGATTGGCCCTCTGACCGCTTCCCCCTTCCTCAGTCTGCTCCAGCCACACTGGCCTCCTTGCCATTTCTCAAAATACCGGGCACACTCTTAGGGATTTGCAATGGCTGTTTCCTCTCTGCCCACAATGCTCCTTCCCAGACAGCCACATGGCTAAATCCCTCACCAATTCTGAAACTTTTGTCTCAAATGTCACCTCTTACAGGAGGCCCACCCTGACCACTTTTTTAGAATTGCAAACCCCACCCCACCACATGCATCATGCCACTTGCTCAGTTCTTCCATTTCTTTCCCCATAACACTTAACCACCTTCTGGCATATTATATAATGTACTTACTTGTTTTGTGTCTGTTTCTCCCTGAAAGAATGTAAACCCTATAGGGCAGGAATCTTTGTTTTAATCACTGGCACATAGTCATCAAGGGGATTGAATGAAAAAATAGCTCTCGCTTGTTCGCAGTTATTTTCATATAACTAGTAATTCAAGACTACTCCATGTGCTCCTCTGCAAAATTCAGTAGAGATTTATTGAAGAGATGCTACCAAGTCACGCTGGGCTCCTGGGTTCTGGGGTCTGTAGAGTATGTTTTACTATAAAACTCAAAGTCTTCCAGCCAAGAGGGGGAAAAAAGTGCTACCAAGAAACCAAAGAAAGGGCATTCTCTACGCTTCTTGCTGATGATTTAAGAAAACAAAAGGACGACAACCAATACCAAGGAGGACAGCCACATCCAAAAGAATGAATTTGGACCCTTACTTAACAGCTTGTACAAAAATTAACTCAAATGGATTAAAAATATAAATGGTAATGCTAAAACCCTAAAACTCTTAGAAGATATACGGGTAAGTTTGGTGACCTTGGATGAGACAACGGTTTCCTAGATATGACACCAAAAGTACAGGCAACAAAAGAGAAAAACAGATTGGACTTAATCAGAATAAAAACTTTTGTGCTTCTCAAGAAGGTGAAAAACCCACAGAATGGGAGGGAATGTTTGCAAGTCATAGATGTGATAAGGGATTTGTACTCAGAGTATAGAAAGAACTCTTGCAACTCAACAACAGGACAAATAGCCCAGTTAAAAATAGGCAAAGGATTTGAATAGACGTGTCTCCAAAGAAGATGTACTCATTAGGCAATAAGCATTTGAAACCGTGCACAAAAACATTAGTCTTTAGAGAAGACCACAATGAGATAACACTTTACCCACAAATATGACTGTATTCAAAGTGGAAAATGACGTGTTGGCAAGGGTGTAGACGAACTAGGTCCTCATACACTGCTGGTGGAAATATAAAATAGTGCAGCCCATTGGACAACAGTCTGGCAGTTCCTCAGTCAGTTGAATACAGTTACCATATGATACAGTAACTCCTCCCCTAGGTATAAACCCCCAAGAAATGAAAACATAAGTTCAAACAAATACAGATACATGAAAGTTCATA
>CM052890.1:20911852-20947486 GCA_028534135.1 Potos flavus
TGTGGAATTTCAGGAGTAGAGATCTCTTGGGGTTCTTAGCCTTTTTGGAGATTTAGTACTCTTTTGAGAATGTGATAAAAAGTCTGGATCCTCACTCCAGGGCCTTCTTAAGGCCCTCCTTAAAACTTCTCGATCTGGTGATTTGAGGAGAAGAAAACGTGACCTTTCCCAACGGAGGGAACAAAAGAAACCTTTCCTCAAAACTGCTCTTTCCTGGCTCTGCCAGAGCACAAAGCACTTTCCTGCTGAATATGTTTTCAAAGGTTTAAAAGCCTCCTCTTGCGTTCGGGGACGTGCTTCCTCCCACTCCTGTCTCCCGAAATGGCAGCCCTGCAGGGCTGTGACAGAACACGATGGGTCCTTTGATCCGGGATCGTGTAGGAAGACGACGGGCTCCCGGGCCCGGCAAGGGCAAAGAAAGGTCCTGGGCTTCATGGAGCCCACCTGCGGCCACCAGAGGGCACCCTCGCCCTGAGTTCCGAGTCTGGCCCCCCCCTCCCCCGCCCCCCCGCAGGCTGCCCTGCTGGTCACCTCCAGAATGTCACAGGGACGACGGCCGGTGAGCAAGGCGAGGTCATTGCTTCGTGTTATGATAATCAGGCCCCAATAGTCCCACCTCCTGATCGCTGCTGAATGGAAATGGATTGTCACATTTGCACACTGTAAGAGGCGGAGGGCTTAGCTGGCTGTTCCAGTCTGCACTGGTCCAGACTTGAGAGCATCCTTATCAAGGAGGATGCATTTCTTTTTTAAGAAAGGGGGAGAGGAAAACACAGGGAAGAAACATTAGTCTCTGTCCAGGGGCACCACGTGGAGAAACCAGCTTCGAGCATCAAGCAACCCAAGGGCCGCATTGAATATTTATTTATTCATTAGTTCAGGCTGCTCCCTGACACACCTTGCTCACACATACCTTCGTCCAATTCACAGGATTGGCCCTTTTCCTGAGGAAGGCCATTTGCCCTTCTAACCCACTTATCTCATAAGTGACGTCATCCCACACCCTCTCCCTTATCTCTCCATACTTCAGCTTCTCGCCCTGGTACTGCATTCTATCATCATCTGGTTGCTACGTGCCTTCCTACCATCTGTCCCACATAGTGTGACCTTGTTAGAGGCAGGGGCTGTTCCCACCCCTCACTGGCCCTCAGCCAATGTCGGATAAACTAATTTTAGCTTAAAAAAAAACAACCCATGTGAACTCATAAAATGAAACAAAATGAATTGACACAAGTAATCACGAGTCATGACAAGCCTCCTGATCCCCACATGAACACAGCCAGAAACTGTAGGGGGACCCGATCCCGAGGAGGGGAAAGGATTCACTGGAGGCAGAACAAAGGAGATCGAAGTTAACTGGCTTCACCGCAGGGGAGCAGCAGGCAGGACCTCGGAGGAGAGGCTGTCCGCAAGGAGGAGGTGGGGGGCTGTCGTTAAGGGGGGAAGTGAGGAGGTATGGGGATGTAAGGAACTCTCCTCTTTTGGTGCCTGCGCCTGGTTGTAAGGAGCCCATTGGTCAGCAAAGGATATTTGGAGGTGGGTCACCTACTGAGCCTGTTTGCTTTCAGCCTAGTGGTCACTGTGGGCAGTTGGACCTTACATGGTTTTCCATTGCTCAAGCCTGTTGCCTAAAAGCAGCCTTTACAGAAACTTCTGGATAAAAGTATGAAGTTGGGAAGGAGGGTCAACCTTGGAGTGTCCTTCAGTCCTCTTGTCCATCTGCATCCCAGACCCGGCGTGAGCCTGGCAAACATTTAACTTGCGGCCATGTCTCAACTCTTCTTCCTCAAAATGCCTTTTATTTATTGCTGCTGTATTTTGGGGTTTTTTGTTGTTGTTGGTTTTATGAGAATTTCCCTTCATGACACTTTCTTCCTTTTTTAAAATCTCAATTCTATTTCTAGGGTTATACAGAATTTTCTAATTCTTATTCCTGGAATACGTAACTGGGCATGTGTATCAGAATCAACTTTTGAGATTAAAAAAAAAAATCTGTGGTTGCTCCTGCTCCACCCAGTCCTACTGAAACAGAGGCTACATGGCTGGCCTAAGGGATGAATATGTTTTAAAAACTCACATGGATCTCTGATGTGCAGGCCTGGCTAAGAATCAGTGGTTTCATTCCCCCAGGGCTTTATTTTAAATCTGCCCCCAAAATGGATGCTTATCCCCTGCTTTACATTTTATTTTTCTGGGCAAACTCAGGATTTCCATTCTGTTCCATTCTCTTCCTGCACTATTTTCTGTTAAGATGTGACTCTTAACAGACTCTTAACAGATATGACTCCAGTTTTCTCCAGCCCATTCAGGGCCATGACAGTTGGAAACATGTTCCAGACCAAGTTGTCTTCATGGGTTGGAAACAGTGGTGAAGAGCAGTGCTCCCTGTTCTGCTGGGGGTAGGGGGGGTGGGGGTGGGGGGAGTGGCAGGGAGAGCAGCCTTCGTGTGATATTTTCCATGCTTAGCTTCCAACTGGCTTTATTGAAACAATGAAAAAAATTGTGTGGATATGCCACCTGTTGCACTTGCTTGCTGATGCTCTGTGTATTTATGTTTAAATAAGACACGGTTATGCAAAGAGTAATTATCTCAATCTTTTGATTTTAAGGGAGCATATTATTCTAAGTCCTGTGGAATAGAAAAATTTTAGAATGTGAATTTCACAGTCCTTTTTTATAGCATTTAGAAGAGACACAAAACTTCCCACCTTTGGTGTAATAGGAAGTATTAATTCTGCTAAATGAAAAACCCAGAGGTTTTCTTCAGGTAGGGTTTGATCCAGGAGCTCAAACCAAAAATGTGGCTTCTCTCTCTCCTCTCTTCTTTGCACAGTGTCAATATTAGGCTCACAATGACCACTCCCCCCCATGGCCCTCCTTGTGTGTGACAGCAGAATCAGGGCAGCACTTCCATGCATCACCTCCTAACACTCCTCCATCCACAAGAAAGGTGAGGCTCTCTTCCTCTAGCTTCTGCAGAAGAGAGGAAATTTTGATTTCCCAGAATCCACAGCGCATACCCCTCCCCCACCCCTAGACTCATTTTTCTCCAATCAGGTCACATTCCCCACCGTCAACCAATTACTGTGGGCCCAGGCGATTGCAGTGCTCTCATCGACCAGACTTAGTCACATGGTTGCTCCTGAACCAAGTGGAGTGGAGACAACTCCACCCAAGCCACATGAGCCAAGAGTGGGGTGAGGGTGGTTCCCACAAAGGAAGCCAGAGTTCCCTCACCAGGAGGAGGGAGAACAGATGTTGGGCAGGGAAAAGGACCAGATGTTCCCTGAGGCCTGGCGGTCCTGATGCAGACAAAAGCTAAGTGGTTGTAAATGGGGCATTGGGTTCAGGATGGACTGTTGCAGGGAAGACTGACACGGGGGAGGGCGGAGGACATTACTACAGGGCTCCCCTTGAGGGTGGATGAGGACCTGGGTGAGGGCTTCGTGGTGACAGGCAGCATAGCACGATGGGCTGCACCACCTGGGCTGACCGCGTCAAGACCACCTCTCCAGAAGAGAAGCAGGGCCAATTTTATGTGTTCAGTGGACTGGGCCACATAGTGCCCAGACATTTGGCCATATATTATTCTGGGTGTCTCTGTGAGGGTGTTTTTGGTTGAGATTCACATTCCAATGGGTAGACTGAGTAGAGCAGGTTGCTCTCCTAAATGTGGGTGGGCCTCGTTCCAGTCAGCTGAAGGCCTGGCTAAAATATAAAGTCTGACTTTCCCAAAAGGAGGAGGGGACTCCTTCTGCCTGACTGCTGGACTGGGACATTAGTCTTTTCCTGACTCAGGACTTGAACTGAAACATTGGCTCTTTGGTCTTTTGCAGACTGGAGCTATACCGTTGACTCTCCTGGGTCTCCAGCTTGCTGACTAGATCTTGGGACTTAACAGCCTCCATACTCATGTGAGTCTCTTTTTCTATATATGCCAATCTTCTTAGTTCTGTTTCTCCGGAGAACCCTGAATAATACAGGACCCAAAGGAAAGATGAGTCAATGGTGAGTTTCAGGCTGAACGACTAGGAAGACTCTCAAAATATAGGACAGAAATAAGGAAATCAAATCAAGGGAAGTGGTAGGTTTGGGGAGAAGAAATTTTTTTTCTTTTCATTCGGAAACACTTATTTAATGTCTACCCTGTACCAGATGGAGGGCCAGCCACTGGGGATTTAAAAATCCACCCAGTTGACTACACCTTGATTCTCTCTTCAGCCTCACTTTAAATATTGAATTAATCTTAAGATCTGTAAATTTACCTCCCTGAATTGCCTTTAAATCCATTTCTTTGGCAGGTAGAGAGGGCTTCCATTGGGATCACCATTCCCCCCCACCCCCACCCCCGCCATCCTTTTAGATCCACAACATTTTTTTCACTCAGGGTTCAGGAGGACCATGGACATAAGCGAGGTCTTCAAAGAGCTTTTGTGTGTGGAATCAGAAAAGGGAAAGTCGCTGGCATTGATCAAAGCACCAGGACATAAAGTATATTTTGCAATTCCACGTTACTTAAGGTGATAGGAAGGGTGTTGCTAACAATGTTAAATGTTTGTTGTGGGGTGAGATAGTGTCTGAAGAAAAATTATCTGCAATGATTCTGTAAAATGCCATTTGTCGAAACAGGGCCCAGAGTAGAAGAAAGATGGGTGGGGGGTCAGAGGGCATCTCCAGAGAGAGAGGAAAAAGACGCCCATCCTAGGGGACAGCTGAGCCTGAAAGTCTTCATACTTCATACTTTATCCCCCTCTAAGGGAAGGGAACTTGAAGAGCCACAGCAACGAGGGACAGCTTGGACCACCCTGCCTCCTTGGACTTCTGCGAGGCATTGTATTTATCCACCCATTTCCATGGGAGCCCAGGGGAGGCGCTCAGGCTGTTAAATCATCTTCGATGAGGTGGGGTGGGGGGTTGTCCATTCTCCAGGGCAAGAATCCAACAGCAGGAAGCCTTCCCCGCCTTCCCCCTTTCCTTCCTTTTGTTCTGGATGAACGGAGGTAAAAGAGGGAATAAATCACTTTACAAGAGACTCTGCTTTTGGTATTGATTTCTAAGCAGGCTCGAGCAAAGCCAGAGAGTATTTGGAAGTTGTATCAGATTTTAAAAAATTCAAACCCATGCCATTTTCCCCGCATTCTCACCTCTTCACAAGTATTGGCCACCATCATCTCTTACCTGATGCCACAGTCTCCAGGTTGGGCTCTATGCAGCTAGCATTGTCTCCCTCCACATTGCAATGGGATGTGACTACATTTGGGCTGGTAAAATATAAGCAGAAGTTCTTAGGTGGGACTTCTGGGAAAGCTGCTTAGGAATGGGGCAGACAGCTAAAACCGGCCTTTTTTGCCTTCCTCCAAATCTTGCTTCCATCTGGGATGTGGATACAATGGCTGGAACTCCAGCGTCCATTCTGAAGACAGAGTTCCACGTGTGCGAAATGCCATGTGTACAGAAATATTCGCTGCAGCATTATTCATAATAGCAAAAAATTGTAACCAATCTCAGTACCTGCTAGGAGGAGACCAGCCAAACAACTTGAGCCAAACAACTTGAGCCAAACAAATTGAGCCACACCAGGGATTACTCTGCAGCCATTAAGAAGAATGAGGTAGCTCTATTTGTTGTAATATGGAGACATCTCCAAGACTTACTATAATGGGAGTAAACTAAGATGCAGAACAGAGTATGTAAGTATAGCTCAAATCTGAGCTAAACCACTTCACTAGACTGATGAGGTGGTGGGCCAGGGCTCAGGAAACTATGGCCAGGCGGCTAAATCTAGCTATTATTGTGAATCAGTTTTTATTGAAACACAGCCCTGTCCTTCATTTACATGTCTATGGTTACTTAACCCCTACAAAGACAGACTTTAATACCTGCAACAGAATCCTTTTGGCCCACCAAACCTAAATTATTTACGTACTGGCCCTTTACAGAAAGCATCTATGACTCCTGATCTAGGCCTTGCTCTCATTATGTCTAAAACGGTTTGACAGAAACATGCCTTCGTTCACAGAAATTGTAAGAATTATGGAACACAATGAGCATAAAAACTACTTAGCATTTATAGTAAACCCCTCCATGAACAAAGGTAATCATTATGCCTTTGTCACTAAATCTTACTCTCTTTTCTTCCAATAGAAACTTCCCTGTAGCTCTTTGATGAATATAATTTTTTTTTTGGCAGATCCAAGTAAATTGCTTTAGATATTAAAGAATAGTTTCCAAATCTAGTGAGTGAGTGTGTGTGTGTGTGTGTGTGTGTGTGAGTGAGGGTAGGAAACCAATATTTGTCAAGCCTCTACTATGCGCCAGGTGTGGGATAGATGCTTTCCATGTGCTACTTCACTAAAGTCTTTTTTTTTTTTAAAGATTTTGTTTATTTGTCAGAGAGAGAGAGAGCACAAGCACGCAGAGTGGCAGGCAGAGGCAGAGGGGGAAGCAGTCTCCCTGTGGAGCAAGGAGCCCGATGTGGGACTCGATCCCAGGACCCTGGGATCATGACCTGAGCCGAAGGCAGCTGCTTAACCAACTGAGCCACCCAGGCGTCCCTTCACTGAAGTCTTATTACCCAGGAAAGGACTCCTGGAGCTCAGAAAGAAGGGATGCGTAGTCAGTGACACCATTAGTAAGTCTGAGCTGGGACTCAAATCCGATGGTGCTTCTCCCTAAAGCACATGGTCTTTCCATGAGAGAAGCAGCTCACTGCTGAGCTGTGTCCACTTCCAGGCACGGTCTTGGACCACTGCACACCCCACCTGTGGTTTGCCCACGACAGTCCTGGTCAATGCCTATTGTCCAACTTACTTATCCGTGGCAGCCATTTTTCCCTCTCAAGCGTGAGTTTGGACAATATGGTTCCCACTGTAAAGTATGAGCCTTCAGATATCAGCTCAGTGAGGGCCGAGATCTTTGTTTGGTTTACTGAGTGTTCTCAGCACCTAGAACAGAGTACGGCACACAGTAGGTGGTCAGTAAGTGTGTGTTCAATCAATGGAATGTTGAGTGAATTCTCAGTAACCCACACAGGTAGCTGCCAGGTGAACAGGAGCCACACAGTGGGAAGAGGACTGTTTTGTTAAAATAACTCTGAACATGCCTGGATACCTGGCTCTTGGTCCCTCTGTGTGGTTACAGCAAACTGTGCCTCGTTTGGATTTGGGGGATTTTAGTGACACAAATTGAACACCCACTTCATACCAGATATGGTCCAGGTTGGGCATCCCAGATGAACGAGTGAGTATTCAAGGCCACCTAAAGAACAGAGGCCCCGGGGCGAAGGGACCCTTCATGCAGGGTCAGAAATTAAACACATGAAATTGAGCCCTGGGTGGCTTTGCCAAAGAAAAGCGAGGTAGATTATGTGCTCAGCACAGCCCTGACATGAAGGCAGGGCTGATAATCCATCCCTTTTATTCACACAGTATGTCGTGGGCCACTTCCAGCTGCAGAAGAAAGCCTGACCTTTGGAGAGGGGCTATAAAAAAACAGCCGCATTCGCTCCTTTCCCCACAATGCACCTTTCACAAAGGAAGACAAGTGAAGGATCTCTGTGTTCAAGTGAAAGGTACACAAAGGCAACTTGGCATTTTGTCAACCCGATGGCTAGAGCATGGAGCGGCAAGCAAGATTCTGCTTAGACGGGGACAGCCTGATGTGGCCAGGCGAGAGCCGGACGGTGGAGCTGCCAGCAGAGAGGGACATTCTTGCCCTCCAGCCCTCCAGCCCCGTCAGGCTGGGGCCAGGGGCGGTTTAGGAAGCTGCCTGAGAGCTCCAGAGCCAGGAGTCCAAGATCACCGACAAAGCTAACACTCAAGGGCTTAGAAATCACATCTACATTTGCGATGGGCTCAAACCAGTAGGGTGAAGGGTGTCCTACCCTCCAGCGAGAAGATTCCACGCTCAATTGACTACAACATCCCAGAGGATGATGTTGCCAAAGGTTCCAGACAAAGTGAGTGGCCTGTTGGTTCTCCCCGTCCCTTGCAGCGTAGGGTTGGGATGGGGAGGTTCCAGAATCAGCAGGAATGGTGAAAAGGCCCCTAGTATCAAAGATACCCTTGAAATAATTTCTTAAGTTCCTAGAATATACAACCATGTACCATCCCTATACATCTAGTTTATTCTTTTTCAGGGCCGGAACAGATCACTGCATTTCTCTGGTTGAGCTCAGTAAGTTGTTTCTTGGGACCGTATTGAAGGGAAATAGCAATCTTTGAATACTAGCTGCACCCAGCAGGTGGGAACTGGATAGAGTAAGGTGAGGAGCAGATTGTCAGCGTTCATCTCGCACTTAACCATGAGCCATGTGCTCGATAGAGTCAGCGGTAGACGGGTGGCTTTCCAGGAACGAATGTTTATATTGTGACTCTCATATCCACCCCCCACTCTCTCTTTCTCTCTCCGCATTCCCTGCTCTCCCATCTTTCTGCCATAGCACAGGCACATCTTTCTAGCATTCGTGCGTTCAGGAAAGTTCTCCCATCTTGGTGCAGGTTTCTCTTCTCCCCAACTTTCATGGGCCGATAAAATAAATTCAGCAAATATTTATTTATTGGGTGATTCTTGTGCCAGGCTCTGAGGTGATAATGGGGGCACCAAGCAGATCAAAACCCTGCCCACATTCCAGTGGCAGAGGTAGGTGAGTTGGGACTCTGACCTAGGATCGCCCACTTGTCATTTTGTTAAGTTAGGACTTAA
Organism: Potos flavus; assembly: GCA_028534135.1. NCBI lineage: Eukaryota > Metazoa > Chordata > Mammalia > Carnivora > Procyonidae > Potos > Potos flavus. The sequence goes on from CM052890.1 coordinate 20,920,556, forward strand.
GGAGAGAAACGAATCTCCCATGATCATCACTGTTATCAATTTCTCTTTGGAAGAAAATGGTTGCTTTAACATCCAACAGAGCGAAAGGACATACTCTTATTATTTTTTTTGAGATTTTATTTATTTATTTGAGAGAGAGAGAGTGTGTGCAAGTAAGGGGAGGAGCAGAAGGAGAGGGAGAGAGACAAGCAGACTCCACACTGAGCTTGACTTGGGGCTCAGTTTCACCACCCTGAGATCATGACCTGAGCCGAAATCAAGAGTCGGACGCTCAACTGACCGAGCCACCCAGGCGCCCCTCTTATTATATTTTTAAGGCTTTTATTTTTGAAGTAATCTCTATACGCAATGTGGGGCTCGAACTTACAGCCCCCGAGATGCATGCTCCCCCGACTGAGCCAGCCAGGCGCCCTGGGCATACGCTTAAAACGATAGATTTTTCTCAATGATTATATTTGAACCTTATCGTGTGCAAATTTCAGTTGTTGGGATTCAGCTACATAAACAAAACCGCTTTGGGTGTGAGAGAGAACACTTTAAAGAGCATAGACAATTTCGCTCACGCCTTTACTTCAAGAGCTGGCTTCCCGTTGTCTCCCATTTCCATGCCTTACAACGGCTCCCTCGCCAGGCTGAATGCCTGAAGATACGTATTATTCATACAAAGTGGCCCAGAACTCAAACCAACTCATCAGGTGCTCAACCGGATGGTTTCAGTGCTGGAGAAAAATCGGCCGGTGCTGGTCAACGAGAGACAGAATATCAGTGTCCAAAACAGCAACGTCCTAGATAGATTTTCAAATGTATTTTTTTCTTTCAACATCATGTTGAAAAAAATGTTCAAGCAGATAGAGAAATCAAACAAACTGTACAGAGGATGCCCATCTACCCACCGTTTAGAGTCTACCCTGAATGTTTAACCTGACCTGCTTCCTCATGTCTGTCCATTCATCCACCTCTCTCTCCACCCATCATTCCAGCTCACGTTTTGATTCGTTTCAAAGGCAACAGCTGAGGCTGGGACACATCGCCCCGAAACACTTTAGCAAGTACATCACTCACTAGAATCCAATTTGCGTTTATGATTTTTTTGAGGTAAAACTGAGATGCAGTGAAAGGCACAGGCCTGAAGTAGACTGACTATTCAATGAGTTTTGACAGATATGTAATCCAAATCCCTATGCTGATCTATCAAGGATAATTTGAGCGAAATACAATTTTCTTTTGCTATGTGCTGCCTTTGAAATGTCCCTACCCTGTAAGAAGAGACTCCATCGTAAATTGAGCTTTATGAAAAATTCTCGTCACATGTCTTATTTTGCTCTTTTGCCCCAGACCCTGGAAAACGTCATCAGAGGCCCATTTGGAAACAATTGACTCAAGGCAGTTTAGGGGGTAGTTCAAGTTATCAGCATACAAAGCTTGGGTTCGAATCCCAGCTCTGCCAGCTTCTGGCTCTATGAATTAGGGCAAAGTAGGTACCCTGCCTGTATGCCTCAGTTTCCCCATCTACAAAATAAAGATAGAACCTGCCTCATAAGGTTGTTCTGTATGGTGAAGGCTGAATTAGTTAAATTACATACAGAGCTTAATTAGAACATTGCCCGCCAAGCAGCAAACACTCAGGACACACTGACCCTTGTCACCACATCAGTAGCAGGAGACAGAGAGGAGGAGGTCTCATATCTGACTCATTAACTTTGTAGGCAGTGGCTTTCTGAACTCAGTGATTTTATGTTCCTCTCGGTTCTGAGTCTCTCTGGCTGCATTGGCCCTCCAGCCAGAAATTTAATCACTGTCAAAATTCTTACCATGACATCACCAGACAATGTCAGTGGGAAGTCTGTGTCCATAAAATGACTCAAACTAGAACTGGAGCAGGTGGGGGATCGGTTTCTTATTCTCTAATTGGGTTGGGTTTTAGTGTAAATCTCATGGCCTTGAATTTAATATTGCACCATTGTATTGGCACCAAATTGCATTACGACGCATTAGCTTTCTCTTGGCCCTTCATCCCCACCAGACCGAAGCTTGCCTCTGACTGATGTTGGTTTCATTATTCAGGACTCTTAAATAAACAGTGTCTTTGAAAACAGAGATCAGGGAAGGACACTTGCCAGTCGAAAACTCTTTATCAATATAGGGATACTTTGCTGGACTGCTGAAATAAGATTCGTTCTTTCGTTCGGGCAGCCATTCAACAATTAGTAATTGAGTGTGTACGAGACAGTTATGGTCCCTGTTCGCAAAAACTCTTACAATATATTTAGAAATACAAACATTTATTCAGTAATCACACAAATAATGAATCACAATTAGGACAGAACTGGTCCAACAGCAGCCTTTGGAGCAGATACTGTTGGTTGCCTGCTACGGCAAAGGCTGATAATCGTCCCCTGATATTTTCTTCCTTTCTTTTCCATAGTAATAAAACACTTATTTCAGCAGGATACATGCTATCCAGGATAAGACTACATTTCCCAGCCTCCTTTGCTGTTCTGTGTGTGTATGGCCATGTATGATTCTGGGACCAATTCCAGTGTGTAGAAGGGGTTTCTCCCACATCACCAAGCAATTCTCCAACATCAGCTGCAGTTCACCTCAAATCTGACACTATGTATCTGAAGACAGAGTCGATGTCACAGGTTAAAGGCTCAGTCCCACAAGATGGCCCCTCACCACCTCACTCTAGGTGCCATCCACAAGGCTAGGTTGTCTGACCAATTGGAGGTTCTATAGGTTAGAGGTTCCAACACCCTACCCTCGTCTGGCCTTGGGTTTGATTAATTTGCTAGAGTGGCTCACAGAACAGAGGTGGAAGGTATGGGTCAAGGTATTGAGAAAGGGTGGTGGTGGCGGGGGCGTGTGTTCCACGTGCTCTCCAGGCACCATTCTTCCCCCATCTGCACGTGTTCCTCAACTGGAAGCTCTCCAAACCCCAAGCTTTTGGATTTTTATGGAGGTTTCATGACATAGGGGTGATTGAGTAATTCATTGGCCATTGGTGATTGATTCATCCCCCAGCCCCTCTCCTAATCTCTGGAGGTCATGGGGGTGAGACTAAAAGTTCTCAACCTCCTAATCACTTGGTTGTTGATTGGCAACCACTCTCATCCTTAGGTGTGCTGGGAAGCCACCTCATTAACATAACAAGAGACACCTTGATTGCTTTCTTCACTTAGGACATTCCAAAGGTTTTAGTTGCTCTATGCCAGGAATGGGCCTATATATATATATTTCTTTCTCTTTTTTTTTAAGATTGATTTTATTTATTTATTTATTTAAGAGCAAGGGAGCAAGCATAGGTGGAGCGAAGGGCAGAGGGAGAGAGAAGCAGACTCCCTGCTGAGAAGAGAGCACGATGCAGGGCTTCATCCCAGGACCCTGAGATTATGACCTGAGCCGAAGGCAGACGCTTAACTGACTGAACCACCCAGGTACCCCGACCATGTGTATATATATCTTATTCTAAATCACAACATCCTATCAGGTGACTAAGTTATGGCCAATGCAGTGTTGGCAATTCCCTGTCCTGCCCTTCTTTTGTCCTTTTACTTCTTCCCTTGGGGTTCGCATCCCCAGTAACACATTCATATGCAAGCCATACTAGGTTCTGTTTTCCAGGAAATGGGGCTAAAATGCCTTCTCACCTCATGCCACCACCACCCCTGCATCAGGGTTGCCAGGAAAAGGCACACTCACATGACCTCAGACCCCAGCGGGGATTATTATAAGGATCCGAGGCAAAGAGGCCATGGCACTCACTCAAACAGGAATGAGGTCTGGAATGTCATCCAGGCACATGGTGGCTTTAGTGCCCCAACATCGACTCGGACACTCACCATTCTTGGATCAGCTGCTTGTTCCTACCCTCCCCTGACCTGCCATGGTATCTATTTCCTCGAGATCTTGACGAATTCTGTGGCTTCTGCTTAATTCTGAATCCTGCTTCCTCTCGGCTCCTCTGTCCCATTCAGAATCCCCAAGGGAAAAGATGGGTTTGAGTGACTGAGTCACCATCTAGTATTGGGTGGCGTTATCAGCAAAGCCGTGTGGCAGGCTCCTTTGTTGCTGGCCGTCCTGGTGCAGTCACTTGTGAGTAAATATTTAGAAACATACACATCAATTTGACATTGCCGTGAAGTGTGACTGATGGGCTTGTCTCTCTGAATAGAGCATAGGCCAGCGTGGGTGTTCTGAGTTTGCCTGTGAGATGAGCTATGTGACAGTCATGCATTGGAGAACCAACGGGAAACTTTTAAAGAAACAGCAATAGATCATTTATCATATACAGTTTGAGGCCACTGAGAAAGCTGCAGGAAAGGACTCTGCACCCACCTTCCAGAAAACATTCCTAAGCCATACAGCAGAACTTGGCCATCACAGGAGCCGCTGCCTATGGAATCAAGACCCAGCCGTGGGTGGCAGAACCACCCACCTTTGCCACCAGCCATACTAGCAAAGTGGGCATCTTGGGTGGCCTCTGTCCCTGTGCCAGAGAATCTAAGAATGTGTTCAGCTTTCCAGCCCCAGATGCAGAAGAAACCTTGCTGGAGAAGGCTGGAATGGACGGCCCGTGAATGCCATAGTTCGCCAACTCCAGACTCCCGAAACAACAGGACTCACATCCCGCTCCCCACGACTGTCACGTGGCGCGTTCCATTGCCGTCACCCCAAATGGCCGCCCTGCATTTCTGCGGCTCAAAATCTTATTCATTCAACAAATCTCTGAAGTGCCGAGCATGGCATTGGGGGTTGGGGATACCAAGCTGAATCTGGCAAAGTCCCTGCTTCCAAGAACTTCATCACCTGGTTAGGGACATAGACACATAAATTGACCTGCCTTGCCAAGATGCCCCCCTTCTGTGCTGTAAAACCCTTTACGAAAGGGAGTGAAGTGGCAGGTTTAAGCACTCAGCTCTGGGGTCGGGTTTGCCAGCTGTGTGACTTGGAATAAGTTACTCACCCTCTCTTAGCCTCACTTTTCCCATATGCGAAAGGGCATTGATAACAGCACCTACCTCACTGGGCTTGTCCTGAATATTCGAGGAGATGCTGCTCTGGAAGGGCTGGGTACAGGAGGTGCATGGTATCATCAAACATAATGTCCTTTCCCATCCTTCAAGGCCTGATCATACGTCTCATCCCCATCCCCATGAGCCTTCCCCAAGCCTCCCGTGAGAAATGAGTCACCTCAGCCTTCTTTTTTCCTCTCATCGGTGTTGTCATTCTTCCTCCATAGGGGGACACACCTCTGGCATATCAGAAATGCCGGAAGGACCATGTGTATATATTTGCTGATCTATTAAAAAAAAAAAAAAGCAGGAGTGGCCCTTATCAAATATTAAACATTAAAGGATATTTTTAAGGAAATAATTATCAAAAGTCACTGAAAGGGTGGCAGTTTTCTGAATCCACCCATACTGTGTAGATAGAGCACCCTGACTGTTTTCCTTGGCATTCCTCTCTGCCTGGCACAAGGTGAGAACCCACAGAGGTGTGTGATAAATTAATAATAAGCGATCTTGTGTTTGTTCTGACACATACAGGAGATTTTCCAAGGGCAAAGTTCTGAGGCTTGTTCCTTGAACTCTTTGGAGGAAATGAGCTATGGAAACCGATTATAGGCAGGAAAAACAGTACCAGTGATGCATCATTTGCTCAGTGTAGTGGGGTGAATCGTGGCCCACTGTGAGATAATAGAAAATATATATATTAGTCTCTGCGCCTGGTTCCTGGCACAGAACTTCTAAAACCCTTGTAATTTCCTAGGTGATAACAGCATTAGGAGCATCTTTTGTTCTAATGAGGTGACTCTGGGGGGCGGGCTCCTAGATGGCTCCAGGGTGGGGTCTGGTCATCAGGAAGACCAAGCCATGATTAGAAGCTTGGTATTTTCAGCAGCCCCACCACTTCTCCAGAGAGGGGAAAGGGGATAAAATTGAGTTAATAATGGATCATGCCTGGGGCGCCCGGGTGGCTCAGTCAGTTAAGCATCTGCCTTCGGCTCAGGTCATAATCTCCAGGTCCTGGGATCGAGCCCCGAGTCAGGCTCCCTGCTCAGTGGGGAACCTGCTTCTCCCTCTTCCTCTGCCTGCCACTCCCCCTGCTTGTGCTCTCTCTGTTAAATAAATAAAATATTAAAAAATAATAATTAGTCGTGCCCACGTGAGAAAGCCTCCGTAAAATCTCAATAGTACTAGGAGGGTGACCTGACACCCTGTGAAAAAGGGGGACATCCCAACTCCATACAGACAGAAGTACCTTTATCATGTCCTCTAATAAACTGGGAGACATGCCCCCCTGAATTCTGTGAGCTATTTTAGCAAGCTAATCAAACTTGAGGAGGGGGTTGTAGGAACCTCCAATGTGTACTCAAGTTGGACAGAATAGTGGGTCATCTGGGGAGACCTGCTACTTGTGATTGGCATCTGAAGTGTGGGGACAGTCTCGTGGGACTGAGCTCTTAACCTGTGGGATCTGATACCATCTCCAGGGAGATAGTGTCAGAATAGAGTTAAATTATAGGACACCCAGCTGGTATGACAGAGAATTGTTTCTTGTAGAGGGAAAACCTCCCCACATTTGATGGCCAGAAGTGTCAGAAGTCGGGTTTGCAGTGTGAGTAGCAAAGGAGACACATAGAAGGAAAATTGAGCCTCTTCCAATAAGCCCCCTCCCCAAAAAAGATATGTCCCCGTCCTAACCCTTGGAACCTATGAATGTGACCTTATTTGGGGAAGAGAATCTTTGCAGACGTAATTAAGTTAAGGATCTCCAGATGAAATCACTAGGATTGCATCCAGTGAGAAGTGTCCTTCCAAGAGACAGAAAAAGAAAAGATACAGACACAGAGGAGGAGCCTATAGGAAGAGAGAGGCAGAGATTAGAGCAAAGTGATGTGGCCACAAGCCAAAGAAGGCCTGGGGCCGCCACAAGCTGGACCAGGCAAGGAAGGGTCCTCCCCTAAAGCCTTCTGAGGGAGCACAGCCCTGTTGCTTCTCTCCCTGTGAGAGAATACATTTCTGTGGTTTTAAGCCCCCCGGCTTGTGGTTCTTTGTTACGGCAGCCCCAGGAAATGAATACAGTTGCTTTGGGTCTATAATAGCAGACCCAAGTAGTCAGAGCAGAGACTGTAGGGCCTGAAATATTTATTCTCTGGCCTTTTACAAAAAACGTTTTACAAAAAACGTGAGGGAGAATTGGCCTTCTTTGTATGGCTGAAGACAGCACACCACCATTTCCACTAGGGAGAGCATGTTACTCCGTTAAATTCCCCACTCTCCTTCATAGATTATAGGGGAGATTGAAGTAAAGTGAGATTAAGAGATTTATCCCCAAATGGTGGCCACCTGTTGTTTTTGCTTGCCAAAACATCCCCCTTCTTCTAGCGTAGCCCTGTGACTTTCCAGGAAGGACACCCCTCCCGTAATCCCCATAGTTTGGGCAGGGCTCCCCCAACCTCCAACTGTGTTAGTCAGCTGGGCCTCCATATACCATAGACTGGATGGCTTAAGCAACAGAAATTTATTTTCCCACAGTTGTGGAGACTGGAGAGCCCAAGGTCAAGGTGCAGGGGGTCCGGTTTCTGGTGCAAGCTCTCTCCCTGGCCAACAGATGGTCACCTTCTTGCTGTGTCCTCACAAGGTCTTTCCTTGGTGTCTGTGTGTATGTATAGAGAGAGGCCTCTCTGTCTTTCCCTCTTCTTGTGTTTTGTTTTGTTTTTTTTTTGTAAGATTTATTTATTTGAGGGAGAGAGAGAGACAGAGAGTCAACATGCAGGGGGAGGGGCAGAGGGAGAGAATCTCCAAGCAGATTCCCCACTGAGCACAGAGCCCCACTTGGGGTGCATTCTCAGGACCTGTGAGATCATGAACTGAGCAAACCCAAGAGTCGGAGCTCAATCCACTGAGCCACCCACAAGACCTTCCTCTTCTTATAATGACACCAGTCCTGCTGTGTTAGGGCCCATCCTTATAACCTCATTTATCCTTAATGACCACGGAAAAGCTGTTTCCAAATATAGTCACATTAGGGATTAGGGTTTCAATATATGAATTTTGAGGGGACACAACTCAGTCTAGGCCAGGTTTATCAGTGCTTTCTCTAACTTGGCCACTATTTATTTATTTTAATGAAAAAAAATTTTATTTATTTGCCAGAGAAAGAGCCCAAGCACAAGCAGTGGGGGGAGGGGCAGGCTACCCACTGAGCAAGGAGCCCAGATACGGGACTCAGTCCCAGGACCCTGGGATCATGACCTGAGCAGAAGGAAGACGCTTAAATGACCTAGCCACCCAGACATTCCTATTTTATTTTTTTGTAAGATTTTATTTATTTGAGAGGGAGCAGGAGCAGAGGAGGAGGGGCAGAGAGAGAGGGAGAAGCAGACTTCCCACTGAGCACGGAGCCCATTTATTTAAAAAAATTGTTTTAAATATTTTATTTATTTGACAGAGAGAGAGAGAGATCGCAAGTAGGCAGAGAGGCAGGCAGAGAGAGAGGGGGAAGCAGGCTCCCTGCTGAGCAGAGATCCCAATTCGGGTCTCGATCCCAGGACCCTGAGACCAGGACCTGAGCCGAAGGCAGAGGCTTTAACCCACTGAGCCGCCCAGGCACCCCTAAAAAAATTTTTTTGAGTAAATTCTATCCCCAACATGGGGCTCAAATTCACGATTCCGAGATCAAGAGTCACATGCTCTACCAACCAAGTCAGCTAGGTACCCCTAACTTGGTCACTTTTAGAGTATTTCTCAAGACTTTCTTTAGGAATGGCATTTGGTATAATTTTCAGGCAAGCACAGCTCTCTTTTCCTCTGCACCGAGGCTAATATGAGGAGGTGAGGCTAGAGCAGCCAGGGGCATATGGAGAAGGCCCAGCAGAGAGTGCCCCCAGCCCAGGAAAAAGCAGAGTTAAGAAGGAGTTGGGGAGTACCTAGATCCAACTGTACCAAAGCAGGCTTCCCTGAGCGTCTCACTTAATATGACACAGTAAGTTATTTTTTAGATGTGTTTCTGTCACTTGCAAGCCAAAGAGCCTGGACTAGTAGACCATGAGCCCTAGCTAATAGCTAAGAGTAGTGGGATCTGAAAGCCGGTCTCCTTAGCTCTAAGAGGCTCAACCCAAGACTTCCTGGGAGTCATCCCGATGCTTTACTCCGGAGCCACCCTCTGCATCCTGAGTCCCAGAGGGCAACTGAGTTCTGACATTTTTAATGCATTCATCTTTGCTCTCCTTAAATGGTGTTGGGGGGGTGCAATGAGCATAAATAAAGATAATTATTTCAATAAATCTAGTTCAACTAAACAAATCCAGATTATTTCAGGGAGTGCGCCCCCTGTCATGAAATGAAACAAAGCTTCCCGAGGACTGAGGTCCTAGTGCAGGTCCTAGTGCAGGTCCTGACAAAGGAGACGGACAAATTCCCAGCAGCTGAGGAAGGGACTCCCTGGCCCCCCTTCCGGAGTCGTGGCCCCTGGCTTCTCTGGATCTAGATGCCTGTATTCAAGGCACAGCTCTGCTAAAGCCGTGTGACCCTGGGCAAGTCCCCCGACCCGTCCCCGTTTCCCCCCCCATGCCCCAGTTTCCTCATCTGAAAAATGGGGGAAATAATAGTGTACATTTCAGAGGATTGACAAGAGGAGTGGGTATGTGTAAGGTGATTAGCACAGCACTGGCACACAGTAAGTCCTCTGTAAAAGCTGAAATTGTTATCCCCAAGGCTGGCTCCTCCTGGTTCAGCCCTCAGTGAGCCTCCAGCTTTCATGGGACAACCCCCACCTTTTCATTCCCTCACACAGTTTTTTTTCTTTTTCTTTCACAGCATTTTCTTTCTTTCTTTTTTTTTTTTAAAGATTTTATTTATTCATTTGACAGAGAGAGAGATCACAAGTAGGCAGGGAGGCAGGCAGAGAGAGAGGGGAAGCAGTCTCCCTGCTGAGCAGAGAGCCAGATGCGGGGCTCGGTCCCAGGACCCCGAGATCATGACCTGAGCCGAAGGCAGAGGCTTTAACCCACTGAGCCACCCAGGCGCCCTCACAGCATTTTCTGCTACGGGATCCTTTCTCTTTCGGTTTCCTTTTTTAGAAAGGCTGTAAGCTTTCGAAGGACAGAGACTTCCGCTCATCTTGGCCACTGCTGTTTCCCCAGCTCCTAGCCTACCGCCTGGCACGTAGTAGGTGCTCAGTAAATAGTGGTTTGACTAAGGGACGGCAGCACAGTGGCAGCGGCTACTTCCGTGCCAGAGCCTGCCACGCCACCAGCGCCACGACTTGCTTGGCTGGGGGCGGGGACGGACACGCTGCTTGTGAGCCCTTTTCTCCCGCTTTTCAACTTCCCCGTGTAACTTTATGTGAGCTCCACTCCAGAGGCTCCCAGGACGAGGCCACCGCCCCGGAATCAGGGCCTTCCCGGCTCTGCCTTCGGGGAGGGGAGAGGGGGGTTGGCCCTCGAGAAGCCAGTTCCAGGCGCGTCCTGAAGTCCCTCCCGCCGCCCAGCGTCGCTTTAAGGCGGAGGCCGGGGAGAGGGCCACGCCACCCGCCGGCTCCGCGCAAGGCTCCAGACGTCGGCATTTCCTCCCCGCTAGCTGGCGCGGGCTCCTCTCCCCTCGGAAGAGGAAACTCCTGGGGCCGAGTAACGGGAACAAGCGCGGAGGAGAGCGGGACGGAGCGCCGAGGGGGAGCCCGGGAGTGCCGCCCAGGGTAGGAAGCGAGCCGGGCCGGGTCAGAAGCTGGCCGCGGGCAGCGAGCCGGGGCGCCGGGCGGGGAGGACCGCCGGGCGGGACGGAGCGTGCAGCCGGCGCAGGGCGCGGCCCGGGGCCCGGGAGTGCAGGGCGGGCCGCAGCTGGAAGGAAAACTTGAGCTGGGAGAGGAGGCCGAGCTGGAGGGCGCCTTCCCCCGGCCCTGCGAGGGGGGAACCGCCGCGGAGGCGAAGGAGACCCGGACCGCGGGGCTGCCGGGGCGCTGTACGCATGCTGGGCCGGGGGCGCCGCCGGGGCTCGCGCCCTGGGCTGCAAGGCCGCCGCTGCCCCGGGCGCCAGGTATGTCGGTGCACTACACCCTCAATCTGCGCGTCTTCTGGCCCCTGGTGACTGGCCTCTGCACTGCCCTTGTGTGCCTCTACCATGTCCTCCGGGGAAGCGGGGGCTCCCGGGCCGAGCCCCCCGACGGTGCGGACGGCGGCTTCCCGCTGCTCAAGGTGGCCGTCCTGCTCCTCCTTGGCTACATCCTCCTGCGCTGTCGCCACGCCGTTAGGCAGCGCTTCCTGCCAGGGTCTCCTCGCCTGGGGAGCCACTCCACCTTCTCTCCTGGACACTTCCGAGAGCCGAGTCTTAGCATCTTGCTGGAGAGTTACTACGAGCACGAGGTGCGCCTATCCCCGCACGTGCTGGGCCACAGCAAGGCGCACGTGAGCCGAATTGTGGGCGAGCTGGTGCGGGCTGGCCGCGCCCGGGGGTCCCCCGGCCCCATCCCCGGCGGGGCGCTGGCCTTGGGCTTCCGTGGAGACTTCATCCAGGTGGGCAGCGCCTACGAGCAGCATAAAATCCGGCGGCCCGACGGCTTCGACGTCCTGGTGCCGCTGCGTCTCCCGCCGCTGGTGGCGCTGGAGCCGCGGAGCCTGGGCGCAGAGCCCGCGCTGGCCCCAGCCTTCCACGGCTGCTTCGTGTGCGCCCTCAAGGCGCCGCCAGGGGCCTCCGGGAGCCAGTGGCTCCGGGACTGCAAACCCTTCGCCGACGGCTTCTGCGTGGATGTGCTTGGGCGGCGTCACCTCTCTGCCCCGCTGGTGCTGCGCTGGTTCCAAGCGCACCTGCAGCGCTCCCTGGCCACCGTGCGGTACAGTCTGGAGGGGCGTTGTCGGGTCAGCCTGACCCCGGGCGGCCTGGAGCAGCCTCCGACCCTGCACATCCTGCCCTGCCGCACCGACTATGGCTGCTGCCGCCTTTCGATGGCAGTGCGTCTCATCCCCGCTGTGCATCTGGGGGATGGCGTTTTCCTCGTGGCACCACCACCGTCACCCTCACCCGTCGGGTCTCTGTCCGAGCTCCCGGGAGGCCTGCGCACAGATGCACTGTGGGGTGTGAACACAGCTCGGCAGGAGCAGAAGCTGCTGAGCTGGCTGCAGGAACGGGCCCCTCCAGGTGCCTGCTACCTCAAGTGCCTGCAGTTGCTTAAAGCTCTGCGAGACCTGGGCGCCCGCGGGCTGGACCCGACGGCCGCTACCCAGTGGGGACGCATCCTGTCCTCCTATATGCTCAAGACAGTGCTGCTGGCGGTGCTGCTGCGTGAGGGGGCTCCTGCTCAAGGCTGGGACGAGGCACACCTGTGTGAGCGGTTGGAAGAATTAGTGCAGTTCCTTAGGGACTGCCTGCTGCGACGCCATACGCTCTTCCACTGCGTCCTGGGCCCTGGTGGGGCAGCTGCCGAGGTGGGCCCTCTGCCCAAGGTACTGCGTGAGGCTGCCCCAGTTGACCTCCTGGCTCCATTAGACAGGCAAGCCCGGGAACTTGCCGCCTCGCGGTTGCTGTCCACCTGGCGAAGGCTGCCCCAACTTCTCCGGGTCTACGGGGGTCCTCGCTACCTTGACAGGTGCCCCCCACCCCGGAGTCAGCGTGCACAGGGGTTCCCTGAAGATCAACCATAAACCTGGACAGTGCCCTCACCTGGCCTAATGCTCCTAAAGCCTCTTCCACCAGATGGGGTGGGGATGGCAATGAAACCAGTTTCATGCAAGGAAATGAGGTGCCAAAGGTGTTTGGAAAATTCGGAGGGTGACATTTGCTGGCTTATATGTCCCCCCTGGCCCCACAATCCAGTATAGCTATGACATCTTCTTCACACCCCCCAGCGTATCCCGGGCAAGCTACAGAAAGACCTCCAACACCAGCAGCTAAGAGTTGTTTCAAACGTTGGTTTGTGTGGAATGATTCTGTAGAAGGATCCAGCTTTTAGGGAAGCCCCATGAAGGAAGCAAGAAACTAGCTGCAGAGAAAGTGCCCTCTGTCAGTGTTTGAGACACAGATCTCTGGCCCCCAAATTTAAAGAAGCTAATGTTTTATTTTTGTTTCTTGCTGTAACTACTTGCTCCATCCCGGGTTCCTGATTTGTCTTTTAAAAAGTCTGAATCTTTATCTACAACTGGAATTGAAGTTCTATTCTAGGGGCTAATGTTCTGAGAAACACCGTTTACACTCTTCAAATTAATACTGATGTGTTTTTTAAGTGGTGCCATCACGGGTGTTTGACAGGATTGCAAAGAATTAAGTCACGTGTTGAGAGCCAGTCAAGAGTTGGTTAGAGAAACTTCCAGAGCAAATAGCACTTTATTTTGATCACTCCTTTCATTTGGTGGTAATTGCCACTGCCAAGCATTGTATCGGAAAGGGAGGCCAGTTACATTTATTATTAAGAAATGTGCAGTCTTAAAAAGCAAGGTTGCTTAACATCCCACCCTGGGATACGTACCAGTCCACACCCATTCATGGAGAGCCCACCTTGAGCCAGGCACTGTGCAAAGTAGCAAAAGATCCATGTTTAGGACCACACTGGCGAGCAGGGAAAACACCTCGGGTTTTGAGAAAGATACATTTCAGTCTTTGTCTATCCAGGTGACGCACCAGAGCTTACTGCTGGCTGGAGACAAAAACATTTTGTTGTTGCTGTTGTTTGAAGCCTTTTGAACAAACTCCTCTGCATGGAAATTTCTTTCTGAGTTTCATGAGATAATACGCAAAAGCCTGTCTTAGTGCCTAGCATGTAGTTAGCTCTCTCGGTCAGTGCTCAGTGATGGTTAGTGGTTACCATGTTTTCCTCCCATTGCCCTGGCAGCCTTCAAGTGGTCCTAAGGCCAACTTGGAGGAGCGGTTGACTGGGCTCAGGTCTTGTACGGCATTTCCCATAGAATTCAGTATCTTGGGCTCTGTGCTACCTGACCACCAACTAGCAGTCATCGGAGGAGAGCGAGGGAGGGGTAGGGGAGGGTTGACGGCTCTTGCCAGCAGTCTGCTTTTTTTCTCTTTGGACATAAATATCCCCAACTCACTTTAGGTTTAGTTTAGGTTCAGAAGAGTCCATCATCTGCTTGCCTAATAGAAAATGCAGCCAGTCCCATCCAGTGTTAGACTTTGGGACTTTGTAATTTTTTTGACAAAGACATGTATTTCCTTAGACTCTTAAAGGTAAAACTTGGAAGACAGAAATAGCCACCTGAATAGGTCCATTGTTTAACTTCTGAGTTATTTTGAGGGAATTCTTTAAACTTTCTTTAGGGGACCTACTTGGCCACTGCAGGAAATCATTGTGAATAAATGATTTGCAGGGAATCCTCATGGGAGCTGCAGACACTTAGATCTTTGCAACCTTGGACTGTAAGAGAAACAGTTGCAAATGTCGTGCTTTCTCTTTGAGGTTGTTCTGGGGACAGTTCCTCTTGATATCACAAAGGTCATTCCCTGCTTTTAAGGTCAGTGTTAGGTCATAAGGTACTGAGTTTAGCAAAGGGGTCAGTCTACCAGCTTCCTGCAAAGATATAAACTGCATAATGTTTCTTAAAATTACTTTTTAAAACAGATGCAGAGTAAGTAGATCTTTATATATATATATTTATAATGTTTCCATATCAGCCCCAATTCCCCCTGTAGTCATTAAGTCTACTGCAGTGGGGAATAGCAAGGCTGTTGGAGGGATTATAAAGCTTTAAAAGCTAAACTTTCCAAATGTCTCTAGTTTAGAGTTGATAGGTTCCTTTTTTTTTTTTTTTAATCTTACTAGTCTTTTGAAGTTTAAATCTGGTAACATTTTGTTCTTGTAGTGTTTTGTTATTTTTATTTTCAGGTTAATTACCCAAAGCCTCATCCATCCTCAAGATTTTTAAATTTTATTATTTTTTAATTAATGGGGCATTGTGTTTGTGAATTGTTAAAATATTAATGTTTTATTTAAGTGCCATGCTGAGCGATAGTTCTCTGTACATGGCAACCAAAACCTAGAGATTTCGATCAATTTTGATCAATGTTTAATGATCCCAAACATGTACTGTGTACAAATGAAATAATATGCCATTTTAGCCAGGTGTGATGGTTGCCCGAGGCACTTAAATTAAGCTCAATTCTGTCCTTTATCAGGGCTCCGTCATCTCCTTGATCTGAAATGTACACATTTTTGGTGTATACTTGGTACTAGAGATTCACATATGCAAAGATTCTTATACAAGAAGCCTCAATATTGCTCATGGTAAAAAAAAAAAAATAAAAATAAGATTAACTGTCCAGCCAGTGCCCGAAGAAAAGTTTTGGGGAGGACGACTCAGCCATTTTGCCCGAAGACACCCTTCAGTAACTCCCACTGACCAGTCTTGAGAGCCATCCTGGAAGGCTCGTCTTTGTGGGCTGAGAAAAGGAGTTTTTTTTTTTTTTTTGCAAGAGGAAATGGAAGAAGCTATAAGAAGGAAGACCAGAAGCAAGGGAACCAAGAGAAATCTGAGGAATTCAGGAGGGAGGCCTAAAGAGGGAAGTAAAGGAAGAGACGAGGAGAAGGGGAACTCCGGGGGGAAATCACATGAGGGTGTAAGAGGTTTGGGTAGGAAACACATTTTTAGGTATGTGCTATTTCAAACCGGGGGTCGCAAACTCAGCAGCCTGCAGAAGCAAGGCGGGGAGATCAGTATGGGAAGGGGTGGGTGGGTGGTGGGGACTGTGCCCCTCTGACATACGGCAGTCATTGGTCAGCTGTGTGCTGGGAAAACGGTAGGGAGCTGCCGGAAATCAGGATTTTTTTTTTAAAGTGAAACTTTCTCAATTTTAAACAAAATCATTTTAAATTGTCCCAAACACCATGTGGGCCAAACAGAACATTTGCTTGAGCCTGGGGCCACCAGTCTGCGACCCCTGCCAAACACGGTTAACCCTCCAAGTATGTATAAGGTTATATTTATTGTTCTGGAGATGTTGTTATACATAGTTGGGGGTGTGATATTCCGAGTCCTTATTTCTCAGAGCTAAGCTTTATTGTAGAATCAAACCAAAAAAAAAAAAAAAAAAAAAAAAAAAAAAAATTAACAGGGCCACAGATAACACTTAACTCACCATTCCCGGAAAGACCCTCGACCTCAGACCTGTTCTTGTCCAGCTACACAGCCTCCAACCAAACCACTGGGGGCCAGTTCTTGGCATTTCCTTCCTGGTGAGTCGGGGCTAAACTCCTCGGCTGTGTCTCAGAGTTCACAGATGAGTAATCAGGAAGGATTGCAGAATAACTTGTTTCTTTTTTATTTGTATTTTGTTTATTTTTAAATTAATCATTTTTTTTTTTTTTAGTAGTATCCCAGACTGTGGCTTAGCAGTGATGGTAGGTGACCTTGGACCCCAGAAAACCAGGGCTGAGTCTTCAGGCCAAGCTTCTTAGGCTTGTTACCATTCCCATCACCAAGAACACTGTTGGCGCCCACCAAAACTGACATCCTGGCATTCGGAAGGGGTGAACCTAATACGCGTGCTTCCAAAGCATCTCTTTTAACTTCATGGAATAAGTCACTCTTTTTGTAAAATGTGGCCTCTGAACTCGGTGAAGAAGACTTAACTTATCCCTACCTACATGGAGGAAGGCTATTACCTCCATCCCCAGTAGTGAGGGAAATGAACCTCATTAACATTTCCAGTGATCCTTGAGAGGGAAAAAAGTTCAGTGTTATCATTTTGGTGTTTGTTAATTTTTTTTTTTTTAAACACACGTCTGTTACTTAGACACTACTGTTTGTTTTCTTTTATACCTACATAGCACATGATTTGATGGGAATTTAGCAAGTATAAGTTGGGAGAGGGTGAAGATAATACGCAATCATCTATACAGAGAGAATAGCCTAAAAAAACTATATGTAATCTGGCTTTTGAACTATCAGGTATTCGGGAAGATTTAAGCACCTTTTGCTTTAAAAAAAATTGTGCCTTAATTCAGTGACTTGACTTTAAAACATTCCTCTTGTTTTATTGTTATTTTAAATGTGTATTCTGACCCCCAACTGTGTATTATGATGTAGTCCGTAGGCTGCAGTCATAGTATATGGTTTGTTCCAATAACAGAGACCAAAGGGTTAATCAAATATGATCCCGCTGCTACAGTTGTGTGATTAAAAGGAGTTTTAGATCACACCACATTTCCGTGGCCCAAACACTTGAGGCCAGCCATTTGTTTTCTATTTCAGGTTGGAGTAAATTTGCACTTATAATCTTTTGAATTTTTGGGGGGGGGCTTGTTCTTTTATACTTTGCTTTGTTAATAAAGGAACTTGTAGAAAACTCTGGACTGAATGTCAGATTTGGGGAGGGCTCTCCTCTTTCTGAAGGGCAGCCTGTGGGTGCCCTGGCTTATGATTCCTTACACAGGCTCACTCGCTTTCAGCACTTGGGTGTCTGGGAGTCTTTTCCCACTCAGCAAGGCTAGAATAATTGTATACAGTTGGCGCTGCACACAGATGGGCAAGGATGTTAATTCATAGCTCTGTAGGTTTGCAACCCAGCGTCCTACCTTCAAGTCTTTTTCCTTGCCTAGAACCTTCTGCCTGGCTCCCCCCCACACACCCCGTAACACAATTCAAGTCTTGGCCTGTGGCTCATTTATTGCTCAAGAGTTCTGCTCAGAAATCTCTTACGCCCTCGGGCCCTCTCCAAATGGTAAACATTTGCTAATAGTGAAAAACCACGGGGCTTAGTGAAAGATGGAATCTTGGAGATGATGCAGGACTCCTTGAAGTCTTGGAGCCAGGTGAAAGTTGAGAGAACCTGCAGCCACAGGCTGATGAAACAGAAGTTGTGTAGGATCCTCGCCCGGGGCAGAGGCGGTGGGTGTGTTTTGCTCAGTTACCAACAAGTAGCTGGTGAGTGGTTATTGTCCCCCGTGTTGAGGACGCATGCAGAAGTGACCCAGACAGAAGGGGCCTCCCTCTCAGGAGCTCGCAAGCTCATTGTGAGAGGTAGGCAATTCCGTTGTTGCCATGCAGTGTGGTGGGTGGTGGTGAGGAAGGGCTGTGGAAACACAGAAGAGGGGCACCTCATGGGGTTCGGGAATTTCAGGGAGGGCTGCCTGGAAGAAGCGACATTTACGTTGAGATCTAGAGGCCGGTAAGAATTCGCTAAGTGGAGGGAGTTGGGCAGGAGAGCAATGTATCAAGGACAGAGATGAACAGAGCATTTCAATTTGGCTGGAAAGTTGGGCAGGAGGGAGGAGGCTCCAGCAGCAATGGATGAGGTGGGAGAGGGAAGAAGGTGTCAGGATACAGGGGTCGTGAAGCCAGAGTTTCTCAAACTGGAGTGTGCAAACCACCTGAGATTCTGCTTTCCTACCAAGCTCCCACGTGATGGTGACGCTGCAGGCTCCAGAGGCCACACTTTTGATCACAGGGCTGGACACCCTGATAAAGGTTTGGACTGATCCTAGAAATACTGGTGAACCACTTAGGCAAGAAATGGCAGCAGGGTCACCGTTGAGTTTGGATCACTCTGGCTGCAAGGTGGAGGAGAATGGATTAAGCAAGGGTTGGCAATGTATTTATTTATATAAATAAAATTTTTACAGCCATGCCTGTTTGTTTATATACTATCCCTGGCTCAAGTCAACCCACACTGGCAGAGCTGAATAACTGTAATACAATCCTGCAAACATTTACTCTCTGGCCCTTTATAGAAAAAAAAAATCGGCTGGAAGTAATCAGACTGGGAAGTCTTCAGATGCTGCAGCGGTCCAGGCCTGGGCAGGGGGCCTAAGCGAGGGACAGAGAAACAAGTTGCCCTAAAGACAGAATAGAGTCCTGGCTAGGGCCAATGCTTTGACACCAAGAGATTTGTCTTCAAGTCTTGTGTCCTGCATCTCTCATCCACATGTCTCTCTGCCAATTACCTAATCCTCTCGCAACCTTGATTCCCTCATCTGTAAGGTGGGGTTCATAGTAGAACCTCCCTCGTAGGAGTGAGCGAGGATTTAGTGGGATCGTGTTCCATGTATTAAGCACCAGAAACGGGTAGTCAGTGTAGAAGTAATTACTGGAATGGAAGTTTGATTTAGTCCACATCTCCAATCTCTTGCTCATTCCGTTTCCACTACAGGGTGATTTCCCTTTTGTCCACACAACCATCTCTCTAGCTACTCCAATTTTGTTCATCTCTTTCCTTGATGTCCACAGTAGTCCACTCAAGGAAAGGCTCTCGCTCCAGGTACGATGGTGGACTGATGACAAAAATGGCCCCTATCCTCCTTCTCTTCCTGCACCGATGCCTTCGCAGTCTCCCCCATCAGGAAGAGGAGGCTTCTCACCTACCCCGGAAACTAAAGTGACTCTGTGACTTTCTTTAGTCAATAGAATGTGGCAGAAGGGATGTTGCGTGAGTTCCTGGCCTGGGATTCAAGAGGCCTTGTCTGCCTCTGACTGATCTCTTCCAAGCCTTTTGTCACGGTGTGACTAAATAGCTTGCTGGAGGATGAGGGACCATGTGGCCCTGTCAACCCTGTCACCAAAGCGGATAGCCAGCCACCTGTGAGACGCGGGAATGAAGCCATCCCACACCGACCTGACAACAAATGGACTGAAACGCCTGCAGAAGCCCAGCCAAGGCCCAGGTTAGCGGAAGCATTAAGTGGGCCCATTGCCTCAGAGACATAAGACATTGTTTTAAGCCACTGAGTTAGTGGTAGTTGGTGGCTCAGCGATAGCTTAACTGATGTGGAGGCTTAAAAAAACCGACCTAGGGGCACCTGGGTGGCTCAGTGGGTTAAAGCCTCTGCCTTCGGCTCAGGTCATGAGCTCAGGGTCCTGGGATCGAGCCCGGCATCGGGCTCTCTGCTCAGCGGGGAGCCTGCTTCTCTCTCTCTCTGCCTACTTATGATCTCTCTCTCTCTCTGTCAAATAAATAAATAAAATCTTAAAAAAAAAAACAAAACCGACCTAGCATCCCTGGGCTGCCACGGGGTACACATAGGCCGTCCTTGACTTCTGTACGTTTGACTTTGAAAGGGCCAGACTTAGATCCGAGTGCGGGCAGCACTTGCCCGCAGGAATCCAGATTTCCCTCACGAGCTGCCGCAGCGGGCTGTCAGCCTTCCTTCGGGTGGCTGAGTTGGGCAAACGTCACCCTCTTTACGCCGTGTGTGTACACCGTTGTTGGACCGTGTTCCCGCACTTGCCCTTATCTTCTAAAACCAAACAGAGGCTGGGAAAACAAAAGTGCCAATTCAGGTGACAACATGCCCCAGGTCTCAAAGGTAATACAATGAAGACACTGATTCCACGTGCCCACAGTGGCCAAGCTTCAGTGGCGGTCGAATGCTGGCTCCCGGCCGCTGAGCTGCTGGGCGGCGTGTTCAGTTGTAAAGGAAGAGAAGAACAGCCATGATGTACGAAACTGTATCCGTTAGGAATACACTATAGGAAACCTATAGTGACTTAAACAAATAGCGGCTTATTTTTGTGCATCCGCGGGAGCCTGGAGGTGGGCAGCCAGCAGCTCGGGGGATGAATCAGGGGACCCAGGCATCTTTCTGCTCCGCCATTTCTACTTGTCATTGCAAGATCCCGCAGTTGCTACTACAGGTCCGGACTTCGTGTCAGGCCAGGGGAAGAGAGAATGGATTAGGGAACGCGGCAGATTTCTCCTTTCATCTCATTGGCTAGGGTGGTGTCACGTGACCACTCCTGGCTGCAAGGGACGCTGGGAAAGAAAGCCTGGTTCCCGGCATGAAGCAGCGCTGGTTGGCGGCATGCAGCAGCACTGAGCAAAATAGGAAAGAAGAGTAGATTATTAGAGGGTAAGTAAGATTCTGCCACAGAAATGCTAACAACAAATAGAAGAGGATGTCAAAGAAGTAATTAGGTGTGCCTGGGTAACTGAGTTGGTTAAGTGTCTGCCTTTTGCTCCGGTAGTGATCTCCGCGTCCTGGGATCAGCCCCACATCCGGCTCCCAGCTCAATGCGGAGCCTGCTTCTCTCTCTCCCTCTACTCCTCCCCGCACTCGTGCTCTCTCTCTCTCAAATACATAAAATCTTAAAGTAATTAGGGAATATATAATTCCATAATAATATGGTTTGTACTTGCCTAAGTCCTTGAATATAGTAAATGCTTAATAAATATTAGAACGGAAGTCCCAGCTCCACCATTCAGTGGCTGTAATCTTTTGAGCAAGTCAGTTAACTTGTCTGGGCCTTAATTTCCTCATTTGCAAAATAGCGAGGGTGGGGATAATCCTGCCTTTTATAGGTTTGTTAGGAGCATCAAAGACTAATGCATGTGAGATTGAGAAATGCTATCCAAATTTTAGCTGTTGTCTTGGAGTAGTGCTCCAGCTTCTTTGGAACAGTAGGAAGGTGAATCTGTTTCTTTTTCCTTTTTTTTTTTTTTTTAAGATTTTATTTATTTATTTGAGAAGGAGGAGGCAGTTGGGGAGGGGGAGGAGCAAGCAGACTCCAAGTGGAACCACATGTGGGGCTCGATCCCATGACCCTGAGATCATTACCCGAGCTGAACCCAAGAGTCAAATGTCCAACCCACTAAGCCACCTGGTGCCCCAAAGTGAATTCATTTCTTTTCTTTTTAAAAAAAGATTTTATTTATTTATTTATTTGACAGAGAGAAAGATCACAAATAGGCAGAGAGGCAGGCAGAGAGAGAGAGGGGGAAGCAGGCTCCCTGCTGAGCAAAGAGCCTGATGCGGGGCTCGATCCCAGGACCCTGAGATCATGACCCAAGCCGAAGGCAGAGGCTTTCCCACTGAGCCACCCAGGTGCCCCCTGAATTCATTTCTTAAGAGGGAGCAGGTGTCACCCTCAGGCACTCTGCCCAGCACCTCCCAACCACCAAGCTTCCTCCCCTTCAGGCCTGTGAGGGAGCCGCAGTTGTGAATATTTGTTCCCAGGAGGGAGGACATCCAGGGAGAGGATCCACCATCCCCATATCTCTTTCTTCTGAATTATGTCATTTTCTTAGAAGCTTTCTCTCTATTTCATTTCTCAAATGAAATTTCATTTTCATTGCTTGAGTCCTAGCTGGAAAGCTCAAGCTGGTGATTCTCAGTCCTGGCTTTATAACAATCCATGAGGGGGTTTGTAAAATTGTCCACACTCAGTGGGGTGCCTGGGTGGCTTAGTCGGTTAAGTGTGTCTGACTCTTTGATTTCAGCTCAGGTCATGGTTTTAGGGTTGTGAGATTGTGTGATGCAGATCAGGCTTGATTTGATGCCTGCTTGCGATTCTCTCTCTCCCTCTGTTCCCCCACCCCTTGCATGTGGGCTCTCTCGCTCTTTCTCTCTCTCTTTAAAAAAAAAAAAAAAAAAAAAAAATCCCCACTCAGGATTTCACCCTGGCCCAGTAAGGTCAGAAACTCAGGGAATGCAGTCCAGGTATGGGTGCTTTTTACAGCTCCTTGGATGATTCTAGAATGCAGCCAGGGTCGTGAACCATGGGGCCTTTGGTCAGATGGCCCTTAGGTCAGAGAACCTGGAAACACCAGCTGGTATGTGTGAGATATGCTTTGGGGCAGAGACAGACAGCTGAAGGGTGGTGATGAAGGTGAAAATATAGGAGTCCGGGATGGAATTCATCAGCTGAGAGATACAGGGCAAAATATCACTACACACGCATAGGATTTAATCCCACTGGCAGTTCCCCTTTTCCTCAACCCCAAGGAGATGGAAACAGAAAAAATAATAATAATAATTTAGAAAAGGCGTCAGAGTCATCCTGAAACTTCTCAGGAAAAAAAAAAAAAAAGAAAAGCTTCTCTATTCAGAGGCACACTGCCCTTGTTCTTTTTGTCTTCTAGCCTGGCGAGAACACACGTCATATATAGCCTGTCTTTACAAAATGCTGGCTCTTTTCATGAATATTCAATGGTTTTGCCCACACTTTGTCTCAGTCTCCCTCCTCCCCCCACTACCATCTTCGATGCAGTGACTTTGAGCTTGCACTTAAAAAAAATTAAGGTCCATTGAGGCACCTTCCAATAAAGCCAGGAGGGGGGGGTAGGTGGGGGGAATTAGGAGTCCTACTGCGTGCCAGACTCAAACTAAAAGCTTTTAATGACTTTATCTCATCAAAAGATTTTTATCTTCGTGGTTTATTTAATCATTGGTCTCCTTGAATTAGGAGCTAAGCCTCTGATCGGTGACTGTCGATCCTTATCAAAATAAAACCAGTAAGACATATTTCAACCATGGAGAAAAATGGGGTGGCATTTGGAGGTGGGGGTGCCCTCGGGGTCTTACATGGCCAGAAACTGCAGGCTGAAAACACTGCTCTCTGTTTTAAGCAGAGGATTTGTGATGATTGATTATTTTCCTCTGATAAATACCCAGTTTCCAAAAGCAGTCTATTTAGTAGGGATCTTCATTTTCCAAGGATTCAAAATGCATTTGGCTGTCCTATCATTAAACCCCAGACCCTTGAGACCAGCCGAGGAGTCTGAGCCCTTTCCAGAGACACTCCTGCTTGCTGAGTGACCCTGTATTTCCTGCCCCACTGCAATCAGGCAGGGTCAAGCGACTGGTTCCCAGCAACAGGCAGGGAGCACAAGGGGCTTTCACATGATCCTGCAGAGGCCTTAAAGGTTACACGTGAACATGGTGGCATCACAAGATGGAACTGAGTCACTACGAGGAGTTCAGGAGGCTCACATACTGGCCTTTGCGTGAAAGAAAAATAAACCTTTGTGATGTTAGCCTCCCTAACTGAAATGTTGGGATTCTTTGTGACTGCAGAGAAGCTGAGCTGAGCTTACTTGTGCAATAGGACACCGAAGAGGGCTCCTATTATTACCCCTTTTGGGAAGATCCCATTGCAAGCCCTTCATACGCTGTGTTTGTACTAGGTGGGGAGGAAATGCCCTCTCCCAGGACCCCAGGGACATCCCAGTTATGAAGTGCTCCATCTCCATTCACTCATTCAATAAAGAATCACTGAGTGTCAACTCTGTGCCAGAACCGGTGCTGGCCCTGGGGACGGAGTGGTTAGTAAAACAGCCTCCATCTTATTTTTGCCTACAGCTTTCAGTCTGCTGGATGAGACAGACGCTGGACCAAAAAGCATGCCAATTAGAGGTGAGTAACTATTGGAGGTGAATGCTTTGCAGGAAGGAGGTTTCTATGACTCTGTAAATCAGAAGGGACTTTATAGGAGATTAGAAAAGGCTTCCCCGAAATTTTGAAGCCTGGCACCCTATCGGTGAAGGTCTGTCTCCGGGAGTCACCCTGCAGAGCACTTACTAAGTGCAGAGCTCTGCGCCGGGTGCTTGACATACACCATCCCCACTTGACCACTGCAGCAGTCCTAGGAGGTGGTACCACTACTATCCATCCCCACTTTACAGGTGAGGAAACTGAGGCTCAGCAAAATGAGGCCACATGCCCCACATAGTAAGTGTAAACAAGGATTTGAATCCACATCTGCTTGGCTACAACGCTCACACTCGTTTCTGGCAAACCAGAGCCGAGGAGGTTAGTCATGCAGGAAGTCACCCCTCATGAGGCCCACAGTGAGAGATCAAAATGAAACCAGCAGGCAGATGTTTACAAGTTGCCTGGAAAAGCCACCCACCATAGGAGGGGGGTATAGCTTTCTCCCCACTTCCCAAGCTCCTGCTTAAAAGCTCTAGTGTTCCTTTTTCATTTTTACAGTGCCCCCTCCCCCTCTCCCCAGAGGACTGACTTCTCCTTTCAGCAGATGGAAAGGCGTGGGCTGCCGGCCCTACAGTAGCCCAGCCACTGACAGATGATGGCTTCCTTCCAAACTTAACCCAGATGAAAACGATAGGGACATACCAGCTCTTTCTCCTCTTGGCTTTGTACCATGCTTCCCTTTCTCCCCAGAACAGAAGCAGGAAGGCCTGAGGTAGCTGCATGGAAACATTAGCCGATACGAGCCTATTGCTGTCTTATAGAAAGACTAAACTGATTCCGTGTATAGACACATTTACACTCATTCTGACACACACTTCCCACGCAGACGTGCATGTACACATACGCGTGCACAGACATACCCACTCTCAAACTCTAACACAGACACTCGTAGCTAACACTTGAAACACTCACTGTTATCCCAGTTTCTAGGCCTAGACAAATGATTGCTGATTGCCGGTGGGCCAAACCCAGCCTGCCACCTCTTTGTGTAAATAAAGTTTTATTGGAACACAGCCGTGTGCATTCGTGAATGCATTATCCGTGGCTGCTTTGACATGACTCATTGGAGTTGACTGGTTGCCACAGCATCTACACAGCCTGCAAAACCTGAAATATTTACTACCTGGCCCTTTACGTGGGGAAGTTTGCCAACTCCTGTTCTAAGTGCTTCAAAACTCTACAAAGTATGACTGTCGCATAGCTAACCACCCTAAAACTTAATGGCTTAGAAACAGCCACCACCATTATTATATGTTATGATTTTGTGTGCTAACTGAGCTCTGCTGCAGTTAGGCTCCTCGTAATGTCAGCTAGAACCACAGGCCCTTCCAGGAGGGCTCGCTCCTTTAGCGAGCAGTGGGTGCCGCTATGAGCTGTGCACTCAGCAGACACAGGAGACCCATGGCGTGCCTTGGTTTCCCTCCACGTGGCCTCACTTTCTGGCTTTAGCATCTCAGAGCTTGGCCACTGCGTTCCAAGAGGCAGCGTTCCACATTTGCAAATGTAGAGGCACTGCAGATCTTCTAAGGCCCAGATTCCTTCAGTCAGAACAGATCACAAGTCCAGTCCAGGTTCAAGGGGAAGGGACATGGACCCCACCTATCCGTGGCCAGACTGGTAAAGAATTTGCAGCCACCTTTATTTTTTTTAATTTTTTTTATTTTTTAAAGATTTTATTTATTTATTTGACAGAGAGAAAGAGATCACAAGTAGGCAGAGAGGCAGGCAGAGGGAGAGGGGGAAGCAGGCTCCCCGCCAAGCAGAGAGCCCGATGCGGTGCTCGATCCCAGGACCCTGAGATCAGGACCTGAGCCGAAGGCAGAGGCTTAAACCACTGAGACACCCAGGCGCCCCTTGCAGCCACCTTTAATTTACCAGAGTAAATACCTCTTTTCATTTTGGACATAGGGAGACAGCGGCTCAGAATGGTTCATTAACTTGCCCAGCAACACCCAGCTAGGGACACACACAACCTCATACACACTTATTCACCCAAATATGGCCAGGCATGTACTGTCACACATTACACACACACCTATCACGTACACATCCACAGTTCATGTCCTTAAATACAGTGACACTGTCACATCTTTACATCCTCCTAGAGACACCCAAGTCCTCAAGCAAGGTCATGTACACGTGCATGCGTATTAGCACATATTAGCACATATGCACTCACAGATACACACAGACACACACACACACACACCCATGCACCTACTCCACGCCCTCGTATGTAATCACACATATCCACATGCATGAACACACATATGCACACAGCCTGATCCTTCTCCGCTGACCACAGTAATTGGCTCCAGTGACTCCTCGCTTTTGCATGAGGTGCCCTGAGGCCAGAAAGCCCTCCTGCCTTCCTTCTGTCGTGCAAAGTCTCTCTGCACACAAAGAGGCCCACAGGCCCAGGAGCCTGGGTCCTTGGCACCACTGAGAATGGCTGTGGGCGTGAGACCCACATATCTTCGTTGATGTGCAGTGTGAGGAACAGGGAAGTCAAGTTCGTCGCCCAGGGTCACACAACAGGCGCCGCTGAGCTGGCATTGTGCGCTAACCCCCCACCATTCAGTGGGGTTGTGGGGGGCAGGGGGCTCAGGGCTCCTTGACAAATGGATGAGTTGGAACCAACTCATTACTTGTGCAGCAATGATTGTCTGGAAGACACTTGGTGCATTCAGAAGCAGTTTTAGGTTCACAGCAAACTTGATGGGAAGGTACAGAGATTTTCCATCTACCCCCTGCCTCCACACAGGCATGGCCTTCCCCATATCC
>CM052890.1:20953588-20966008 GCA_028534135.1 Potos flavus
TTCCACCTTAAAATTAATCTCCGGTATCTCAGTGTCTTTTATTTTTGTCTAAAATTCAAGTCACGGGTAGTGCTTTGATTTCAAAGGCACTGTTTTAAACTATAACTACATAATATGTCTTGCTCATTTCTACCTATTTTCAAGCAGCTGCATTAACAATTTTTTTACATTACCTCTAAATGTTGCAGGAACAATGAAGTCAATAGAACAGAAAATTTAAAATGCGCATGACATAAAGGAGGATAGCCCAGATTTGTTCAGTTACTCTCACTCATTATTAAATTTAGCTCTGAGCTTTCTGGCGGGCAAAGCAAAAAGGGAAACACGATGCTTCACACAATATTTTGTTTTCTAATCAAAGGAAAATGGCCCATCTTTAGCTGAGATCATTATTTTCTTGTTCTGAAGTTCTGAAAAGGGCCGAACCTCCAACTCCCACTTGGGCAGCAATGGAGTTGACAGGTGGTCAGGATGGTCCTCTGAGAAGGAAAGTAACTTGTCCAAGGTGACACAGCTGGGCAATGCCAGAGCAGGGATTCAAACAGGACAATTTAGACAACCTTAAATATCTTTAACACTTAAATGCCAAGTATACCTGAGGGCCTTTGGTGCACTTGTGAGGGCGAGGATACGTTAAAGTTAACGGAGTATTTGTTTTAGGCTCAATTTGGCCTCCTACGAGCCATATGACTCTAGGTGATTTAAGTCTTTGGACCTCAGTTTCTTCATCTGAAAAATGGGTAGATAATGGCCCCAACGTCAGAGGGTACTGTGAGAACTTAGCGAATTGATGCCTGGGGAGGGTTTAGCGTAGAATCTGGCAAGGGTGGTACCCATCAAAGTCAGCTCTCTATGCCAAGAATCCTTGATGATAAAGAAAATGTGAAATACACACACACACACACACACACACACACACAGAGGAATATTATTCAGCCTTAAAAAAGAAGGAAATCTTGCCATTTGCAACAACGTGAATGGACCTGGTGGGTGTGATGCTAATTGAAATAAGCCAGACACAGAAAGTCAAATACTGCATGATCTCCGTTACACGGGGAATCTGACATAGTCAAACCCATAGAAACAGAGAGTAGAACGAACAGTGGTTGCAGGTGGCTGGGGAAAGGAGAAATGAGGAGATGTTGGTCAACGTGTAAGAGTTTCAGTTATGCAAAATAAGTAAGTCCTGGAGAGCTATTGTCCAGCGTGGGGCCTATTCTAAGCGATATTGTAGCACATAGTTAAGGATCGGCTAAGAGAGATCTTATGTTATATGTTCTTATCATAGAAGGGAAGGAACAGAAGAGATGGGAGGAAGTTTTGGAGGCAATGTGTCAGTTTACGGCATTGATAGTATTGATGGTTTCACCAGTGTATACTTACTTATCTCCAAACACATCAAGCTGCATACATGAAGTATCTCCGGCTTTTGTATATACCTACACGTGTAGCTATATATCTATGTTATAAGGAATCCTTGATGAGGCAGGTATGGCCAGCTCTCCGCCTCAGGTGGGATCAACCCCTCTAACCGCTTTTCACAAGCCTTCCCTGTTCCCAGCCCCACACTCTCTGATTGCCCTGGGGGGCAGAGGGTTGAGGGGAAACAACCAGGACAGGGGCTGGAATTTAATAAATAAGCTCCCTCGGAAATGGCCGGAAGTTCCTAGCTATGAGCTGTCTGCAGTGGTTTTCACCGCAAGCTTCACAGTAATACCTTCTATATTTATTTATATTACATTTCCTGTTTACAAAGCCCTATTGCTAGGAGCCCTCATGTGTTCGCTGGCTGCCTTGCTTCACTTCTCCGGCAGTTCTGTGACGGGGAGGGTTCTCGTCTCCATTTTATAGATGAAGCAAAGAAGGTTCAGAGAGGTTAAGTGACTTCCTTAAGGTCAACCAGCAGAGAAGATTCAGAACCCAGCTCTTCTGGGTCCATGTTCAGGGCTTTCCTCAAACACATGCTGCTGCAAGGCAGCAGTCAATAAAATTGTCTCCAGAAATAGTTAAGAGTCACAGCCAGGAAAAAAGCACATTTTTGTCAAAAAAGATTTTATTTATCTATTTGAGAGAGAGGGAGAGACAGAGTAGGAGCAGTGGGGAGGAGGCAGATGACAGAGGGAGAAGCAGGCTCCCTGCTGAGCAGGGAGTCCAACACGGGACTCGAGCCTAGGACCTTGAGATCATGGCCTGAGCCGAAAGCGATGCTTAACCAACTGAGTCACCCAGGTGCCCCTCAAAACACATTTTGAATTGGCCAAGAGGGATTTGAAAAACCAACACACGTCGAATCCCTGGATTTTCTCCTAATGTGGGTCCTACTTGTCCCTTGTCCCCTGTTCCTTCAGTCTCTGATGAAGCAGAGGACTAGTTCATTCATCATTCATTCATTCATCCATCCATTCATTCATTCACCCACTGTTATGGACTGAATTGTGTTCACCCCCTCAAATTCATGTATTGAAGTCCTACCCCCCACTGTATCAGAATGTGACTGTATTTAGAGGTAGGGCTTTTAAAGAGATAATTAAGGTAAAATGAAATTGTATGGGTTGTGTGACTGGTGTGACTGAGCGTTAAGAGGTTAGGGCCCAGACAGAGGAGGGAGAGAGAAGGTGGTCATCTGCAGCAAAGGAGGGAGACATCAAGAGAAATCCACCCTGCAGCATCTTGATGTTGGACTTCTAGAACTTTGAGAAAGAAATTTCTGTAGGTTAAGCTGCCCAGGGGTGGTATTTTGCTGCAGTAGCCCTTCCAGAAGGACGCACTTATTCCTTTATTCACACTTTCCTGTTCAGCTGGCCTCCTGTAGTTCTGTGGGTAGCTGTCACTGAGCAAGGCTTCCTGATCACTCTCTTTAAAATTGCAACCCTGTTTCCTCTTGCCTCATCCTCTGGTTCCCTCCTCTGCTTCATTGTCCATAGCACTTGTGGCTATCTGGAAATCTAGGTATTTGCTGATTTATGTGTGTGTTGCCTCCCACCCCCACACTGGCATATGTACATGACAGGGGGATTTTTTTTTTTTTTTGGATCTGTTTTGTTCACTCCTGCATCCCTAGCCTCTTGATCAGAGTTAGTGCTCCGTAAGTGTGTCTTGAATGAATGAGATTATGCATACGCTCAACTAGTCAGCAGTAGCTGAGCTCTGACTTAGCACCAGGTGCTGTGCCAGGAGCTGGGATATACTGGGAGACCCGAGTATCTTTCCCCATACTGGCCTGACAGATACTAGATGCTAGGGATCATGTCAGAGTCACTCCTGCACCCTCCACCCTCATCCCACACTTGGCCTGGAGGTGAGAGCTGGACCAGTGCTTGCTGGATGGCTGTGTGTCATGAGAAAGGATCTGACATACTTAACACCCTGGATGGGAGGGTGAATGACCTCACGGTGGGGCCATGATGTGGCAGGTAGTGTATTACTTATTTATAACAAAGTACCGAAGTCTACAAACATAGGAATAGAGGAAGTAACCTCCCTCTCTTTCATTTGATTCAATTGTATCCTCCTGAGTATGAGAAAAAAGGACAGATGGCAGGATCTTTTCAAAGCAGAGATTTGCCCAGAACCCCTAGAACTTCTGGGACCCACAGTGATCCACAACCCCCACCCTCTTGGCTTATCATCCACAGCTTGGGAGGACTTTGAGTTGTTCTTTTATTTTATTATTATTTTTTGAGATTATTTATTTATCTATCTATCTATCTATCTATCTATTTATTTATTTATTTATTTGACAGAGAGCAAGAGAGGGCACACCAGCAGGGGGAATGGGAGAGGAGAAGCAGGCTCCCCGCTGGGCAGGGAGCCCGACATGGGGCTCGATCCCAGGACCCTGGAATCATGACCTGAGCTGAAGGCAGACGCCTGATGACTGAGCCACCCAGGTGCCCCTATTAGTATTATTATTTTAAAGGTAAGATTTCATTTCTTTTTTTTTTTTTTTAAAGATTTTAATTATATATTTGAGAGAGAGAGAGAGGGAGAACATGAGCTGGGGGGAGGGGCAAAGGCAGAGGGAGAAGCAGACTCCCCACTGAGCAGGGAGCCTGATACGGGGCTCGGGCTCCATCCCAGGATCCTGAGATCTTGACCTGAGCCAAAGGCAGGTGCTTAGAATTCTGAGCCACCCAGGTACCCCTGAGTTGTTATTATAGAACTACACGCATTTGTGCTTAATTTTACCCATGGAGTATTTTTACTAAGGTAGATCAGGAGAGGTGAGCAAAGCATGAACGGAGGCATTTTCTGGGGTGCTGGTGATGTTCTGTATCTTGAGAGGGCCTTGGGTTGAACAGCTGGGTTCCTTTGTCAAAACCCATTGAACAGTTTACTTAAAATCTGTGCAAATTACTGTATGTAATTTCACCTCTAAACAAATATTGAACCCTAGGGAATGAATCTTGTTGAAGTATTTAGGAAGACGTGAACTAATAACTGCAACTTTCTTCGAAATGCATCAAACCTCAAGATGGATCAACAGATGGAAACAGATTCACGATAAAGCAGGTACAGTAAAATAGTAATAGTAGAGCCTATGTGATCACTGCAAAATTCTTTAGACTTCCCGATACGTTTGAAAATTTTTATATTAAATTTTGGAGGCAAAAAGCGTCAGCAAAACACTGATTATCTTTTTGGGGAGAAGGGGTTACATAGGTTCCATGAACAAGGCAGTAGGAGGGCTGAGCAAGGGAATGAGCCTGGAGTACCATTTTCAGAATGGTTTCTGCAGTGGTCTGGGATGCTTTTCTTTCTTCTTCTTCTTTAAGTTTATTTGTTTATTATCTTTGGTAATCTCTATACCCAATGTGAAGCTTGAACTCATGACCCTGAGATCCAGAATCACATGTTCTACCAAGTGAGCCAGCCAGGCGGCCCTCATTTCCTTCTTGATAAAAAAGTTGCAACATTGATGCCACATTAATGGATCACATTAATAATCATAGCTATGATTCCCAGTTTATCCCAGTCTGTATCAATCGATAAAGTGGACTGCAGGTACTTTATTTATTTTTTGAGAGAGAAAGAGAGAGTGTGCGCAAGCAGAGGAAGGAGCAGAGGGAGACATTAGGATAGAATCCCGAGCAGGCTCCATGCCCAGCGCAGAGCCCAACACAGGGCTTGATCTCACCACCCTGAGATCAAGACCTGAGCCGAAACCAAGAGTTGGACGCTTAACCAACTTTGCCACCCAGGCATCCTGGATTATAGGTATTTTATTTTATTTTTATTTTTTTAAAAGATTTTATTTGTTTATCTGACAGAGAGAGAGATCACAAGTAGGCAGAGAGGCAGGCAGAGAGAAAGGGGGAAGCAGGCTCCCCGCTGAGCAGAGAGCCCAATGTTGGGCTCGATCCCAGGACCCCGAGATCATGACCTGAGCCGAAGGCAAAGGCTTTAACCCACTGAGCCACCCAGGCGCCCCAATTATAGGTGTTTTAGAGAGCCCTATCATATTTCTACTATTTAAAATTTTTTCTCTTTTGGAATTTGGGGACATATACCACTCATTTACCCACTCAGTCTTTCCTTCTTTTCTTCCTCCTGTTTTTTTCATGAACTCTTTTAATCACTCATCCACATAGAATGTCTCACCATTATAATTAATTAATATCAAATAAGTGAAATGGGCAGTGATGCTTTTCATTTTAATTATCACATGTTAAAATCTACACAGTGTACGTGGTATCATTTTAAATTCTAAAATAAGATTTTTTTTTTAAGATTTTTCTTTTAAATAATCTCGACACCCAATATGGGGCCCAAACTCACAACTCCGAGATCGAGTTGCACGCTCTACCAACTGAGCCAGCCAAGTGCCCCTAAAATAAGATTTACTCATGCTTCTTTATCAATAGTACATCTGGAGAAGCTTGCCAGATTTAGCAAATAAAAATGCAAAACACCCAGGTTGAGTTTGAATTTCAGATGAACGGGTAAATAAATTTTTTTAGTAGAAATATATCCCATGCAACATTTGGGACAGATTTACTCTAAAAAAAGTTGTTTCTCTGAAATTCAAATTTAACAGGGCTTCTCATATTTTATGTGGCTAGCCTACACCTAGACTCACCTCACATATATTACCTGGAAGGCATTAACACTGCTTTTTAAAAATCTTTTTATTTTGGAATATTTTATATCTACACAAAAGTTGCAAAGGTAGTATAGAGAGTTCTCGTATACCCTTCACCTAGTTCCCTGATGTTAATCTTTAACAGAATCATGGTGCGTTCATCAAAACTAAAGAAACTCACTTGGGTACACTAGCATTCACTCAGTTCCAGATTTTATTTGGATTTTACCAAGTTTGCCATGGATGTCCTGTTTCTGTTCCAGGACCCAATCCAGCATACCGCATTGCATTTAATATCTCTGATTTTCTTCTAACATGTCCTCTGTTGGGAGGTCAGGCTGGGTGTGTCTATTTGCCTTTGCTTATAAAAGGGCAATCTCCTGAGATTTTGTAAATGACTATTTCAAGTGTTTGTAGGCTAGCAAAATGTTTGTGGGAAACCCACAGCAAAAAAGAACAAATTCTGAGGCACTGATTACTACCGAACAAGTTTTGCGTTTGTTACCGTCTGAGCCTGCTGATAGGAGAGCATTGCATGCGTACATGTCTTTTTGCACCTGAGCTGAAATGATAGTAGCATTATTTATTGATCAATTACTATGTGCCAGGTATATGACTCTAAGGGGGAGAGAGATCGTCCATTTCTATCTTTCTATCCACTTGCCTAACTCCCATCATAGGTTGGCACCAAAAAAAAAAAAAAAAAAAAAAAGGTGCACCATCAGGCTTGTAGGGCTTATAGGCTGAATAATGTATGAATAAATCAAATGAATGATCATCTCACTTTTCGCCTGGCTTTGGGAAGCACACACTCTGAGTCATATTTAATTCCCACACTCTGAGGCTGAATCCTTTAAAAGATCCTAATTAGATTCTTGGAAGAAATAATACCCATCAGACAAACAAATGACAGGAGTTTGCCTGCGGAGCTAAACTCCAGGCTGGGAAAATGTAATAAGAGGGCCTATCCCTCTGGAGACTAAACAGATAGGAGGAAGAAAGGTCATGCCAATTCAGAGCGGGCATCATGCCCATAAATAGTGTCCTTCAAGGATCAGCGCCCTCTTCGCTGTTAGTCTGAGGAGGAGGAAGGAATCATTTCATGTGATTCTAAGTTATACTTTGTTTCTGACAAATGAAGCTCGAGAGAGTTCTGGATTGTTGACAAGGGTGTTCTACATTCTAAACAGCCATATTATAGGCAATATGGGAACTTTTGGAGCCTTCTCTATTCTGCACTCTGGTGAAGCAACAGCAAAGCTTCCTGGGAAGGCAAAAGACATCTTTGCATTCTTGCCTATTTATCATTCTCCTGTGTGAATACACATGGTTTGTCACAGTATCACAGCCTCTCACAAGGGACCTCAGAATCATTCTAGAACCACCAGCTCAATTTGCAGATGAGGTAATTGGAGAATATGCAGGTTAAATTCAGCACAGTTTAATATCTGTGGCTGGGCAGGCTGCGCACTGCACAACTTTGAGGGTGCTGTTAATGCAGGCTTCACGTGACTAGCAGCCGCTGGGGTTGTGCCTTTGGCTCATCCTCTAAGCTTTTATTGTGAAGAAAAAAATGATCTCTTGTTGCTTTGAATGAAAAATGTGTATAAATTTCAAGTACCTTTCAACAGATTATTTAAAGAAGATTAGCATAGCTTTGCAAAGTATGATCCTCACATTTTTGAAGCATCTCATATTTTTGTGTTAGAATCTGGAAGTCAGTATTCCACTGCAGCTAAGAATTCAGACTCAGGAATCAAGGAAGAAATGTGATTTGATCATTAATTAACTGTGACCTTAGGCAAATCATTTCTGCTTCTCTAATAGCAGCTCTTCCTTTGTAATATGAACGGAATATTATCACCGGGTTGGATGAGGTTACTTACAATTTGCCCACGCCCCCACTTACTACCCTCGCCCCCCGCACTTCTTTACATACTGTGAATTTGTTCCAGGTGGGAGTGGACTTGGCTCATGGTGGCTAAGCCAATCGATCGGGCAATCCCATTGCCTGCTTTCCCAGACTCCTTTGCACCTAGGGGTAGCCACGTGATCGTGTTCTGGCCAGTGTGAGTGTTGCTTCCATTTCTAGGATAGCTGGTTATTCTTGAGTCCTGGTCATTCTTTCAGAGTTCAGAGTTCTTGAAGGCTGTGGGCATCCAGCTGGGAAGAGGATCTGCCTAAGCTCTGAATCAGAAATCACAGACCCATTTTTCTCCTTCCAGGGGTGCCACTGGTCCCGTTGTATGACCATGGGCTAACCACTTCCCCTTTGGGGACCTCAGTTTTCTCATGTAAAGTGGAAGTAGAGGGGGTTGGATGGTGCCTGAGACGTTATTTTTCATTCATTTACATAGGCAAAGAGGACTCTTGAGACCTCATCCCTAAGCATCCTCTGCCCATGACCCTTTTAGCTCCTGTCCAAGGGGAAGGTGCTAGCACGCTCCTTCAGAGTCCAGGACATTCTCCGGGCCATGCCTCACTGGTGGGAGGGGGTCACTGTGTCGCCACAGCTGAGGTTCTGCTCTGCCTCCTCTCCCACTTCCCGAGGCTGGGCAGGGCTCCCATCTAGCGCCTGCTGAACTCTTGTGCTTTCCCACTGGGAAACTGGTGGCCATTTGATTGTGCTCTGTATTAAGTTTGGTAAGACCTCAAGATTTATATTCATGGATTGGAGGTAGGGAGTTAGGAAGCCTGTTTTAGTCCAGCGTTGAAACTAAGTGTTTGGTCTAACTTTTTAAAGGGACTTCTACATTGGTGATTAATAGGTTCAAATTCAACTCTTACTAAAGAAATGTCTTGATTCCAGTCTAGCCTCGGTTCCTTGTATATGGCTCCCTAAGGAAATTTGAGAGCTAGGTGAAGTAGGAGAGGGGGGAAAAGGAGATTGACAGTGCTGAGTGTCAGGCATTCCCAGATCACTGGTCTCAGTGCAGCAAAAGGTGAGCAAAATCCCAATCCTAGCCAATTCCTGCTAAACTTTTAACAACTATTTCTGAGATACTCATTCTGTGCCATGTCACAGCCAGCTCTGATGTTCTAAAATTCTCCTACGTTGGTTGAGACCAACACTGAATTCCAAGTTCCCATCCTCCCAATGGCCTGTGGTTTCCTTTCCTGAGACCTGAACACCAGTGGTGGCTCCAAGGGCACAGCATTGGGGAGTTTTAGTCTTCCCTATCCTTCAATTTCCATCAGCTCATTCCTTAATATGGGCAACTGACATTAGCTTTAAAAAAAAAAAGATTTTATTTATTTATTTGAAAGACAACATGGGAGGGCAGAGTGAGATGGAAAGGGACAAGCAGACTCCCTACTGAGCAGGGAACCCAACGACATGATGCGAGGCTCAATCCCAGGACCCTGAGATCACGACCTGAGCTGAAATCAGACGCTTAATTGACTGAGCCACCAAGGCGCCCCGACGTTATCTTAATTTGATGTAGTATTTAAATATCTTCATCTTCAAGTTCTCCTTCTTTGCAGAGACCCAAGCCCTTCCTCGTATAAAAATTCTGGGGCTACCTCTGCTGGGGAGCCCCTAAAGATTTACACTTTCTAAGATAGCGGAAAGAGTTCCATTTGGAAAGAATACTTTCTTGAAAAGCAAACATCCGAATGGCAGAGTGAGCCCTGGCCTGGCTTCCAACAGCTTTTGGGCATTAGCTCTACAACTGGTGCCATTTATCTTGGGCTCCAGGAACTCCAGGACGTTGCCAAACCTTGCACTTCTAAAGTGGAACAGGCAATTGTGGAAGACACGGACGGATGTTTTTAAATTGGCCTTGTGCACCATATTCTTGCTCTTTTTCCCAGGCAAGATTTAAAACAATTTTTAAGAAAAGATTTTACCTATTTATTTGAGAGAAAGAGCATGAGTAGGGAAGGAGGGTAGAGGGAGAAGCAGACTCCCCACTGAGCAGGGAGTCCGATGCGGGACTCCATCCCAGAACCCTGGGAACATGACCTGAGCCAAAGGCAGACATGCTTAACTGATTCAGCCACCCAGGCACCCCTTAAAGCAAATTTTTAAAATTAAAAACAAAAACAAGGACACTCCAATGGGTAGGTTAAGAAGAACTCGATTCAACAGCTGTTTCCGGAAGCTTTCTAGAGCAGGCGTTCAGGAAAGAGGTAAAAAGGTGCAGTCCTCGCTTTCAAGGGACAGGTGGCCTTGGGGTGAAACAGACACATAACAAGCAACTAAAATATGGGCTAGACTCTGCCAGTGCCTGTCAGAGTTTAATAGGCTCACAAACCACCCAAGGCCTTCTTAAAGTGCAGATTCTAAACAGCTTTGGGACACAGCCTGAGATCTGTGTTTCTCACAAGCTCCAGATGCTGCTTCTGCTGTGGCTTCAGCATTTTAATTGGCAAGGGACCAGGCATTGAAAGCATGGGCTCTGGAGCCGGATCTCCCTTGGTTCAAATCCTGGCTCCTCCACTTAATAGCTGAGTGAGCTTGGAGAAGCTTCTTTGCCTCTTTGAACCTCTGTTTTTTCGTCTGTACAATGACGATAATCATTCCTACCTTATGGTGTTGTGTCTCAGCATCAAATGGTAGAATTCAGGTTAAGCACTCAGCCCAGAGTAAATGCTCAGCAAACGGTATTCGTCATTGGGATAGGCTATTAAGAGCTATTTTAGAATTCTGAAGTTAGTGCTATGGGCATTCAAGGAAGGCTTCATGGAGGTGGTGTCATTTGAGTTGAATCAGGCAGAATGGGAAGAAGTATTGGGAGACAGTAGGAGCAGATGTCTTGACAACTGGCAGCATGCTGGGCAAAATTGTTCTCATGTCAAGACTTGGTATGATGTGGGGTTGGCAGAGACTCAGCTCTTCCCACTCCTTCTGCTTCTTACTCCTGCTGTCATCCTTGCTCTGGAAGGGCCATGTGTAGGGATCTGCATGGAGCTGCTCTATCCAGTATGTTCGTCACTAGCCACACGTGGCTAGTCAACACTTGCACTGTGCCTAGTTCCGCCTGTTGAAATGAGAGTATGTTGGATATACTGGGTTTAAAAAAACGTGTAAAATACATAAGGAAAATAGTTCATAAAATACAGTGTATCGTTAAAGTTAATTTCACTGTTTCTTTTCACCTTTTCAAAAACATGGCTAGTAGAAAATCCGAAATTAAATCTGTGGCTTATATTATATTTCTATAGTTGGCCTCTGTTGGGAGCTATGAGTCAGGTTCCCTTGCCGAGGCTAGGGCAGAGAAGTAGGGAGTTCTGACCTGGGGACCTGTGCCGGGGTCTCCTTCTGGTGGCTGGAGCAGCTAGGAGAGCAGGCACAGAATGGAATGAGGGCGGGGCTAGAGGAGAGTAAAGAGACCAATCACCATCTCAGCAGACGTTCATACACGAGCTGTGTATCAGTTAGCTACTGCTGCGTAATAAACCACCCCCAAAACGTAGTGTCCTGAAACAATCATGCTTTGTGGGTGTGGGTCATCTGGGACGTTTGGTGATTGAGACGGGACTGGGTAGATTTTGACTGTGTCTCTTCATGGGTCTCAAATCTATTTGGTCCTAGCAATCAATAGACTTTAAAAGCTCCCAGGTGATCCTAAACAGCCAGGATGGAGAACCGTTGATTCAGACCCTAAAGCAGTGGTTCTCAAATTTGAGTGTGCATCAGAACCCCCTGGAGAGCTTATCAGAATAGAAATTGCTGGGCCTCACCCCCCAGACTTTCCAATTCAGAAGGTTTGGCTTAGGCCCTAAGAGTTTGCCTTTTTTTTTTTTTTTTAACAAGTTCCTGGGTGATGCCGATGTTCTGGTTTGGGGACCACGCTTTGGGAACTACTGAGCAGGAAGAAACCGTTATGGGGTAATGGGGAGTGGGGATTCCTACCAAACAGGATGGGGAAGTCAAACCTCCATCTGGGCTGGGAGGAGGAGCGGAGAGAGAGAGGAAGTGAGGTAAGAGATTAGATTTAGAAGTCGTCACTCTTACTTGCTGGAGGAAGTAGCAAAGGACAGTGGGTTGTAGCAATCTCCAGCACAGAACCTGGGTGAGTCGGAGGTAGTATTCAGTTTAGCATAACACAGCCTAGAGAGATTGCAGGTCTCTTAGAGAAACCCACTTTGGCATGTCAGCACATCAGAGTGGCATGGGAATGGTAGATTAACTAAGACTGAGGGAAGATGGGGGTGAGGGTGGCCTTGAAGGCAGCCTTCCAGAGTCCTGAGTGTTGGGGAAAAATCCCTCGGGGTCTACAACAATCCCCCCTTTCCCGGGGGGCACAAAGGTTACTGCGGATCATTAGAAGTCTGGGCTTGGGAAGAAGCAAAAGCAACCACAGGGACCCGAGCAGGACCCATTGCATGGG
>CM052890.1:20966508-20989442 GCA_028534135.1 Potos flavus
GCTCAGGCTTCATAGATCTTATCTCTGAACCCACAAATACCTAGAACAATGGGTCATCTAGTAGGGTTTGACATTGGTCCTCACCCAAAGCACTGTGGCTGGTCTGTCTTTGATTTTTTTTTTTTCCACGATAACCTTCAAAGTTGATCATGTTTAATGGAATTAGAGCACCGTAAAAGGCATGAATATCCTAAGATAATTACGCCTTCATTCGTCCTGCGTTCAGTCTCCAGGATTCTGTGGGGTCAAATGGAATGATCAGGCCTTGTTTGGGCCAATAGAAAGAGCTCACTGTCAGACCTCGTGGAGATTCCAGCTCTGCCCCTTGGTAGTGGTCTGGGATGATTTGCTGAATATCTCTTGGTCTCAGTTTTTTTTCTTGAAAACTGGGTACTGCCTCTGTGTCTGGCTCAGAGTCGTTGTGAGGATAGTAAGGAAGACATGTATTCGAGTGTTGAGGGCAGTGCTTGGTCACATAGTAAGGGCTCAATAAACAGAATAGTTACTGAATACCATCCCACGGCGAAAGCCCTAGGGATTGGGATTCTGTTCAGAAAGCTGAGCCCCGAGTCAGGCTCCCTGCTCAATGGGGAGTCTGCTTCTCCCTCTCCCTCTGTGCTCTCTCTCTCAAATAAATAAAATCTTAATAAAAAAAAAAAAAAAAAAAGAAGGATCAATGAATATACCCATTGGTGTCCCAGTTAATACAAATGAAGGTTATAAACAGGCCTTATTTCTGCCCTAAGACCCAAAAAGTTTCATAACATTCTGACGTTTTAAAGTGCTTTTCTGGGGGACACCTGCATGGTTCAGTTGGTTAAGCATCTACCTTCGGTTCAGGTCATGATCCCAGGAGCCTGAGATCGAGTCCTGCATCGGGTTCCTTGCTGAGCAGGGAGCCCGATGGGGGCTGGCGGGGCTCGATCCCAGGACCCTGGGATTGTGACCTGAGCCGAAGGCAGACACTTAACTGACTGAGCTACCCAGGCGCCCCATCATTGATCTTTCATAGAAACGTATATCTAAAAATAATAATAATAAAAATTTTTTTAAAAACTTAAAAAAAGAAACATATCTAAAAAGTGAGGAAACATAATTCTCAAAGTGATTTTGAGAGGAGAGCTTTTGGACATAGAACAAAAATAACAAAAAAAAACCTGGTGGCAAGAGATTTCATTTTATTTTCTTTTTAAAAATTGCTTCGTTGCTATGTAATTTACATGCTGTAAAATTCACCCATTTTGAGTGTACAATTCCGTAATTTCTAGTAATGCACAGAGTCAGGCCGCCATCACCACGAAACAGTTCTAGAACATTTCTGTCACCCCCCAAAACTCTCTTGTGCCTCTCTGCATCCATTCCACATTCCCACCACTATTCTCCTTTCTGTCTCTGTAGATTTTGCCCTTTCTGGACATCTCCTATGAATGGAGTCGTATCCTATGTGGTCTTGCTTCTCTGGCTTGCTTCACTTAGTCAAATGTTTTCGAGGTTACCCACGTTGTGGCAGGTACCGATCATTCATTTCTTTGTTGCTGTAAAGTATTCCATTGTATGGCTCTGCCGCGTTTTGTTTATGCATGTACCCATTGTTTCCACTTTGGGGCAATTATGAAAAATGTTGCTGTGAAGAATCGCGTACAAGTTTCCATGCAGAGCAATGGCTCTTCAGATAACGTCGAATTCTTCTTCAGCACAGAGAAACGGGCTCTTTCTTAGAAGAGTACATAGGTCTTCGTGAACCTTCCTTTGAATAATGGGTAGCGTGTTCAAACTCATCTCCACCCTGGAGAAGGCAAAATTGTTATAGGGGCTGTCAGAAGGTCTTGGTCCTTCTACAGGAGATTTCCCCGTGTCTCTGTTAACCAGGTGGGATCGGACCCAGGTGGGACCCATTAGTTTCTCCCTGGATTGACAGACATATGGATGTCTAGAGAAATCTCTTTTCTCACTGGGGTGGCTGTGCTGAGAAGATGTAAACGCAGTGCCCACGAGTGTCCCTTGTCCTCTACGTGGAAGGATACTGTTGGCAAAATCCATTCATCCATTCAACAATACTGTTGAATGCCTTCATTCATTCATTCATTCAACAGTACTTCATTCATTCAACAATACTGTTGAATGCCTTCCGTATGCAAGGCACTGCGCTAGGTATTAGGGATACAGGTGGGGGAGAAACAGACCAAAAAAACTACAAAAAACCCTGAGCTCATAGAGCTCGCTTCTTATTGGGGAGACAGACCACTAAAAAGAGGGAAAATATAAGCTACATCACATGGTGATATGTTTTATGGAGAAAATTTAGCAGAAAAGGCGAACAGGGAGTTCCTGGGAGAGGGGAGAGGTTGCTATTTTGAAGAGGAAAGTTGGTGAAATCAGACTGAAAAGGTGACATTTGAGCAAAACTTAAAGGAGCTTGTATTATCCAAAGCTATCTAATGACTTGCCACAGACTTAGCTGCTTAAAATAACTCATATTTATTATTTCACAGTTTCTATGGATCAGGAGTCTGGGCACGGCCTAGCTGGAGCCTCTGTTTTGGGGTCTCTCTCAAGTCTTTAATCAAGGGGTCGCCTGGGTGGGGGTCTCACCCAAAGGTTCAACCAGAGAAGGATCCACCTCCGAGCCTACACGATTGTCAGAATTTCAGCCCCTCTAGGGCTACTGGACTGGGGTCTCAATTTCTAGGAGGGCACCCTCATCTCCTTGCCGTATGGGTCTCTCCAACGTGGGAGCTTGGGTTATGCAGAAACGGTCGGCTCCCAAGGCAGAAATTACTGCCTTACATAACCTAATCACAGAAGTGACATCGTGTCCCGCATGGTAGGTTCTGGCCATACTCACTGGGAGGAGATGAAGTGAGGGGGTCCATATCAGGAGGCAGAATCATTATGGGCCATCTTGTGTGCTGCCTACCATTCAGGTGAAAGAGTGAGCCATGGGGGAGCTCAGAGGGAGGAGTGTAAGAGTCAAAAGAAACAAGTGCAGAAGCCCTGGGGCGGGAGCTTGTCTGGAGTGTTCAAGAAACAGTGAGGAGGCCGGTGTGGAGTGGACCGTGCAAGGGGTAGGGAGGGGAGTAGAGATGGGGACTGCAAGGGACGTAATGGGGGCCAGGTTATGTGGGACCCTTTTGACTTTTCCCTTAAGCGAGATGAGTCACTGGAGGGTTTCCAGCAGAGGAATGGCATGAGCTGGCATTTGTGACAGATCCCCGATCCTCTTACCGTGGTCCGCAGCTCACCCTTGAAGCTTGTTAGCAATGCACAATCTCAGGACCCACCCCACACCTTGTGAATCAGAAACTGCATTATTTAGCAAGGTCCCCAGGCGAATGGAATGCACAGGAAAGTTGGAACCTCAGGGGTTCTCACCCTGCAGCCAGCATCAGAATTACCTGGAGTGTTGATTGAAACACAGCTTGCGGCCCCCCCTTCCCACCCCCCAGAAGTTTCTGATTTAGTAGGGGCAGGATGAGGACTGAGATTCCGCATTTCTAGCAAAGTCCCGGAGACGCTGATGCTGCTGGTCGGGGGACCACGCTTTGAGAACCACTGGCTTACAGTGGGCCTGGTGCCAGGGTGCAGGGATG
This sequence comes from Potos flavus, assembly GCA_028534135.1. Lineage (NCBI taxonomy): Eukaryota > Metazoa > Chordata > Mammalia > Carnivora > Procyonidae > Potos > Potos flavus. Next base: position 20,970,099 of record CM052890.1, read on the forward strand.
AGAAGACAAAAGCCTTCCCTTGAAGTTGTGCAGAGCATCAGACCCTGCTCCCGGCCTCTGGGGGAAGATGACACATCAGACCCAAGCTCTTTCCTTGTCACAACTCCTAGGAAAGTAGGTTTTATGTGATGGCCCTTAAAACCACATCATCGCCGTGCCCCTGATGCCTACCCTGGCTCTTTGTCCTACTTGTGCGGCTAAATCCCGTCTCTGTGTCTCCTCGCTGTGGCAGAGAGGGATCAGGTGGTCACCAGGGCCCTGCTAATAGCTCTTCAGATGTTTGCAGCCCATTATTAAATCGCCCTCAGATTGTCCTTCTTGAAGATTAAATAATTAGCTACCCTTCTCTGAATCATGGGGCACAGAGGCTTTGGTGGACTGTAGCTACCAGCCTCAGACAGGGGCATTTGTGGTGGAGAGTCTTGAACCAGCGTGGCGGCTGGAGGTGGGATGGGGTGGGGGCTTCAGATGCTAGACCAGGGATTCCTTCATCGCAGCAAGATCCTTAGAAGTGATGCCAGCAGACAGCAGGCAAGATGACACGTCTGGTGCGATGCAGAGGTCAGCGGGAGGTGAAGTGTCCCCGGCGAGCCAAACATCTTCAGGGTTTATGAGCACCATTAGGCACACCCCTGCCCCAGTGCCATCCCCCACCCCGACTCATTCCCGCCAACGGATTGGCCCCAGGGGTGAGGGTCCTCCTAAGAAGGAAGTGAGTGAACATCACCAAGATGATGTCCTAGCCTGCCAAGGTCAAGGTCAGATGTTGGACTACCTGCATCAGCCATCTCCTGGGAGACTTGTTAGGAGATGCAGACCTCCAGACCCCAGCCCTATATTTACTGCATCAGATTCTCTGGAGGAGGAGTCTGAGAATGGGGATTTTTGTTAAAAACCCCCGCTTCTATGCACACTCAAGTTTGAGAATGCCTGTGCCAGTGTGTGATACGGCGCTCTCTTCCCAGTGTTGCCCAGGGTAAATAGTGCACCTAGGACGGTTATTAGTAATTAAAGCAACTTCGTGGGCTATGTTTCCGTTTTGAAAATGAAAAATAGTCCTAGCTAGCATTTCTTGAGGAACTTCTCAGTGGCAGGCTCTGTGCCAAGGGCTAACAGAAATTCATCTCCATGAAACAGTGGCTGCTGGCATCCCATTCCCATGGCATCCCATTCCCATCCCATCTCATGGCACCCCATGAAGAGGAAACTGAGGCACGGGGAGATACCTCTGAAGTCACACAGCTGCTAAGTGGCCGGCAGCACGATTTAGACCCAGGCCTGGCTGATCCTAGAGGCCAAGATTTTAACCTCTACCTTGTCCCTTCCTCCTCCCTAATACAACATTTCCTTAAAACTATAAACTAGAATAAGAGGCGCATGGCCTCAGATTCAATGTGATGGGAGAAAGAAACAGGGAACCACTAATCGTGAACATACGCGGGTGTATCACGTGCATTTTTCTCATTTGCTTGACTTCACACCAGCCCTCAGAGGGAAGTATTATACCCATTCTGCTGGTGAGGAAAACTGAGGCTCTCGGGAACCAAGCAGCCTGCCTAAGGCCACACAGCTATTTGGGTAGGCCAGGCTGGACTGGAATCCAGATCTCTTGCTATCATCAAACCACATTGCCCTTGGTGAAGACCGACAAGAAGGGGGTCCGCCCTGGGGATCGTACTTAACAGGTGGCTGTTCTGCCTCTTACTAGACCAGCTATTTAATAAGCCCAGAGCCTTCTCGCTTCCCCAGAGTTCAGAAACACTGCCCAGGGTTATGGGCACAGCTAAAACAGGATGGGAATGGCATGTTCAGGAGGCGGTGTGATTAAAACTGACTTAGGAGACAAGTGCCGTCAGCCTGTTTGGCAGGAATAGAAAGTCACCTAACCAGAATGTGTGCTGCCCATATGGTTGCCAGAGACTGCTCTTTGCTGTTTTGGCGCTTTTGAATTATAATGGATATCCTGAGGGCTGTGGTTTGCCCTGCCGCTCCTAACTACCTTCTTAAGGAGCCTGAAGAGAAAACCATTATTATGTGTCTGCCCTCTGGGGTTAGAGGGGAGAAGGTGAGGGGCCAGGCTCCTTTTAGAAGCTATGGACTGGGGCGCCAGGGTGGCTCAGTCATGAAATGTCTGCCTTTGGCTCAGGTCATGATCCCAGGGTCCTGAGATCAAGCCCCGCATCGGGCTCCCTGCTCAGAGGGAAGCTTGCTTCTCCCTCTCCCACTCCCCCTGCTTGTATTGCCTCTCTCGCCTGATCAACTCAGAGCACCATTCTGCTTTAGGAGGGTCTGAAGTCCAGAGCCAACTCATCTGCCCATCCGACATCTCCACCCACACTCCCCACCCCACGGTTCCATAGCCACGCCCCTGTGGGCGTGTCGTTTTGTCTCCCAGAATGTCTTTCCTAGAGAACTCCATGCTCCCCCTCTCTGAGTGGTCTGCGTGGGATCGTTGCTTGTGGTCTCTGCTAACCGGGTCCGAGTGGACTCAAGCGGGGTGCTGCCTTCTCTGGACACAGTGCTCGGTCCAGAGGTATAGGCACTTAACCCAAGCAGGACCAATCTGAGTTTTTTCCTTAAGATTTCATAAAAAGTCTCTCTTGCTTTTGGAGCATAAACTAATTCACCAGAAACTCAAGTCTGCTACTGGCCATGTTTCTGCCATGTGAAGCAAACCTCCTCCGGGAGAAAAAAATTCCAGTGTTCAGAGAAAAGCCGTGAAGAGGCGAGATCTGGAGAGGGTGAGGCCTTGTGACTTCTTTTGCATCTCTACATCCACCCCTGACTGTAGGATTGGCCTTTGGACTTGCCAGTTCATGAGCCCTTAAGTTCTGTTTTGCTCAAGCAGGATGGGATGGAATTTCTTCGAGGAACCCTACATAAAACATATCTGAGATTCAACATATCCAGATATAAAGCTCCAACTCTTCCCCCAGCACACCCCCAGCCAACCTGCCTTCCTCCCTCCCCTGCCTTCCACAGCCTCATCACTGCTCATTCAGTTACAGGCACTGATTCACGGCCGTGACCAAAGCTCAGGCCCAAATCGCCTCATACCTGGATTGTTGCAACATCTCCCTGCCTCCAGGCTTGTCTACTCCGTGTCCGCAGACAGACAGACACACCCCTGCCAAAATCCTTCCGGGCCAGACCCTTCCTGCTCTTCTATGGAATAACTTACCAGTCCGCAGGGCATCTGGCCTCTCCTACCTGTCGAACCTCACCTGGTGTCATCCTCCCCTCCTTCCAGCCCGAGAATTCCTTGGCGGTTCCCACTCTCACGCCCGAGCTAATGCACATGTTACTTGCAGGGGTTCCTAATCCTTTGTGTGCCGTGGACCCCCTCTCTGCTAGTCTGCTGAAGCCTATAGACCCCATCTCAGAATAATGTCTTCAGACCATAGAGTGGAATACATAGGATTATCATGACATGATAGATCTATTGATAGACACTTATCAAAATACTAAAACCAATTTAAATATAGTAATGTATGTGCTTCTTCATGAATGCCTGAAATAGATGTAGTTAGTAGTGGTGATTTTTCAGGCAGTAAAGAATGTAAATAAAATTTCAAGTTATTCGCCACAACTGTAATGTGATGTGAATGTACCTGATTTCTATTGACTTCTATTTCTCTTTCTACTGGGGACAAACCCAGGTAAATGTTAATACTGTTGTGGTTGGTTGCCTGCATCCAAATGAAAGATGACAGTGGATTTCACGTAGAGGTTAGTGACAATAGAGATGTAACTCTTTTCCTTCCTAAGTGTAGGAGCCCCACAGAATTCTGAAGTAGGGGCTTCTCCTGAGATCTGGGCTAGTGCCAGCTGCTTTGTCCAAACAGGCACAGTCTTGCTCTGAGCCCACATTACACCTCAAAGCAAAGCAGGACTACAGGTCCCTGGGAAGAGCAGGGAGAGGCTCACAGAGCTGGGGACTCTGAAAGCCAGTCTTGAAGGGACATCTGACAAATGACGTAGCACTGACTTCTTGTTCATTCTTTCTTTGGAGGCAGGATGGCACAACTCTGAGGAGCTGGGCTTTCAGAATTAAGCACATCTGCATTTTTGTCTTGTCCCTGTCACTCTTGTTTACCTAGGTTGACTCACTTTCTCTCTCAGAACTTCACCTTCCTCATCAGGCAAATGGGACGATATGATAGTGTCACCTTGTAGGGCTCTGGTGAGAATTACAAAGGAACGCATGTGAAGTGATCAGCTCTCAACCATGATAATGACTCAAGAGTTGGCAGCATCCATATTAGCTATTGTTACTATCCGTTTATGCATTCAACAGCATTTATTAAGCACCTATTGTGTGCAAGGTGCTTTACATAAGGAGAAGTATTTGATAACCCCAGAGGTAGTTTCCATTATGCTCATTTAAAGTAACCTTCATGGGAGGAGGGGTGCGTGGTTTTCTGACAGTTTTAAGTCCTTAGGGATTAAGGTATCATATTAACCCTAGGGATTTCCTCCCCCTTCTCCCAATACCCAGTACTGTGGGGCAGTGTGGTGCAGTGGCTAGGGGGGACAGATTCGGTGTAGGCTGTCTAGTTTGAATCCCAGCCCCTCAGTGACATTTACCCCCTGGGCAAGTTACTTCACGGCTTTATGCCTCCTCTTTTCTCATCTAGAGACTGGGATAGTAATAGTGCCCACCTCATGCTCATCAGGGAATTGAAAGTTGAATTTGTGTAAAAGGCTTAAAGCAGAACCTGGCCCACAGTCTCAAAAAAGTTAGCTCTTCTTCCTGGAAACACCCGGCAACCTCTTGCGCCTCTTTCAAATTCCCCCCCAAAGCTCCCATCCCAGTAGTCACCCCCCTCTGTGATGCCCTCTCCCCACCAAGTACCCTCTCCATCAGTGCTGAAAAAACATTATGAATAATTACAATTAAGTAGGAGGGCACACTCTGTGGCTTTAAACGACAGTGGCAGGAGCAGCTATGCTTCTGTGGTGGTTGTGTGGGGGGTTGTCTACCTCGCTGCACCTCAGTCTCATCTGTGAACTGGGGAGAACTGCAGCGCCTCCCTCAAATAGTTGGGAGGAGTCCACAGCAACAAGAAAAACATTTACTGAGCGCCCACTCTGGTCAGGCTATGTGCTAGACACATAGTGAGCAAGGCAGAGGACGATGAAATGAAATCATGCTTGTTAAGTGCTTGTGAGCACAGTGCCTCCCGGATGATAAGTGCTCAGCATGTGCTGCAGGCCACGTGCTACGAATGAAATACGACGGAATACGACTAAAAAACGTGTACTTGTTAGATTTTCACGCAAAATACACAGACGCACATTACGCCTTTTATTACTTCCACGTTCACTCCCTCATTTATCCCCACAAAACAGCCCTGGGGAAAAGGCAGGACAGAGATTTTATGCCATTTTTAGTGATGAAGACAGACGGAGGCGCTGGGGAGTTAAAAGGTTGATAAACTGGTAACTGACATCGGGAGAAGGCCGGGCATTTTAAAAAGAGAACCAGCGGAGGGCAATGTTCCACTTCAAATCCCTCGGTAGCGGAGTGGGCCCCAGTTCTGAGGCCGTGGGGGGTGAGAGAACCGGTTCGGGGTAGGACTCCAGGCCCAGGGCGCCCCAGCCACGCGGGCGGGCGGGAACAGGGTGGACACGCCCGGGGGAGCACGGAGCTTTGAGCGGGCAGAGGCGCGCACGTCGCGGGCTCGACGCTGGGTGGCGCTGCCGGGCCGCCCCGCTCCAGACCTGTTGAGCCCAGGGCGCAACTAGGGCAGGTTTAGGGTAAAAGGGGCGCTTGGCTCTCTCCGCGCGCCCCTGCGGCCCTGGCCACAGCACCCCCCCCCACCGGCACCTTAGACCCCAGCTGAACTTAAGGCTCCCATTCATTTGGCCTCTGCGTTCCTCGCCGCAACAGTTCTAGGCGCGTCGGGTGGGGCAGGAATAAAGTTTTTCCAACCGGACTGGGAGAGGGCTGGATGGGGAGGACCCTCCCCGCTTCAGACTCCACGGCGGGCAGGACTGTATCCCCTCGGCTTCAAGGCCGTCCCGGGGGCTCTGCTCTCGGTAGGTGCCAGCCCCGGTGCCGACCGGATGGTCTGACCCGCGCACCGCCCCCTCCCACTCCCTTCCCCATCCCCTCCCCCGCCTCTGGCGCGCACCGGCCCCGCGTCTCCAGCCCCGCCTGCGCCGGGGTCGCTGCAGTCCCCGCGGCCGCCCCGGGCTCCCTCCCCAGGCGCCCCGGCCTCCTTCCAGCCAGGGCAGCGCCTCGGGGGGAGCGCCGGACAGCGAGAGTGGCCGAGGCGGGGGCTCTGGGCGCCCCAGCTCTCCCAACCCGGGAGGCGGCCCCGACTCCGGGAGCCGGAACGCAGGGAAAGGCAAGGACGGGGCGGCCGGCGGAGGGGCGGGCGCCGCTCATCAGCCACGCCAGTCACGTCTGGGGCCACCCGGCTGCCTTTTTCCTCCTTTCCCCCTTTGCTTTCTCCCCGCTCCCCTGTTGGCGAGGGCAAAGTGGCCGTGGCGGCGCCATGCCCGGGCCGGAGTGAGTGCGCGAGGGCGAAAATGGCGTACATCCAGGTAGGGCTGAGGCTGGGGGGCAAGGTCCGCGGTGCGGGTGGGGGGTGCCGCGCCCCCTCCGGCCGTGAGCGCGCGGAAGGGAGGGCACACGGCGGGGCTCCCACAAACTTGCCTCGAGAAAAAGGGTGCCCGAGGGCACGCAACCTGGGTAGTGGCGGGGGTGCTACCCAGGATAGGGGGCTGGGGACCCCCACACCCCGGGATGAAGGGCCCCAGTGGACTCTGCACGCGCGCCCTCGCCTCCTGGGGAGGGAGTGGGGGTGGGGCGGACTTTTCTGCCCCCATCCACTCCCCTTGCACCCCACCCCAGGGGAGGGGCCGCAGGGAGGGCGGCCCGGGACGCGCCAGCCGCCCGGCCCGCCAGCTGCCGTTGCCGTGGTGACGGCTCTGGCTAATTGGCCGGCGGAGCGAGCCTGAGGCAGCTGTTCCGGCCAGGAGGGACAAGGACGCGTCTCTCCTGGGCACTGGGTGCTGAGGGTTGGGGGACATACTATAGGCGCGCTGTTGGTGGGGGCGGGAGCAACCGATCATTTTTGGCCATTACATTGGGGTCTGGCAGTTGTGGACCCCCATCACCTTGAGGAAACTCTCGCAAGATTTCTTGGACCAAAATAATTTCCGGACATCCTTTTGGGGGGAGGCTGCTTGACAAGAGACCTTTCCCTTCAATACAAGGCGGGGACGTGGCGACAGGTCAGCGCCAAGGTCATGCAGTCAGACCTGCAGTCAGACCCGTTGAGCTGCTTGCTTTCTGGGGTTGGCTCCTCTCTGCCCAGCGGAGAAGCCTACAGGTTCCCACATTCAGGGTGCATCTGGGCTCGCTTCTTTTACCCTGGCTACAGCTGGGAGGGCTGCTGGTTTCCTAGTTCCCCACTGGCTCACATCTTGTCCTTGGACTTTTCAACCTGGCAGGAACTCTATGCTCTGTCACCGTCTTGGTCTCCCCATCCCGCTGGTGGCTTAGATTTGCTCCTTTGGCTTCTACGGAATCTCTAGGTCCTCTTTTCAAGTTCAGTGAAGGTCATATTTATGGTACCCTTACTGCATGCTGAATGTTGTGGGGCTATTCGGTAGTCACTCAACAAACACTTGAGTGACCACCTACTGTATGTGAGCGCTGGGGATACGATTGTGAAAACAGCACAGTCTCTGCCCCTCAGAACGCACAGTCCAGTGAGAAATACACAGCATTAGAACGTGCTTCTGTGGTTTTTAACAACCACCTTCAGGACAGAGATTAGTAACTTGCCCAAGGTCGCATGGCTGCTTAGGCGTCATGGCGGGATCTAAAAGGGAGATGGTGGGGATCGGTGGGGGATTTGTTAAGCAGCTCAAATGAGACTGGGCTTGGTGAAACTGACTTTCCTTCTACCACAAGGTATGAAACTTTTTCTATAAAGGTCCAGATAGTAAATTTTTTTCTTGGAGCACTACATGGTCTGTGTCACAAATATTCAACTCTGACTATGGCATCAAACGGCCATAGACAATAGTAAATGCCTGGGTGTGGCTGTGTTCTAATAAAACTCTTTGCGGCCGCTGAAATTTGAATTTCATATACTGTGTGCTAGTCAAGAAGTATTCATTTTCTTTTGATTTTTTCCCAAGCATTCTAAAATGTACAAAAACCATACTTAACTGAAGGACCATACAAAAGGAGGTTATGGGCTGGATTTAGCCTTGCAAGTCATAGCTTGCCAACCCCTATTCTAGAATATTTGGATTCTCCTTCTTCCTATTTCTTTCTGGCTTGAATCAGTGATCATCCATCTGGTCGAATACATGAACCTAGTGGACTCAATGTAAAGAAAGACTTAGCATGCTGGGAACATGAGAACATCTTCTTCCCTCCCCTCTTCTTCTTCTTTAGTTTCTCGTTGCTCCCGGACCTTCGTCTTGTACCTGGAGTTTGAGAACGCTGGATGATTGGGCCCTGTGGTCGCCTTGTCTCTACTCACATGATTTTATAAATGGTGTCTTTTGATCACCACACACCCAGGAAATGCTTTCCTTTTTGAAAAGAATAGGCATGGACTGTTGTCCAAGGAAAAAGCAGCCATGTATCTTTGCACTTTCTTGTAAGCATCTTCAAGCACTTTCTCATGTACGTGCACGAGCGCGTAGCTTTTTGCTGCTTTTTCACTGTTGTATGGGCCAGGATGGTCGCTGATGCCTGATAGGTTCCAGCTGGTCTTGACAAAACCACCTTGTTCTCATAAAGCCATGGAAGGAGTGCAGATACTTTGCAGCTGGGCAGCACATGCAAGCATTTTCATAGAGTCCTAGCTTAGTCCTTCCACTAAAGAAAAGAGGTAACTGAGGTTCATAGTGGCCCCCTGACTTACCCAAGTCACATGATGGGCTGGTGATGTAGCCATTACTAACATTTATCTGCTCAGCTCTGCGTGGCCCCCAAGCATCTTCAGGTCTCGCTCTGTGTGTGGTTCGAGTTTTGCTTTTGGAAGAGTTTTTGATTAGTACCTGAGACTTTCTTTCCCAAGCCGCAGCCATTCCCTTATCACTTCAAGGATTTTGAATTTTCATGAGCTGTGTACCCCTTGTACTATATTTACTTAATACTTTTTCCTATAAAGGGACTCACTTTTTTTTAAACTTAAAATCATATGAAAAGGAAACTTGATGTCACTACCATAATAGAAAACCAGGATCACTTGATATAAACAGAAGGCAACTGGAAAAATAAACACAATGATAATAATGCCACATATTAGTTATGTCCAAGACTCCGAGCTGAGGTCTGCTCTCTGTTTAAAAAGGAAGAGGGGCTGGGGGTTGGGGGGTGGATGTACAAGGGTTAGAAACATGTTAACATGCAATGGTACCAAACTGAGACCTTGCCCTCCTTGCGAGAGAACTGAAAAAGAGGATAACTTTCTTCGTCTTGATTCAAAGTTCTGAGTTTGGGTTCATCTCTGGGATTTATCCCAGGCTGGGATGCGGAACTCCTAATCTATCTGGTTTACTTGGCCCCTTCATTCCTAAACCCCTGCGATTCTTCCCTGGCAGAGGGGGAGGGAGTCTATGCCCTGGGAACCCGTGAGATGAAATCCTGGTGGGAGGTGGGGCTGAAAAGGGAGGTAGCCCCGCCCCCCGCCCCCTCCCAGGACCAGATTATGGCTTCCTTTTCTGCTCCCTGTGTCTGTGGGTGGTCATATGAAACTCCCCACCATCACCATTGGAGCAGAATTTTAAGGTAGGGCCCCTGGGAGGGTGGGGGAAGCCAAGTCACATCCACTGTGTGTCTCCTGCGTGTTCGCTAATCATGTCCTTCTGGGTTGGCTTCATGGCTATTTCTGTATAGGAAGGTTTGCTCTTCTCAAGTGTGGCTGCGTTGGATAGCATGACTATCTATCCACCCGCTCTGATTCATAACAGCATACGGTGCAAATCAAATCGAAATGCTCAAGTTTCCCATTTATTCGGTGCTGGTTAGCCAGGAGGCTATCAGCAGCCCCGTAGATAGCAGCACCTTGCTAGAGAGTCAGCTCCCTTCCCAGGATGGTAAGTGGAAAGATTCGAAAGATGCAGGCTTTTTTTTTTTTTTTCCTTTCCTTTCTTTCTTTCGTTTTTCTTTTCTGAGTTGCTGGAATATTGCTAAACTGGTCTTGTCTCTCTTTTTGTAATCCTCTCGCCCCCGACGCCCCTTGGCTTCTTCGTGGATCTCTAAAAGGGCAGTTGGAACCTTTGAACGAGGTGGGTTCATTCGATGATTCCTTTGGTCTGGTTTCCAATCAAGAGGTGCTTGCCTTTCGCTTTGGAGTCTTATGTGGGGCTGTGGGGCTGCTCAGTATTAAACAGCGACTGGATGCTTAGAGCGACAGTGGTTTTGCTGCCTTTCTGTGGAAGGGAGGGAGATCCCGAGGAAGAGGAGACACTTGTGTAGACAGGCTAGATTGCTCCCCCCCCTCCTTACTCCGTTCGGTTACCTCTGTTTACTTTCATGTCACTGAGATGATTTTTTTTTTAAACTTTTTTGCTTTGCTTTCAAGAAGGCAGAGTAATATTCATTGTGTCTCGAGAACATATTGTATAAGCCCTCACGAAGTTGTCTAAACCACCCACCTGTTGAGAAAGACATTCACGTAAACTACCTGGGAAAATACCTGCAAATGTTTTGCTCGCTATTAACGGCTCAGCGAGTTGGTGTTTGCCATCTTGGTGCCTGCAGTTGGTAAATAGAAACGGAAAACATTTTGTTCTAAGTGTTCAGCCGCAGAGACAGGCCTCCTGAATGTCCTTATTTCCCAGCAGGGATCGGCCGCTTGTAATTTTCGGGTGTTTTTCCTTTTCCTCCTCTCCCCCCTCCCCTCCCCCCTCCCCCTCTCCACTGCCCACCTCCCCCGATGGCCTCAGGGTTTTCTTTCTAGAATCTCCGATCTGCTACTGTGCAGATGGACTTGCAGGCACTGCTGTCAGAGGTGCTATGAGTCCAGCTGTTGCCAGTCGAGTGAGGATGAAGTTGAAATTCTGGGACCTTTCCCTGCCCAGACTCCTCCCTGGCTGTAAGTAAAAACTGCTCTGAACTTCTTTGCAAGCGAGCTCAAGATCTCAAGACGTTTGCTCTGCTCCGTTGGTGCGAGGGGGGTGCGGGCAGGAGGGCTCGGGGCGTGAAAGAGGGGACACGCTGAGCGTCCGTGGACCTCCGTGCTGCCGACGGGGACCTGCCGCGCGCCTCTCATTTTGTCCGGCAAGCTGGCGGCTGGGCTCTAGTTTAGCCGGTCTCCCCTCGGTTCCTCTGAGACGCCAACAGCGCGGCGCTAAGCCTGTGCGCGCTTTTAATCCACGCTGAGTGTCATTCCACGTGGAAGGAGAGATCCGGGAGCTCCTGCATTCCTCAAGGGGTGTCCAGATTCTCAGGACTGCCCTCCACGTCAGAATGACCCACGGTCCTAGCCCCCGCCGACCCAGTGCCTGGCACAGAGCCGATGCTCAGTCGATACCAACTGCTGCCTGGTTGGTAGACCGAATGGACACTCAGGTGCCTTTTTGCTGGTCTGAACGAGAACGTCAGGCACAGGGAAGCAGAAAAGCACCGCCAGGCTCCATCCTGTCCTCCAACGCTGTTTATGCTCTCTCTGGCATCTTTCATTTTATTTCCAATTCGTGCTCCTCCCGCGCCTGCACACAACGTCTCCATCTGCCAGTCGCTCAGATATTTTGGGAACATAGTTTTGAAGCTTCTCAGCCACGTGTCTGGTCCACCTCTCGGTGGCTAAGGGAGGCACGCGGCCAGAGAGCCTGGGTTGAGTCTGTAAGGTCAGCGTGGGGTCCGGCTCCCCCTGAGAGAGAGCCGGGGGCCCCGAGAGGGCAAGAGGCAGTGCGAGGGCCCACAGCCAGAGCCACAGCGGGGACCCGGGGCTGTTCCAGCTCAGTCTTTGAGCTGAGATTCTGGAGGTCCATGACATCCCCTCTTTCCCTCCAAGCTGGGGGTCATGTCTCAGTCCTCTCACTCGCTCTTCTTAGAAGCAAGCATCAAATATTTCCATAGCAAAATGGCTCTATGTCAGGCTCTGTGCCTTCCAATCCTGTGTCTCCTACTTTTTTTGTAGTTCTGTGACCTTGGGCAAGTTCTTAGATCTCTGTGCCTTGATTTCCCATCTGTAAAATGGGGACGATAAAAATAATAGGGTTTATGTCACATGGTTGTTGTGGTGACTGCCTAAATTAGGACACAGAAAAGCTTTTACGAATGCTTGACACCTGCTTGGCAAGCATAAATGTGAGTGGTTCGTCTTAACCCTGTTTGGTCCCGGATTCCTCGTCTGTAAAGTGAGAACGATAATAGAACTTGTTTTATAGGGTTGTGATTCAGAGTAATGAGATGTGCACATAACATGCTTCACGGAGTAGTAAGTATTTGTTTCTGAATTTGTAGGTATGGATGGAGATTCTTTAAACTGGTGTAAAGACAGTGTTAAGCAATGTTTTCTTTAGTCACAGGGTGTGGCCTGAATCCTGCAGGTACGCACGGAGCTGAGATGTTTGGTGAATGATCGAGAGATCATTCCCACTGTCTGGTGCCTTGTGTGGCCGAGGTTGGCTCAGCCCATCTGGTGTCTTGAAAGCCCTGCTCAGAAGAATGCCAGCTTAGCGAGGGCGAGGTTTTTATCTGTGTGGCTCACTCCAAAAAATGGTTATTGACCAACTGATGAACGTACAGGCAGAAATTGAATCCTGAAAGTGCTGGTCATCTGCTTGAAAACTTAATCTCTGTTTCTTTGGTACCTATGTCTCGGGTATGCTTTGTGGGCCAGGCACTGTGGGATGCAGAGACTCGATAGAGTCTGATTACTGTGCTCAGGAGATTTTAAATCTAGTATAGGAGATAAGGCAGGTACATAGGTCCAGCTGCCCCCAAGAGTTGTGCATTCACACCCTGCACACCTTTATGACAGTTCTGCATAGAGTCTCATTATGGAAAAAATCCAGGGACAGTGACTTCAGGCATAGCTGGATCCAGGGGTCAAATGTTGTCATGGGCATGCATTTGTGCCCTCTTCCCTCCCCCACTCCTCGTTTCTTCTATATTGGCCTCATTCTTTTTTGAGGGGTGGGGAAGGGCAGAGGGGGAGAGAATCCTAAGCAGGCTCCATGCCCAGCTTAGAGCCCTACGCAAGGCTCAGTCTCACAACCCTGAGATCATGACCTGAGCCGAAATCAAGAGTCGGACACTTAACCGAGCCACCCAGGCACCCCTATATTGGCTTCATTCTTAAGCTTGCTTGCTTCTTTGCTTCATTCTCAACAGCAACAAACAAACCAGGAAGGGCTCTCATTGCTCTGGTTTGGGTCATGTGCCAATCACTTGAGCCTATCACTTTTGCTTGGAGGAAGTGGTGCTAGGATCATGCCTGGATTGTCCGACCACCCTGGAACCAGGGAAAGGGCCATTCCCACCTGACACACATGAACCAAGCTGGTAGATAAGGGCTGGGCAAACTTTTCCTAGAAAGGGCTTAGTCTGTCCCAGCCACTCCTAGACATAGTGTGAAAGCAGGGATAGGCCGTGCATTACTGAATGGGCGTGGCTGTGTTCCAGTCTTACTTCAAAGTCAGGCAGCAGATTGGGCCTGTAGTTTGCCGATCTTTTTAATAGACAGTTTGGATGCTGTAACCAGAGAGGAGGGAATGGACCCAGGGTGGGCGAACTCCAGAGCACCTAGGAAAAATTGGGGGAATCATGGAAAATGAGCCTATAAGCTCAGGTCCTGTAGGGTCTGGAATGCCAGATCAAGAAATTTGAATTGGCCTCTGAACCAGTGGGGAATCCTGATGGACCCCGAAAATCATTCAGGTACCTGTTTGCTGCAGATGCCCAGATGTTGAGTGTTACAGATGCATGGCCTAGGTTCTAGCACTGAGCTGGAGAACAGTTGCACATTACCCTGGCTGCTGACCCATTGTGCAGTGGGGGACTCATTCTGGAGGCAAGGGGTGGGGACCCTCTGGGAAGACACTTACTTTGATTTTGCCGCTGGAAGAGAAGAGGGCTGGAACCTTCCCAGCAGGGCCAACACCGCACACCCTGGAAGGCCCCATTCACCTGGTGGTCGTTATGAATGATACCACCTAGAGCTTTGCAGTCTAGAGCCTGAACAACGGTACATGACTCTCCGTGCTTCTCAGTCTGAATATCTTGAATCCTGAGTAGCACCTTAGTATACATTTTTGGCACTCAACATAATGCAGAATGTTAAGAGAAATCTGTAAAGGGGAGGCGGGTTAAATCATTCAAAAAGTGAATTTGCAGCTTGTGCTTTCCCCAGATTTATTTACCAAGTGGGCAGTTGCATGTTATCAAACAGGCAAGGAGTAGAAATGTCAAGTGTACAGGCTTTGCGGTGCTGTTCCTACTGTGACATTTGAGCCAAGAACCGCAGGACATACCTCTCTGTGGGGCGGCCTGTGGCCATGAGCTAGTCCTTTGTGTGGGGGATTTTGGGGGACACAGCACACCATTAATTGTCACAGATGCTCCTGTCGTTTGGGTCCCCTAGCTTTCCTTGGCTGGGCCAGGCTGGTGAAGGTCAGGAAAACTGTATACAGTCTGACTGACTGCTTTTGGAGTGATGCCAGAAAAACTCTCATTGGAGAGTGGGCTAAAGTCAGGTCATTTCTTTGTCCATCAAGCGTACATCCAGGACCTACCGTGTACGTAGCTCTGACAGGCCTCACAAGGGATGCCCAGCTCAGTAGGTGGGGGCCTGCTGTTCAGAGTCTGGTATTGGTGGACTTCACTGGGAGTGTAACAGTGGTGCAAAATAATTATTCATCCCATCCCCCACTCCGCCAGGCTTCCATTCCATACCCTGCCCCCGCCAATCTGTAAAGGGGGTGAAGCTTGTCAATAACAAGTAAACTCTGGATTGTTTTAAGGATTAATGAGGTGGTTCAGACAGAGCATTTAGCACAGTGCCTGACACACACTTGGTGCCTAGCACCTGGTACCTTTGATCCAGAGAAGGAAAGATCACCCCATTAAGGAGCGTACCGTGCTGTGCGGGGAGGGGGGCACTCAGATCATTTTGAGACAAGATACATCAGAGAAGAATCATAAGAAGGGTGAATTCATTCATTCATTTTCTGAGAAATAAAGGTGGAAGACCCCCCATGTGCCCGACGCCGTACCGGGGCGAGGTCAGCGGTGGTGAGCGAGAGACGCTGAGCCGGGATTTAGTGTCAGACGCAAAAGAGAAGCCACCACTAAAGATGAGTTATGTGCATTGTTGAAGAGGGAGAGAAGGGCCGATGGGGTGGGAGGAGGCGATAGGGACAGAGTGGGGCCTCTCTGGGGAGGTGCTGTTGAAGCTGAGACCTGCCCGACTCAGGATGAGAAGGAACCGGACAGGAGATGGAGACAGGAAGGGCATTCCAGGCAGAGGGAAGAGCATGGCTCAGCTCAGTGTGCTGGGGGAAGGGCTGGGAGGCCCAGGGGTGCAGAGGAGCAGAGGTAGCTCAGACATGGTCTGAGACGACTCATCCGAAGCTTCAGGGGCTACAGCCCTTCAGCTGAGCCTTGAAGACTGGATGGGACTTTACAGGTGGAGGTGGCCCTCCAGGAAACAGGCATGCGGGTGTGGGGTGCCTGAGGCAGTTCCTCCGTCTTTGGAAGATGCTGCAGCTTTCATTTAAGGGAGAGAGAAGAATGAATGGCACAATATGGCTGCATTTCTGTGCCTTCCGCTACTCCCCCTCCCCTCATTTCATCTGCTACATGCACCTCTTACAGACTGGGAGCAGGAGGCAAGCAAGGACTGGGCATTCCCCCCGCACCCCCCCCACGCCCCATAATATGCCGCGTCTTGTCCTGGCTGTGACCCTTATATGGCTTTGGAAGAACATCAGATCCATCTCATTTCATGCACAGGATGTATCTAAAGACCTCCTCGAATTGGAAACTTGCATTTTTCAAGACTAGCTTCTGCACAGGCTTAAATGTCAAGCCCGGGGTGGGGTGGGGGGCGGTCTCGGAAGGTATCCGTCTACAGCCACAGTAGCTTAGGGGCGTGTCAGTAGCAGAGTCTGCCACCATTTTACCCTCCCCTCCCCTCCCCACGGCATCCTTACCCTGCTTTTTGGGGATTGGGGGATCTTAAAGATTGTAATAATGCCAGCTAAAATGTTTTGAGCACATACTTAACTACGTACCAAGAACTCTTCTAAGCATTTTATATGTGCTAACTCATTCAGTGTTGAGAGCAAGCACCTGAAGTGGGTACTATTATTGTTCCCATTTGACAGGTGGGTAGATGGAGGCACAGAGAGAGGAAGGGCCTTGCCCAAGGTCACCCAGCCAGGGTTCAGACCAAGAGGTTGTGCTCTTAATTACTCCTCATCCCCGACCCAGTGCTTTTTCTTTTAGTATTTTTCATCCTCCTTGGGAGCACATTGAATCACGGCTGCTGCTCATTTTTAGCTGTTTCTTCACATCGAACTATTGCTCTAAAGTCATTGATTCTCAGGGCCATTTTGTAGCTTTAGACCTGTCACTCAAAGAACTCTTGAGTTGACACTTACAGGATACTTTTATTTTTAGTTATTTATTTATTTTTAAAGATTTTATTCATTTATTTGAAAAAGAGAGACACAGCGAGAGAGGGAACACAAGCAGGGGGAGTGGGAGAGGGAGAAGCAGGCTTCCCGCCAAGCAGGGAGCCCAATTCGGGGCTTGATCCCAGGACCCTGGGATCATGACCTGAGCCAAAGGCAGGTGCTTAACGACTGAGCCACCCAGGCGCCCCTATAGGATACTCTTAGAAGATGTTAAAGTATAGACACAGGATTGAAACAACAGGCCATTTCCACCAAAAGCTGCTTGCAGAAGTTCCAGAAGTTCCAGACTGAGGATCGAGAGGTCTGGGCTTGAAATAGCCAGCGTGGCGCCCCCATGTGGCCATAGCCTGAATCAGTACCTACCCCTCCCCACCATCCTCACTGGAAATTGTGCACATTCTTGACAGATTGTTCTAAATCGGAAAGTATTTATTCATATCATCTCACATTTTGTGCAAAAAGTAAGACATTATTGAGAGTTTAGGGCTGCCGCACTCATTCAAGTTTGTGTTTCTGCAAGTTGTATAAACCGGATCTGAGAGCTGTTTGAATGTGGGGCTGTCCTCCCAGGGGGACAGAGATGCCAGTCCCTGGAGATTTTTTTGACAACCATTGAGACCTCTTCCCTTCCTATAGGATGGCCAGCCGGAGCAGTGACAAGGACGGGGACTCTGTCCACACAGCCAGTGACGTCCCTCTGACCCCACGGACCAATTCCCCAGATCGACGATGCTCGTCCTCAGACACATCGAAGTCTACGTACAGCCTGACCCGGAGGATTTCAAGTAAGCATCTTTGCTGTGACTGCCTAGGGATCATGGCTCACGCAGTCCTGTGCCGTTCCACCTCCATGCGGGGTCCATGGATTAAAATCCCATTAGCCAGGTCCCCAGGACCAAAGAAGTGAGCTGGCTTTTCCCAGACCCTCGGCAGCATCCCCAAGGAAAGTTATGAGGGCAGAGGTTGTCTCTGGGGAGGGGACACAGTGGGATGGCAGCCGGGAGACAAGTTGATGGAAAGAGAACGGCGATGTGACAGGAGTGTGTTGCACCTGATTTCTGCTGAGTTCAGCCGGAAGCAATTATTTTTGATCGATTTTTCTTTTTACTGATCACAAGTTTCATTGAATTGGCTCAGTTGATTGACATGGTCTTCGTATATCATTTCAGATCCCAAAAGGCGCAAATTCGAGTAACTGTAGGGGCCAGGTGGGTCGTGTCATCGAAAGACTTGCAGAGGGATGGACAGAGATGAGAATTATTCTAATACAGTGACAACTGGCAGATGATTCAGCCTCAGTTGCCAGGGCGGGTGGAGACTCTGGCCCTTTGGGGAAACTACTGCCAGACTGAAAGGGGCAGCTGCCACTCATTCTTGCTATGGGAGCGACACTGTAGGCTCCGTAGTGCCTGCCCTTTCTAAGGAGAAACTGGCAATCTGGGTTTTTATATGAAACTTCTTTAGCTTTAAATCAGCCACACGTCACTTGTGAGCATTTAAATGGGGCTAAGCCCAGTGGAAACACACTGTATATGTTATATACCCAAGATTTTTTTAAGTTTTTATTTACTTATTCATGAGAGACAGAGAGAGAGAGAGGCAGAGGCAGAGGGAGAAGCAGGCTTCCCACTGAGCAGGGAGCCCAATGTGGGGCTCGATCCCAGGACCCTGGGATCATGACCGGAGCCGAAGGCAGACCCTTAACCAACTGAGCCACCCAGGTGCCCCTATACCCACGATTTTGAAGCCAGGAAACACAAGAGAATTTAAACTGTCTCACTAAAATGTTTTCATTTTGATTAGATGTTGAGCATATTAACTAATTTCACCCGTTTCTTTGCCCTCTTAGAAAATGGGGAGATTTTTTGTTACCCGGGTCGTTTGTATTTCTGAACCCCATTATATGTCTCTTGAATAGCACCCTTCTAGATGATTCCTAGGTCTCCCGTCCAGCTCTGTACACAGATGATTTCCATTTAGCACAGAGTTATCAGAGGACCAACCATGCACCAGACCAAAGTTTCATGATTTTAGCGGACAAGAGAGGTGTTGGGACACTTAATAAGAATGTCGTGAAAGAACGAATGCTACGTGACCGTGCTTTATGTGAGCGATCTAGCGGTCAGGCTCGTGGGGGCAGAGAGGAAAGTGTAGTTACCAGGTTCTGCAGGGACGGGGACCTGAGGAGGCGTTGGTTTCTGTTACGCAAGATAAATAAGTTCTAGAGATCTACTGGACGGCCTGGTGCCTACGGTTCACAATATTGTATACTTAACATTTTACTAAGAGACTTGATCTTATGTTAAAGGTCCTTAGGCCCAGAAAAATGAAATAAATAAGGCAGGAGAACACTTTGGGTGGTGATGGGTATGTCTATAGCACGGAGCGTGGCAGTGGCTTCACAGGTGCATACTTCCCTCCAAGCTCATATGCACCGTGTTTTTGTATGTCATTTGTCCCTCATTTAAATCGTTTTTTTTTTTTTTAAAGATTTTATTTCTTTGACAGAGAGAGACACAGCGAGAGAGGGAACACAAGCAGGGGGAGTGGGAGAGGGAGAAGCAGGCTTCCTGCCGAGCAGGGAGCCCGATGCAGGCCTCGATCCCAGGACCCTGGGATCATGACCTGAGCCGAAGGCAGACGCTTAACGACTTAGCCACCCAGGCGCCCCTAAATAGTTTCTTTAAAAAGAAAATTCCATGAGCTCATTGCTAGAAT
>CM052890.1:20989942-21013135 GCA_028534135.1 Potos flavus
CAGGCCTCGATCCCAGGACCCTGGGATCATGACCTGAGCCGAAGGCAGACGCTTAACGACTTAGCCACCCAGGCGCCCCTAAATAGTTTCTTTAAAAAGAAAATTCCATGAGCTCATTGCTAGAATCAAGGGGTGAGCAAAGATTCGAATGATGGACTTGGGAGCCATGAACTCTGCTGGTTGAGGGGGAGGGGAACGGCACCCCACAAGTGGGAAAGTCCAAATGTAGCTTTCATTTAGTAAACTCTTACCATGAGCACGTTCTGTGCCGAGCCCCCTCCATGCATTGGCTCCATGAATCACCATACTCTGAAGCAGGTGCTATGATTGATTCCATTTTACAGATGGGGAAAACTGAGTCACGGGAACTCTGGCTCCAGAGTCCACTCTCTGGAAGTGGAGGCAGCATAGGGTCACGGTTAGCCTCAAGACTCTGGGGCCAGACAAGCTGGGCTTGACTCCTGGTTCTACCTCTTACTGCCTGTGTCACTTCTGGAGAGTTATTTCGAGTTTGTTTCCTCGTCTGTTAAGTAGGGATCGCTGTTACTTAATACCTTGTGGAGATCCGATGACTTGGTATGTCAGCGCATTGAGAACAGTGGCTGGTTGTGATGGGGATGGTCATGCCACCATGTTGCCTCTCAGAATCAATAAGAGGATCTCAAGGTGTGGAGAGCACATGGCGAAGAGCCTTAGGAAACAGGGTGAACAACGTGAGAATCTAGGAAATGTTGCCAGTCTCATGAAGCGGCCCGGGTTCGGTCCCACACGTGGCGGTGTTAATTGTTATTTCTGGCGGCTGTTTAGGTCTTGAGTCCAGACGACCCAGCTCCCCGCTCATTGATATTAAACCCATCGAGTTTGGAGTGCTCAGCGCCAAAAAGGAGCCCATCCAACCCTCAGTGCTCAGACGGACCTATACCCCGGACGACTATTTCAGAAAGTTCGAGCCCCAGCTGTACTCCCTCGACTCCAACAGCGACGATGTGGACTTCCTGACCGACGAGGAGATCTTGTCCAAGTACCAGCTGGGCATGCTGCATTTCAGCACCCAGTACGACCTGCTGCACAACCACCTGACCGTGAGGGTGATCGAGGCCAGGGACCTGCCCCCCCCCATCTCCCATGACGGCTCGCGCCAGGACATGGCGCACTCAAACCCCTACGTCAAGATCTGTCTCCTGCCGGACCAGAAGAACTCGAAGCAGACGGGGGTCAAACGCAAGACCCAGAAACCCGTGTTTGAGGAGCGTTACACCTTCGAGATCCCCTTCCTAGAAGCGCAGAGGAGGACCCTGCTGCTGACCGTGGTGGATTTTGATAAGTTCTCCCGCCACTGTGTCATTGGGAAGGTGTCCGTGCCCCTGTGCGAGGTTGACCTGGTGAAAGGCGGGCACTGGTGGAAGGCGCTGGTCCCCAGTTCTCAGGTAAGGGGTGGGTTGGGAGCAAAATCTCCTGCTGGGAGCTTTTTTTTTTTTAAAAGCTGATTTTCACTGCGTTCTTTAAATTGCCTTTGCATTTTAAAAACTTTTAGTTTTGAAATGATTTTTGACTTACAAGCAGTTGCAGACGCCATGCAGAGTTCTCGTGTTCTCGTCACCCAGCGGCAGCCCCAGTGACAAATCTTACACAACCAGAGTGTGTTAGCAATGCCAGCAAAGTGACGTTGGCAAAGGCTCCGGACCTTATTCAATTTTCACGGAGTTTTACATGCATCACTGTGTGTGTGTGCGTGCATGCGTGTGTTTGTGTAGTTCTGTGAAATTTTATCACATGTATAGATTCACGTAACCACCACCACCCTGGGAGCTTTTTGTTGTCGATGGCGGGTTATTTAATAAGGAGAATGATGGTCCAGGGTATGAAGCTATCAGTCATTTTGACTTTCAGAAATTGATTTGGGAAAAATAAAATGAGGGCTGAAGAACAGGATGATATATGGATGTTTTTCAGGCAAATTGTGAGATTGGCTTCTTTCCCCCTCCCAGCCCACAGACAGGCAGTTGGCTGCTGGGGAAGCCACCCACGGACCAGGCTCTGTCCCCAGTGGGCTGGGAGCATCCCTCCCTTGGGCATTCTGTGGACTGGAGGATGACAGTGCACTCCGCGTGGGCGGAAGGAGGAGGTGGGAGCCCAAGGGAAGGAAAAGACCCAGCCGGTTGGAGGCCAGTGTCGTCCGTTCATGCCGAGGGGGACAGTCTTGTATGACGTAGGCGGGGTTGTCTTAGGTCCGACACACTGAGGTGCTTTTCAGAGCTGGACTCTCCTGGTCAGGGATTTGATGAGCCAGCATCACACCTGAGGACAGGTTTTAAACGTGGGACTGTAGGGGTTGCTCTACTGTGTGTGTGTGTGTGTGTGTGTGTGTGTGTGTGTGTTTCCATTCAAAGATAGATTTATCCTACGAGTCCTTCCACCTGGGGGGGTGGAGCTGGGTGTTTATACACCAGTTCCTATCAGCCACTGAATGAGGGCTGTGGCGGATGGAGACGCTCCTTCCCTGGCATTTCTGGCCCATTACACTGGCGGATAAAGAGACCTTTGACATCCACAGATGTACAAACAAGTGCGAGAGCTGGCAGCCGCGTTCGGGCTCATGTGCGCCGGAGCGATCGGGACCGGGAGGGGGTGGGCCAGGTGTTAGCAGTGTTTGCTCTGATCCCATGTCCTCCTTCCCGTGGGAAGGACATGACCAGGACATAGTGGATGCTTTTTATGTAGCCTCCTCCCTGGGTTTTCAACCATCAAGAGACTTGAAAGAGGGAGACCCACTGGACCACATCGACTCTGTGTGGCCAAGCTTGATTGTGCACATTCATGCGGAAGACCCTGGACGTCCAGAGAATCTGGACATCCGCACACCTTGCCTTGGCTGCAGTGTGAGGTCTGGGCGGAAGTGTTAACAATCTCAGCCAAGCTGTCCTGGCCCATCTGCCCTAGTGTGATTCTCCCGAAATCCGAGGCCAAGGCAGGGCCCTGGGTGCAGGTGGTTTATTTAGGAGGTGGTCCGAGGGAGCAGGAGGGAGGGGTGAGGAGAACACAGGGAAGGAGGGAACGTCCGTGGTGGATCTTCGGGCCATTCCGGCCCTTTGGCTGCTGGTCAGGTGCGCTCCCACAGCCTCAGGGGAGGGCTCAGACAGGAAGCGGCTGTCTGCCCGAGCTGATACCATGCCCCAGCAGGACTTTGGGACCGTCTGTAGCTGGCACCAGAGGCGGCGTCTGCCCCATCCCTCTGCTGACCTGGTGGCCCCCACGCCAGGCCTCCCTGGCGCCTTCCCATCATCCCACAGACTGTACATCCTATGGTCTGTCACCCCTGCTAGTGTGCAAACCCACGAGGACAGACTTTTATCTATTCTACCCACTTCTCCATGTCCTGCCCCTAGAACAGTGCCTGGCATGTGACAGGTAGTGCTCCGTAATATTTGTTGAATGAATGAAGGATGGAGGGAAGGAAGGATTCCCCGAAGTGAATTTCTTTCTCCTATTTGCCACCCTCCCCCCTTCCCTCCTTCCCTCTCACTCCAAGAAAGGCTCATGGAAGCTGGCCGAGGGAAGAGTGGACCCCCCTTTCCCTTCACAGGCTGGCTCTGGAATTTACACTCTGTGAGTAGAAAGACCAGTTGTCCGGGGGTTTAGGTTCTCTGGAAGCAGAGCCTGAGATAAGGATTTGGGTGTGGATTCGTTTGTAGGGCTGCTGTGATAAAACATCACAAATTAGAGGCTTAAAACTATAGAAATTCATTGTCTCACAGTCTGGATGTTAGAAGTCCAAGATCAAGGCCATACTCCCTCTGAAACCTATACGGGAGAATCCTTCCTCGCCACTTTCTGGCTTCTGGTGGTTGCCGGCCGTCCTTGGTGTCCCTGGGCTTGTAGCTGCGTCCCTCCCATCTCTGCCTCTGTCGTCACATGACCTTCTCCGTGTGCATCTCTGTCTAGAAGGACACCAGTCCTCTCGGATGAGGGGCCCACCCTACTCCATTGTGTTCCCATTTTAAATAATCACATCTGCAACAACCATATTTCCAAGTAAGGTCACATTCTGAAGTGATGGGAGTGAGGATGATAACCTATCTTTTGGGGGCTATCATTGAACCCACAGCAGGATCTAGGACAATGCCCTGCAGGGGAGGGAGGGAGGGAAGCAGTCTAGGGAAGAGTGATGGCCCAGGGAGGGTGTGGTCTTAGCCTCCCCTGATCCGTGGTGGGGAGGGGGGTTGTGGATCTCCGGGTGGCGCTGGGGTCCTTCCTCCTTCAGACTGGGAGCCCGCCATTGGGACTCCCACCTCTGTCAGTCATTGACTAGGACTGGACGGGGAAATCTGATTTTCAGTGGGGTGGCCGTGGGGCTGTCTGCAGCTTCTGTCCTGCAGAACGGCGGTTCTGAGCCTGGGGCCGTCTTGCTCTCAGGACGGTTGACAGGAAGCGTTGTGCATTTGGTGGGTGGAGATGGGGATGCCGCTGAGTACCTGTAGTGCACAGGACAGCCCCCACCACGAAGAATGTTCTAGCCCAAAGTGTCCGTAGTGCCAGAGGGAAAAAGCCCACGATGGAAGAGGGGAGATGGAGGTTCAAGGACAGCAGCAGGGTCTGCCATGCAGGCAGGACAAGGGCAGGGCTGGTCCCTGAAGGCTGGGGAATTTTTCCTGGAGAAACCTTTGCTGGGAAACAGGGAGAGCCAGGGGCAGAGGGTGTTAGGAGCAGACATCCAGGTAACTGTGTTTTCATCCCAAATGTAGAAAAGGAGATACTGGTTCTGAACAAAAATCCATACCGTGCAAATTAGGCCTGCCTCAGAGACAGAAAACAAAATCCTCATCCGATGCCCTGAGGCCATTGGATGTCGATGCTGGTTTTCCTGGCAGGCCAGCATCTGCCTTCACCCGAGGACTGAATGGGAGGGGAAGATGCAGCCGTGTCTGGGGGTGGAAAACAGCTCGGCAATTTCTCATTTTCAGCCCGCCTCGCCGGTGTGGGATCAGTGTGGCTCGTAGGGCTGAGTTCTGCATTTCTGTGCCTGGGAGAACCCACGGGAGCGGTGGCGGGTGGGGCCGGCTTGTAGGCATCTTCTGGCTCGCGGCGGAACGTCCCAGCTGTTTTGTGACTTTGAACGTTGCATCTTTGATCTTGGCTTTGAGGACACTAGCCGCTAATGGAGCTACTGTCAGTTTTTTGGTCTCCTTGATAAGGTTTGGCTAGGAGATAATGAAAATGAGGACAGAGAAATAGAAAGCATATGGGGTGATTGAACAGGTGTGAAGTTACTCTCGCGGCTGAGAGAAATTCTGCTCATCCAAGTGGACGGCAGTGAATCGACACTGTGGCCATTGCACGTGAAATCTTTGTAGGCTCTGCTTTTTTTTTTTAAGATTTTATTTATTTATTTGACAGAGAGCATGAACGGAGGGGAGGGGCAGAGGGAGAGGGAGAAGCAGGCTTCCCACTGAACAAGGAGCCCGAGGCGGGGCTGGATTCCACGACCTTGGGATTATGACCTTGGCTGAAGGTAGACGTTTAACTGACTGAGCCACCCAGGCATCCCCTAGGCTATACTCTTTCTTATTTTTTTTTTAAAGATTTTTCTTATTTATTTGACAGAGAGAGAGATCACAAGTAGGCAGAGAGGCAGGCAGAGAGAGAGGGGGAAGCAGACTTCCTGCTGAGCAGAGAGCCCTCGATGCGGGGCTCGATCCCAGGACCCTGAGATCACGACCTGAGCCAAAGGCAGAGGCTTTAACCCACTGAGCCACCCAGGTGCCCCGGCTCTACTCTTTCTTTAAAAAAAAAAAAAAAAGGTATTAGGATTTATGACAAAACATACATAACAAAGTTTACCAGCTTCCCCATTTTTTAAAAATTTGTACTTAAATTCTAGCTAGTTAACATACAGTGCAAGAGCTTAGCCATTTTTAAGTGCACATTTCGGTGGTATTAAGTCTATTCGCAGCATTATACAACAGTCACTGCCATCTGTCTCCAGAACTCTTTTCACGGTGCAAAATGGAAACTTTCTACCCATTAAACAAAAGCTCCCCATCCCCTATTGCCCCCCGCGCCCAGCAGTCACCATTCCTTGTGTTTCTCGGAATCTGACTACTCTAGGTGCCTCATATATGTGGAGTCATACAGCATTTGTCTTTTTGTGACATAATGTCCTCAGAGTTCATCTATGTCGTAGCATGCGTCCGAATGACCTTCCCTTTGAAGGTTGAGTAATACCCCATTATATACGTATACCGCGTTTTGTTTGCTCATTCATTCATCTGTCAGTGGACACTTCCACCTTTTGGTTCTTGTGAGGAATTTTATGATACTGTAGTAGATATTACGATATGTATTATGATGTATTATTATGTAACAAACGGGATAGTTATTACTAGCTATAAATGTGTCATATACTGCAGTATATAATAATATTGTGAATAATACTGTGATGAACACGGGTTATACATATTTCTACAATCCTTTTTTGAGCCAGAAACCTATCCAGGATAAAGGCAGTTTATTTTCTCTTGAGATCCTGTGGCTTTGGGAAGGATGGGCAAGGTGGTGGAGAGAGTAGATGCCCCATAGACATAGCAGAACCTCCCAGAACATTAGGAAGGAGCAGAGCTCTTGCACCAGTTTGTGGCTGGAATCACGTAACCTGTGGGTATTGGTTTGCCTGTGCCGAGCAGAGAGCTAGTACCTACGACTTTGATTCCCTTACTGTGCATCTGCACAGCTGTGAGCTCTTCTCAGGAGAAAGGACTTTTTGGAAGTGAAAGTCCCACGCACTGGGGGAGAATCATAATGATTTTGACCCAGTAAATCTACAATAAAAATAGCGTACCTATATAAGTTATGCATTCCGTGAGTATTTGTCAGGTGCTTTTCATGTTCTAGGGGCTGGGACTTGTGATACAGGCGTAGGTTAATGTCTGTGGTGCTCTAAATGGTGTACATGGCCCAAGTAGTTTATCCTAACAAGAGTCCATTTTACAAACGTGGGAACTGGGCAGAGGGAAGTAATTTGTCTGTGCTGCTGGGACTGAGGCTGTTTGACATAAAAAATGGTGTGCCATAATCACAACGTTATACTGGTTCTCTACCACAAGCCGAACAAAGTCCCTGCCCTCGTGGAGTTTACATTCTGGTGGAGGGAGACGTGTAGCGAGTAAAGGAGTTAACAAATAATACCGTGTTTCACTGTCGATGCCAAGAGAGTAAGCAAAGTAGGAGGAGGGGCTGGAGAGGGATGGCTGAGTGGTGCGGATGGGGAAGCTCTTTTAAATGGGCTCTCTACTCTTTAAGTAGAGAGCTAGATGGAGTGCAGGCGTGAGCCTGGAGGATGTCTGAAGGAAGAGCATTCCAAACAGTGACTTTAGGAAGTGCAAAGGCCCTGAGGCAGGAGCCCATTTGGCATCTTGGTGACTGGAGTAGAGTGAGGGGGAGAGCATGAAAGGAGATGAGGTTGAATTGGTATCAAATGTCACTTCACATCAGTCTTAAAGGTATAGGTAAAGACTTGAATTTTATTCCTAAATATGATGGCAAGCCCTGGAGAGTTTTGAGAAGGAAAGGTGACCCCGTCAGACTACCCTGGAGAGGAATCGTTGGGGGACAACATACTTACATCCAAAATATACAAAGAACACCAATGACCCAAAAATTTAAAAAAAAAATGTCCCAGGGGGGCCTGGGTGGCTCAGTCAGTTAGGCATCTGACTCTTGATTTTGGCTCAGGTCATGATTCTCAGGGTTGTGAGATCAACCCCCACATCAGGCTCTGTGCTGGGCATGGAACCTGCTTAAGATTCTCTCTCTTTCCCTCTGCCCCTCCCTGCTGCTTGCACTCTCTGTCTCTTCTCCTTAAAAAAAAAACCCAATTTTGAAATGGGCAACAGTTTTGAACAGATACTCCATGAAAGAAGATACATACAGTTGGTCTCTAAGCACACGGAGAGGTGCTTGACATCGTCAGCCAGTCAGAGAACTGCAGATTGAAACCGCAGTGAAATACCACTACACACCCTCCTCCCGGAATGTCTAAAAGTTACAAAGGCTGACAACACCAAATGTCGATGAAAACATGGAGCAACCGGAACTCTCAGACAGTGGGGGGAGTGTAATGTGGCATAATGTGGTATAATGTGGTAGTAGTTCTTGGTGAAACTAAACATTTATGTAACCCCATGATCCAGCACTTCCACTCCTAGGTATTTGCCTAAGAGAGATCACAATGTTATGTCGACCCAAAAAAATCACACAGGTATTCACAGCAGATTCACCTGTCATAGGCCCCAGACTGGAAGCAACCAGGTGTCCCATCAGCAGGATGAAGGATAACAAGCTATGGTATATTCCTGCAATGGACCATTATTCAGAAATAAGGAGGAACAAAGTGCCGCGATGCACACGGTAGCACGGGGGAATGTCACAAACATTATGCCAAGTAGAACATGTTTCTGAGCAACCATTACACTAAGCGGAAGGCAGACCCAAGAGAACACATACCGATGGCTGCATTTGTATCAAGTTTGAGAACCAGCCAAACTAATCTGTGCTGACAAAATCAGAACAGTGGCTGTGGGAAGGGGACAGTAGGGGAGGGGATTGTGTGGAGGGAGCAGGAGGGTCATTTCTGGACGAATAGTGATGTTCTGCATCTTGATAGGCCTTTGATACACAGGTGTGTGCATCTGTCAAACTCATCAGGAACACGTAAGGTTTGTGCATCTTGTTGGGTGTAAATGTTATTTGTGGGTGGGGGGGGGTGGAGAAAAAGTGCCATAAACACACATTGAGCTCCAGCTGCTGACGTGCCTGCTGAAGTTTCAGGGCGAAATATACCAATGTCTGTAGCTTATTTTAAGATGCCTTTCAAAAAAGATCATTAGAGGGCGCCTGGGTGGCTCAGTGGGTTAAAGCCTCTGCCTTCAGCTCGGGTCGTGATCTCGGGGTCCTGGGATCGAGTCCCGTATGCTCAGCGGGGAGCCTGCTTCCCCCTCTCCCTCTGCCTGCCTCTCTGCCTACTTGTGATCTCTCTCTCTCTCTCTCTGTCAAATAGATAAAATCTTAAAATAAAAAAAAATTTTTAAAAAAAGATCATTAGAGGGGCGCCTGGGTGACTCAGTTGGTTAAGTGTCCGACTCTTGATTTCGGCTCAGGTCATGATCTCAGGATCAGGAGATCGAGCCCCCACATCGGGCTCTGTGCTCAGTGGGGAGTCTGCTTGAGATTCTCTCTCCCCCTCTGCCCTTCCCCCCCTCAAATAAATAAATGAATCTTAAAAAAAAAAAAGATCATTAGATGCACCATAAGGCAAGTATAGCATGGTTTTAAAATATTAATGTAGAATTATTAATATTAATAGCTGCATTGCAGAAGCTAGGTGATGTGTATAAAGGAGGGAACTGTACAGATCTTTCAGCTTTTCTGGATCCGACAGTTCTTTTTTTTTTTTTTTTTAAGAATTTTGTCTTTTTTTTTTTTTTAAGATTTTATTTATTTGTCAGAGAGAGAGAGAGAGCACAAGCAGGCAGAGTGGCAGGCAGAGGCAGAGGGAGAAGCAGGCTCCCTGCCGAGCAAGGAGCCCGATGTGGGACTCGATCCCAGGACCCTGGGATCATGACCTGAGCCGAAGGCAGCCGCTTAACCAACTGAGCCACCCAGGTGTCCCTGGATCTGACAGTTCTTATAATAAAATGTTGGTGTGCAAGGAGAGAAGAAAACAGAGGCGCCGGTTAGGAGGGATTTGCTGCAGTCATGTAGGCAGGAGGCAATGTCCCGGACCTGGTGTGAGGTGCAGGTGCACGAGGGGCCTGGTGGAGAGATGGTTAGAAGGCACAGGACCAGCCCTTAGACGATCATCCCCGGCTTCGGGGCGCTATAAACAAGGCTCTCTGACAGAGTCGGGATTCTGCTGTCATGCTGGCTGTTCTCTTCTTTTCACGAGGGGCAGAGGCTCCCAGACTTCTGCCTCGCTGATTCCAAGGTCCTGAGTCCTGGATGAATCACACTTGAGCGAAGGTGCGGGGAGATTCTGGTGCGGGTGGACTGGGGTCTTCATCCTGAGCGACGCTGGGGGGCCAGAGGGAAGTGGGAAGGGTTAGCCGTCCAAGCTGGACATATGGCTCGGAAGCGTGGCTCTGCCACTCACTGGCTGGCTCTTGGAGTGGTTGAATGAGCTGAGCGGCCAACATCGGCTTCCATCAGGATTATGTCTGATGGAGCCATTTGAGAAGGAGTAGACTCAGGTTGGAATGCTCCTAAAAGTTCTCGGGGGATAATTCTGCGTCGTGTAGGGGTGTAGTATCCTTTATTACAAAACCAGATTTTCCACTGAGGAGAAATGTTTGACTTGCACTCAGAAGAAGAAACTGTGTTGCGTCAGAAGTGACATTTGCACACGGGAATGCTGGATATTTATGTTTCTGAAAATTGCTTTCACCTGAGATTTGCTCTGACTGAAGGAATGCCTTTTCAGTCTTTGATGCCTAGCATTCAGGGCCCCGTGGCTTAGGAAGTGAAGTCTGTGTATATTGCCTTTGCCAAGTAAGATTGAGCGATTCACATTTAGCAGTAAATATGTTCTGGGTCCTCACATGTACTAGACCCTGGGCGGCGTGCAACACTTACATTACCCCACCAGATGGACAGTAATGACACTTGCATTTCATAGATGGGGGATCCTGAGGCTCAGAGAGGTTAAGGTACTTACCCATGGTTGCACAGCTGGAATGGAGAATTGAACCTGAGCCTGACTCTAAGCCCACACCCGTAAATAATCTATTGAGGAGAAAGCCCCGGCCAACGACTTTGTAAATTGATCCACCCTATGTAACTCAAGTGGGATAAGACTGCATTTCTCATAAGTATAACCACATTTTTATATGAATATGTGCCTTCCTTCCTTCTACCTTTGGAGTTCTCTCCTTAGAAGGAGTTCTGTGTTTGCTTGGAGCCTGTCGTTGAGGAGAGCCTTCAGAGTCCAAGGGGCGTGTGCGTGGCTTTCCTCAGCAGCACCAAACTGACTAGATTTTTTAAAATGTCCATAGAACAGTCTAATTTTCGAACCAAGATAAGTGTCAGTGTGGGATTGCTGTTGTTTTGATTAAGGAATAGAAAAAAAAAAAATTGCATGACCCTGAGGTAAAAAGATTTACTTTTCTTGTGTGGTCCTCAAAATGTCTATTTTTATCAGGAGTCTTGGTTAAAACTGACAGAACCCATCTCAAGCTAGCTTTGGCCAAAGAGGAAGATTTGTGGTCGTGTGGGCTCCCAGCACCGCTGGGTCTGGGGTTCAGGTTATACCTTGGGAATCTTTCTCAGCTGGAATGTTCCTCAGCTCAGCCTTCCTCCATTGCCTTTCTTCTCAGAAAGACCCTTCCTATGCACAGGAGCAAAAGTGGCCACAAATTGGCCCAGGCTTATGTCCCACCAACCAGGACATGCACGGAGGAAGAGAGGTCCTCTCTTCTAAGAGTTTCAAAAGTCCCAGGGAGGATTCTTAGGGGCCCGTCCTTCCTTGAGTCCTACCCTTGTCCACATGGTGGAAGAAGGTTGGTTACCACATCCACATTCTGGCCTGTGGCCAGTACTCAGGAGCCTTGCAGTGGAAGTGAGCGTGGTTTGGGAGAAGGAAGGGTCTCCTTACTTAGCTGCCGTGGTTGTGGTTCTTTCTTTCTTTGTTGCTGCTTCCCTGGCTAACGCTTTCCTGGCCAACGTCCCCAGCTGAAGAACCTCGGTAGGCAGGGCCCTGGTAGCAGGTCAACTATTGGGAAGTTCCTGGAAGTAGAGGGGGGCTGCCCTGGGCCCAGGAGGGTACCTCATGGCTCTTCGCTGTTGGGCTCCCTTCCCTGGAGGAGGCACTCTGAAGGATGGGTCCTGATCAGAGGGCCCTGGGCGAGTGGCCTCTGACCTAGGCTGCGCTCTCCTAGAAGCAGACCCTGAGACCAAGATTTGAGTGCAAGTGTTGTATTTGGGGGTGATGCTGAGACGAACCAGAAGGGCAGCAGGGGGATGAGACCTGTACTACAGGACGTGTGTCGGGCAGGTTACTACCGTGGGCAC
The DNA here is from genome assembly GCA_028534135.1 of Potos flavus. NCBI lineage: Eukaryota > Metazoa > Chordata > Mammalia > Carnivora > Procyonidae > Potos > Potos flavus. Next base: position 21,002,000 of record CM052890.1, read on the forward strand.
CGGGGTCGTGATCCGCCTGGGCACTCGGTGCAGGGGTGACGGCGCCTGAGCATTTACTCACCAGCTGCCTGCAGGTGGAGGCTGAGGGCTGCCTCCAGAAACCCTTAATTCCCTGGGCTCCTCCAGCCTGCTTCGTGGACATGGAGAGGGAGGACTCTGGTGGCCAGAGAGACTCCTCAAGATGGGGAGCGGTGGGGCTGGCAGTAGGGAGCTTGGTGGTCTCTGGCAGTGATGTGGTCCGGCCCGGGGGTGGGGGGGCACCTTCTGCGTCCCCATACTCACGCTTGCCACCTCGAGGGCTCTGAGTGCAGGATCTTCCATGGTCTCCCTTCCGTCTGCTTGCCTTGTCTCTCCATTCCTCCTCTCGTCTGGTCAGCACGCGGAAAAGCAGACGGGTAAGACCCCTGGTTAAACGGATGCCCATAGAGAAGAAGGTGCCGGTCTCCCCTTCCTGTAGGGGTGTGTGATCTTTGCAAGTGACTCTCTTGGCAGCCATCTCTCGGCTTCGGGGTGGATGGGCAGGGACAGTCCCCAGCTTTCCCCGCTCAGCCAGTGTCTCCTCTTCTGCTCATGGAGGCGGGGAATGGTGATGGTTTGGAATACTGCAGGACCTGGTCTCTACCTCTTGGAAATCCCAGAGGGAGGTGCTGGGCCCCACCGGTTGCCTCCTCCTTAGTGCCTGTCCCTTGTCCCCAGCTTTGGGCCCAGGCGGCCAGTTCTGGGTCCAGCAGGGGATGTCCCCCTCTGTGTCCTGTGGATGTACAGCTGAAGACTTGGCCGGACTCTCCATAACATCAGCTTCTGCTTCTCTTTACTCTCGGTGCTTCTGGCGTGGAGAAGGGACTCGTTAGATGTTTTTTGAATTGAATAAATATTGCTGTGTAAAGAAGGTTATCTTTAGAGTTAGACGGACCTGGTGAAGGTCCCGGCTTCACCTTTTGCCAGCTGTGTGAATTTGAGCCCAACTCCTCCCCTGTCCATTAGGAATAATAATGCAATGCTTACAGCATGGGAAGTTGGGGCAGGGATGTGAGGATAATAATAGAGAGGGCTGACTCTGACCTAGTACTCACTATGTCAGGCATGGTGCTAAGCATTTCTATGGTATTAACGATTGTTAACATCCCATTTTATAGATGGGGAAACTGAGGCATGCATTAAGTAACATGCCCAAGGCCACAGAACTGGTATTTGCACCCGGGCCGTCCAGCTGTTTGCCATTCTACTTTAGTATATTACATCTTGATAAACCAAGATCAGGCAGGCAAAGCCCCTGGCATATAATACACACCAAGTAAGGACTGACTGGGAGCTCCCACGCTGGGAAGGAGGAGGGAGGAAGCCGAAATGAGGAAGGAGACGTTGGGAAGCAAGTAAGATGGAGACCGTGAGGAATTGGCCAGGGGATCTGATTTGTGTTTCAGTAGATGCTACTTTTACCTTACCATGTCCCAGGCAGACAGAGATAGAAAGAATTTAGGACATTTTTTAGACGGAAAAACCGGTGATGATTTGAGGCACCCAGAGTTCTGTGTTGTTTGGGCCTGGTACCTGGAAACTGCCAGAAGTGACACACGCCGCCAGCCTCTCCTGACCGCATATTGTATTTTGAGATCGCTCACCGCCTAATACTCTAACCGGCGAGGCCCTCAGCAAGGCAAATGTCAGTTTTTTAATGAGCATTCCTCTTTCACTTACCCTGAGCTGCTGTCAGCCTTGACTCGTTCAGTAGGATGCTGGCCTCTGTGTGTGTTAAAAGGGTTCCCTGACCAGGTTCTGGTGAGCAGCCGTGTTTTGGCAACACTGTGCAGCCAGTGCAGGGCCCAGGCCAGAGCCTCAGAAGGCAGCACTAACTAGAAGTTTCTTTTCATGTGGTCCTTCTTGTCTTCCTCCTCCCGAAATAGAAATGGAGTTTACATCTCAGACCTCAACATGAGCTTTTGGTTCCTAGTTATAATGTCAACTAGAAAGGGAACCAGAGATGGTTTGGTCCGAGCCTGTTTTCTAGAAGACAAGACTGCAGCACAGAGCAGTTGAGTGACTTGTCCAGGGTCACACAGCTTTCAGCGATAGCTTTCAGAGACAGGTTATGTTGCCTGACTTCTAGGCAGGGAGGTCTTACCTCCGTGCTACACTGTTTTACCTAGCCCGGGAAGGGATCTGTGGTGCCTGAGAGCCCAGGAATATACAGACCTCGGTTCAAGTCCTGGCTTTCATACCCTCTAGAGGTGTGGGCCCCAGAGAGTTATCTTGTCATCTCTAAGCCTCGGTTTCTTTGTCTATAAAATGACGGTTATATAGCGTGCTGGAGCTAGCTTGCCCTGGCTCACAGAGCTAATTGCAAATTTTCAAGCATTGTACAAGCCAATCGACTTCACACTGAAGTCAGCCATTGTGTTTGAAATGGACACATGCTACCAATCAGAGTCTTTCCCCTCCTGGAGGGTTTCGTATTTTTCCGCACATCACTGATCATAGTGGTACTCACCTCAGGGTGCTTTTGTGGGCTACCGGAGGGCTAGTTCGCTCGGGGCGGAAAGCGCAGAGCCTTGACGTCTGTATACAGTGGTGCCATATGAAGAGGATGGCCCCACAGTCCCGCAGTCCTCAGGCCAGCATGAGCCCGGCCGCTTCCTGTGGTGCGACCTTGGCGTTACTCTGTTGCTGATAATGACAACTGCTGACTCTTTCTGAGTGTGTCCCGTTGACCAGCTGTTATTTCCGCGTACATCCGAGAATCACTCAGGGACTATCGCTATCCCCACTTTGCATTTTAAACACCTGAGGCACGGGCGCCGGGCTGGCTCAGTCAGTAGAGCGTGCAACGCTTGATCTCAGGGTCGTGCGTTCAAGCCCCACTTTGCGGGGAGAGGTTACGTTAAAAAAAGAAAATCTTAAAGAAGTTTAAATTAAATTAAAAACCGGAGGCGCAGAAAGTCTGAGGAGCTCGCCCAAGGCTATGCCGTTAGTGAGTGAGGGAGTCTGCCTTCAAAGTGTGGCATCTGCTCCTGGCCTCCACCCTGTCTCACTGAGGCTCAGTTTCCTTCCGTGGAAAACGGCAGGACAAGCAGATTGGAGCTCAAGAGTCGTGGTGAGGGTGGCGTCTGCTAACGCGTGCGGTGTGCACACGGGCCCAGCACAGTGCGAGTCCTCGCTGCAGACGCGCTGGCTGCTGGTAAGCCCCGAGGAAATGTTGCTGTCCATCGTTTCCATGATCGAGGCGCTAAAATCTTCTTAGCCAAGGAACTCGGGCTCCGTGTGACCAAGGAGATGAAAGCAACCCTGGCCAGCAGGTAATTCGTCAACCCCAGCTGGGGTGGAGCAGACGAGGCTTGAGCTCTTGAGCGGTGGGCGGGTTGGGTGGCCCAGGTATCTGGCGGTCAGCTTCAGAGAGACGTTGGGGCTCTGCTCAGAGAAGAAGAGGTGGATGGTTTCCAGGGGCTTGTCGCCATGGACCGAGCCTGTGCCCGTGGCAGGTTCTGGGGCTACAGACAAGCAAGCGAGGCCCAGTCCCTTCCTTCAAGACTCTCGGCATAACAGAGGGTGAGCGTTTGCAGGGCTGGGGAAGCATTTTCCGTACATGGCCCCGTTGAATCATGCAAGCTCCTGAGGCACAGTGATCATCCCCATGTTCCACATGAGAAAACAGAGGTCCCAGTCAGGGAATGATGTGCCTCAGATGTTCGAGGGGTAAATGGTGAAGCCGGGGCTTGAACTGAGGTGACTCTGGACCTCAGCACGTCCTCCTTCCCCGGAGCGGCCTCTGAGAAACAGTCATGGCCATCAATAACTAGGGTACAAGGTGAAAATGAGGGGGACCCTAAGGGAAAGGTCTTCAGTTCAAACAGCAGCAGAACTGAGTCTGGCCAGCTTAAGGGAAAGGATAAATAAAATAATAATGGATTCGCATACTAAATGCTGGGCTCTGAGCTCTTCCCACTCATTAACCCATTTAATTCTTTCATCAACTCTGCCTGATAGGTGTTCTTACTATCCCGCTGCACAGATAAGAACACGAAGGCCGGGGAGTTTCGGAACCTGCTCACACAGTAAATGGTAGAGCCAGGATTCGTACCAGGCTCTCTGGGAGAAAAAGAGGGCAGTCCTGAAGGGTGGTGGAGTAGTTCATAGAAGCAAAGGAAGAATTGAACCACGAGGCATCCGGGCAGCTCTGGGACCTTCTGGAGCAGAGCTCCATGGACTTCTCTGGTGGGATCAGATGCCCAGGCTTAGCCCCACCCAAACCACAGCCAAAGAGCTTCTGATACCAGAGTAAGTGGGGAGGGATGCTGAGTAGACCGAAACAACATATACTGCCTGTAGGGCTCCCTAAAACCTGAAACTGAGAGAAAGTGCGGGATTTTAAAAAGATTTTATTTGAGAGAGAGAGCACACAAATGTGGGGGAGGAGCAGAGGGAGAGAGAGAAGCAGACTCCCCTCTGAGCAGCGAGCAGAGAGCCTGAGCAGGGAGCCAATGTGGGGCTCGATCCCAGGACCCTGGGATCATGACCTGTGCCGAAGGCAGACGCTTAACCGACTGAGCCACCCAGGCGCCCGCTGTTTTCCTTTCTTATGTCGGCTGCCCTCAGAAGCCCTGTTACTAAAAAAAACCCTTACTTTCGGGGCACCTGCCCTACAACTTCGCTCAGTTCTGACACTCTCTGAGTTAGCTCAGATCCCACAGGGGAAGGGCTCCCTCTCACCCACCGCCCCCATTTCAAATGCCAATTACAAGTCTCAGGGTGAATCCATACTTCTAACAGACCCAGCAATAAATCGGGGGATCTCCTGACCTCTGCCTCAGGTTCCGTAATTTGCTAGAATTGCCCACAAAACTCAGGGAGACACTTTACTGTTTATTTTAGAGGCTATAACTCAGGAGCAGCCAAATGGAAAGCAAAGCATAAGGCAAGGTATTGGGGGAGGGGCACAGAGCTTCCATTCCCTTTCGGGGTCCATCACCCTCCTAGCACCTTGACATGTTCACTAACGCAGAAGGTCTCTAAACACTGTTATTTAGGAGTTTTTTTTTTAAGATTTTATTTATTTATTTATTTATTTGACAGAGAGAGAGATCACAAGTAGGCAGAGAGGCAGGCAGAGAGAGGAGGGGAAGCACGCTCCCCGCTGAGCAGAGAGCCGATGCGGGGCTCAATCTCAGGACCCTGAGATCATGACCCGAGCCAAAGGCAGAGGCTTTAACCCACTGAGCCACCCAGGCGCCCCTAGTAGTTTTAATGGAATTTTCGTTATGTAAGCATGATTGGTTAAATCATTGGCCATTGGTGATTGAACTCAGCCTCTACTCTCTCCCCTCCCCAGAGGATGGGGTTTGGGGCCGAAAGAGTTCCAACCCTCTAATGTGCCTTTGTCTCTCTGGCAACCAGCCTTCCTCCTGAAGCTATCTGGGGACCCCCAGCCCTTAGTCATCTCATTAGCATCCAAAGGACACTCTTATCTCTCCCAGAAATTCCAAGGGTTGTAGGAGCTGTGTGCCAGAAACCGGGGACAAAAACCAAGTATATATTTCTTATTGTGTCACACGGTGACTCTGCCACCTGCTTGCTGTGATGTCCAGCACACACCACGACCGTCCTCCGTCTCAGGTTACTCATAGGTACAGTGAGGATAATGAGAGTCCCTCTCCAGGGGCTCATGGTTCAGGTTAAACGGGAAAATAAAGGAAAGCACTCAGAATCCCGTGCCTGGCACAAAATCGCCCAGAAACACTGGATAACGTAAGAAGAAAAGGTTGAATTCCCTAGGAGTTGAATTCTGGGGGAAACTTCATTTAAGGGCAAAAGAAAGGGAATGAGAACAATGAAGACCAAGAATTGGAAGCTAGGAGGTAAGAGGGACGCTAGGAGGGAGCACAGTCATGCCAGCCGATAGAGAAATTTCAAGAAGCGCTCTTCTCCACTATAGAACTTCATGGGGGTGTCTGTTATGTCCCCTGTTTTCCCCAAGAGGATAGGTAATGAGGCCCAGAGAGGTTCAGCGGAAAGTCCAAGGCCACACAGTGAGTATGTGCTAGCGTTGCCATTGGAATGTAGGTCTGTGACCTCAGTCCTTTGCCTCATCTGCCACCGTGTTAGTGTCCCGGGGCTGCCGTCACAAGTTCCCACAAATCGGGAGGCGTACCACTGCAGGAATTTATTCTCAGACGGTTCTGGAGTCTGGAAGTCCAACGTCAAGGTGTTGGCAGGAGTTGATTCCTTTCTGGAGGCACTGAGGGGGATCCCGCTCCATGCCCGTCTCCTGGCTTCTGCTGGCGTGGCAGTCCTTGGCGCTCCTCGGCTTCTAGATGTAGCACCTGGCTCTCTGCTTCCATGGTCCCGCGGTGTTCTTCTCCATCTGGGTCTGTCTTCTTACAATGACACCAGGGCCCACCCAAAGCCCGTACGGTCTCGGTCTTGTCTTAATTACAGGTGACCAGATCCCCATGTCCCAATAAGGTCATATTCACAGGTGTCGGGGTTAGGGTTTCAACCTATCTTTTGATGGAAACAATCTAATGTGTAACAACTACCCTACCCCCAAATGCGAGAGCAGGAAAGAGGGGTGCGCGAGAACATAGAGTGTGCGGTCCCTCCCCGCAGAAATTACAGTACACGAAAAGTCGAGTAGCCCCATAGAAGAGTTTGTTACGAGAGGCACCAGCGAAGCGGGTAAGTGCAATGCGAGTGGAAGAGGGAGTCAGAAGGAGAGATGGCTTCAAACAGCAGAGGAGCAACGAGGTGCAGCCAGAGAGATCCTTTTAAAACATCAGGTCTAATTAGGGGACTCCCTGCCTAAAGCCTTCTATGGCTCCCTGTTTCTCAGGGGAGTCCATACTCCTTACCTGGCAGCAAAGCAGGAGCTAACCTGTGTTCTGCCCCAGCCTCAGGTCTGCACCCACCCCCCACCTCGGGTCCCCTTACCCCCGTCACCTGTCCATATTGGCCGTTTTGGTTATTGTGTGTGCCTATTCCTTGACCCTCTGACCGCTGTCCCTACTTCTGCAGGGGGTGTCTTAGGAAGGTCAGTTCCCATAACGCTCTGTTATTCTTCAGAGCATACACCACAGTGCTCATGAAATCATCTCATATTAATTAGTCATGCATAGTAATTAATTAAATAATGCTTACTATCAGGAACTGCATTCCAGGGACCCTAACTGTAGTGCTCACTGCTGTGTCCTTTGTGTGTAGCACCATCAGGATAATCATTGAGCACCTACTGTGTGCCAGCCCTGTGTCCTCCGTGTGGTGGATACTCTGTAAATAACTACTGATGAGATGCTTGGGCTGGACCTGAGGCTGGGTAGGCGCTGGTGACACCCAGAGAAGCAGAGAGGGACATGCTACGCAGAAATGGAATGAGTAGATGGAAGAAGGGTCTGGGGACTGGGCCGTGCTGGCTCAAAAGCCCTCTCTTAGCTGGTAGAACTTCTCCCAGCCCTTATCAATAAGTGCCCTGGCCCATCCTGGCTGCTGCTCCTTCTACTTGAGGGGGACTCTCCCCCTAACGTCGTTCGTATCCACGGTTACCCTTTGTTACAGACAATGATTCCTGCTGTCCTTTCCGGTTTGGGTTGATCCTGTTGCATGTTCTGGACCACTCTCTGTTAGAACAAACACCTCGGCTATAAGATGTTCACTGGGAGCTCAGTTTACAATAGAGTCAGTGTCTCATTCTTGAGATGCTTGAGTGGATCTGAAGCACGTTGACTGAATTTGGATGGCCGTTGAGCGCTAGACAGAAACTCTTCATATCTTTTGATTGAACTTCTCTCCTATCTTCTCTGGAAGGTTTAGCTTCATTTGCAGGATATAAACAAGCGTTTCTCTGCGTCAGCATTCATCAGGAGTCTGTTCTGTACAGAGTAATGTAAAATCACTACCCTCGATGAGGTCATTGTCTCATGGGGCAGAGAGACAGGAGGAAAGATGGTTACTACCTCAAAAGTAAAAACGGAGCCTTACCTCACACCATACACCAAAACCAAATCCAGATGGTCCAAGGACTTAGACTTGAAAGGCCAAACCTTTAGGAGAAAAAGAAGGAGACTATCTTTACAACCTGAGTGTAGCAAAGCATTTCTAAGAAAGTCATAAAGTGCAAACCATGGAAGAAGACGATGGATGCATTCTACCACATTAAAATTTCTGCACTCTGCTTATCAGAAAATATGGTTAAAAAAAATTAAAAGTCATGCCACAAACTGGGAAAATATATTTGCTATACACGCATATTAGTTTGCTAGGGCTGTTGTAACAAACTACTAAAAACCGAGTCAAGTGGCTTCAACAACAGGTATGTACTGTCTCACAGTTTTGGAGGCTAGCGGTTCAAAATCCAGACGTCAGCAGGGCCACGATCCCTCTGAAGGTTCTAGGAAGGATCTATTGCAGTCCTCTCTCCCGGTTTCTGATAGTTCCACGGCTTTTGGAAGCATAATTTCATTCTTCTCAGAGCTCTCCCTCTAATATGCATGTCTGTGTCCAAATTTTTTTTATAAAGATGCTGGTCATACTAGATTAGAGGCCCATCCTACTCCCATACAACTTCATCTTAAGTAATTCCATCTGTAAGGACACTGTTTTCAAATAAAGTCACATTCTAAGATCCTGGGGGTTGGAACTTAAACATGAATATTTGGGGGGGGGACACAACTCAACCCACGACAACACATAACCGATGGGTAATGTAGTATCCATAATATTTAAAGGCCTTCTTGTAAATTAATAAGTGAAAGACAAACACCCAATAGAAAAATGGGCACAAAGAAATGAACAGAGTTTTCATGAAAGAGAAAGTATAAAGAGCTGATAAACATGAAAGCGTCCAGGGAAATACAAACTAAATCCAGAATAAGATATCCAGGGGACAGGAATAATTAGGAAGCCTTACAGTAACAGATACGGTCTGGTCTGAAATATATATTGTCAGGCACACCGTTGGCAAACAGAGGGGCATCGAGCTCACCCAGAAAGGATGTCAACGTTTCTGTGCAAAAGAGGAAATGCAGTTAAATCGGTATTTGACTAGATACCCATTCAAAGAAATACAAACAAAAAAAATATTTTAGCAGCCCCACTGATCCCATGCCTGGTGTCAAAATGTTAGTATTCAGTCCTGGTGGCTTTGTGGGGAGACTTCCGTCTTATCCTGCTGGTCACCATGAAGTTAAGTTCAGTTCTTTTGGCTGGTCTCACAGTTCGTATTGAGCAGCAGAAAAATATCTAGGTATTTTTGATATATCTTGATCTATTCTTTGACCCAATAATACCACCAATGGGTTTTATTAGAAGGATGTAATCCGGGGTGCCTGGGTGATTCAGTCGGTTAAGCATCTGCCTTTGGCTTGGGTCATGATCCCAGAGTCCTGGGATCAAGTCCCACACTGGGCTCCTTGCTCTGTGGGGAGCCTGCTTCTCCCTCTGTCTGCCACTCCCCCTGCTTGGGCTCTCTCTCATGCTCTTTCTAAAATAAATAAATGAAAATCTTAAAAAAGTGATGTAATCTAAAAGAAGAAAAATGCCAGAGTGCCCAATTTTAGGTCATTAAAAATAACCTAAGTACATAGCAATAGGAAAATGGTTAAAATAAATTGCAGTATTTCAACCTAATGGAATATTCTGTGTAGACATTAAAAATGAAACTAATGGGGCGCCTGGCTGGCTCAGGGGGTAGAGCATGTGACTTTTGATCTCGGGGACATGAGTTCAAGCCCCATGTTGCGCATAGAACTTAAGAATGAATGAATGATGGGGCACCTGGGTGGCTCAGTTGTTAGGCATCTGCCTTCGGCTCAGGTCATGATCCCAGGGTCCTGGGTTCAAGCCCCACATCGGGCTCCCTGCTTAGTGGGAAGCCTACTTCTCCCTCCCCCACTCCCCCTGCTTGTGTTCCCTCTCTCACTGTGTGTGTGTGTCTCTCTCTCAAATAAATAAGATCTTAAAAAAAAAAAATGAATGAATGAATAAGACACTTATGATATCTAGGTGATAACATGAGAAACGAACATGTCTGTTTATTTAAGTTTGGGGGGGGTGGTTCAGAATTTGCCTATGTCGTCAATGCAGTTACGCAAATAATATTTTTGTGTATTGACAAGGACTGCAAACAAATTCCAAAGGTGACAGGGTGGGGGCAACAGAAACTAGAAGGCGTGACGCAGTGTGGCTGGGAGGATCGTTGGAGTTTTGCTTTTTAAAAAAATCCATTCCTATTTTAATGTTGTTCATGCAGTAAGTGAAGAGACAAAAGGTTTCTTGCAACTTATGAGAACAAAGATGGGGAAGCACAGAGCAGCCTTGTTTGGGCCTCGTGGAAAGTGGTGTGCACACATCTGGGACCCTCTGCGAGGCGCACCCTTTCGAAGCACTTCAGAGGACGTCTGTCAGGAGAGCCCGGCTGTTGTTTTCCCCAGAAAGTGTCCTTTGTCCCAGATGGCTTTCTTTGATTTCCTTTTTATTGATTAGAACTTAGCGGTTTTCAAAGGCTGCAGGGGGCGGGGGGAGAGAGGATTTTTGTCTGGGTAGAGAGCATAGCAGCATTTGTACCAGCCGGCTGCTGGGGGCTTGTAGGGTAGCTTCTGGATTCATTTGAGTAATTTACAGATGGTCTATTTTGGTTCTCCCAAGCCCACCCCACGTGATTCAACCAAATTAAGCGCATCAGGCTCTTCAAAAAGGAAACCGGGCCTGTTTATTTGTGACGTTGCATTAAAATGGGAAAAGGGAGAAATGGCACCTGTCACCCAGTTTTTTCTCCCAACATAGCTTCAGTTCTCTTGAGGTTGCATAGGGCAGGCAACAGACCCAGGGGGGGACCCCTCTCCGGACTGTGATGTGGTGGTGGCGACCCTCCACGTAGGGGCCGCGTAGCTTGTTCTTTTTATTTTTATTTATTTATTTATTTATTTTAAAACGATTTTACTTATTTATTTGACAGAGAGAGAGATCACAAGTAGGCAGAGAGGCAGGCAGAGAGAGAGGGGGAAGCAGGCTCCCTGCTGAGCAGAGAGCCTGATGCAGGGTTCGATCCCAGGACCCTGAGATGATGACCTGAGCCGAAGGTAGAGGCTTAACCCACTGAGCCACCCAGGCGCCCCTATTTTTTTTAATATTAACAAATAATGTATTATTTGC
>CM052890.1:21013635-21069650 GCA_028534135.1 Potos flavus
CTCCCATGGACCTTTCCAGAACCCACATTTTAACACACTCCAGCCACGCTGGCCTTCACTGTGTTCCTGGATTTCTCCCTCTATCCACCTCCATGCTCGTGTGTCCCCCTCCCCACCTCACTTCCTTCAGGCCTTCCTCAAACCTCACCTCAGGGAGGCCTCGCCTGACCACCACGGCTGATGTGGCGGCCCCCACATGTGCCTTATCAGTCAACATTCTGTTACCCTAAGTTTTTGTGCTTGCTTTTTTAAGGTTTTTTATTTATTTATTTAACAGAGAGAGATCACAAGTAGGCAGAGAGGCAGGCAGAGAGAGAGGGGGAAGCAGGCTCCCTGCTGAGCAGAGAGCCCAATGCGGGGCGCGATCCCAGGACCCTGAGATCATGACCTGAGCCGAAGGCAGAGGTGTTAACCCACTGAGCCACCCAGGCGCCCCTGCTTGCTTTTTTAATATTTATTTATTAAAATATGTTTTAAATGTTTAAAATATTTTTAAATGAAATATTTCTAAGATAAAATAATAAACCCCCAGGTACCCATCTCCCAGATTTGACAAGTGCTAATAATATTCTGCCCTGTTTGCTTTCTTCGGATCCTTCCCCCTTTTAATCAACTTTATTAACGTATAATTTGCTTATAATACATTCGTACATTTTAAATAGTTGATTTTTGGCAAATGCACCCATGTCACCGCCACCATAATCAAGATACAGAATATTTCCCTCACCCCAGAAAGGCCCCTCATCTCCCTTCCCCTGCTGGATTTTTCTCCCTACTACTCAACATTATCTGAAATCACCTCATTTGTGTCTCTTTCAGTCTGTTTACTCTCTATCTCCCCCATCAGAGTGTATGTTCCGTGAAAGCAGGGGCTCTTTGCTTCCCAGTCCTTGCACGTTGTGGCCCACAGCCACTCTGTCAAGGTCATGATCCTGTATTTATTATTCTTGTGCTCACATTGTGATGCACAGTGAGGTACGTCAGTGGGGTAAGTTCCTGGAAATGGAAATATTGAGTCAACAGATATTGACTTTTTTTGCTATTGTAAAAGAGATGTCTATCCCTCTTTCTCTCTTCTATCCCTTGTCTCTCAATCAGTGCTGTGGCCATTTTGGGCTGGATCATCCTTTGTTTTGGGGGTCAGGGGGACTGTCTTGTGCATTGCAGGATGTTGAACCGCGTCCCTGGCCTCTACCCACTAGATCCCAGTGGCATCCCCCCCTTAGTTCTGATAATCTGAAATGTCTTTAGACATCGAGGGTGGTGGCAGCAAAATTGTCCCTATTTGAGAACCACCGGTCTATGTCTGTAGGCTAATTTCCTGCCATATTGTTTTGTTCCTCAGTTGGGTCCATCTCTACATGAACTACCCTTGATGACACTAGATTGGCCAAATCCATTTTTCACCAGGTCAGCAGACTGAATGACAAGTTAAGATCCTTACCTGTAAAGCTATATGATGACATGAGCCACAGGTTAGTTGTAGAAGCAGGGAAGGCTTTGCTCTAAGTCCTCAAGGATACGAAGGAACCAGCAGAATTCTCAGTATTTCTTGTCTCAGGATAAATATGTCTGCAGGGTCAGGCCCTGAGGATAGGACATCTTCCGGGCCTTCAAAAACAAGGGGGAAATCCCTAGGAGCTGTGTATAGGGGCTCTGAATTTCCTCGATTGCTCAGGACACTGAATCCACCATTTCTGTCTTGAAAAACCTGAGAGCTCATATGTAAAGCAGTGAAGGATAGGTGGGGACCTAATGAAATGAAGGAGGCAGGTCCCATTTTAGGGGAATGCTGTGCTGTGGCCAGATGTTGCCAGGTGGGAATGTGGGCCCAGCCTTGCCGGACCTTCTCGTTTTTCAAGAAAGGGAATCCAGATTTTTTTTGGAAGTGCGAGATTTCTTGATTCTTGAATTTTATAATTATCAAGTAATTATGTTTAAGCTTGATGTGGGCCAAATAAAACACATCTACGGGCTGACGGTTTGTAACCTTCTTGTTTGGGGACTAGCTCACTCAGTACAGAAATATTTTGGTTTGATTTGGGATCTAGTCAACCCATGTTTATTGAGTATCTACTGTGTGCCAAGCTATGTTCTAGAGCTGCCACTTGGCATAAATTTGCTGGGATGGCTGATAACGAAAGGGATGGATAGAGATTATGGGTGGATAGATGATGGATGGATGGATAAAGGAAGGATGAGGGATGGATAGATGGATAGATGGATGGAGGAAGAAAGGATGAATGGATGGAGGATGGATGGATGATGGATGGGTGGATGAAGATTAAATAGCTGGTGGATAGTTAGATAGATAGATAGATCAATCTGATCTTTTAGAGATATATACTAAAATAATACAGAAAGATAATATGTCTGGAAATTACTTCAGAATGATGTGGGGGAGTTGAATGAGGGTATAGGTAAATCAAGATTGGGCGTGAGATGATAGTTATTGAATCTGAGTGAGTTTCCTTGTACTTTTTTGCTTTCTTTTGAATATGATTGGAAATTTCCCATGCTAAAAATAGTATTTGTTTTAATGTCCTTGTCATTTAGAGATACACTCTGAAGGATATACAGGTAAAATGACATCATGTCTGGGACATGGTTTAAAATATTCAACTAAAATTTTTTGCAAGTCAGTGTGTAGATATGCTGTGGTCTAAATGTTTGTGTCTCCCCAAAGTTCACATGTTGGAATCCTAATGTCTAATGTGATGGTGTTTCACGATATGGTCCTTGGGAGGTGATTAGGTCATGAGGGTGGAGGCCCCATGAGTGGGGTTAGTGCCTTACATACAAGGCCTCACAACGCTCCCTAGTCCCTTCCGCCAAGTGAGGACACAACGAGAAGTTGTGACCCAGAAGACAGCCCTCACTCAACCATGCTGGCACCCTAATCTGGGATTCCCAGCTTCTAGAACTATGAGAAAGAAATTTCTGTTGTTTATAAGCCACCCCGTCTATGGTATTTTTGTTATATGAACCAAGACAAGTACAGACTAAGACACGATGAAGCAGCCATTAGCAAAAGAAGTATTCTCATAATTGTTACCACTGGATGGTGGGTATATGGAGGGAGATTCGTTACACTGGCCTGTGTAATTTGTATATGGTTGCAAGTTTTTACAGTAATTTTTTTTTTTAAAAATGAGACAGGGGGTACCTGGGTGGCTTAGTCATTAAGTGTCTGCCTTCAGCTCTGGTCATGGTCCCGGCGTCCTGGGATCAAGCCCCATATCGGGCTCCCTGCTCAGCGAGGAGCCTGCTTCTCCCTCTCCAGCCACCCCCCTGCTTGTGTTCCCTCTCTTGCTGTCTCTCTCTGTCATAAATAAATAAAATCTTTAAAAAATAATAATAAATAAATAAAAATGGGACAGAGAAATGGGGACCTCATGTTTTCTACTTTTGGAAGTGTGGAAGGAATCATGCCCTAGGGGAGTTTGCCACCAGTGTGGGCTTATTGCTCTCCAGGGAATGGGTCTTTTTTAATAAGGGGTGTCACAGGCTGAGTGTTGGCGCAGTGAGACAAGAAGCATGGCTCTCTTGTGGACTGCAGATTGAGAACAGATTTCTCAGCCACAGAGTTGCCCTGTAGGGTATTCTGACTCCCACTTCTCCTCCTCCCAGTATCCTGCCGGGAGGCAGATGAGCATAGTGGTCAGATTATCTGGAATCCGCCTCCCTGGGTCCGAATGCAAGGGCTACCACTTTCTGGCTGTGTGGCCTTGGACATGTCATTTCACCGTTCTGATCTTCAGTTTCATCTATTAAATAAGAGTCATACTAACATCTTACAGATTCATTATGAAGATTGAACCAGTTATTACATATAAAGTGCTGAGCACAGAACTTGACGTGAAACGTTTACGTGTTATCATTATTAATGCTTTGTTGTTAGCATGTTGTTGCTATTGTTAAGTGTTCTAAAAGCAGAAAGAACCTTTTTAAAAAAAAATTTTTTTTTTATTTATTCATTTGAGAGCGAGAGCACAAGCAGGGGGAAGGGCAGAGGGAGAGGGAGAGAATCTGGAGCGGACTCCACACTGACCGCAGAGCCCGACGTGGGGCTCGATCTCACGACCGGGAGATCATGACCTGAGCCAAAACCAAGAGTTGCACACTTAACCAATTGAGCCACCCACGTGCCCCAAGAACTTTCTGAGATAGATGGAGTAACTGGGGGCGGAGGCTAAAAGAAGTCAAAGAAAGAGGTACCCATTGTCAACTGATCCGCCCACAGAAGCCCATTTGTGACCTGCTGGAATCACTTCCCTGCATGATAGGTACAAAAAGGAATACAAGAAAAAAGCAACTTCCTGACCATTTCTTTTCTCTGCAGAATGAAGTAGAGCTGGGGGAGCTGCTTCTGTCACTGAATTACCTCCCAAGTGCCGGGAGACTGAATGTTGATGTCATCCGAGCCAAGCAACTTCTGCAGACAGATGTGAGCCAAGGTTCAGGTACAGTGCAGCTCCTTACTTCCCCCATTTCCTTAACGAGGCATCTATGTTTGTTTGACCCAGGGCCAAATTTTTTTTTCCTGCATTCCAGATACTATTAATAAAACTCCGCAAGGATAAACAAAGAGCATTTAGAACTAGGATGTTAGCTCAAGAGAGAAAATAAGTGATCAGATGTCTCTTAGGATGAGGCAGGTAAATGATGGTATCTCAGTAACCCTGTTCGAATGGGGGATTTGACTGAGACCACGTGTGATAAGTACTGAACTCTAGATGCTCTGTGCACACGCAGCCCCCAGGAAAGGGACCCGCCTTTCCAGCTGCTGTGCCTGCAATGGAGATGTCAGACTCCAGGTGGCGTCAGTGTGCACTGACCACACATTCCCATTTGCTGGAGTGGTGGGCAGGCGCTGAGGTGTTTTTTCCCCCCAGCTCATTTCAGGTGTACCTTGAATCTTTATAAATCCCGGCTCTGAAAAGACTGTTGTATT
This sequence comes from Potos flavus, assembly GCA_028534135.1. Taxonomy (NCBI): domain Eukaryota; kingdom Metazoa; phylum Chordata; class Mammalia; order Carnivora; family Procyonidae; genus Potos; species Potos flavus. The sequence goes on from CM052890.1 coordinate 21,018,590, forward strand.
TAAAGTGTCTACTTTATAGCAAACCAATTCAAAGATGACTTTTCATGATATGGAACAGGTTATGTTCCATCTGTATGTAGCTTCTCCCATGACAGCAAAGGATATTATCCTGAAAGTAGCCAGGGTCTCTGGGACCTCTTCAGCTCCTTGGAGAAACCACTGTCTCCTCTAAGTACAGCAGCTAAAATAAATTACTTTTGCTATAAAGTGACAGCTGCCTTTAGAAGACAACTTGCATTCTCAGAAACCACATTATAAAAATGGAGGTTTGGAAGGGGCCAGTGGAGGGAATGGTGTTAAGGCTGGAGAGTTTCAGACTCACCACGAAGGGAGAAGCAAGATAATCACATGATAAAAGGTTCTGGAGTCAAACTGCCTGGAACCGAGTCCTCGTTCTACTGCTTACAAAGGATGTGGCCTTGGGGAAAATACTTAACCTCCCTAAGCCTCAATTTCTCCATCTGAAAAATCGAGATAACAACAGTATCCATCTCATTGGGTTGTTTAAACAAATATTAAATTAGATAGTGTACATGAATCTCTTTGTACACTGTAAAGTGATCTAAGAATGATAGTTATTAACCTGGCATCTCTATACTCCCGTGTATGGAGCTGTGGGCTCATTGACATGATAATGGATTTCTAGGGACAGAAAACCAGGGCAGGCTCTGGGTCTGGATTTTCTTCCACTAGTCTGATCTTAAGCAGACCATTTCCTATCTTGAGTCTTCAGTTCGTTCATCTGTAAAATGAACACAGTGCCTGACACATGGGAGGAGCTCAATCAATCTTGGATGGCTGGAGGAAGAGAGATAGGGATGAGCAGATAAGCAGCTAGATGGGAAAAAGGAGGGATGGATAATGGGTGGATGGATGGGAAAATGGAAGAATGAAAGGAGGGGTGGATACCTAGACTGATGGATGGATAGATGGGTAGACAGATGGAAAAAAAGAGAGAAGAAAGAACGGGTAGGTGGTTGGATTATCAGATAGATGGGAAGTTGGATGGATGGATTGCGTTTCATGAGCTCCAGCATTCTATAATTCTGTGTCCAATTCTCAGACCCTTTTGTGAAAATCCAGCTGGTGCATGGGCTCAAGCTTGTGAAAACAAAGAAGACATCCTTCTTAAGAGGCACAATTGATCCTTTCTACAATGAATCCTTCAGCTTCAAAGTTCCCCAAGAAGAACTTGAAAATGCCAGCTTAGTGTTTACAGGTAGGTAGTGGTTCAGACCCTGATGAACTCCAGGCGAGACATATTCTACTTACTGTCCTAGAGATAGAAGGTGTCTAGAGAGGGTAATGTCTGGTATTCAGCTACCTGGGCGTGAATCCATTTACCATTTGTGAAGTTGGGCAAGATTCATAGAGCCATAAAGCATAATTATTACAAATGTAAACTTTGGAGACAGATTTCCTGCACTTCTACACAATTGCTGATGTCTTGGGCAAGTTGCTTGGCCCCTCTGAGTCTCAGTTTCTTCATCTATAAAATGTAGTAGGTACTATGCAGTCATAGTACCTGCTTCATAGATGTGTAAGATTCAGTGAGATTATAAAATGAAGTCAAATCTAGTCTAAAATAATAAGTGCTCACTCTGTTAGTTTTGATGCTATGGTGATTCAAGTAGCTTATAGTCTTATAGGGAAACATGAGAAATGTGTTACCTAACTTGGAGAGGAGGATTTTAAAAGGCTTTCCAGAGGACATAGTGTTTAAGTAGAGGCTTCATGTGCTGCTCTGGTTGAATTTAATCTATTGTTTTCAGGATGTATTAGTTACCTACTGCTGCAGAACAAATATAATGACTTACAGCAACATTTATCAAGCTCACAGTTCCTGTGGGTCAAGAACTCAGACTTAGCTTTGCTGCGTGCTTCTGGCTGAGGTTCTCTGACAAGGCTGCAGTCAGGGTGTTGGCTGGGCTGCAGTCTTATCTTAAGGCTCACCTGAGGGAGGATCTGTCCTCAAGCTTACTCGCGTAGTTAGTGGTTGGTAGGATTCAGTTCCTCACAATGGCGGTGCATTGGATTGGAGGCTTCCGTTCCTTCCTGGATGTTGGCCGGGAACCTTCCTCTGTTTCTGACCATGTGGGCTTCTCCGTAGGGCAGCTCACAACATGGCGGATGGTTTCCATCAGAGCGGGCAGGTGAGCAAGACGGAAGCCAGAGTCTTATTGTAACCTAATCTGAGAAATGACATCCTCTTACTTTTGCCCTATTCTCTTCCTTAGAAGCAACCCACGGGGTCCAGCTCACATTCTGGGAGAGGGGGTTAGAGGAGGGCGTGAATACTGGGAGTTAGGGATCATCGGGAGCCATTTTAGAAGCTGGCTCCCACCGCGTCAAGTTAATAGAAGTAATGGTTATTATTTCCTCTGTCCTGTTCCCAGCGGGGCTTCACTTACTTTATTGCTAATACACGTCATAATTCACCCAGTCAGGTCAGCATCATCCTCATCGGCTTGCAGGGCTGGGGACGGAGACCAAAAACCTAAGCAGTCCACCCAGTCTCTGACTGGTAGAGTCAAGATTGAAGTTCTGGTCTTCCTCGCTCCAAAGATGAAGCGGTCTGCATTTCCCCAAACATCCGGGTGGTGCTGGCGTTGGGGACCTGAGCTCACACTGAGGAGTTGTGCTCCAGAGTAATTGGAAGCCTAGTCTGTTTAGATCTAGTCTAAAATCCTTAGCTGCAGGTGTCCCAAGAAAGAAGGCCATGGCTGAAAAAAAATCCTTGCATGCAAGGCTTCCTCTGCACGAGCTTACTGCTTCTCATCACCAGGGTTGCAAATGCTCCGTGCTCCAAGACTCCTCTGAGGCAGGTTGATTCTGGGTTTTCTTAGGGCCTGTCACCCAGAGAGTCTGCATCCAATCAGGGCCCGTCTGCCCTAAGCAGGTATGACAGTCCTATCTGTTGCAGCCTGGGATGGTCCACGGGTCCCACTGTCCCCAAGGTTTCAGGTCAAGCCGAAGACAGTGATTCCACTGAATCTTTAAATGGTATGGCTTAGGCAGTGGGAACTCTGCTGAACCAAGATAAGATCCAAGCGTGGAGTATCAATTCCCAAGTCCCTACTGAGAATAAAGGACTCAAGGTTGCACATTTAGATCAGGAGGGGACCCCAGGGGGACACTGAGTGCTCTGAAGGAAAGCCCTGACACTTTTATATTTCACTTAAGAGTTTAGGACAAAAGTAGCACGTGCTGGTCACAGTAAGTGTTACAACCAAAAGAGGAGCTTGGACGGAGAATCAGAAGAGCAGAGGGATTAAATGCACGGGCTGTGGAGCCAGGGCCTGGGTCTGGGCTTTGTGGCCTTGAGCAATAATCTGTATGCTTAGATTTTCTCATCTGTAGAATGGATATAACCACACAAGGACGTCTCGAAGGATTGTTATGTGGCTCAGATGAGAACAAGACATAATCAATACTGAGTACCGTGCATCGTGCAAGGCAAGCACTCAGTAACCGTGAACTATTCTTAAAAGGCAGCATTACTCTCTTCCTCATCCCCCTTCCAGTCCCTTCTCCCCGAGGTCACCACCTGTCATGTCCTGATATGCCTCATTTCACACTTTTTTCCTCATTCACACAAACATCGTCCACATATAGAAGATTCAGTTCTTTTAGGAAGCTACTCATTCATTCTGTAATTGGGATTGAAACCCTTTCTCGGGGCCAGACACTGTTTCTGGATGCTGGGAATATGACAGGGAACAAAATGGACAGCCCCCGCTCTTGGGGAGCTTGGCAGACCGTTCTGGGGACACCACCCTGAAAAGTGGCTTTTGTTTCCTTCACAAGTGAATGTGTCCAGTCCCTCCAGGTCATTGCAAATGTGGATGAACCTAGCTCTTTATTTTTAATGATTGCGTTATGCACGGTGGGGGGCAGGGGAAGGTGTGGGGAGGTGAGGGGCGTGTGACGGAGCCTGAGATGATGTGACGAGAACTATGGGGCACCCTTCCCAGAAAAACACCCCCAAGGATAGAAAATTTTGCCTTCCGTTCAGAGGGTTTCTTTGAACCCTTGAATCCCCTATGTGAACCCCATCAGGCAAAGGCCTTGAACTGGACCAGCACCCCTGCACCCCCCCATACATCTCTCATTCAGCCCGCCGCACTTCAGGTGGCCGTCATCAGCTGCACCCATCAGACAAGGCCCGTGCTCTCCATTTGTGGAACACCTGCTTCTCCTGTTTAAATGTTGGGGTTCTGTGCCCCTAGCTCAGGGGCTCCTCTCATTAGGTTAAAGCCCATTGAAAATATTCTTTCTAGAGAAGGATCTCAGATCTTCCTGCCTTCTTGAGTAAGGGATGCTCAACTCGGGCTGCCCTTAGGAGCGCCTCGGTGGCTCCGTCTGTTAAGCATCTGCCTTTGGCTCAGGTCATGATCTCAGAGTCCTGAGATCGAGCCCCGTGTTGGGCTTCCGGCTCAGCGGGGAGCCTGTTCCTTCCCCTTCCCTCTGCTGCCCCCCCCCCACCCCGCTTGTACGCTCTCTCTCTCTTTAATAGGTAAATAAGATCTTTTAAAAAATAAAGTGTTACCACCAGTGACCAGACCCGACTCCTGGAGACTCTGACCAAGTGGACTGAGCTGGGGACGTCGGCTGTCTCCCTAGCTGTGTATATGTATTTTTAAAGCACCCCAGATATTTCTATGCTGAGCCAGGGTTTGGAACCATAGCTGTGAGTGGAAATCGCGGCTGGGATGGCATCTTACCTAAAGGGCACTGACCATAGTGATAAAAGAAATCCGGGTTGAGCTGGGATCTGTCTGGGCAAAGGTGCCGTTGTGCCGAATTCGAATCTATGACGTTCTAACTTGCTTTATGGATCAGCTAGGAGGAAAGAGCTGTCACCTCCAGGCTAAGGATCTGAAACCTGGCCTATTAGCTTGTTTCCAAACACTTGGTAACAAAAGTAAGGTTGAGCCGCACTTGGAGCATTTGCCGAGAATCCTGGTAAAAGCCCATAATCAGCCGGCGGGCGGGGCTGGCTGAGCCATTCCGTTTCTGTGTGGGATGAGGGTTTTTCTGCAATTTCCAGTCAGGTGATTTGTGCAGCTGAAGTTTAAAAAAAGGGGGAAAATTGCTTTTCAGCTCGTGAGAGAATGACGTGCGGCCCAGAGGCCTTCCGGGAACGTAAAATAGAATTGGCCACTGAGGTTAGTGGGTTATTCTTGGAAGTGAGGGAAGAAAAGAAAGAAGAAAAAAAAAAAATGAAAGAAATACAGCTTGATGAGGCCTTTTCAAAAAAATTAAAAATAGAGTCACTCTGTGATCTAGCAATTCCCCTTCTGGGAATATCCCCAAAAGAACAGAAAGCGGGAATCCAACAGACATTCACCTACCCAGGCTCCTAGCAGTGTTATTCCTGGTAGCAAAAACAGCCCAAGTAGCCATCGATAGATGGATAAATGGATAAATAAAATGGGATCAGTCCATTCAGGGCACGGTTACTCAGCCTTCAAAGGAGAAACATGGTCACATGCTATGGCATGGATGAACCTCGGAGACATTCTGTTAAGGGACGTAGGCCACATATGAAAAGGCAACTACTGTAGAATTCTACTTATATGAGGTACCTCCAGTGGACAGATTGAGAGAGACAGAAAGGAGAGTAGAGGCCGCCTCTGATGGCAGGGGCCGGGGGGTGAGGGGGTAGGGTTCAGCTCCCCGGGGCGGGAGCTGACCAAGTGTCAGTCTCCACGGATTGAATTATTTTTTGAGCATCTACTATGTGTTATGTATTCAACAGAGAACGAGACATTCATGACGCATGCTTTTTTTTTTCCTAAGATTTTATTTATTTATTTAATAGAGAGACAGCGACAGAGGGAATACAAGCAGGGGAGTGGTAGAGGGAGAAGCAGGCTTCTCGCCGAGCAGGGAGCCCGACGCGGGGCTCGACCCCAGGACCCTGGGATCATGACCTGAGCCGAAGGCAGAGGCTCAACAACTGAGCCACCCAGGCGCCCCCTCATGACCCATGTTCTCATAGCGTTTCTTTCTAGCGGGGGGACAGACGGACGTCAGTCCAAGGCTGCAGCCATCACGACGTCATTGTGAATCGGTCTGAGGCTTATGAAGGAGAAAAGCAGGGTGTGTTGCCAATGCCCGCCCCTGTCTGGGGAGTGAGCCGGTGGTACGTGACCTGGACGCGGAAGGTTGTAGGGAGCGAGGCGAGAGCAGGCAGGCCTCCAGCCCAGAAGGGAAACTGAGGTCTGGGAGAGAGATTGAGGCTAACCTTGTCGTTCAGCCTGGGAGCTGATAGGTTGACAGGGGTTGGCAGGGAAGCCCCCTGCTCAAAGCAGCTGCTACAGGAGTTACCCTGGGCAGGGGCTCAGAAGCCAGGGAGGGAGGGTCCACCAATGATAACCAGTGTCCAGGCAGCTGCGGGACATGCAAGAAGAGAAGCCAAGGCAATGACTCCTAGCTCTTTCGCCGACCTTAGTGTGTCTGGCTAGGACCAGAGCGCGGGGTGTCTCCATCCTTCACGTCTCTTAGGGATTTGTTAAAACTGCAGGTTCTGATTCAGTCAGCCTGGGCTGCAGCTTGGGAGTCTGCCTTTCAACAGCACCCAGGTGATGCTAACGCTGTGGGTCTGCAGACCACACTTTGGTGGGGCAAATACACAGAAAACCCCGGAAGTGCGGCTGGGAGAGCGCCAGTCATTCCAGTCATCCATGCGTTAGAAGGAGTCAGACTCCCTGCATCTCGACTGGACTCCCAATCCCATCTGTCATTAGTGTTATGTTGGACTGTAGAAAATCCTGATGGCCAGGCCCCAGGCCAGAGCGACGGAATGGGCCGGGGCATCTGCGTTTGGGGTGAGGGGTGTGTTTTTCACAGCTCCCCAGTGGGCTCTCTCGCCCAGCCTGGGGTTGGCAGCATCTGCCCACACTGCTCTGCCTCCTCCCTGCCCCACTGTCTGCTTGGAGGCCTCCCAGGCCCCTCTGTGAGACTGAGTTCCAAGGCACCTGGTCTGCTTCCATAATTGCTTGGCTTTCTGCGGCTCCAGCATCTAATTGGTTAATCGAATCTGCTGGTGAGCTGAGGTGGGTGGGGAGGTGTAGCAGAGGAGGAGAGGGGAGGTAGGGGGCAATGCTGCCTCGGCCCCCTTCCCCCCCCCCCCCCCGGAAGACCTCAGGGCTTCATGGGCCCCAGAGGACATGCTGTGAAAGCGTTGGGGTTTGGGAAGCAGGACCAGAGAAGCTGAGGGTTTCCAGCAGAGGGGAGAGGAGGAAGCCAGTCTGAGAGGGGCATAGCCCTTCTGCGAGAGCCAGAAGCACCCTTGAGATGGAGAGGTGCTGTGGCTTTGTTCTGGGGCACAGATGTTCCCCAACATCCGGCCTCAGTGCACCTCTGCCCCACCTCCTCCCTGCAGCCTTCCCACAGCCTCTGTCTTCTCTCCCCACCCGACTTCTTGGGCGCCGGGCCCAGCCCTGCCCACAAGAGAAACGGTTGCAGGGCCACTCAGAGTACCGGGAGGAGAGAGGTGCAGCTTCTAGTTCAAATGTCATCTCTGCCGCTCAGCAGGTGTATGTGACCTTGGGCAAATGACATCCCTGCCATGTAGCTCACTTTCCTCCTCTTCCAACCTCAGCACATCATACAGAGAGCTTTAGACAGAGCCTTGTCCATAGTTAGTGCTCAGTAAATACCAAATGTGGTGATGAGGGTGGTGACGACGACGACGATGATGAGGAGGAGGACAGTGTTGTTGTTAGACCTTGCCATGGAAGAGCGGACCCTGGAGTTACACAGACTCGGGTTGGAATCTTGGCCCCCCTGTTAACCGGCTGTGTGACTTGAAGCAGCTGCCTCCCCGTCTCTGAGCCTGGACTTTGTCTTGTGTAACATGTTTAAAAGAGCAAATCATTCCTCTCATGGGAATTGAAGGCAGATCAGCACATGGACCTGCCCATCCCAGAAATAGCCCCTTGGAAAATCATGCCGGTTGTTTTAATAATTCCAGCGCGTGTAAGAGTTGACGTGCTGGCCCTTTGGAGGTGAACAGCTGGGCCCAGCTGCCCGGGGTCACGTCCTGAGCGGCGCCCGCGCCTGATCACCGTCCCCCCAAAGCTGCCAGCTGGCTTGGCGTCCAGGAGCCAGGGATGGACTGGCTGTGCCCACTCAGCCACAGAACCGGCCCAGTCTGCACTCCCCGCCGGGCCCTGGGGTTGGCCGTGTGTGTGGGGAGCTGGCGGTGGGCCCCTGGCTCCAGACCCAGACCCGGTCACGGGAAGTAAGCAGCAGAGTAGGGCAGACCAAAGCCTCCGCTTTCTAGACAGCGCGTGATGAAAGTGGGCCCCTGGGAGCCAGAGTGTGGGAAACACTGCAGAGAGGAGGCAGCTCCAGAAGGAGGCCTGCAAACTTCGGTATAAACTCCTGGGCTCCTCCTGGGCTCCCCCTGGAGCTGCCCCCATAGAGCGGACGTGACCCTGAACATTTAGGGGAGACTTTGAGAACAGAACTGTAGTGTAGACGACCGCCCCGGTCTGCAGCTGGCCCCCGCAGACACAGATGAGGGATAGATAGGCAGAGCCCCGCAGGGACTTCGAAAACTGAACTGACTTTGGCCTAACAGGACCCAGAAGTCAGGTTAGAACATGCGGTCTGAAGCCAACCTACTCAGTTGCCTGGTACAGCCAAAAAAGTCAATATATTTAGTAGGATTCAAGCAAGACCTAGAGTCTTATAATATTCAAAATGTCCAGGATACCATCCGGAACAACCGGATTCACAAAGAACCAGCCAAGTCTGGCAAGTTCTTGGAGGAAATATAATGGGCAGGCGCCCACCACAGGATGACCCAGACAGTGGGACGGTCACACAGAGACTTTAGAGCAGTGATTATAACCATGCTCCAAGAAGGAAGGCTGACTCCTCTTGAAAAGAATGCTAAGATGGAGACTGTTGCAGGTTAGTAGAGAAACAGAAGATAGAAGAAAAGAACGGAGTGGAAAATTTCGAACCGAATAAAATATTCACTGAATGGGGTTCGTGGCAGAAATAGAGGAAAGAGTTAGGGAACATACAGATAGATGGAGAGAAAGTACATACTGCGAGCAAGAGAATAAAAAGATTGGGGGGAAAGAGGAACAGAAGAGGAAAAAAGAGACCTATGGAGCATCCTCACAGAGCCTAATATTCATGTCATGTGAATCCCAAAAAGAGAAGAGTGAGGAGAAGCAGTAGGGAGCACTGAGATGGCAGTGGGTGACTTACCCCTAGAGGCCCCATGACTTCCTTAGCAGGTTGCTAGACCGCGGGCTCAGCCAAGCCACACCTGTCCCTCGCTTCCCAGAAAGCGATAGCAAGTCACGAGGAGATGGTATCGCACCGGGGTTCAAGTCAGCCAGACCGAGCTTCAGCCTTTGACTGTGGGCAAGTGGCTTTGCCTCTGTGACCCTCTGTTTCCTTGACCAAACCACAGGGACATTGTGGTCTATTGTGAACTCCTATGCGGTCATTATCTCATTTAATCTTTCAGTAAACATGGAAGGTATGATCTGCTCTATGGCTATTTTCAGCTGGGGAGACTGAAGCTCAGGGAAGGGAATGACAGTGAGTCGAGCCAATTGCAAAGTCAGGGGTCTGGTCCCCACAAGACTGCCTGCGGTTTGGACCAGCCGGCTAGACATGCATGGTCCCCGAGCCCGTACGGTTTCAATAATTCACGAGAATGACTCACAAGACTCAGGAAGGTGCTCCTAGAACTATAATTTTATGGTGGCAAAAGGGTGCAAATTAAAATCAACCCAGGAAAGAGACACATGGGGGAGAGTCCAGAAGGAGTTGGGATGTGGAGCTTTCAGTCATTTTGTCCCCGTGGAGTTACAGATGGTGTTACCCCCTCCTGCTTACCAAGTGTACCATGTGTACAGAATATTGCCAACGAGGGGAGCTCCCGGAGCCTTAGGTGTCCAGAGTTTTTGCTGGGGCTCAATCCTGTACTCTCTCGGAGAGCTGACCTTCAGCCTCCAGCGCCTGTGGGAGGTCCTGCTAATACCTCGAGTCGTAATTTCTCTAGGGGACCCCAGAGCTCTCACTGTAAATCACATTGTGGCTAGAGCGCTTAGGACGAACAAAGACACCTCTGCCGGATATTCCACGAGCCTGGAGATCACCTCCCAGGAGCCAAGGGCACAGACCGAGATCTCTCTTTGGATAAGATGAGCTCTTCGCTACGCAGGAAGTAGCTAGTCCCTGATCCCGAGTCACCCAGCTGGTGAGTGGTTGGGCCAGGCTTCCAACCCAAGTTCTTTGGTTCCAAAGTCTTCCTCATTCTTAAGCACTACACTTTGATGAGCATACGAATCTCCTGGGGATCTTGTCAAATGTGGATTCTGAGTCAGTAAGTCTGGAATAGACCTGAGCGTCTCGATTTCTAATAGGCTCTGGGTAACACTGATGCTGGGGTCTGAAGAACACACTGTGAATAGCAAGAGGACACTTCATCTGTTCTCCCATGTGACCCCAATATGTCTGGAGCACAGAAGGCAGTGTGAGTTTGGAAAAGTAGCACAGGGCAGGTCGAGTGGAGGCTGTAGGATCAGATGCTCGCTCTCTCTATTTTTTTTCCTAAGTGCATAAAAAAGCCTTTGGAGGGTTTTGACCAGGGAAGTGCTATGATCCTGTTTTAAAGTATCCCTCCAGCTGTTGAGTGGAGAATGGGGTTGTCAGGAGACAAGAGGGGGAGCCAGGAGACCATCTGGGAGGCTACAGCGCTGGTCTAAGGGAGAGGGGATGGTGGCTTGGACCCGGGAGGTGGCAGAAGGGTTCCCGAGAAGTAACTCAGTGGGATATAATGTAGGAGGCACGGTCAACAGCAAATGCTCATGAATTAGATACAAAGGACAATTCTCTATCTTGGCAAGCTACTTAACTCCTCTGAATGAGGATTTCCTTGTCTGGAGATGTCAGCCCCCCGACTCCTAGGGTGTTGTAGGGACAAAGGGAAATGAAGTATGTAATGTACTTAGCACAGCGCTTGGCCCTTAGTGAGGGCTCGGTGGATTGTGGCATTGAACCTGGACGTGGGCAGAGGTGGAACTCCAGCCAAGCAGTCAGGAGATGGAAGCCGACTCCTGCTCCCCTGGGGCTCTCCTGGCAGAGCACAGAGCCTGCAGCGGCACCCCCACCTCACCTTTCCTCCAGAGAGCTCCTTGAGCTGCCAGAGTCCATCCACCCAGGCAGTAAAACTTGGCTGGATCTTAAACATTCGTTTTGGGGTCTGGTGGCAACCTTTAAAGACCAGGCCAGCTACCAGGTTCCTGGGGAGTTTTACTCCATTTGCATGGCTGTTTAATGATTCTGGTGCCTTTGGATGGAGCCTCACTCCAGGCACATCCCCATGGGGGAAAACATCAGGGCTGGGGATTTATCCAACCACATGTGTCCCTGCAGAGCCCTAGCTAGGAGTGCGAAAGGGGAGCCAGTGAAGGTCAGGTTCAGCTTTGCCTTGGGCCTCCGTGCTGGCGAGAAGCAGCTGGGCTCAGCAGCCAGGGCCAGTACCTGGTGGCTGTGAGATGAAGGCTGGCGCATGGAAGAAATCAGAAACCAAGAATATCCTTTGCGGACAGCCCTTCTGTCCCTTGCCTTCTCTTGACTGCTCCAGCCTAGAGCTGCTAGTCAGCAGGAGAAGGCTTAACCTTTAAAAGGCTAGGGACTGTGGGGCACAAAGGCTGGGTGTCATTTCTCTCCCTACATCTCGGGGAAACCTTGTGAAAATAGCTTTGGCTTAGACGTCAGAGAACCAGGTCCAAAAGAGCTTGGTTGCTGAATCATCTCAAGCGGGACCTTTTCATCTCGTGGAGCCAGCATTTTCTGTCTTTCAGACTCATCTAAGATCTACCGTGAGGTGGCTTATTGTGTCTCTAACAATGACAGCAGACACATGCACATTAACTCATTTAATCCTCGTAGCACCACTATGATGGAGGAATTACCATCATTTTATGAATGGGGAAACTGAGGCAATGCTCAGAGGAGTAGTGTGCCCCAGGTCCTGGGTTCAGGATTCAAAGTCAGGTGATCTGGGTCCAGAATCTGGGCTCTTGGTCACTGAGTTACACAGCCTCGAATATTTATCAAGCCCCAACTATGTTGAGGTGTTGTGCCTAGTTGCTGGAGAAATAGCAGAGAGGCAGAAATAATTAATCCTTCCCTGTTGCTGGCATGCTAATTGGGGTGAGACAAATCAACACCTAAATAATAACAGAGTAAGGTGACAGGGGCTGGAGCTTCACTTGAAACTGGGTAGTATAAGCTGAGAAAGGGCTGGATGTGCAAAGATTGGGGAGAGGAACATTCTAGGCAGAGGAATTGGCAAGTGCAAAGGCCCTGGGGCCAGAGCGAGTAAGAAGGCAGAAGTGGCCAGATCATAGTTAAAGCAGGGAGTGAATTACATGTGAGGTCAGAGCAGTTAAGTAGGGGTCATGGTAAGCTCAGACAAGTTTTTTTTTTTTTTAGATTTTATTTATTTATTTGACAGCGAGAAAGAGATCACAAGTAGGCAGAGAGGCAGGCAGAGGGAGAGGAGGAAGCAGGCTCCCCGCTGAGCAGAGAGCCTGATGCGAGGCTCGATCCCAGGACCCTGAGATCACGACCTGAGCTGAAGGCAGAGGCTTAACCCATTGAGCCACCCAGGCGCCCCTCAGACAAGTATTTAGGGAACATCTACTGGGTGCCTAAGACTGTTAGGCACTGGAGAAACTAGTGAACATGACAGATGTGGCTCCTGCCTTCACAAAGGAGTGAGATGATATGTGTGTGGGGATACTTAGCACATAGCAGATGCTCAGTGGGTGTAATTTTCTCTTTCCCTGTGTGTAAGTTGATGTGAAAACTGCTCCCCTGAGTTTCTGCCTCGCCCCCAGCCCCCACACTAAAGCAGGATGTTGTTGGCTTGTAATGGCAATCATTTCTAGAGACGGCCTGGGCGAGGACATTATTCGCCCACAAACAGGTGGGTGAAGAATCAGCAGAGTGGGCACAGGGGTCGGCCTTCCTGCTCTGTGCGGTGCCCCCACACTGGCCAGGGGAGGCAGAGTCTTGGGGGTTTAACTCACGGCCACTCTCTTGGTGATCCTGAGTTACAGAGCACGCCCAGGAAGACTGTCCACTGGCTCGGTGCCAAAGTTCTCATTACGTGTTTGCTTTTAGGTTTTTTAAGAATTTTTTTTTAAGATTTTTATTCATTTATTTGAGAGAATGAGAAAGAGAGCATGAGCACGAGCGGGTTGAGGAGCAGAGGAAGCAGCAGGCTCGCCGCTGAGCAGGGAGCCCGACGCGGGGCTCGATCCCAGGACCCTGGGATCATGACCCGAGTAGAAGGCAGACGTGTAACTCACTGAGCCACCCAGACACCCCTGCTTTTAGGTTTTATCCTGCTTAATTTTATTGGGGCTGGAGAAGCAAAAGAAAGACAGCCTTATGAATGATTCGTGGGTGGGATCCTCTTCCATTCTTGTTCAAGGTCACCTTGGTCTCTCAGTGGTGTCTTTGGTAAGCAGGAGCCGGGACACTTGGAAGATGCATGGACAGCTATGTGAGAAAATAAGGGTCCCCAGGCTTACTACAAGAAGTTTCCCTAAAGCCTCCGTATGTCCCTAACGCATTTGAGGACTGGGGCAAATTATTCTTTCCCAGGTTATTGAGCGTGACTCAGAAAAGAAGTCACAAAAGGGATCATGGTAAGGGCAGGGATTCGGGGGTACGTCTTCTTCCCACTCATAATAAGAGGCAACCTCCATGAAGGCTTAGTAAGTTCCAGGCACAGTCCCAAGGACTCTCTCAGTTGATCCTCACAACTGAATGAGGGAGGTACCCGTGTTAGGCCCATTTTACAGAGGAGGAAACAAACTCAGGTGGCTTGCTAGACATTCCCATGTTAGCTGAGGTCAGGGAAGGCTGCCATAGTGGGTCGGCCGTGCTGGTTTGTGGTTTATTGCGGTCGAAGCTGATGTCTTGCTCGCACACTGATGTCTGTGGGGCCTTTCACGAGTGGCCTTCCGTGCAAGGATTCAGCGAGCCAGGCCCCTTCCGGGTGTGGCTCTGCCATCTTCTTGGGCCTTGGAGAGTTTCACCTCCAGCGGGTGGTTAGCAGAGGGAGAGAGAGGAGGACGGTGTGGCAAGTTTGAATAGGCCGGGTCTGGAAGTTAGGAATATCACTTCCACTCTGACCGTCTCGGCTACAGCTCCCTGTGGGGGAGGCTGGGATTATAGTCCAGCCGCCTGTCCAGGAAGAAAAGGCTTTGGTGACCTCCCAGCCACCTCTGGCATAGCTACCCCAGGGGGCAAATCACTTGATCTTAGCCAAAAGGCCGAGAAGCGATGCCAAGGGGGCAAATCAAAGCCGGCCTGGGCCCCAAACAAGCCTGGTCCACTGCCTCCCTGAGCCCCCGCTGCCCCTGAGTTCGCCGTGAGCATCCCCAGGCTCGGGGACTTCCACCTGACAGGAGCGGTCCTCGTAGTGAATTCGCCACATAACCTTTTGGCTGCCAAGCGCGGGGCACCTGCTGACGTGGGAAAGTCGTCAGGCCCGTGGTTCTCGGCTGGGCTGATGTTGTCCCCCAGCGGCGTCCGGAAGCATTCGTGATTGTCACAACTCCAGGCGTGCTCTTGGCACCTAGTGGATCGAGGTCGAGGATGCTGCTCGCATCCCACAATGCATGGGCCAGTCCCCCCGTGGTGGTGACACCCCGAGCTCGAGCAGTGGGCTCTGCTGGTCTCGGAGTCCGAGGGGAAGGGTGGGGCCTCTGTGAAGGGCGGGCGGGCACCGGCTCCGAGCCAGTCCTGACCCAGTCCTGCCCCTCTCAGAGGCACGTTTATTCTCCCAATGGCGTGTTACCCTCTCTGCATTTCTTGTGGTTTTTCTTCGGCTGCCTGAGTGTGAAGAATTCAGGGGCAGAAACCCGAGGGAATGTGCTCATCTGTGCAGATTTTTCAAATGGTTTCCCTGCTTCCGTAAGAATTTGGGCAGACAGAAGCTTCCTGCTCGGCATACAAGCCCATCTCCCCGGTGGTGTGACCTGGACAGATGGCCCGCAGCCTGGCTCTGCGGGAGAGGGGGCGGAGAGCCTGCTTGGGATGTTTAAATCTGGTCTCTGCTCCTTCCCACCTTGTGGCTTATGGGTGCCTGTCACCTGCGTGTGGTGACACCAAGGGTTTATAAGGGAAAAGGTTTCTGGTGGCTTTTCAGTGTTGTTATGATAAGGAAGATATATTTATACACCTATATATACGTACGTATGAATATATGTGTGTGTATAGCGCAACCATATAGGAGAGAGTAGAATAAAAAGCAAAAATCCCTAATTCTCTATACTTAAAGGTAATTACTGCTCCCAAGCCTTCTCTCTAGGAATAGATACACTTCTCTGTGTGTGTGTGTGTGTGCACATATGTTCATGTATATGAGGGCAAGTGTACACGTGTGTGTGTGTGTGTGTGTGTGTGTGTGTGTGTGTGTATCTCCAACCGCTGATGTTAGTGTCCAGAATTGATCTACTTTTCTGCAACTTGCTCTTTTCACATACTAGTTCATGGACAGGTTTCCATACTGGCCTGTTTATATACATACGTAAGCCAGGCACTGTGGGTATAATAGTGAACAAATCAGACAAAAGTCCTGGTTTCAGGGGCACCTGGGTGGCTCAGTTGTTAAGCGTCTGCCTTCGGCTCAGGTCATGAGCCCAGGGTCGTGGGATCGAGCCCCACATTGGACTCCCTGTTTGGTGGGAAGCCTGCTTCTCCCTCTCCCATTCCCCCTGCTTGTGTTCCCTCTCTTGCTGTGTCTCTCTCTGTCAAATAATAAATGAAATCTTTAAAAAAAATTATTAAAAAAATTTTAGTTTCATCAGATGACTACTTGAATGTGGGAAGACAGGTAGTAAACAAAGCAAGTAACTGTACAAGGCTGTGTATGATGACGTTCAGTGCTAAGGAGGAAAGAGAAGGGAGGACAGAGAATAGTGAAGGGTGGGAGGATTGCAGTTTTTTCCAAGGTGGCCAAGGAAGGCCTAATGGAGAAGGTGACATTTGAGCCAAGACGGGAAGGAGGTTGGAGATGGGCCACGTGGATGTGGATGTGGGAAGAGCATTGCAGCGAAAAAGAATATCAAGGGCCAAAGCTCTTACGTGGGAGGGAGAGAGAGCGGGGAGATCAGTGTGGCTAACATGGAGTGCACATTCCCCCTAATTATTTTTAATGATTGCATGATATTTCATTAAGTCCAGGAGTTGAAAAATTTATTTAATGAGTCCCCTGTTGGTAACATTGGGGTTCATTCCAGAGTTTTTTTGCTGTTTAGGAACATTACTGGGGTGGGCACTCTCCATGCGTCTCCGCGGGTGTGTCCAATGTACCGTGAGCTAAAAACCTGGGTGGCTCAGTTAGTTAAGCGTCCAGCTCTTGATTTCGGCTCAGGTCACGATCTCAGGGTCCTGAGATCGAGCCCCACATTGGGCTTCCTGCCCAGCGGGGAGGCTGCTTGTCTCCCCCTCCTTCTGCCCCTCCCCTGCTCTCTCTCTCTCTCTAAAATAAATAAGTTTTTTAAAAAAATTTGCAATCCAAGAAAAAAAAGGTGGCACAGTTTTTACTCTTTTGTGTCTTCTTGCAGTATACATTTGAAACAGATGTCTTTGGCAAATGTTTTTACGCCTTTGTGGCCCATGGAGGCCCCAATCCCTGCCCTTCCCCCAAAAAAGGATTCTTGTAAGACAGAAATAAGCAAGCTTTGAAAATTATGAAGTGCTGAACAACTACGAGGTGATATTTTTTACCTTTAGAAAGCATTTTGGGGGCACCTGGGTGGCTCAGTTGGTTACGCAACTGCCTTCGGCTCAGGTCATGATCCCGGATTTCCGGGATCGAGTCCCGCATCGGGCTCCCGGCTCCGCAGGCAGTCTGCTTCTCCCTCTGACCTTCTCTCCTCTCATGCTCTCTCTCGCTCTCTCTCTCTCAAATAAATACATAAAATCTTAAAAAAAAAAAAAAAGCATTTTGATTTTTAATTCTGTATTATATATTACTTCACATATATGGAAAAAAAAATCACAGGCAATCATGGACCCCCCACCCAGATCTGTCTCAGATTAGTTTTTCATCTCTCAGTTGGCCAAGGCAGAGCAGTTCCACATTGGTCACTGGCTTCAAAAACCCAGGGTATGCAATTATTTTATTTTGAAATGAGTGAAAACGTGATAAACGGACTTGATCAAGATGTAAAAGGTTTGCCTTTGAAAGATGTAGTTAAGAAAATAAAAGAGCAAGGCACATTCCGAGAGGAATTTTTTGCAAAACGTATCCAACAAAGAGCCTGTATCCAGAATATATAAAGAATTCCAGTAACTCAGTAACAAGACAAACAGTCCATGATCCAATAAAAAGTGGGCAAAGATTTGAACAGATGCACCTCACAAGAAGACACAGCAGGGGCAAAATAACACCTGAAAAGATGCTGTACTTCATTAGTCATTAGAAATGCGAAGTCAAGGGGCGCCTGGGTGGCTCAGTGAGTTAAGCGTCTGCCTTCGGCTCAGGTCATGACCGAGCCCCGTGTTGGGCTCCCTGCTCAGTGGGGAGCCTGCTTCTCCCTCTGCCTGCTGCTCCCTCTGCTTATGCTCTCTGTCTCTCTGTCAAATAAATCTTAAAAGAGAGAAATGCAAAGTAAAACCACAGTAAGACCCACTGCACACGCACTAGTACAGCTAAGTTTAAAGACAGAAAATTCCAAGTGTTGGTGAGGACGTGGGGCAGCTAGAACTCCACTGTATTTCAGGTGAGAATGGCAGATGCGGTAGGCACATTGGAAACCAGGATGCCATGACCTTATAAAGTTAGATACACATTGACCATACAAACCAGCGATGCCACTAGAAGTAGAAGGGATTTACCCAAGACACATGAAAACAGGTGTCCACACAAGGTCATGTACACCTGTGTTCCTAACAGCATTATTTGTAATAGCCAAAAAACTGGAAACAACCCCAATGCCCATCAACTCATGGATGAATAAACCAATTGGGATACTTCGTACGTTCGAATACTACCCAGCAATAAAAAAGAACAAAATACGAATAGACACACACATGGCTGAATCTCAGAAACAGTAAGCTAAATGAATGCAAATGAGTCTATACCATATGATCCCATTTTTATGAAATTCTAGTGAAAGCAAAACTTGGCCTACTAGGGTCGGGGAAGAGGTTTTTTTTTTTAAGAGGAAACTCTTTTAGGGAGAGAGAACTATATCTTGATTGTAGTGGTAGTTACGTGTTTTTGTACAATAATCAGAATTCATCCAATTGTTTGCTTAAAATGGGTGGATTTTATTCTAGGAAAAAAATACTTTAGTAAACAAGGGGCACTTGGGTGGCTCAGTGGGTTAAAGCCTCTGCCTTCCGCTCAGGTCATGATCTCAGGGTCCTGGGATCGAGCCCCGGATCGGGCTCTCTGCTCCGTGGGGAGCCTGCTTCCCCTCTCTCTCTGCCTGCTCTCTGCCTACTTGTGATCTCTCTCTCTCTCTCTGTCAAATAAATAAATAAAATCTTTTAAAAAAAATAGTAAACAAAACCAACGGGAATTTTTTTTTTTTAATAAAACACGTGGATGTGATTTTATTTTGCATTTCTTGGATGACTCATGGTGTGGGACATCTTTCATGTGCTTTACTGTGGAAGGGAGGGGCGTGCCCTGAGCGGGATCCAGTGTGCTCGTTGGTCCAAAGTAAACTTGAATCTTTTGTTTGCTGTTGTGGTCAGACAGAATATCAGGGTGCTGGACCCTTCCATTCAGGCCCAGGACAGTGTTTCTGGCCACGTGTGGTCTGGTTATTGTGGTCATTGGGATAACCTGGCAGGACCCACCAGGAGCTGCTCGGCATCTCTCCAGACAGGGAACCCTTGTTTGCTCCTGTGTCCCCAGTGGCTCACCAGGATCCCTTCTGGTCTGGGATCCAACAACCCCGTGAACAGCCCGTGGACGGGGTAGCCGCACAGACCTGGAAACTGATATTTCTCTGGCATGAAGAATCAGGTTAATGGTGGCGCCTGGCTGGCTCAGTCAGTAGAGCGTGGGACTCTTAATCTCAGGGTCATGAGTTAAAGCCCCATGTTGGGCATGGAGCCTACTTTAAAAAAAAACAAAAAACAAAAAAACAGGTTAACAACGATAAAAGTAAAACAATTGAGTTTGTGTGTTTGTCTCTTATGATCTCAACATTTTATGGAGAACCTTTAAAAAATATTGGAAGAATTACTTAGTCAACACCCATATTCCCACCACCCAGGTTTTACAATGAATATTTTACTGTTTGCTTTATCCCACGTCTATCCATCCCTCTATTTATTTATCTCTCAGTTCATATTTTTTTCATGCATTTCGAGATCAATTGCAAACATTAGTCCCATTCATTTGCTTTTTTAAAGTTGACTTTTTGTTGAAGTTTAGCATACAGAAAATCATTACATAGGCATGATTGATGAAACCATTGGCTATTGGTGATTAAGTCCGTCTCCTGCCCCTCTCCTCTCTCTGGAGGCGGGGGTGGGAGGTGGTTGGGATGGGCTGAAAGGTCCAACCCTCTAATCATGCCTTGGTCTTTCTGGCAGCCAGCCCCCATCCTAAAACTATCTGGAGACCTCTGCCACCAACCATCTCATTAGTATACAAGAAGACACTCATCCCTTGAAGATTTCATGGGTCTTAGAAGCTCTTGGGACAGGAACCCGGAACTAAGACCAAATATTATAACACAAGATGCTCTTATCACCCCTATCACTTAGGAAATTACAAGGGTTTTAGGAGCTCTGTATCAGGAAGTGGGGGCAGAGACCAAATATATATATTTAGGTCACTCCCATGGCTATTCAGTTGCATATAGGCTGTGGCTTCTTTCTGCTACAATGGCAGAGGAGTTGGGACAGAGACTGTAGGTGGCCCTTGAAGCCTAAAATCTTTACTGTCTGGCTCTTTATGGTAAACGTCTGCCCACTGTTGTACTAAAGTAACACCTCTGGGCTCTCTTTATTCATTTTATTTTTTTTTAAAGACTTTTTTAATTTATTTGAGAGAGAGAGAGAGAGCACGAGGAAGGAGGAGGGGCAGAGGGAGAGGGAGAAGCTGGCTCCCCGCTGAGCAGGGAGCCCAATGCGGGACTCGATCCCAGGACCCTGGGATCATGACCTGAGCCAAAGGCAGACGCTTAATGGATTGAGCCAGCCAGGCACCCCTATTCATTTTATTATTTGCTTTATTCTCTGTTATCTTGTATTTACTTGCCTAGGGAAGAGTTGACTTATCTGACTCGGATCCTGGTGAGTTTTCCATCTGAAGGTCCACGGTCTTCTGCTGGATGGGATTAAGGTGTTCAAGGTCTCCCAGCCTCCTCTTCTCGATGGGACCTACCTGCCCTCAACGGGGAGCGTTCTCTGTAGCTCCTTCACTGAACCTGCTGGTCGGGCCTGCCCCTGCCCTGACGAGGCCTGCAGTGTGTTTGGTCAGAGAAGTTTAATTCCAGGAGAACAAATAGTAGGGTCAGGTCCCTTCCTAGGATCCAGCTAAACTACCAATCTAACTGAGAGGTTGTTCTGCATCTAACACTGTACCTAACCTGACGCCATGAGACTGCCCTGGGGAACATGTGAAAAACACCAGCATCCAGTCCCCTGCCCCCAGACCCATCAACAGAATCTCTTGGGCTGAGGTCTGGGCACTAGTATTTTTTTAAGAGCCTTCCTAGGGATTCACATGTCTGTGATCTTTCTTCTTTGTTTTCCCAATTGTTTCTCAATTATTTTAGAAGATGGAGAGGGGGGAAGATTTGGTTAATTATTCCCCTGAAGCCTCAACAGGTGTCTTGCAGCTGGCTCTGAAACTGGTTTGTAGTGAGCATTTCCCCCCGAGCAATGCCAGCATCTCCGAGATGAGTGTACAAGGATGATCCTCTTTCAGACAGAGAGATTTTGGTGGTTCGTGTAAAAACAAGCACATTACGTTATCGTCACACTTTTAAATGCTTCCTCCTAGACCGTGTGATTCAGATATGAAAGTGATGCTTCAACCCATATGTCCTCTTTATAAACGTAGGCTCTGCATGGCTCAGTTTCCACACAGAGGAGTAAAGAAACGGCCCTGACGTGGCCCAAGGGAATTTCAAAAGGAATTTTAATCTTTTTTTTCTTTTTTTAAGATTTCTTTTCCTTTCTTTTCGTTTCTTTTCTTTTCTTTAGAGAGAGGTGGGGGGAGGAGGGGCAGAGGGAGAGAGTCTCAAGCAGACTCCGCCCTGATTTGGAGCCCAATTCAGGCTCGATCTCATGACCCTGAAATCACTACCTGAGCCAAAGCTAAGAGTCAGATGCTTAACCGACTGTGCCGCCCAGGTGGCCCAAAAGGAATTTCAGTCTTGACTCCTGTGTCTTGAGGAAAGAGGAAGAGACTTAATCCATAAACCACGGTGACAGTCCTCAGAGGCCTTTTCCTCCACGCCCCAATTTGTGGGGGTGGATTAATGAAGGGAAACCCCAGGTCACGTGCTTTCCCCTGAAGGCAGCTCATTTCTCAGCCTCATTGCTTATGGACATTTTGGGCCAGTAGATTCTTTACTGTGAGGCTGTCCTAAGTATGGTAGGATGGTGAGCAACGTCTCCTCTCCAGTGGTGACAATCCAAAAATATCTCCTAACACTGGTAAATTTGGGGAGCAAAATGGGGCCAGCTGAGAACCCCTGCGTGAAAGGAATCAAGCAACTCACTTTTAGCCAGTGGTAGTTCCTATAGACCTGGCCACAAGGCGTCTCTACTCTGGGTCTGGAGGCAAGCCCAGGGAATCAAGGTAACGTGCCCACCCTGTGTTCAGGGCTCTCTCCAGGCCCTCCTCAGGAAAGCATGCCGTAGTGATGTGTGACCTCTAGACCCAAGAGATAATGATCGACTTCCTTGTAAATAGACATGTGGGTAAAATCATTTGGTGTAATCGAGAATCCAGGGAATGGGGCTGACACGTTATAACCACTATATAAGCATTAGGTGCTAGTATTATAGTTTCCATATTACTAGTCTGGAGGCATAAGACAGCTTTTGTGTCTGCTAAAGAAGAGGCCAGACAGATGTGGGAGGCAAATCTGACCCTGCTGGGTCCCGCAGAGATGATGGAATGGTCTCCCACACGGCCCCCTCGCGAGGGGTTTCCGAGGCCCAGTCGGACTCCCGACGCCTCTTGCCCTTCAGGCCATCCTGGGGGCCTCACTCCCCTTCAAGCACACATGCGTGCAATGTGTTTCTGCTCCAGATCCTGTTTTTGTCATACAGCAGGGTCAGTGGAAGGGGAAATGGGTGAGACTTTTCTGAGACAAGAGAAGGAAAAGCGTTGCTGGGCTCATAGTGTCCATCCCTACTGTGCCGTGTGCTGACCCTGTGACCTTGGGCGCTCAACCTCCGAACCCCTACAAGCCTCTCATTCTCCGTCTCCAAAAGAATATAAGTGGTACCTTCCCTAATAGGACTGTGGTGTGGATGGAGTCAAAAAATGTATACAAACTACTTTTCTCAGTGCCTAGCATACAGAACTCAGGATTTGGTATTGCTGATTTTTTTTTTTTTTTTTTTAGAGAGTGAGAGAGAGAGCGAGCATGTGTGCGTGTGCGCACATGAGCAAGGGGGATGGTGGGGCAGGGGCACAGGGACAGGGAAAGAGATAATTTTTTTTTTTTAAAGAGAGAATCTTAAGCAGACTCTACACCCAGTGCAGAGCCCGATCTCATGACCCTGAGATCATGACCTGAGCCGAAATCAAGAGTTGGACCCTTAACCAACTGAGCCACCCAGGCGCCCCGGTATTGCTGATTTTTAATTACAATAGTACTGTTACCTAAACTCTTCATTTGACCGTTGGAAGGAAAAACATGGAGAAAAACGTTCTGTCCGAGCAGCTGCTATGAATCACATAATGAAACTTCCCTCTTAAGTCACGGATGAAACTTCTTAGAAGCAAAGAAATGTTCGAGTGGAAGAGGACCTTAAAACCTACATAAACCCACCCATTGTATAAATGGGAAAACTGAGGCCCAGGCAAAGGCTATGATTTATCTTGTTTTGAAGAAACACCTGAAACAGCTTCTGGCTTTCAGAGAGAAGAAGAAAAAAGAGGGAGTGCTGTGGGTTGAGAAAGTTTTGCAAAAGTTGAGAAGAGAATGGGTTCCATCTTTGTTGGGGTGTGTCCGAGCTGGCCTCTGGAGAGGAGGCACGGGAGGAAAAGCGACAAGGAGATTGCTGTGAGGCTTCTCTGAGGGTTGAGATAACTATTGAATATCCAGACAAAGTGTGGGGATCCCTCCACGCTGAGGAATTAGGGAAGACTGGGAAACAGCCCAGGATGGGTTTTGCTGGCTTCACGCATTTTTTTTTTTTTTTTCCAGAAATGGGCCAATAGTGCAGCTCAGTACCTAAGAGGTACACTGTGGGGCCTGTGATGAGGTGGGGTTCTTACCATGACCTGGGGCACCCCTCACTGTGCCGTCAGCCTCGAAGCTTCATGTGGGGGTATCACTTTGGAACCAAACATGCAAAATGGGGAGCTGTCGAGATTTTTTTTTTTTCCTTTTAATTTGCAGTGTTTATGACACCCACATGCTAAGTCATCCAGCTTCCCTTCCAGACCGGCTGCCTTGGCAAACTAAATTAGCAACCAAGAGCTTAGCTCTTGCGGGGAAGGACAGATTCATTTTCCCAGCAAATATCAACATGTGAAAGCCTCAGCTTGCCCCTGACTCCCTCAGGGCACCTAGGTTTGGACTGGAGCAGTGGGCGATCTCCCTGCACCGGGCCTCCATCCCCTCGGCTGTAAAATGGGCCGGTGGTAGCAGCTGTCTTAGGGCAGTGGTTCTCAGTGGAGAAGGGTTAGAGGATGCTCCTAGGGGAGGGACGGCGATGTCTGGAGATACCTTTGGGTTGTCACAGCTGGGGAGGGGACGGCTAGTGGCATCTTCCAGAGATGCTCCTTAACATCTTACGCCACTCAAAACAGCCCCGCAACACAGAAAGATCTGGCCCCGGATGTCAGTAGCGCTCAAGGTGAGAAACCTGACTCTTAGAGGATCAACAGGGAGATTTAGCAAGTTAACCCCATGACGTGCTTAGCCCTGGGCCGTACATATATAGTAGGTGCTTAATAACGCAGTGTTCGTCTCCGCGCTCTTTCAAAGTCTGGTCCCCGAGCCCAGTGGGTGCCTCTCATCGTGCTTTGGTTTTGCCAGAGAGGTTTTCCCTCACCTAAATTGCCGTGGTGATTGGTGCCACAGAAACAGATTGGTAACTCTTTAGAGATAGTTGAGCCTTAAATTCCAGAAAGCGGAATATGCGGGGAGTACCCATGCCCCGTCTGAGGCTGGACCTGGACCTTGGTGGCTTGCCTGTCTGCACGGAGGGCCATCCTCTGAGACTGTCGCATCAGGCGCTTGAGATTTGTTGAGGCTACAGAGGGAACACGGTGTGACCAGTAACCGAGCGCCTGGCTGGGCGGGGTGGTTGCTCTACTCTGTAACCTTGGGGGGAGGGGCGCTAAAGGGGTTTTGTGTGAGTACAGCTTCCGCTGACTGAATCCATTCCCCTTTGATGTTAAAAAAGGCTTTAAATTTTTTACTGTTTTTTTTTTTAAGATTTTATTTATTTATTTGACAGAGATCACAAGCAGGCAGAGAGGCAGGCAGAGAGGGGGAAGCAGGCTCCCTGCTGAGCAGAGAGCCCGATGTGGGGCTCGATCCCAGGACCCTGAGATCATGACCTGAGCTGAAGGCAGAGGCTTTAACCCACTGAGCCACCCAAGTGCCCCGAAATTTTTTACCGTGTTTGATAGAGAACTTGTAATGCCCCCTTTGACCCATTAACCAGACCACTGTGCTTTCTGACTGAGTCATGACTATAAAAATAAATGACGATATGGTTGAGTATACCTTGGCTCTGTGAAGGAGTACAGGGCTGTTTGCCCCTTCACCAAATGGATGATTTGTTCTACTGTACTTTTTAAAGTTCCTGGGGCGCCCGAGAGGCTCAGTCAGCTAAGTGTCTGACTCTTGATTTCAGCTCAGGCTTTGATCTCAGGGTCGTGAGATCGAGCCCCACTTTGGGCTCCTCACTCAGCACAGAGTCTGCTTGAGATTCTCTCTCTGACTCTCCCTCTGCCCCTCCCCCTAGTCTCTCTAAATAAATAAATAAAATCTTAAAAAAAAAATAAAGTTCTTATATCTTCTGGTAGTTACAATCCACCAAACTAATTTAAATTACTGCAGATGGGGGCGCCTGGGTGGCTCAGTCGATGAAGCATCTGACTTCACCTCAGGTCATGATCTCAGGGTCCTGGGATCGAGCCCCACATCAGGCTTCCCACGCGGCAGGGAGTCTGCTGGTCTCTCTCCCTCTGGCCCTCTGGGCTTGTGCTTTCTCTCTCAAATAAATAAATAAAATCTTGAAAAAAATTAGATTAAAAAATTAATTATGGCAGGGGGGAAATCAGATGACCAAGTTTAGTCAGAGTATGTAGGCTCTCAGGAAAAACGTGAGGAGCCCTCTCCATGGGTTTCGTGCACAAATTCTGAATCTGTTCTGATTGTTGTGATGCCTTTGTGCTGCTCTCTGGATCGTAGAGGTCGTTGGGAAGCTGCTTCCAGATAACTAGAGTACCTGGTCCAGCCATAACACTGGTGACTGCGGTAGAATAAGTCCCCCATAACAAGCAGTTAGGGATATTTGGGGATGTCTTACAGCAAAATTTCTGATTGTGATTGTCTCTAAGGAGGACAGTTGGGGAATCTAGTTACGAAAAATTGGCTTCCTTTCCAGGGTTTTTGCTGAAAATACTTCAAGTTGTATCACCAACTAGCTCAGCGACTTGGTTTCCTTATCTGTAAAATGGAGGGCTAGGGGTATCTGGCCCTGTGACTCTGAGCCCCTCTCTGGATTCTGTAGATATCCAGTCTTAATTCCCCGTTTTTCCAACAATATCCTCCTTGGAATTTACAGTGATGGCAAATCTTGATATTCTCCCAGGCGACTTTTATCATAGAAGTCATTAGTTTTATTCAGCTTTGGCTTTATTATAACTTGGCTAAATTTTAAATGTTCGATTTTTAAAAGTCTGTTAAGATTGCCATAACTTTACCAAGTGATTTGCAAGTGCCGAAGCCTGCCAATTAACTCAGATGGTCACAGCCGCAGCTGCTTCCCATCGAAAGGCTGAATCACTTAGGCACTCCTACCTTTCCAGTGCCAAGTGATTCACCACACCAAGTAACTTTGCAAGTGGGGATAAGGAGCGTAGGATATTAGACTTCCTTTTAGTCTTCTTTCCCTTCTGGCGATTTAGATGTGGATTCTCTAATGACAACTTTGGTTTTTTTTCTTTTGTTTTCTTTCCAAAACAGTATGTACTGTAAGACGTGCAAACCATACTTACATAATACTGAATGCAGAAAGTTCCCTGTTTCCCCTCCCTAGAGAGAGCCACTCTTAACAGTTTGGTGAAATTCCTCCAGATTGTTTTCTATTCTATATATTAACATTTTTTTTTTTAACAAAAAAGAGATTGTGTTTACATATACTATTTTGCAACTTGCTTTTGTCTCCTAGCAATATGTCTTGGAGATTTTTCTATTTCATATATATAGGTCTATCTCATTTTATAGCAACATTGGTTTCCATGGTATTATTACATCAAAAAACGATTTAATTAGTCTCTGCCAGTCTTTGTCTGGATGCTTCCCAAAGCTGATCCTAAGACAATGACTTGGGTTCAAGTAGGCTACTAAGGAGGTGACCCCAGGAAGTACTGCTAAGAGAGTGGAAAAGGGAGGCAAGCCAATCGGGGATATTTGATGAGTGGGTAACTACAGCTTAGAAGATCCCTAAGATCATCAAGTTCAGTGATTCACTGGATGGACTCACAGACTTAGCCAAGCTATTACACTCATGGTTACAGTTTATTACGGAAAAAGGAAACAAACCAAAATCAGCAAAGGAAAGAGGCACATAGGGCAGAGTCCAGGAGAGAACAGGTAATGAGTTTCCAGTTGCCCTCTCCTGGTGGAGTTGTAAGGACAGCACTTCATTGTCCCAGGAATGATGTGGGGAGACACACTTGAAGGGCTGCCATCCAGGGAGGTTCACACAAGCCTTGGCGTCTGGGATATTGATCAGGCGATCAGTCCCGTAGGCATCCAAGTGGCTGACGCTAGTGTCCCTCCCCTGCAGAGGTCAAACTGCTATTGAGTGGCCCAAGGACTTCACCGTGAGTCGTAGTTAGTATAGACTGGTGTGGCTCCGGCAGAGGGCTCTGGGTGCTTGAGAGCTGGGGGTAGCCTCAAGGGTGGGCTGAGGGGGCGGACAGGGCACCTCAGCCACAGGTACACTTCTCCGTGGACACCTTTTGTTATTTACATTTTTCATTCTCACAATGTTCTAGGGCAGGAGTTGGCAAACTTTCCCATAAAGGGCCAAATAGAAAATAGTTTCAGCTTTGTGGGCCACACAGTCTCTTTTGCAGCTATTCAACTCTGCTTCTGTAGTGTAATAGCAGCCATAGACATTGTGTAAACAAATGGGTTTGACCGGGTTCCAATAAAACTTTATTTACAAAACATAGGTGGCGGGCCAGATTTGGCTTAGAGGCCCTAATACCCAGGTATTATCCAATATCTGATATCCAGAGAATATCCTTGTATGTATATCTTTGTCCATTTGTGCAGATTACTCTGTGGGATAAATTCCTAGAAATAGAATTTCAACATTTTTATTTTGAGTAGATACTGTGAACCTCTCCTAAAAGTTGAACCAGCTTCCTCTTTTACCAACAATACGTGAGAGTGTTTAAGATTTCCTTTCCTAAAACCTTTTTTCTGAGGGAAAAGTACACTCATCTACTAGGATGTTTCTGCATTTTCATTCTTGAGCTTTGGAGAGGCACAGGAAGATAGAACATTTTGCCCCCGAGGAAGAACATCAAATAGAGCCTGGAATGGCCTCCTGCTAATATCTTACTTTACCAAGGCCCACAGAGAAGGGGACTCTAGTAACTTGTTTTCATTTGGTGAGATCAAACCTTATACTGCCCACTGGACAGTGGTTCAAAACAAACCTGAGTGTTACCTTTTCAAAAACAAAAACTTCAAGGGTTATCTGGGTGGCTCAGTCGGTTGAGTGTCTGCCTTTGGCTCAGGGTCGTGGGATCAAGTCCCACATCGGGCTCCCTGTTCAGCAGGGAGCCTGCTTCTTCCTCTGCCTGCCGTTCTCCCTGCTTGTGCTCTCTCTCTCCCTCTCTCTCTGACAAATAAATAAAATCTTAAGAAAAAAAAACTTTGAATGCCTCAGAGAGATCCTTAATGATGTTCTTTATTAAGGAAAGATTCCTGTTCTAATTTTTCCCTTCTGTAAGGGATCTTCATGTAAACAAGGTCCCCCTGTGCATACTGAACACTTCACCAAGTTACAAAAACTATACATGGTCCAATTTTTGTCCACGTTGCTGACACTGGAGTGGTAGTGGACTTGATTGGTACAGGCTAGTCTTGTTCACCCTGGGTCTTTTTGGTATTTAGACAATGGATGGGGTTTGGTTTTGTTTTTCCACTTTTCTTTTTTTCTTCCCGTCCCCCCCCCCCCCAATTTTTATCATTTAGAATTCTTGATGTGAACCCCACGAGGGAGAACAGAGGCTCATTAGCATTCAAGCTCTGTTTTTGGCTGCATATTTTAGCTGGTTTATTTGATAATCGGCATCCCTCCTGGGATCCAGCCCGCTTTTGCTCGGCTCATGCTGGGCGAATCTGTGATATTTCCCATTCTGCAGTCCTTCATTTATAACACAGACGCAGCCTGCTTTCCCGTTAGCGAGATGGCATGCCCGGACTACCCACACGCAGATAAAGAATTAGGCAGAACTTGGCTGGGAAGATAAATCAAGCTAACCATCTCATTAGGCTTGAAAGACACAAATTAAGCTTGCATTGGAATTAACAGAGAAGCCTTCTAAAGAGACACGCAGTACAACAAGGGGTAGAAGAAATCACCATGGCCATTTCTCTCAGGAAGCTTGCCCCCATTGCCTGGAACAGAGGAAACATAAAACCTCTTTTATAAAGATTCCACCAGACAGAAATTTGGGGTCAGCATCACAGTATAACCTTCACTCAGTGCTTATCTAGGTACCGTGTGCTAAGACATCACACAAATTATCTCCTCAAAATCTCACAGTGACAGATGAAGTAAAGTACTATCAAGATTCTTCTTTAACCTAGGAGGAAACTGAGTCTCAGAGAGATTCCTTCCCTTGTCTCGGGTCACAGAGCTAGCCTAATGGTCACCGAGGATGTCTGCTTGTGGCCCACGGCTTAACCTAGTGGCTCTTCTCCAGCATGAACTGGCCTTTCGGGGCACATTGGGCCCTGTCTGGAGACATTTTGGATTGTGACAGCTGGTGAGGGTAGTGCTCTTGGCATCGAGTGCATAGAGGCCTGAGGTGCTGCTCAACATTCTGCCCAGGACAGCTCCCATGACAAAGAACGTCCACGGTGGCCGCCATTGAGAAACCCCAGGTTAACTACTCAACCAGACTCCGGTGATGACTGACTATCCCCCTAGAAATCCCTAACTGTAGTGCTCTGTACACAGCGTGGTAGGGCAATGGCCGTCAGTTTAAAGTTGTGTATCGTGGGGCACGCAGCTGTCTGGCAGAAGGAATCCGTGCAGAGGCCAGGAGGCGGAAACGTGCCTGGCCTGGTGAGGAACAGCCGGCCACCTGGTATACCTGGAGTGAAGGGACTCACGCGTGGATAAGATGAGGGAAGTGGGGCGTTCTTACCGTTAAAAGAAAGATGATGGGGCGCCTGGGTGACTCAGTCGTTAAGTGCCTACCTTCGGCTCAGGTCATGGTCCCAGAGTCCTGGGATTGAGCCCTGCATCGGGCTCCCTGCTCAGCGGGAAGCCTGCTTCTCCTTCTCCCACCCCTCTCCCGCTTGTGTTCCCTCTCTCACTGTCTCTCTCTCTGTCAATTAAATAAATAAAATCTTAAAGAAAGAGATGATGTCCTAAAAGCAACGCGCCCGTGTCTGCAGTTGAGGAACGTGTAGACTAATGACCTCTGTCTTGTTCCGCCTCCCTGTTCCGTTTCTCTCCTTCTCTGACCTCCTCCCCGCCGCCCTTGCCCCTCCGGCTCCCCAGTGTTTGGCCACAACATGAAGAGCAGCAACGACTTCATCGGAAGGATTGTCATCGGCCAGTACTCTTCGGGCCCCTCCGAATCCAACCACTGGCGGCGGATGCTGAACACTCACCGCACGGCCGTGGAGCAGTGGCACAGCCTGAGGTCCCGGGCCGAGTGTGACCGCGTGTCTCCTGCCTCGCTGGAGGTGACCTGAGGGCTGTGACAAAAGCAGCTTTCATTTGTTTAAAAAAAAAAAAAGAAGAAGAAGAAGAAGAAAATTTAAGACAAAGAAAACGTGTTACATGCCTGACATCCACACAACACACAAACACACTCTCTCTCTCTCTCTCTCTCTCTCTCTCACTCACACACACACACACACACATACGCACACACACTACACTAAGTCCTCTCAGAACTGAGAGGAAGCTGACTATTGAACACCAAATGGTTGCCCTCAATGAGCAAAGCCTGAGAACTTTCTGGAAACCTCATCTAAATGTCACGAGTTGAGTGGGCTCTGCTGTGAGACTTATTGGCAGTGCTTGCTCCTGTTGATACCCCTACCCCCAAATGCACTTTAAACCCTCAGGCCAGAGAAAAGGCCTCCCCAAGGGTGCCAGCCTCCATTGAGATGAAATTCTCCAGGAGCTTGGCCAGTGTGTGGGAGGCCCGACTCCCACACCCAAAAGGCACACCTGCTGATTGGGTGGCTTCTGATCGGGCTGCTGTCCCCTGGGGTTCTTCAAACCTGATACCTTTCCCCAAAAGTGTAAGTACTTTGTCTTCTCTTTAGTGGATGTGATAGATTAGACTATTTGGAGAAACCAAATGGCCTCAAAAAATATTCCAGTATAAGAAACTTCCCTGGCTTAACTGAATTTGTCCTTGTGTTAGCTTATTCCTAAGGACCCCCTGTGGGGAGTGTTCTCATGTGTGTCCCTTGTGTGTCCCTGTGTGTCGTCCTGGTAAGCAAGGTGGTTGGCAGGACCTCAGTCCTGAGCATTCCCTTCTCTCTGCTCCCCCCCCCCCCCGTGAAATTTCACCCAATATCCTCCTGTCTTTCAAGGCCCCAACTTCAGTAACAGCATGTGTGTATGTCAAGTAAATAGAATATGATAGAGCAAAAGTAACCTTTTTGACTGATTGATGGTGATTGTGGCACACAGAAGACTTGCAAAGGACAGTTACCTGGATTAAAATGGGCACCACACTCCCATCCAAGAGGACTCCTTCCTTGTCATACTCTGAGCATCTCTCTGTGTTTGTGTGTGAACCAAAGTCATTTTTCTCATGCTAAGGAATTAGCGTAGTTAGAATAGATCTCTCCCTGTTGGATGCTTCTGTATCTTTCCCACAGCCTCTTGTCTGGCATAATGGGGAGCTATTTATTGAAATTAAAGAGCATTTATTTGTGCCATGCATTTGAGTATCTTTTTCTTCATGAGCCTGGGGCATGAAGAGTGCAAGGTGTTTCGGTTACCACTGCTGCATAACAAACCGTCCCAATGACTCAGAGCCCTGAGAAGGCAGGGAGGTCAAAGGAGAAGGGGGGAGGGCTAGGCTAGGTTAAGTTTCTCAGGAGAAAAAAAGGGAAGGCATTTTCCTTCTCTACAAAGTGACTTCCTTATCGTGGTTGTACGGAAGAGGATAAAAGCATGAGGGAACAAAGAGAATGAGGAGGACAGGAACATAGCAGACGTTGGGCACTAGAGAGGAGGGAATACCAGTGACTGAGCCCATGGGCTTTGGAGCCAAAGAAGCCGTGGTTCAAATCGTGGACTCACTTCTCCCCGAACCTCGTTTCCTTGCACAAGCGGTATAACTTCTCTGAGCTACTGTCTCCTCGTTATCTCAGGGTACCTTGAAAGCAGACCTTGAGGCAAGGACTTGGGTGCTGTGTGTTTACTGGGAAGGGGACCCCAGGAAGCATTAAATGCAAGAACAAGTCAGAGAAAGGAGAAAAGCAGATGAAGGCTGCTTGGACCAGCACCGTGGGCAGCTGGGGCGCAGCCATGCTGGGGACCCCGGAGAATACACTTGAGAATGATCATGACGGGGAAGCTGGGGTATTTTAACCCTCAGGGCCTGAAGGTTGCCCCTGGAGACATGAAATGTTTGGCACTTTAGGATTGTCCTGTGTGGGCTGAGCAAGCTTCAGTAGCACCAAGAAATCGCTAGGCAGAGAATGGAGTGGCCTAGGATGGGGGGATGGGGCCATGTTCTCTGCCAAGTGCGCGGTCTGCATGTGCCACAGCCACGGGGAAAGTCAGATGGCCTGAGAGCTGAGGTGGAGAATCCCCAGCATCTGCCTCCCTCATCAGTAATAATGAGGGCTGACTAAGCACCATGGGAAGTGCCAAACATCTCATGTAGTCCTCACGCAGAAACCCACATGGAAGATGTTCTTATTTCCCTTTTACACAGGAGGAAGCCAGGGTTTAATGAGATTAAGTGGCCAGTAAGTGATAGAGTAGGATACCCGTTCAGGCCCATGGGACTCGAGAGCCTGTTATGGGCTGAATTGTGGCCCCCTCAAAAAAGATGGCGGCCTGACACCCAGTACCTCATGGTGTGACCTCTTTGGAGATTGGGTCTTTACAAAGGTAGTCAAGTTGAAGTGAGGCCATTGACAGGGCCCTATTCCGGTATGACTGGTGACCTTATTAAAAAAAGGGGAGGGAGGGGCGCCTGGGTGGCTCAGTGGGTTAAAGCCTCTGCCTTCGGCTCAGGTCATGATCTCAGGGTCCTGGAATCGAGCCCCTCATCAGGCTCTCTGCTCAGCGGGGAGCCTGCTTCCCCCTCTCTCTCTGCCTGCCTCTCTGCCTACTTGTGATCTCTCTCTCTGTCAAATAAATAAATAAAATTTTTAAAAAAGGGGGGGGGAGGGAATAGGACCCAGAGACAGACACACACACAGGGGAGACGATGGGCAGAGATGCAGGAGAAGATGGCTGTCTCTGGGACGGTGGGAGAGACGGGAACAGATCTGTCCCTCACAGCCCTCAGAAGGAATCAACCCTGCAGACACCTTGATTTTGGATTTCTGGCCTCCAGAACTGTGAGACCATGAGTTCCTGGTGTTGAAGCCTCCCTGTCTGTGGTACTTAGTTTCAGCAGGCCTGGAGACGAGAGCGGAACTGGTGTGGCTAACCGCATGCTAGACTTTCCTGTCTGAAAATCGGGTGACTGTTGTTACCCCGTGTAGCTCATATGAGGACCAGCCTGGATAAGGGCTGCACAGTCTTCACATGAGGTACCTGCTGGCTCTTCCTATGAGGCACACATCAGGCGATATTTGCTGGTTGGCCGGAAAGGACAGTTGTGGGATGGATGTCAAAGCTGTCCACGTCTCCAAGGAGAGAGTCTGTCAGGAGACGAGGGAAATGTGTTGAAAGGTGAAGGAATGACTTGGTTTCTATAGAAACCTGGGCTCCAGGTGCCCTGTTGTGGGCTACCCACTTGTTTTCATTAGCAACCTCCTCCTCCTCAGATAGAAGGTGGGAAAAGAGATTCATGGGCCACCTACATACCCTCTTTGGGGTGTGGGGACCCAAGTTCAAGGGGAGGAGAAGGGGTGGGAGTGGCGGGGTGAAGTTTGGAAGCCAGGTCCGTTTTCCCACAGCCAATCCTTGAGTCCTCGTGTCTCTTGGGACTCTGGAGCCCCTTGGGTTTTCAGGCCACCCCCAGGAGCTGACAGAAGCTATGACTTCTGCCAGGCCACCTCAGACATGCCGAGTCCCAGGGCACCAGGAACAGCCGTTTGGAGCTCCGATATTTCACTTCTGGAGCACTGGGAATCACAGCAGGGGAGGAATGAAGGATTCCTTTCCTTTCTGGGTGGCTTATCTTCCACTGTCACTGGGCTACCTGCCCTTTTCCGTGTTCAAGAAGACCATTGAAAATAATTCAAGGATTGGGGTGCCTGTCTGGCTTAGTCGGTAGAGCATGTGACTCTTGATCTCGGGGTTGTGAGTTCGAGCCCTGTGTTGGATGTAGAGATTACTTAAAAAAAAAAAATCTTAGGGGTGCCTGGGTGGCTCCGTCGGTTAGGTGTCTGACTCTTGATTTTGGCTCAGGTCATGCTCTCAGGGTGGTGGGATCGAGCCCTGTGTGCTCAGTGGGGAGTCTGCTTGAAGATTCTCTCCCTCTGCCCCTCGCCCACCCCCATGCATACATGGGCAGTCTTTCTCTTTCTCTCTCTCTCTCTCTCAGGTAAATCTTTTATAAAAGTAAAATAAAGTGTTAAAAAATAACTCAGGAATGATCACCACTATGTAAAAACTAAAAAGTAATGGCTAGGAAAAAAAACTGGACGACATTGCCCTCAAGATTGACAGCGGTTATCCTTTGGGAGATGGTTTTACTGCTCAGCCGTATACCTTCCTATACAGTATCGTCGAAGGTTGCATTGTGATCTAATGGCAGCTAACGTATATTAAGCACTTACCATGTCAAGCACTGTTCTAAGCACTTGTATGGGGCAAACATTGATTTGTTCCCATTTTGCAGATGAGGAAACTGAGGCTTGTGGGATTACGTAATCAGTACGTGGTCATACTGCAGCAGGCGCCTGAAGGGAAAGCCGTGAAATGCACTAGCCTCCACTGTCCCTTATATAATGGTGGTGAGGGTGCAGGGGACTTTGTTTTATTGGTATATAAACAGCATTTTTTAAAAGCTAAGAAAGTAACAGAGATGATAGAAAATAGGTAGATGATAGAAAAGAAAGAAAGAAAGAAAGAAAGAAAGAAAGAAAGAAAGAAAGAAAGAAAGAAAGAAAGAAAGAAAAGAGAGAGAGAAGGAGAGGGGAGGGGAGGGGAGGGGAGGGCAGGTGGTCTGAATCCCCAGACCACCATGAGCACAGTGTAGGTGGATGTGTATCTGGGGGCAGGAGGAAGCGGAATGCCATCACACAATAAATATGACTTTAGGAAGACAGAAAATACATATACTGTGTTACAAAGAGACCTTTACAACCTTCAAATGATAGCAAAGATTGATTTGTTAAGTAAGGAAATTACCTACTTTCTGGTCAGTAAACTTGAGGTCTAAAGCAGGGGTTGGCAGACTCTGGCCCATGGACCAAAACCAGCCTGCTTTTAAAAATGAAGTTTTGTGGAAAGCCTGCCAGGCCCGTTCCTATAGTCTATGGCAGAGTTGATTAGTTGTGACCGAGTCCGTGTGGCCTGCAGAGCCTAAAATACTTGCTATCTGGCTCTTTGCAGAAGTTTAAGTTACAAGAATGTAGGATGAGTGAGTCTAGGGAGCGAATGCGCGGCATAACGAAGACAGATAATGATACTGGACTGAATACTGAAATTTGCAAAGAGAGCAGATTTCAGGTGCTCTCATCACCAGAAAGAAGATAACTGTATGAGGAGATGCTACATTATCAGTTTGACTGTAGGTGCATTTCACTGTGCATGTGTATATCGAATCATCATGTTGGATACCTTAGATATATGAAAGTTTTATTAAAAAATAGAATTAAAAAAAAAGTTTGCCTACCCCTGCCTAGAACAATGCTTCACAAACTTTAACGTACACACGACCCCTTGATTCTGATTCGGTGGGTCTGGAGTGGGGCCTGAAATTCTGCATTTTGAACGAGCTCCCAGGAGATCTCAGTGCATGGGGTGGGGCATACAACAAACCTTTGCTTCCATCCAGAGAGGGGGGATGAACCCATTTACCAAAAACCTGCAGCCATCACCTAGCGACACATTATCAACGCAGATCATTTAGTTTATTTGCCAAATCAAAGGATCCTCCACTTTTCAAAAGCATTTCCAGTGGCCTCTGTCCGACCACCCTCCTCCCCATCTGGTGGGTTCCCCCTCGGAGGGTGCTTGATTTCCATGACAGCAGGGCCCCCCCAAAACACAGTGCTCCAGATGATGGAGACTGGGGAGAAAAGACACACATTTTATATTTATATTTTGTATCAACCTTTAAAAAAAAAATGTCAGTGTGGGGGAGGGCTCTTTTATAACAGACCTGATCTCTCAGTACAGTAAGTCATCCGTGCCCAACGCTCACATAATAAATGTACATCGTTCCTAAATAAATGCACGTGCGCGCTCTAGGGTGGGCCCCAGAGCCCAGAAAGTTTGGAGAAACCAGTAGGCGTGGGGCATGGGGAGGAAAGGGAGCCTGAGCTGTGTTTGTGGCCTGAGTCTGGCCTTGGCCAGTGCTCCAGCCGCCATTCAGGTCCTCCCTGTGGGTGCCAGGCACACACAGTGTCAGAGCACTCTGGAGAGGAAAGGGGGAGTGAAAGCGGGGGAGGGGGACATGCAGGGTCTCCTGCCCGGAAAAGGCTTGCACGGGATCCACGATCCTGGTAGCGAAATTTGCTATCGTTTCTTGAGCATCTTCTGTTCGCCAGCGTCTATGCTGAGTTTTACAAACAAATGACTTCATTGAATCTTTGCGAGATAGCCCCTATTTTATTAAGGAGGAAATGGAGGCCTCAGAAAGGCAAAGTGACTTGCCTGACAACACGTGAAGTGGGGGACAGTAAGACCCCGATTTTCAGAGATACTAATTCATAAGCGCAGTGACCTTCCCAATGAAACACCAGTGGATTTGAAAACATTTATGTTAAATCGGAGCAAACCACACACGAGACCTATGCACGAATGTAACATTTGCTTCTCTTCGTTGAGCGCTTATTCTGGGCTGAGAACCTTCTACTGGCACCCCCTTTAACCCTTAAGAAACCCTGAAAGTTGGAGGGAAAGGGAGAAGTGTAACCCACCTAGACCTTCCTTGCTGCTTCCTAGGCAAGCGGTGTGTTAACGCGTTCCAGGCCAGGGCGGGATGGGGACGAGCTGAGCCCAAGCACACAGGCCCCGTTGACTTCTATTTTTACCTTCTGGTATGTATTTCCTCTGAGGGGGCCCGAGATGCTTGATCTCCCGTGATAGGCCCAGGTGCAAGCTCTGTTAGTATCCCATCTCACAGAGGAGAAAACCAAGTCTCAGAGAAGCGAGCACATGCCCAAGGCCACACGGTGGCTCAGAAGCAGGGCGGTGGTTTCTCTTAGTTCCCCGAAGGGGGCTGACCAGGGGCAGCCTTGAAGCTGTCACTCAGAGCCGTCTCCAGCCCTGCAGAGAAGAGGGAGGAGAGAGAGGAGGGGAGGGGGAGGAGACTGGAGGCTGTCCGGTGTGTCCTGAGCTCCCAGCAGATCTTGCCTGCTCCCAAGACCGCTCCAGGGAAAGGGCCTCTCTCCTCCACGCAGGCCTAAAGGTGGCTTCCTCAGGCCTCAGGATGCAAAGGTGGGGGTTGTGGGCCACGGTGGCCTCCCTGACCCTCCTCTCTGCACAGGCCTTTCCACAGACGGACATCAATATCAGCCCAGGTGAGCCCCGGGGCCAGGGCCGGAGCAGGTGGAGAGGAGGACGCCTCATAGATGCTTGAGGTTCTGTCAGTGAGGCCTAGCTGACCCGAGGAGTCGTGGGAGCCAAGCTGCGCCTCCTGACAGCCCTTCCGGCTCCCCTTCCCCCCACCCCAGGGGCATTGTCCGCCCCCCCCCCCCAGCTCAGACCCAAGGAGTCCTGATTTTTAAATCCCAGCTGTGCATCTTAAAAACTGTGTGACCTGCCCAAATTTCTCAACCTCTCCGAGCTCAGCTTCCTTCGGAAAATGGGGGTCAGGGTGGCACCCTCTGGGGCGACTCTGCCAGGGAAGTAAGATAAAGTGGGGAAGTGCTCCATGCTTGGTACCTAGCACCACAGCAAGATCTGAAAATGGGATTTCTGTTAGGGATTTGGCATCGGGGGCCCCCCACCCCCACCTTGGCTGTGACAGCTGTTCCCAGGGACCATTCAGACCTGCTGCTTGCCACCATGGGTTGGGCACGGAAAGGGGACACAGTTGTCCCTCTCGTGACCTCCCTGGAGGTCACTGCTCTGTGGCCCACTTCTATGGGTTTTCTGTGTCCCCAGCAATTAGGACGACAATTACCAGCCTCTGGCATGTGGCCTCTCAGTGTCCCACGTGAAAGACTCAAGGCTTCAAAGGAGCTCAGTTCCTTCCTTTTTGCAATGCGGAGACCAGAGGTCCGGGTGCTCACTGGGAAGGACCCCCGTCTGGGTGGGAGCATTCCTGAATCCTTAAATTCCTGAATCCTCCGGGCTGAGGATCCTGCCTGTCACCTCCACCATGAGGGTTCTTGCCGAACACTGTTTAAAATATTTAAAGTAATAATAATACCTATCACCAGTTAAGATTTACATAGCCCTCTCTATGTGCCAGGCATTTCTTTTAGTATGAGCACGTCTCAAAGATTGTGTGGGACATAGGCTTAAAGTGACTTGTTGTTTATCTGAAATTTGGATGTACCTGGGCATCCCTCTTAAACCAAGGTGAGTGGTGGTGGCCTTTGTTCACTTGGGCAAGCATTAGGGGCTCCGATCGATCATAAACTCTCTGAGCGTCTGTCTTGGTCAGCTCGGGCTGCAACAGGAAGTTACTGCTCATAGTTCCGGGGGCTGGGAAGTCGAGGCGCTGTCTGATTCCATTCCCTGGTGAGGGCTCTCTTCCTGGTTTGTAGATGGCCGTCTTTCCTGTTGAGACCTCAGGTGGCAGAGAGAGAAAGAACCTACGCACACACCGGTCTGTCTTCCTCTTCTTA
This sequence comes from Potos flavus, assembly GCA_028534135.1. NCBI lineage: Eukaryota > Metazoa > Chordata > Mammalia > Carnivora > Procyonidae > Potos > Potos flavus. Next base: position 21,057,427 of record CM052890.1, read on the forward strand.
TAAGAACACTAGTCCCATCAAGGCCCCTCTCCTTCATGACCTCATCTAACCCTCATTACCTCCCAAAGACCCCACTTCCAAATGCCATCACATTGGGGGTTCATGCTTCAACATATGAATTAGGAGGGGACAAAAATTCAGTCCATAACGGTGACTTTGCATCCTTGCTCTTAGGCCCCAGTCTCCTCATCCGTGCAATGGGCGAGCAGGAGAGATGTTGGACAAAATATCCTTGAGATCTGCCTTGTGTATCCCACAGTCTTGCCTTTCCATCCAGTGTGTGTGGGAAGGGCCTGAGGCCGAGTTTGCAGGTGGGAACAACTGGGGGGTCTTCTCTCTCACTAGCTTGTGCCTGTGGCCACTCTTTCTGAGCATCAAGTATCCTTCCCTGTAGAGTGGGGATAATAATGGCGCCTACCAAACGTTTTGGGGGATCTTCAATGGGATCGTGCAGATGAAGGGCTTAGCACCTAGTAAGTGCTTAAAGAATGAGAGTTATTCCTGTTAGCTTTTCTGCTACTGCAGTTGTTGGTGATACGATAGAAATGGTCAGGAGACACAGCTCTCTGTCGTGACAAAAGCCTCCCTTGGAGAAAGGACCTTCCAGACGTCTCACCCCCAGCTCACCCTCCCTACCCCCCAGAGGGGGACCAAGATCACTTCAAACCCAGCAATCTTGGACAGCTCGGAACTGGAGTTGGCAGGAAGGGTCGGGAAATCCCTTCAGCCCGGCCCTTCCATGTTACAGTTGGAGAAACTGAGGCCTACACAGGCCAATGACCCTGCCAAGGTCATCATCCATCCGAGTGGTGGTTCTCCTGCTCTCCAGGTTCCCATCCCAGCAGAAAGCCTAGTTCGAGCCTGAGCAGACAGATCTTCTGGAGGAAATTGACTTCAACCCAGAGGAGAATGTGTGAGTGTCTGTGTGCACGCATGTGCGTGCGCGTGTGTGTACGTGTATGTGTGTGTGTAAGAGTGTGCTTGTTGACTTGTGATTAGGGAGGGCTTCTCTAGGGTCCTGGTGGGCCTTTGCAGACCACAAAGGTGAGTGCATGGCCAAGAGCTCTACTTGTTGAGATTGAGCCTTGTTCACCTTCCTCCTCTGGATCCCAGCTTCCTGGGCAAAGCAGAAGAGAGCATTTCATCCCTCATCCCAAGTCTCCCGACCTTCCACAAACATGCAAATATATGCATGGAGTGCAACTCAGCCACATCTCGAGATTTGCTTCGGAAAAAAAAAACCAACAAAACCTTTAGACCCTTCTGAGAGACTTGGGAGGGTTTAGCCAGACTAGAGCCATTTCCCAAAACCTTTTCTGCGAACCTGGCTTTGATCCCATTGTTCAAGGGGATTCAGGAGTGTAAAGTGCTTTAGAAGAGAACCTGGCACCTAGGAAAAGCTGCACGAATATTTGCTATTATGGTTCTTCAGCCATTACCATCAAGTTTCCTTTCCTGGCTCCTGAGGCCAGGAACTCTCCACTGCAAAGGCCATTCCAGCAAGACATTTGAAGCTGGGGGTGGGGGTGGGGCGCTGCTGTTGCAGGGCTTGGGTGGGGTTGGTGGGCGGGGGAATCAAGGCTGACACCACACTGCCAGCTCCAGGCATCCCGGGCTGCCTCTGCGCTGGTAATAGCTAATGCCAACTATGAGCCAGGCCATGGCTTCCTTGTAAAGTAGGGATTATCATCATGTCCATTTTATAGATGAGAAAACAGAGGCATGAAGAGCTGAGTGTCCATGAGGGGCCGTTGGACTCCAGAGTCCAAGCTGGAGCCTAGAGGTCCGAGCAGGTGGATGGCCGCACTTTCTAGGATACCCCTTGGAGTCTGGATCATAGAGTCAGATCCCAGAGTGCCCCGTGGACACTCTGGCCCAATTCCCCACTCACCTCTATGGGCACAGAGCACTCCGCATATTTCTGGGCTGCATCCTCGTATATGATGACTCATTGCCATGCGTGTGTTCCTCTCCCCGGACTGTGAGCAACTTGAGGGCACAGACCTCAAAGCCAACTAGGCACCCAGGAGACATGGACTTATTTGCTTGATTAAATTTTGGTCTTAGCTCAGGCCGCTAAAACCTACGGTAAAACAAATAAAAATAAAAAGAATACCATAGCTTGGGAGGCTTAAACAATCGGAATTGATTTCTCACAGTTCTGGAACGTGGGAAGTCCAAAATCAAGATCCTGAGCGATTTGGGTCCTGATGAGGACTCACTCGCTGGCTCTAAGATGGCCACCTTGTTGTGTCCTCACAGGCAGAGACAGACTTTGGGGGGCAGCTCTGGCCTCTCTTTCTCTTCTTAGAAGGGGTCTAATCCTATCATGAGTGCCCCCCCATGACCCCGTCTAACCCTACTCCCCTCCCAAATGCCCCACTTTCAAAGACATCGGGGATTAGAGCTTCCACGTATGAATTTGAGGAGGGAGAGACACAAACGTTCAGTCCGTGACACTGTTACATTTGGTGTTTAATATATTTGTCTTACAAATAAGAAAACCAAGGGCAGAAAAAAGATGTTTTCTGGAGGCACTTAGTGTTTAGGGATTTCTCAGTTCATCCTGATACCCCCAATTGCTAGATGTGGGAATAAGTGACTTAACCCTTCTGAGACTCAGTTTCCTCAGCCGTAAAATGGGGATGATATTGATACCCTCCGAGGCTGGTCTCAGCAGTTACATGCTCACCACTGAGTGTATGGCCGTTGTTGGGGCAATAGAAGACATGGCCCGGTGCTTTTCCCCCTCTGTAACATGTGGCCACAAGCATGGCCGAGAGAAGGGAAAGCCAAGCTCAGCATGCGAGGCCTAGGACCACCAGCTCTGGAAACCAGAGCTAGGACTCAGTGGTGAGGAGGATGGTCTGATGTTGGGACATGTGACCCAGGGAGGCAGTGGGAAGGAAAGGTGGTGAGGGTGACAGAGCCCTTCCAGTCGCCACCATCCAGGACACTGGAAGACACTTCCTCCTGTCTCCTGGGACATCTGGGGCCCAGTAGTGGGAGCGGGGTGGGGTTGGGATGTGGACCCCAGAGCCTTCCTCACCTCCTCTCCTGGCTGGCTCTCAAGGCTGCTCTGGGCAGGAGGCAGCAGGGTAGTGCGTTTGTAGGCGGCTGGATTGGGGCCAGGGGAGCAGGCAGCCAGATTGAGTGGGAAGGTGACAATTTATTCTTTTAAAAAGAGAGAGAGAAAAAAAAAATGAGCCCTGAACTCCACTGGTGTGTTCTTTTTTCTTCACAAGCTCAGAGCTCCCAAAGACTTTGACTCCCCCCAACTGGGAGACCTTGCTGGCCTTTAGTGCTGCTAATTGAAGTAAAAGACCTTACCAGTTGGCCTCCTGGTTTCCAGAGCAACAAGCTCCTTTGTGCATCCCTTCCCTTCTCTACCCCTCCACCCTCCCTGTCACCTCTGGCCTCCTCTCTGGCCTTCCTCCCTCTCAGATTCCCAGCTTGGCTGAACCATTTGCAAATGTTCTCCAAATGTTCCATTCTCTCAGACCTCAGGGCCTTTGCACCTGCTGTGTCCACACAGCACCTGAAACATTTTCTCGGACTCTTACCTTTCAGGTGTCAGATGACACATCATGCCCTCCAGGAAGACACTCAGATCTCCAAATCGTTATATGACCTGTTTAGGTGCTCCTATGGCAACTCCTTGAAATTCCCCCATCTGGGAAGGGGACTCTGGTGCCCTGTCTAATCACCCCACAGGCTCCTTGAAGAGAGGGTTGGGGCAGCCACTAGTTTAACTAGGGAGACAAAGTGGGTAAACAAATAACCAGCTTCCAGAAGTAATTTGGAGGCTGCTCCCTCAAATTTTTGCCTGCATGACACACATCCACAAATGAAACGTTAGTGACATTTTATATCTGTGCTCATTTTTCTTAATGTCGATCTCCGTTAGACTCTAGGAACCAAGAGGTCAGAGGGGGGCCTCTGTATGTATGTGTATGTGTCGTCGGCCACAGCCTCTCCAGCATGTAGCCAACTAACTGACTGACCTCAAGCAGATCTCCAGTAAAAAGAGAATGAGTGAAGGGCCAGTCCATTAAGACTGAGACAAAAGGAAATGGGCTTAAACGCAGCAGGGATCCCTAAATTAGGTCTGGAGCCACGCAGCCTGGCTTTAAAAGCTACCTCTGCTGCTTAGAAGCTGTGTGATCTCGGGCAAGTTACTCAACCTCTCTGTCTTGCGGTTTCTTCCTCTGTAAAGTGGACGTAATTGTGGTGCCTACCTTGTAGGACGTGCGAACGCTAGATGAACTGATATGTACAAAGAACTTGACACAAAGCTTGGCTCCTGAGCACAGGAGCATTGGTCCTGTTTATTGTATTGCCATCATTATCTGACTTGTGAAGCTAGAGACCTTGAGAAATCCCTTCACGAGAGAGACTCCGATTAGTGAAGGCTACTTTGGCGTTCAGGCTGATGAATGGCCAGAGATCCTTCCGTTCTCAGTTTCTCAAATCTCAGAGGCAAAGGGGGTGCGGGATACCAGGCAGGGTGGAGTTCATTAGCATCCTGGTGCAAACACTTTTTGCCTCCCAGATCCTTCCAATTAAAGGCCTTTGCCCGCCCAGGCGGAAAAGGGAATAATGGAGCGGTGACCTGTCACAGCCCCATTTTCTGGTATGTTTCACTCCAGGCATCCATAACTGCCGTTTGTTCAGTGGGGAAAATCAAACCAGCAGTGTGGAGGAGGGAGCTTGTCTTCCACAGGGAGACTTGATTTAAAATATCCACCAGGCTTTAGGACCCAGGAGAAGCCTCTGGGCCTTGGGGAGAGGGGAGCGAGGGCCCTGGCCCCCTTCTTTCCCCTTCCAGCCCCCTTCATTTAATTATTGCCATCTCTGCATAAAAGGTAGTGCCACAAAGTCCCTACAAAGAGCTCAGCAACACCCAGCATTGCCAGAAGGGACAAGCCAGGACTGCGGGCACAGCTGCCTGGGCGGGGGAAGGGCTGATTCTGGTCAGAGAGAGCCCAGTGGGTGTGGTCGGTGATGGGAAACTTGGATGCTGTCTACTTAGCATAGCTCTCCATTAAAACAACTGACTCTTCCTTTCCCGCTGAATAAATGCGCAGAGGTACATACACATGCACACTTTTGCACGCGTACACACTTTTGATTTTGCATGTAATTTCGGGGGATTCGCTGGATCCCTGAAGCCCCATCAGCCATGGTTATGCACCCCTGAGCTAATCATTAAAAATCATACGATCACAGAGCGATCCATACACGCCACGCATTTCGCGAATTGATCTGGCCCAATGAATTGGCCTGCCAACCTCATTAAGTAGGTGCTAAAAGATGTTACCCATTCTCAGCCCTATTGATTTCCCATGATGAAGCATCCTGCTGACTTCAAGTTCAAAGGCTTTGGTGTTGGGAGGCTGAGTTCAAATCCCTATCTGCCACTGACTAGCAGGATGACGTTGGGCAAGTCACTTGACCTGTCTAAGCCTCAGGTTCCCTGTATGTGTTTGGCACATCATAGATGCTCCGTGAATGTCATCTACTACTTGATTCAAGAGCTCAGCTAGCTCTTATAGTGGCTGGAAAGGCGAAGATCCCACATCCTTGGGTGGCCGCAAAGGGACCCCAAAGATCAGCCAGTTTGACAGCTGAGAAGGGAGAGAATGTACCATTGTCACATGGCATGTCTGGCTTAGAGCTCCCAGCTGGGACCCCGGCCTCCAGATCCCAGTCCAACAGATTTCACCACTGCCCATGGCCACGGGTGAGCCACCTATCGTCGTTCAAGGAAGGTTCTCAGAATGCCTTCCTTCCCACCTCCCAAATCCCCCAGCCAGTCATCTTGAGTGGTTTCTAAAATGAATATCTCCTAAGAATCCTTCAGGGGGGCTGACCCTTGGGAGAACTTTATTGTCTCGATCATGGATTTTCCATGTGTGCTTTTTTCAGAATTAAGAACACATCCTGAACCCCAGTAGTGCAATGGGCTTCCAGATATAAATAGTTCGATGGGCTCTCGTTTGTCAATAAACACATGGAAAAATCTCCGCCCTCACCAGAGAGCCCAGAATTGCAAATTGAAACGAGATACCATTTTTTGCTTATAAAATTTGCAAAGATGGCCATGAAAGTGGTAACACTCGGCGCTGGCAAGGGCACTGTGAGATGGGCACTCTCAGGCATTACCGTGGGAGGATAAATTGCTTTCAGGAGGCAATTTAGCAAATTGTATCAAAGCCTTAAAAATGTCTCCTCGGAAAATCAGCAGAAATGCCAAAAAAGCTTGATGCACAAGGGCTGTTCATCTCAGCATTGGGTGTAATTGTTTTTTAAAAAAGGGAACCAGTCTAATTATCCACAAATAGGGGAATGATTAAATAAACTAGGGGAGCCACTCAGCAGAGGATTCAAGAGCTATTTAAAACAATGTTACAAAAATTTGTAATGACATGGGGGAAATACATTCTCATTTTGGGGACTTGGAATACTGACAGGTATGTATAGTACAATATAACAACTGAATTTTTACAAATCACTGCATTCGAGCGTGACATGAAGAAAAATACGCCAGAGCGGTCACATTTTTCCAGGTGTCCTATAATGAGCATATATTACTTGTGTCGTTTGGTAAATGTTAGGTATGCACGTGTTCTCTGGACCTCAAGCGTAGAATTTTATTATCATAATGGGCCGTGTTTTATGTTCACTCTTGAAAAGATGTCATAAGCTACAGGAACAATGTTCGCACACTGCCCGCCCTCCTGCCAGTCTATTTTCTTTCTTCCCACAGCCATGCCGGAGCTGCCCCGGGCTTCCCTGTGCCCACTGTTCTGGATGGAGTTCAAAGGCCACTGCTATAGATTTTTCCCTCTCAATAAGACTTGGGCCGAGGCTGACTTCTACTGCTCTGAGTTCTCCATTGGCAGGAAGTCGGCCAAACTGGCCTCCATCCACAGGTGAGTGGACATCCGTCCCCCCTGACCCAATCAAGCACCCCCAATCAAGCTGGAAAGGGGAGTGAAAAATGGCAATTCTTACTGGTGTTTCTTTTGGGTAATTCTAGCTAACTTTGATCCAGCGCAAATTCTCATTGAAACGGTAGAAGGCAAAGCATTGAGCCTGGGGGCAAATAGCAAGCTTTTGGATCCATCTTTGTAAGTGCCGACTTTGTGCAGAGGGCTTGACCCTGTGACACTACTCACGTAACATACATACAAAGACTATAATACGAGGAATAATAACTGACATTTGTTTGCTCGGCGTTTATATACATCAGCATACTGACGCTCTCTCAAACCGTATCCGATAGGTATCTTCATTGTACAGACACAGAACTTGATCCTCCCCAAAGGTAACTCGCTCAAAGTTAGCTAGCCATAAAGGGATGGAGCTGGGATTTGAACCCAAACAGCTGAATTTCATAGCCCCCCTCCACCAAGGCCTCTTCCCACATTCCTCTGTGTCTCCCAAGCCCCAGCCACACGGACCATCTCAGAGTTCTCCAGACTGGTCCAGCGCTTTTGCTCCTCTATACCTTTGCACATTCTGTTCCCTCTGCTGGGAATTCCTAACCCCATGTTCTCCTCCAGGTAAATATCTCCTCAACCTCCAATGCTCATCTCTTCACTGAGGTCACCTTGACTCCATGGCACCCTAGTTGCACTCGTTGCCCACCTCTCCTAGAGCACTTTTTTCATCACCCTAGTATGACGTGTTTTCACCTCAGACGTCCTCGCCAATGGGTTCCTTGTAGCCAAGTGTGCCGTGTCCCATTGGCACCCAAACTACAGCTTCACAATCCTGCTTCTGTTTTTCAAGAATCTCAGAGACTTGAAGTCAGAAAGACAGTTGGTTCTTTATGCTTTAGGGTCACCGAATTTTGGTAAGAACAGAGAAGGGGTCCTCTGTCTTAGTTTGTAAGCGAATCCTCCATGTTTTCATCCAACCAATATGGCGACATCTGTATGTCCCTATGTATTCTCAGTGGCGCCGAAGAATATAGTGCGGCAGTCAGGTCTATCAGGAGAACAGGAACCACTACAAGTACTCAACAGAGAATTTAATACACACGAGTGATGGAATCTCTAAGAACTTAAAGAGGCAGTAGTGAGGCAGTCTAGAGATTCACAATGGGAAGCCAATCCCACCCCTAACGGGAGGGCAGTCTTAGGGGAGCTGGAGCTACCAAGGTGGGGCAGCCCCTGCCAGCGACTCCCAAAGCAGAGAGGGAGACAGATACCCTGGCTTCTCTCTCTCTCCCCCTCCTCATCTGTGCCTCCCCCGACGGGCAGGGCAGCTGACAAGAAAATCGGGGAAGAGTGGTCTTTGGGGAAAGTCCCCTGTGATAGAGAACAGAGTCCAGCATTGGTACTGACAAGGATGGATCAAAGGAGTTCTCAAAAATTGTGAGCCTCTAGAAGGAAAATGAGATCCATATGGTAAAGAGTAAATTTTAAAATGATTCCAGGGGCGCCTGGGTGGCTCAGTCGGTTAAGCGTCCAACTCTTGATTTCAGCTCAGGTCATGAACTCAGGGTCATGAGATCGAGTCCCACGCTCAGTGTGGAGCCGGCTTAAGATTCTGTCTCTTCTTCTCCCTCTGCTTCTCCACCCCCTACCCCAGCGCTTGCTCGCTCTCTCTTAAAAAAAATTCCAAATAAAGATTTCTCTTTAGCCAGCCCACAGGAAGGGCAGCTCAGCCTGCTCATGGTGCTTGTAACCTCGACCCTGGTTAGCTGGGCGTTAGAAAGGATTCCAGGCAAACTGGGGGGCTTCTGGCAACCTCTGACCCAGTTCCTGTTTTCTGCCTCGACTTACCTTCTTCCTGTCTTCTCAACTCCTAATGCCCCTCCTTGCCTTTCTTATACGAACATTCTCTCACTTTCCTCTCCTTTATGGGTGATTTTCCATGTTGAGATATAATACTTTCCTGGAAACACGTAGGAAAGTTAAATTCATTCACCTATTATACACGAAGTTCAGTTTACATGAAGCTAGACACCGTTCTAAAATCCCTAATTACATCTTGTCTTTGGCACACAGCCTGAGTCTATATTTCTGGTGTTTTCTTCATGCTTTTTCAATTTTTTTCTTTCATAATTACACACACAATCAGCTTATGTCTGCGGAGCTTCTGATAGAAGCTTAAGGTCCTCATACTTTCTGCTTACCTAATAATTTCCATCTTCGTCTCAAGTGACAGTTGAATTGAATTAAGTTCATCTGATCCATGCTCCTTATTACTTGTAGTAGCACCTTGGGCTTCTCTCTGTTCCTGTTATTTTTGACCAGATATGGGGGAAGGGCAATAAAACGTTGAAATAGTTTCCCAAGCAGGTGTTGTTGAACAAAGATGGCAAAATCGCTAAAAGTGACCGGGCGGCCTTTCTACCAGATGACTGCCCGAAATGTTTATTCAGCAGTCAGTGTAGCCAAGTTGGCCACAAGAGAGACATTGGGAGATGCCAGCGCTTACCCAGCTGGGTAGGATCAAGGTCAGCGACCCACTGGGCTGAAGAACACTATGTCCCCAGAGATTGGATCATTCCCCATGTCAGACCACACACTCCTGGAACATTGATATTGAATAGAGCCTGCTGATGGCATGAGAGAAGGTGTCGGTAGAAATAAGACTCGATGTTGGTCTGTGTGGTCCTTGTGGCCCATTTGGGGAGACCAGACCTTAAGAAACAGAGAACTAAACCAGCCAACCTGCCCCTGGGAGGTCAGAAGTGAGTGCTCCAGGCGGTCCAGGAGTGGATAGGGGGTGCTCGTGGAAGGCTTCCTGGAAGAGCTGGTCCTGGGTCAGGACATTGAAGAATTTAGGAAGCTTAAGGAATGGGAACAACAGATGTTGCAGATGGAGAAGCCACTGGGAGGAGATGTGATGTGCATTAAGGGACTAGGGTCAGACATTCCTGGACTAGTCCCGACTCCATCACTTCCTCTGCGCACGAGCATCTGAGGCCCTTCCAGTTAGCTTGCTGAGTACTCAACAGTGGAGACCGTTAATGGTTTCTTTTTTTATAATCCTAGGCATCTCCGGGGGTCAGTTCTTACTTAGCGTTCCCATGTCAGCTCATCTTTCCGAGGGCACGCAAGCCCTGCCTCGCTCACCCTCCTTCCCCTCCGTTTCCTCCAGTAGCATTAGCATTAGTCCCTCCAGGCTGCTATTACTACGATACTACAGACAGGGGGGCTGATAAACCACAGAAACTTATTTCTCCCAGTTCTGGAGGCTGGAAGTCCAAGGTCAGGGTGCCAGCATGGATGGGTTCTTGGTGAGAGCCCGCTCCCTGGTTCACAAATGGCCCATCTTCCTGCTGCGTCCTCCCCTGGGGGAAGGGGTGAGAGCGCTCTCCGGCATCTCTTTTATCAAAGCACCTCCGACTTAAGGACCTCCCAAATGTCCCACCTCCTAATATGATCACATTGGGCATTAGGATTTCAACATAGGAGCTCTGGGGGGACACAAATATTCAAACCATAGCAGAAGGCATTGGTGTCTCTTGGGAGATTCTCACCTCCTCTTTCAAAGAGCTTATAAAATAATTCACCTAACAAAAGAAATCATTGAAGGACACTGAAGGGGGTCTGCTGCCAAAACCAACAAAGAAATGGAGATGGATGGATAGATAGAGAGACAGACACACAGAGATTTCCATTCAATCATTAACATGTTTCCTGAGCACTTTGTTGTGTGTTTGGCACCCATGAACTCATTGAATCCTCACATCAAAACGGTCCTGGGGCAGTCCCTTCTGGTTGCTCACTCCACAGCCACGACTAATCCCTTTGCCTGTTGCCTGCGTAAGAAGTTAGGAAAGCTAGATTTCACTTTCCAGCCTCCTTTGCAGCTCCCAACGGGCCATAAAACCCAGTTCGGCCAATTGGATGTAAGGGGAAGTTTATAAGGGGCATCTTGGAAATACTCTCCTCCCTGATAAATGGACATAGGCATGTGGAAAGGGCCCAGTTTCCATCACTGCCTTTCCTTCTTGGGTTGTAGTCATGTGGGGACACGGTCCTTGGAGCTGCTGCAGGAAGACCCTGGAGGAAGATCATGGCTTACCCAGTGCCCCGACATCGGCGAGCCTGGAAAACGCCATTGGCCAAGCTCAGAAGGGTGGCAAGGGGAGTTTCGAGCCAATGGACAAACAGCAGGCACATTCCACTCGAGTAGTTCCCACACCCTGAGGAAGAGATCCCACTGGACAAGAGATTCCCATTTTTAGCTTCCATGTGGCATTAAAAGGTAAACTTTAATGGGTTGAAGAAGTTAGGATAAAGTAATATTATCAGCCTCGGACCTTTAACACCTAACGAATAATTCACTTCAAAACAGGACTATGTTGGTGTGTACCCTTTATGTTGCCACAAAGGATATCTGCTCTCATTGGCTTCATCTGAATGACCGCTCTTCAAAGGCTGCCACTTCGTCCGAGATGCCAACCATGAAATTTCCTTTGTCTTGAGCCATCGGTAGCAAATCGAGGCAGACATGTTTATTCTTCCTAATTTTGCGTTTGTGGAAGAAATTACTAGTCCATTCCCGAAGCACTCAGACTTCCGGCTTTCTGAATCTTTCTTGACACCGTTCCCCAGGCAGTGATATTCAAGGAGTTGCTTAATAGATACCGTTATGATCTAAATCTTCGTGTCTCTCCCAAATTTATATGTTGAAACCTAACCCCCATTGTGATGGTATTGGGAGGTGGGGCCTTTGGGAGGTGATTTGTTCATGAGGGTAAAGCCCTCATGAATGGGAGTAGCCCTTCTGCCAGAGACCCGCCCAGAGCTCCCTAGCGCCTTCCCCCATGTGAGGACTCAGTGAGAAGTCTGTGACCCCAAAGATGGCCCTCCCCTGACCATGCTGGGCCCCTGACCGTGGACTTCCAGCCTCCGGAACTGTGAAAAATAGATTTCTGTTGTCGGAAAGCCACACAGTGTATGGTATTTGGTTACAGTAGCCTGAAAAGACTACGACACTTTCTAAAGGAGACCGGACTGTTTACTGGAGGGCTTTGGTTTGCTGAGTGGCTCTCTCTGAGTTTAAGCCCAGAACTGAATTTTCCAGGAAAGCAAAAGATTTTGGAGATGGTATGTGAGAAAAAAATTAGTAGGATAAGTAAGGACTGGCAGCATAAGGAGGGCTTTTGAGGGAAAACAAAAATGGCTACTGGAGATTTTCATTAAGTTGTCTGATGGGCGCAATGCAGCATAAACCTCTTTTTTTTTTTTTTTTAA
>CM052890.1:21070150-21090735 GCA_028534135.1 Potos flavus
AGGAAGCGATGACCACCAGGTCCTCCCAGAAGCTCCCGGCCAAGACGCCATTTCCATGTAGCCAGCCTTGCACACGGAACATATATGCCGGGTCACTGCTCCATGCCCAGCACACGAACAGAAATCCGACACCGAGGTGCCCCAGTTAGAATACAGTGGTGTGAACATAGTGTGGTGTGAATGCTAGAATACAGTGGTGTGGACATGGTGGGAACATAAGTATGGTCAGGGAAGACCTGCGCTTGGGTTTGAGTTCTCAAAAAAGCAGACACAAAAATGTGAGTCGATGTCCAAGAGATTTCTGAGGGGAAAGATCTGTGAAGAAAAAAAAAAGGTGGGACGCCTGGGTGGCTCCGTGGGTTAAAGCCTCTGCCTTCGGCTCAGGTCATGATCTCAGGGTCCTGGGATCGAGCCCCAAATCGGGCTCTCTGCTCAGCGGGGAGCCTGCTTCCCCCTCTCTCTCTGCCTGCCTTTCTGCCTACTTGTGATCTCTCTCTTACTGTCAAATAAGTAAATAAAATCTTTAAAAAAAAAAGAAGAAAAAGGAGGGAGCATAAGGAGGCAGGGAAGGTCTCTGGACAGCAGTGTAGGTCTGAGACCTGGGAGGGGAGTAGGGGAAGGAAGAGCCTCTGATTATAGCCGAGTTCTGAGAAAGACTTGGCTAGGCCAGTGGGGAGTCCTTAAGCAGAGGAGGGCCGGGAGAGGAAGCCCGCCTGGGGCAGAATCGGGCCAGCACTGGCACCCCTGAGTTCTTGCTGAGTCACTGACGGGGCAGCATTCAGGTCTCACTGAATGCAGGGATGGATCCCACGGGTCAGGGGAGCTGAGGCTGTCAGCCGTGTTCCCTGTAGCCAGTCCTCCTAAAGGAGCTCGAAGCAGTGTCCTTCTGGAGCTTCCACAGCCTCCCTAGGTTAGAGACATTTAAGCTACTATCTAATGGATGAATAGGAGTCAGCCGGAGGAAGAAGCATTCCAGGTAGAGGGACCAGCATGGGCAAAAGGCCTGAGGCGTGAGCGATCCTGACCCAGTTGAGGACATTAAACACAAATGGGTCTGGGAAGCAGAGAGGGTCGGGGGTCAATGGAGTCATGGTGAAGCATTAGGCCGAAAAGGAGAGCTGACACCGGAGCTTATGCCCGGCAGTATCACCGCAGACTCCAGCTGGAAATTTTGTCCCCGGACTTTCCCTGGGTGAGCTGAATACTGTCTCTGCTCTGAGGCTACCAGCCCTGCCCCAGAGTGCTGTGGGGAACAGGGCTCTGGTTCCAGTTCCCATCCTGCCTCCGACTGACTGGTAGGTGACTTCGGGCAATTTTTCTTTTTTTTAACCTCTCTGAGCTTCAGTTTCCTTAGCTACAAATTGGGGATCATGATAACAGTGCCTTGTTGTAGAAAGTCAATGAGCTCAGCCTGGTGCTTGCCACACTGTCCCAGCTCATGAAGGTTGGAGGGAGCTGCTGGCAAAGGAGCAGATGTAACCGCAGGGGCCAGACTCAACAGAGATACATCTTTTAAATCCATAGAATCTGGCTGGCAAGAAGTTGTAATTTAAAACAAAAAACAAAACACACAAAATTTCTGGTTGTAATAGTAACTTTACAATGGGACTATGGTGGGGGTGTGTGCGCCTGGGTGGCTCAGTCGATTACGCGTCTGACTCCTGGTTTCGGCTCTGGTCATTATCTCAGAGTCGTGAGATCGAGCCCCAGGTCAGGCTCTGTGCTGATCAAAGAGTCTGCTTGAAGATTCTCTGTCTTCCTCTGCCCCTCTCCCCACCATGCTCATGCGCTCTTGTGCTCTCTCTCTCTCTTAAATAAATATATAAATGTGAAAATAAAGTGGGATTAGAGGGGCGCCCGGCTGGTTCAGTCAGAAGAGCATGCGACTCTTGATCTTGAAGTCGTGAGTTCAAGCCCCTCATCGGGCATAGAGAGTACTTAAAAAAACAAACAAACTTTAAAATATATATATAAAATAAAATGGGATGATGAATACACTTAGTCGGGGTTTAAGGAACTTGTATCACAAGGTTTAAGAATAATAGTAACAAACAGTAGAGTCAAAGAGCTTGTGTTTTAAACCTTTCTTTTCAGGGCTGGGCAGCGCGAGCCCTTTGCGCCACTCTACTTGGTCAGTCCTCACAGTAGCTTTCTGGGGGAGACATTAGCCCCCTTGTAAAGGTGCCGAACGAGCCCCGAGAGGTTGAGTCCCTCGTCCAGCCTGCAGTGAGGAAGTGGGTAGAGCCCGAACGGCGAGCTCGAGCCCCTCCCTCAGAGGCGGTGTGCTATTTCCATTATCTGACGCCCCCTCCGTAATCATCAGTGCTCCGGGGGAGACTTCTCTCAGAGCCTGAATAAATGCAGAAACGGCTCGTGTTCCAGAATACTGCAAAGACGTGGCTCTCTCCACAGTTAATTTGCACATTTATTTTAACACCAATCAAATTCCCAACGGGCGTTTTCTTGTAATTGGACAGAGCGGGCCCACCTCGGGCCAGAAAAACACACACTATGTGGACGAAAGGAAAAAATGAAGGGTGACCCCCGTCCACTGGTAAATTAAAAAAAAAAAAAAAAGAAGTGGAGCAGGTGAGGTCTTGGGTACTGCAGTCACAGGCGTGGGTTTGAATCCCAGCACGACTGCTGTTTGAGCTGTGTGAATTTGCCTAGACCAGTTTGGGTCTCGGTTTCCTCATCTGTGAAAGGGGGATGGGGATGCCCACTCGGAGGACAGTGAGGTGCCTGGCCTGGAACCTAATAAGGCTTCACCAAACAGTGGTGGTGATAACAGTGTCTCACATCCCCCTGAGGACATCTGAGCTGCTCCCTGTGGAGGTGTTAGAATGTCGTCCCTGAGCTAGGGCTGGCGCTAATGCCAGATCTTTCTCTCGCGGGCTTTCCTCGACACCGGATGGGCCTGCCCAGGAAGGGCAGTTTGAATGGACCGACGGTTCCTCCTACGACTACAGCTACTGGGATGGGAGCCAGCCGGATGACGGCATCCACGCGGACCCGGAAGAGGAGGATTGCGTGCAGATATGGTACCGGCCCACCAGCGGTGGGTGCCCCCGAGATCAGGGTTCTCGAAGGGGCGCTGGGGTGGGGCCACGGACAGCAGGGAGACCGGCGCATTGGGTGGCTGGGGGCATCCTCCACGGGATGCAGATTTAACAGTACGTAGTCGTGCATCGTTGCAAGAAAAGGTATTAGTGGCAGAAGTGTGGGGCGGGTGGGGGGAAGGACTTGTACAAAGAGCGCTCACCGATGCACCCAAGTGTCAGCCCCCACCTCTGGCTCCTGAGTATTAGAATGGAGGTGTGCCTGCGGCAGCACCCGGGTGTAAGCAGTGAGAAGAATACACACCTGGGTTCGAGCCCTGGCCCTGCTGCTTTCTAGCTCTGCGTCCTTGAGGGGAATTACTTATTCTCTTTGACATTCTGTTTCCTCATCTGTAAAATGGATTTAGTAATCATCCCTACCCACAAGGCAGATCTGAGGGTTCTAGGAGGTAGAGTTGGTCCAGCACAGCTCCATGCCTTCTGAATCCGGCCGCCCAAAGTGAATGCCTTTACCTCTTGGTGCCTCAGTGTCTTCATCTGCAAAATAGGTTCATGATACTTAACTCACAAGGTTGCCGTGAAGAAGAAAGTGGCTGCAATGGCCCGCATGGGGTATTAGCAATCACCACCATCAGCATTAGCGACATCACCACTCCTCACACCAATCTTGAGCAGGAAAAACTATTAATATTCTCATTTTGCAGAGGAAGAAACGGAGGCTCAGAGGAGTTAAGTGATTTGCTCATGGTCACACAGCAAGTAGTGAAGTGGATTTCAAACAAAACCTACCAAAGTCCAGATTCAAGCACTCAACTGCTACTCCCTCTGTGCTCCTTTTTCTTTTCCTGATTAGAGGAGAGAGGGACGGAATGGGCCCTTGCTACCCTGGGGGCCAGGCTGGAGCCTGGGAGCGAGAGCTGGGCCAAGCCTCTGGGTGAAGTTTGTCCCGCCCCATGCACAGTGGCAAGTCAAGACCAGCCTTGTGAGAGAGAAAGGCTGGACAGCAGCCTCATTAAGCATCAGCAAGAAAGGGGTGCCAGTGCAGACACGAGGCCACTGGAGAGGGCTTTTATTCCAGTGGGGTGATGAGGTGACTTTTACCGTGGTAGGTGGACCCTCACCCAGATTCTCTGCTTCTTCCCACCGCAGCTCTGAGGTCATGGAATGATAACACCTGCAACCACAAGTTCCCCTTTGTCTGCAAGATCGCGTCTCTGACCCTTCACTGATCCGGTCTTACCCCCTTCCAGGGACCCCGACTCCAGCACCGTCTCCTAGCTGTACCTAGTGTAGATCGGACGCTCAATAAATGTGAAACACAGGGGAGATAAAGCTCCCAGCCAGAGATTTTAAACAAGCAAATCTTAATGCTACAGAGTGGTTACTTGGTCACAAGTGACAGGAAACACAACTTAAACTGGCTTAATAAATAAAAGGGGGCAGTGGATTTACTGCTCTAAGTAACAAAAGTCCAAGGTTGTTCTAGATTCAGAGTTGGATTTCATTGGCCTGGCTCGGTCACGTTCCACTTTGGCATATGTCGGTTGGCTAGACCCCGCTTAGATGCCCATCTCTGGGGCAGAAAGGGATAGGAGTCAATATCATCTGAACCACATGGGCCCAAAGAGGTGGGCAGTTCCCGAAAGAAAAACAAAAATATCAACAGATTTATACATGGCTGGTGGGAATATAAGATGGAGCCATTCTGGAAAACACTATGGTGCTTCCTCAAAAAGTTCGACATAGAATGACCCAGCAATTCTAATTCTGGGTATATGCCCAATAGTATTGGCAGGTATTCAAACATGAGGTGTCATCTCTGCATTATTCAGAATGGCCCCCAAAGTGGAAACATCTTTGGGGGTACCACCCAGATGACCTCATCCCATGGGTCAGGGTCCCAGCCAGGGCCCTGACCATAGTATAATGCATGCCTTCCTGGGGACCTACACTGTCTTTGAAGTTCGGTCACTCAGTCCTGGCCTTGCTCTGCCCTCCTGCCATCTTCTTTGTCTGCCACCAAAGAGGCTCTCTGGCATTCACTCCTAGAGCAAGGGCCTGTTACTCGTCCTTGACTGATAAGTATCCTTCTGTAGAGCATCCAAGTTTGTCGCAAGAGCCATCCAACCCGGTTATGCTTATGCGTACTATTTTCTCTGTTCATCAATTACCTGATCCATGGCTTCTGCTGGTGCATTCCCTCCCTGCGGGACACCGTCCCAGCTCACTCCATGAGAGTTTGAACCACCTCGTGCCAGGGACTGTGCTTCAGTCCCTGTGCTTCCACCCACCACGACTAGTGGTGCCAGCCTAGAAGGAATCCATCCAGCTCCTCAGCCCGGCCTCGTTGCCTGCTTCTTTAGACCACTCCCAGTATCAGTGGTTCGAGACTGGGTGTTCTGGTAGCAGTTGCTGAGACAGAGTTTGGTGTAGAGATCGTTTAGGGATCACTACCTGTGAAGGGAGAGCGGAGGAAGAAGTGGAACTGGGGTGTGACCTGGCAAATTATCAGCCAACCTGGCAGGGAGATCCAGGAGAAAGAAATACTGCCATCAGAGTGGCCCGCATGGGGCAGAAAGGGCCAGGCCTTTAGACCCGAACTTTATTCAGTGGGCGACGCAGGCTTCCCCAGAACGGATGTGATTTCTTCATAGCTGATGCCGACCCTGAAGGAGCTGACGGCTGAAAGTTCTCTGCCCTCTTCCTCAAAGGGGGAATCTGGGTGGTGCAACTCCGTGTTACCACAACTGGAATCAAAAAGGCAGGTTGGGGTGCTTGGGTGGCTCAGTCGGTTAAGCAGTCAACTCTTGGTTTCGGCTCAGGTCATGATCTTAGGGTCATGGGATCAAGCCCTGAGTCAGGCTCTGCGCTGAGTGTGGAGCCTGCTCAAGATTCTCTTTTTCCTCTCCCTCTGCCCCTTCCCCCACCATAATAAATCTTAAAAAAAAAAAAAAAGACATAGGTTCAAATCCCACCACTGCCGCTTACCATGTAACCTCATGAAAGTTGAAAGTAACCTCTCTGAGTTTCAGTTTTCTCACTTACAAAATGGAGACACATTCCCCTCCAGCTCTGACTGTGATTTATCAGGCAGCTCTGGGGAACAAGGAGCTCTGCATAGGGGACTTTTCTCGAAAACTAAAACTCATTCCCCAAGCATCACAACTATCTCTATTTTTTCTACTTTGGATGACAGTCTTCTTAAACCAAGTATACATTTCCCTGCTTCCCTAAACAGATGATATTCAACAAGATTAGTCTTTTCTCGATGATTCAGGGTCATGTGTGCTTCATCTACTTCAGGTATTTTTGTCGCCTGTCATCATATCTGGGTGTCACTGTGCCAGTCTCTGACAGCCCACAGAATCTCCCATCTTTTCTAGACTGTTGCTGCTGAGATGCTGTGGGCAGGGAAGCCAGGCAACCAAGCCTGAGAATAATCCGTGAAAGAGAGAGGGAGAGAGAGGGTGGGGGGAGAGCGGGGGAGATAGATCGATGATGGATAGATGCATGCATGCATAGATGCATGGAGGCATGGATGGGTGGATGATGCGTGGATGGATAGATGATGCATGGATGGATGGATGCATGGATGATGTGTGGATGGATGGATGGATGCATGATGCATGGATGGATGCACGATGCATGCATGCATGCATGCATGCGTGTATGCATGGGGAGATGGATGGTTGGAAGATGATGCATGGATAGATGAATAGATGGATGGATGATGCATGGATGCATGCATGAGTAGATGGACACATGGTTAGATGGGCAGATGGATGATGCATGGATGGATGGATGCATGAATGGATGGATGGATGATACATGGATGGATGGATAGATGGATGGATGATGCATGGATGGATGGATGGGAAGATGAATGGCTGGATAGGAAGATGGATGCATGGATGGATGCATGGATGCATGGAGGCATGGATAGATGGATGATGCATGGATGGATGGATGATGCATGGATAGATGGATGGATGGATGATGCATGGTGGATGGATGGATGATGCATGGATAGATGCATGTATGCATGTGTGCATGGGTAGATGGATGGGTGGTTGGATAGATGATGTGTGGATAGATGAATAGATGGATGAATGATGCATGGATGCATGCATGGGTGGATGGACAGATGGTTAGATGGGTAGATGGATGGATACATGGATGGTTAGAGGAAGGGGTGAAAACAATCAAGAGATATTTTTAGAGAGACCTAGATGATAGATAGATGGACAGACAGGGAGGCTGGTGCTTATGACAGTAAATATATATCACCCATATGATCATCACAAATGAAGCATATGATCCCAGCATGTAGACATATCAGCATGTATTTAACAGTCCTTCTATTGTCAGTCTTTTCGGTGTCATCTAATTTTTCATGATCACAAATAACACAGTGATAATCATCTGTGTATACATGTTCAATTGTTTTCTTGAGGATATATTCCTAGAAGTGGAATTACCAGTTCAAAGTGTAAGCCCATTTAAAAACTAGGATTACTTTTCTATTGCAAAAATGTGCATGTGGACTTCAAAAACATAAAAAGTGTCTTGCGTGTATCTCCCATAATCCCACCAGCCAGAGTTAACCACTACTGACCTTTTAATAGTGTTTTCTGGGCCTATGTACCGTGAGTACCATGAGAATGCACCTCGAGGGCCTCCTACTCCCAGGGACAAAATTGACTCAGGGTCCTGGCTTTTGTGGGTGAAATCCATCATTTTGTTTGTTCGCAGGCCATACTTCCCATAGGCTGCTCTCAGGCCATGATTAAGTGAGGCAGCTTTGTTCCTGGGGAGTGGCATTCTTTTGGTGTTGGACTTTGGCTCAGGGACACCCCGATGGCCTTGCTGAACTTGACTTAGACTACAGGCCAGTCTTGGAGACCTCCACCTTCTGTCCTTCACTGGAGGGCCAGACTTGCATCACAGGCTGACACCCCTCCTAGCTTTCCCTGGTTCCCTCCATATTTTCTTTCACAAAGGCATTTCCTCTAATAAAATCCTTGCACACATAATCCATCCCTGCGTCTGCTTCTCAGAGGACCCAGATTAACACATAAACACCTACAATATAATGAGACACCCCCACAACAGCCCATACTAATTGATACTCATACCTACAGTATACGAGAGCCCCTCTTCACCTGCGCTTTTGCCAACACATTGGTCCCTACCTTCAGACTGAGCCCCCAAAGAGGGGTGGATACTCCTCTGCTCCCTTGGCAGTCCTCAGAGGCAAATGCATCATTGAGACTGTTTTAATTGTTAGTGACAGAAAACCCAACCCAAACTGTCTTAAACACAAAAGACTTCGATTTACCCGAGCTGAACAGTCCAGAGGTATCTAGCTTCAGGCTCAGCTTGACCCAGGGGCTTAAATGATATTGCCAAAGATATTTGTCTCCCTGTTCTGCTTCCATGGTTTTGGCTTGATCCTGAGGCTCCAGTCTCTCCACTTGGGAAAGCAAAAGTGGCCATTTTAATTCTACATCTTATATCCTTCAAGAGAAGGAGGGGTATCTCTTTCTCAGAAGCCCCGGCAAACATCTCGTCTCATATCCATTGGCTGTACCTGGGTTATTTGGCCAATTCAACCCATCATCATGGCCAGGAAGATAAAAGATTGGTTGCTTAAGTCAATCAGGGTCCGTGCAATCAAGCCTGAGAACCAAAGACACATGGCTTTCCAGAAGGAATTGAAGGTGTGTTTTGTCAAAAAATAAAAGAACTAATGGAAGCCATATTGAAAAGAAAAGAAAATATCTCTAGCACAAGAAGGCAGTGAGGAATAAACTCTAAATGTCACACTAGGTTGAAAACAGAAAAAGCTAACTGCAGCCTCAGGGCAGTCTTCCCAGAGAAGGGCAAGACCACATCTCGCTCCCATGAAGACTTTTCGGAGGGAGTATTTTTTTTTCCTGTTCTCAGCTCATAAGAAGTAGGATATTCTCTGTAGAGCTGCAAAAGAGAATCAGGAGCCGTATCAGCTGTCAGAATAAACACATGGGGCGTCATTAAGTGGTTTGCCCAATTCGAAGGATAATAATAATATTAAAAAAAAGAAGAAAAAACAACAGAGAAATCAGACCTCTGTTATTTTGAAGTGAATTTCGGAGCCAACAGCCCGGCATCCGTCTTTTTTAAAGAGGCTGTCACCAGCTGGGGAATTCTCTTGAGGAACCAGTCCTTACAAATATGCCATGTTAGAAGAATCCAGAGCTTTCTTTTCCATCCAGGTTCAGCCGCACAGCACTTCTTCCTAATATCTGACTGTCAGGGACCTTGGGCACAGAAGCCGACGCAGTCCTCCCCACAACCCCACACCGGGGGCCCTGCTGAGCCTCAAGGTGAGGATCATGGGCTTGGAGTCAGATTCATGGCTCAGACCCCGGCTATCTCATTTGCAAGGTGTAACCTTGGGCAAGCTGCTTCACCTTGCCAGGCTTCCATTTGGAAATGGGAATGGGAATGCCAGTATTCCTCTGAGGCTGTGAGGATGGAGTGAGATGCTCCATGAAGAGGGCTTACGCGGCGGCTGACACTCAGTAAACATTCGCCGTCATTATGATGATTGGTATCCCTGCTTCGTCAGCTAAGACAAGGACAGGACGTCGCCTATTTTACTCAACCTGGATGATTGCACCTATTGCGTGTACTTGAGAATGTCTTTGTTGCCACAGATCCTTCCTTCTGTGATCCATAGGGGATGTCCATTCTGTAGCTACTTATAAAATATGATAAATTCAGCCCATTCTCTCTCATGACCCCTAAGGCTAGGTTTGAC
This sequence comes from Potos flavus, assembly GCA_028534135.1. Lineage (NCBI taxonomy): Eukaryota > Metazoa > Chordata > Mammalia > Carnivora > Procyonidae > Potos > Potos flavus. The sequence goes on from CM052890.1 coordinate 21,080,012, forward strand.
TTGGCCCGGGATCCAGGATCACCTGCAGCGATCATGACAAAACACCAGTATGTTTAATATATTTATTGCCAAATGCCTTCCAGAAGGAACTACCCATTTCCACCCCAATCTAGGCAAAGATGAGAAAAATAATGACATTCATTGCTGATTCTGATTTTAAACAATAATTCTTCGATTACCAGCGAGGTTGAGCATTTGTTTATAGTGGTCGCCACCATCTTGAATTGGGAGGAGAAGTGCCAGTGTTTCCAGTCCTCCTCAGCTGGGAAATGCCCCACTCCCGCCACCCAGGGACTATTTAATTAATAGGTAGCTACCCCCCATGGAACCAAATAACAATCAGGCATCCACTGAGCTTCCCCTCAGCAGGAGCCTCGGCTTCTCCCTACGCCCACTGGAGTCATTGCTATTTGTCTCACAGTAGAAAGTCTCTAGCCGTAATGCTGGCCTGTCAGAGCCAAGTCTTCTAGGGAGCTCTGGTTCCTGCTAATGATACCCCAGGAATGAGTGCCCAGCTGTGCCGCGAGCATGGAGGCAGGGGGAGACGGGGAGAAGCCGTGTAGGAGCCCTCAGGGGCTCCATGCGCCCTGCTCTCCTCCACGTGGGCCCTGGCAGCTTGACATTCACTGGTAACTCATTGCAAAGCCCCGCTGTCCATTTCCCACTACCCGTGTCATTAACTCATTACCTTTCATCCATGCAGGCCAGCCCACTGCCAGCCCCAGCAATTGGCCCCTTGAAGGATGGTATTGTTGCACAAAGGGCCTCATCGTAATAGTAGAGGGGTGGGGAAAAATCGTAGGCATCAGAATTTCTCCTAGGGACAGACCTGACTTTATTTAGGAAAACATCTTGATAAAGCACTTGTTGGAGAGGAGAGGAGCCCAGGGAACGAAAGAGATAGCCAAACTATTCCACATTCAGTTGGAAATATATGGTGGACATGTGTCAAAGATGTATTTAAATCATTAAAGAAGGGACTAGTTAGATGGCAAAACCGGTTCAGAGGATAGAAGAAACTAATACAACCACACGGCCACCACATATATACCCACATAGGGTTCCAAAGAAAAAAGAATGCTGGGTGCCTGGTTGGCTCAGTCAGTGGAGCTGGGGTTGTGAATTCGAGCCCTGCATTGGATGTAGAGATTACTTAAAAAAATAAAATCTTGGGGGCGCCTGGGTGGCTTATTTGGTTGAGTGTCTGCCTTCAGCTCAGCTTGGGTCACGATCTCGGGGTGCTGGGATCGAACCCGGCATGGGGCTCCCTGCTCAGCGGGGAGTCTGCTTCTCTAAGAGCTCTCCTTTTGCCCCTTCCCTCTGCTTGTGCTCTCTCTCTCAAATAAACAAAAATAAAATAAAATAAAATCTTAAAAAGAAAAAGAATGTTGGAATAAATTTCCAAGTTAAATATGAAACTAGTTAATGACCTACAGGACGATAAAACTTTTAGGCCAAGAATTAGCAGACTATGACCTGGTGATCAAACCCACCACCTTTTTTTTTTTTTTTTTTTTTAACATTTTCGCACAGCTGGAAAAAGAAAGAACAATATTCCGTAACATGAAAATGACATAAAGCCTGAAATATTTATCATCTGGCCTGTTACAGAAGTTTGCTGACCCCTGCTCGAAGATAATAATATGTCAATAATCTTTGAGATTACTATCTTTACTGGGCAAAAATCAGCTGCATCTCCACAGGGCAAAAATCATTTGCAACTTATAATTTTCTACAAGTTAACACCTACCTTTATAGAATTGGGGCCCGGTCAATAACAAAGTCAAATAGTTACATTCCCTCGAAAATCAGATAACCTTTAAGCAGATAGTGTTCTGATTTAATTTTGAGAAGTTTTACTGCTGTCTTTTTCCTTTTTTTTCAAACTTGTGGATAATTGTTCTTAACACTTGGAACCAAAAGATCATTAAGTGATAGAGACTCAGTGATCTATAATGATCTACAATACATGGTCTAGAAAGTCACTTCCTTCTCAGGAGTTCGCAGAATTGAAGGCTGGAGAGCCCTTTCATAAAGCTCAGGGAATGAGGAGGCCCCTCGCTTTGAGCAGAAAGCAGACAACCAGATCTAGGAGAGGATAGGAGGCACTGGGGAAAAGCTGGCCTGCTGGAAAAAGAAAGAACCTTATAGGTTGTTCTACATCAGCCTAGATGGAATGGGGTGGAGAGGGGCAAATCCCAAAGCGGCAGCCAAAATGGTTTGGGGGTATGTTGGGAACTGGGTGGCATTTTGATTATTATTGGTATAAGGGACTTCCCAAGACTTAGTAGCCATTCTTCAATAAATTGGGGAGAGATTGCGCTCCCCATCATTTACTCCTGGCTGCTAAACCCATCCATTCAAGTGGCCACACTGCACACCAGCTCTGCTGCCACCACAGGAGTGTGCCAGAAATAAGTCTGGGTGGGTTTCTTTTTCAAAAAGCTTTCTGAGATATAATTCACACATTGTCTTAGTTCATGCTGCTCTAACAGAGTACCATAGACTGGGCAGTTTATAAACAAAAGAAGTTTCTCCCTCACACTACTGAAGGTAAAATCTAAGATCAAGTCACCAGCAGATTTAGTGTCCGGTGAGAACCCGATTCCTGGTTCATAGATGGCGCCAACTTCCCACTATGTCTTTATGTGGTGGAAAGTGTGAGAAGGGTGAGGGAACCCTCAGGTGTCTCTTTTATATGTGTACTAATTCCATTCATGAGGGTCCCACCTCATGACCTAATTACCTCCCAAAGACCCCACTTCGATTACCATGACACCGGAGATAAATTTAAACGTATGAATGAGGGGTTGGGGGGGATTGGGGGAAACAAAACATTCACTCTATAGCACACACCATAAAATTCATTCATTTAAAGCGTATTGTTTCATGGCTTTTAGAACATACACAGATGTGTGCACCCATCACAGTAATCGCTTTTAGGATATTTTATTTATTTTTTAAAGATTTCATTTATTTATTTGACAGAGAGAGATCACAAGTAGGCAGAGAGGCAGGCAGAGAGAGAGGGGGAAGCAGGCTTCCCGCTGAGCAGAGAGCCTGATGCGGGGCTCGATCCCAGGACCCTGAGATCATGACCTAAGCCGAAGGCAGAGGCTTTAACCCACTGAGCCACCTAGGCTCCCCACTTTTAGGATATTTTAATTACCCACAAAAGGAAACACACACTCCTTAGCCATCACCCCCAAGCCCCTTGCCCCAGGCCAAGTGGGATGTTTTGTTTGTTTGTTTGTTTTCGTTTTTTGTTTTTTTAACAGTGGGTGAGTCAGGGACTTAAACACATCAGTATATCACGGAGGTATTGCCCACCTGTTTCACAATGTGCTCCCAGCAGGCAGGACCCAAAGTCCAAGTCCCAACATCAGCATTTCATTGCATCGAAGTATTCATGCAAGTCCATGATATTTCTCCCATTTCCAGCGCCCACCGCCGCCACCATGCTCTTGGATACATTTCTAGGACGAGGGGTAGGGGATGACACCGCTATATGGTGCCATAACACTCCTCGCTTTGTTTCCCTTTTTTCCCTGTAACTTATCAGTATCTTAAGGGCCATGGAGACATTTGGGATTTATGAAATGGACCTGTAAGCTTTCGACATTTGGGAAATATTGCCCCTTGTCCCCGAAGAGGTGGGTGAGGGCTGTTGTCATCTGCAGTCTTTTCGGGACCCCCAGACCAGCAATTAGGAGGTACACATTCCAGGCATCCAGGACTTCCTGCTCTCTTAGGTCCCATTTCCTGGAGGCAGAGCCTAAGACAAGGACGTATGTGCAAGAGACTTATTGAGGAAATGTTCACAGGAGGAATTCATATGGGAAAATGCATAATGAATCCTTTTGTCTGGTGATTCGTACATTTCCAATTTATTCCCTTTGTTGTCTATTTTCAAATTTGGGAAGTATATCCATATGTTTTGTTATAGTTTTCCATTCATTGAACATACTTCCCAACAGATTCTATATAATCAGGATCTTTCCCCTATATAATCAGGATTTCACCCCGAGGGTGATCCGCTGTTGGGAGAGCAAAAAAAGGACACAACCACACCAGAAGAACAACAATGGCAAAAACCTAGTATAATCTCTATCGTTAGGACAGCAACATGGCAGCCACTCCATTTCCAGCTTTCAGATCTTGCACAGATATGTCTGTAGCTCATGCTAACGGGGAACCCTGCAAAGAAGGGAGTTCTGAGAAAGGCAGTTCCATTGATATAATACAAACTCGACACAGTTTGTCAGCTCCAAATTACCAGCCCAATGAAAGGGGGGGTTGGGGGTGGGAACCCAAATAACCTCTTTCCAGCAGAGCTAATTTAAACAGAAGCATATTAAGGCCACGAAACAGCCTGGTTAGGGACAGTTCTTCATGCCGTGGAGGTGATATCGCCATCACGAAAATGATACATAAGTGACTTTTATTTTCCCCCATGTAGTTGCTGAAGCATTAAAACAAAACAAAACAAAAACACCCAGGGCCTACTTCCTTTATTTCTTTTACTATAAATAACTGAGAGTATTATTCAGTCATAAAAAGGAACAAATTAGTGACACCTGCTCAGTGCGGATGAACCTTGAGGATATTAAGTTTGCTCTACATCAGATGTCTTGAGGGAGATGCAAATTAAAACAATAGTGAGATACCACCACATACCTATTAGAACTGCCCAAATCCGGAAGACTGACAATAATAAATGCTGACGAAGATGTGGAGCAACAGGAACGCTCGTTAATTGCTGGTGGGAATGAATGCAAAATAGTACATATACTTTGGAAGCCAGTTCTTTAGTTTCTTTAAAACTAAGCAGCCTTATGACATGGATGGAGGTTGAGAGTAGAATGCTAAGTGAAATAAGTCAGAGAAAGACAAATACCATATGATATCACTCATATGTGGCATTTAAGAAACAAACAAGCAAAGGGGGAAAAAAGAGCGAGAGAGAGGTGAACCAAGAAACAAACTCTTGGGGCGCCTGGGTGGCTCACTGGGTTAAAGTCTCTGCTTTCGGCTCAAGTCATGATCTCAGGGTCCTGGGATTGAACCCCGCATCAGGCTCTCTGCTCAACAGGGAGCCTGCTTCCCCCTCTCTCTCTGTCTGCCTCTCTGCCTACTTGTGATCTCTCTCTCTCTGTCAAATAAATAAATAAATAAAATCTTTAAAAAAAAACAACAAAGAAACAGACTCTTAACTACAGAGAACGCAGTGATGGTTGCCAGAGGGCAGGTGGGTGGGGGATGGGGGAAACAGGTGATGGGGGGAAGGCGTGTACCTGTCGTGATGAGCCCTGGGTGATGTATGGAAGAGTTGAATCACTATATTGTATACCTGAAACTAACATAACACTGTATGTTAACTATCTGGAATTTAAATAAAAACTTTAAGGGGCGTCTGGATGGCTAATTGGTTAAGTGTCCTCTTCATTTCAGCTCAGGTCTCGATCTCAGGGTCATGAGTTCAAGCCCCATGTTGGGCTCCATGCTGGGTGTGGAGCCTACTTTAAAAAAAAAAAAAAGAATTCAATAAAAACTTTTTAAAACCCACAAAACTAAACATACTCTTATTACCATACAACCTAGCAATCATGCTTTTTGGTATTTATCCAAAGGGTTTGAAAACTTATGTCCACACAAAACCTGCACATGGATGTTTATAACAACTTTATTCACCGTTGGAAGCAACTGAGAGGTTAAGTAACTTGCCCAAGGTCACACAGTCGATAAATAGGAGAACTGGGATTTGGATCCATCTTTCTCTGATTCTAGAACCTACACGCAGAATTGCTAAGTATGGCTTAGCATGACCAAGTTAGACTGTGACTCTCAGGAAGAAATACACTTGCGAGAGTGACCCCGTCCATACCCACAGGCACACATATGCACACACAAGACAAAAACAAGATCTCACAAAATAAAACTCACCCTTATTACATGGGATGCACTCTGATATTTTCTATTCTATTATTTATTTATTTATTTATTTATATCTCAAGTAACCTCCTTGCCCAACCTGGGGCTCAAACTCACAACCCCAAGATCAAGAGTCGCACGCTCTACTGACTGAGCCAGCCAGTTATTATTTTTCTAAATGGTTGCAACCCACTAAATTTATTTCCCCACCCACTAATGGATTGCTGCCTGCAATTGAAAAGATCATTGTACTAAGCTATGCTACGTCTTTAGCCCTTAAAAACTTACTGTGCGTGACGACAAGCCAGGTGCTAAACTTGACTAGAGATCTCAAGAGAAATGAGACATGGACCCTAGCTTCAGAGATTTTGCATTCTAGGGCAGAAGGGACAGAGAAAGAAATGACTCGTGTTATTTGCACATCTGTAATATACCAAGCTCTTTTCCAGGCACGTGCACACCTGATGTCATTGACTTTCAGGACAAGTGTATAAATTAGGCCAGTGCTTCTCAAATTCGAAGGTGCATATGGATCGCCTGGGGGTCTTGTTACAATGCACATCCTGTTCCAGAAGGTCTGGAGCAGGGCCCCGAGATGCTGTGTTTCTCACAAGCTCCCAGGCAATGCCTTTGGTACTGATCCAGGGATCCTACTTTGAGTGGCAAGGAGTCATTTATTTTTAATTGACGATTTAGTTCTTATATACCAGACATCATGCTCAGCACTCAGGATGTGAATGCAGAGGTCTCGGATTTCAAACTTTGTGCCCACAGCCAAGGAAGTGGGAGCACTTGTGCTCAAGATACAGGGTATGGAAACAATAGTAGATGGGACTCGGAAGGCAGGAGGAGGGGGCAAGACCCAGGCCAGGCTCCAGGGCCAGTTTCCAGGGCCAGAGGGCCAGGCTCAGGGACAAGTGGGTAATTTTATGGACAGTTTGGCTGTCATGAAGGGCATGACGTGGCACACTGGTGGTCAGGGTAGGCTCACGGTCCGTCCGGATTGCTTGCAGCCAAGAAGCCTCTGACTCACAGGGCAGGTCACATCCAACACATGCCCCGCGAGGCAGCGCTTCCTGCAGTAGCCTTGGACTCTTCACTGGGTGGCTTCCAAATGAATCTTTGGGGACAGACTTGGCAAATAGCACAGCAGCTCTGGCCCACAAAGGGCTCCACAACCTGGGATCTGTCCATCTAGACACCTGCCCCCCAGCAAGACACTCAGCTCAACAATCAAAGCCACTGTGGCTCTGAAATGCTCAAATATTTATTCCACTCACTCTCTGCAATTTGTTTTTGTATGATTTCTAGAGCTGGAGGGTTTCCAACCCCAGGGAACAGCTTAGTTAGACCGTTGCTGACTGCAAAAAGATTCAGTGCCCTTCAACAGACACAAATGAAGGCTAGCCTCGTCCCATACCCTGTGGCAGGCATTGGGAGCATGGAAATTTGAAAACATGAAAAAGAGGTCCCAATGTGGTCATCCAAGCTACATGGCCCCTACTGCTGAAGGGTGTCTCGTAGGAAACCACATGGCCAGTAACTGTAGGAAATAACGCTCGGACTCCATAATAAAGTAAAGGCTAGGACCCAGATGGGTCCATCCTTCAGATAGGCAAAAACCTAAAAAGCAGAAAAGATTTGTTGTTGGAGATGTTATGGTGAAATGGACACCCTCATATGCTGTTGGGTCGTTTAAGTTGTAACGCTTTTATGGAGGCAGTTTCAAGGTTTCTGTCGAGAGGTGGGCTGTGTTCCATGGCCTTTGACCCAATCATTTCCTTCCAAGAGCCCATCACTAAAGAAAGAGGCAAATGGAGGAAGTGGCGTAAAAATCAAGAGGTCTGCGTTCTGAGCACGTGTGCCTTGGGACTCCCATCGCAAGTCATGAAGGAATTGATAATCTGGACAAGAGGGGACCGATCTAAAGAAATGCTGTTTGCTAACTGTTTGATCACCCTACTCTCGTGCCTGCCAGGCGGGTTTGCCTCTGAAAACACTGGATTATACCTAGCCTCCACTCTTAAGGGGCTTACAATCCAGTATGGAAGACAAGTGCTCACACAAAAATAATGGACTCGCAGCTGAGTGGGATGCATTCTGTAACAGGGGGACGACACCAGGAGCCAGGGCTTCTCAAGGTCCCGCTGTGTACCAACCACTCCGTTTGCATAATCTCAACTGAGCCTTCTAAGAACTCGGTGGGTTAAGTGATATTATTCCCATTTTATTGATACGAAAACTGAGCTATGAAGAACTTAAGTAGCTTGGCCAAAGTCTCACGACTAGGGATTGGCCGATCGAGTCAAGATTCTGGCTCCAAGTTGGCGGGCTCCCAAGCCAGCCCCCTCCCCATGATAACATTGCTGTCCTCCCGGGCTTTCTCACTGGGGTGCCCAAATTCTGGGAACTTCCTGAGAGCAGCCATGAGAAGCCACTGCCCTACGGGCAGGGCTGTCTCTATTTTATATGTTTATCCAAGACCGTTCGTTGGATCCCTGACTTAATTTGTACGTCACTCGAAATGCAAAGGCACCCTAAGAGAGAGCAAACCTCGTGTGTACAGCGGGCACACGAGGAATCCCTATTTATTTATTTATTCCTTCAGAATGATGGAAAGAGAAATGACATAGTGGTTAAGCATAGAGGCTCTAGAGCCAGATGGCCAGGGTTCGAATCTCAGTTCCCATTTACTAGCTGGGTGACCTTGGGCATGTTACTTAATCTCTCTGTGACTCAGTTACCAACAAATAGCAAGTTTTGGTGAACTAAATGAGTTCATATTTGGGAAGCACTTAGAACGATGTCTTGGAGGGAGGGGATGCTCTTTGTTAAAGCCTCAGTAGCTGGTCGGAAATTTCATCTTTATTTTCCTATACTTATATGGGAAATAGATTAATTTGGATAAAATTTGACTACGTTTATTTAGATAAAAATCCAGCGATGTTTTGAGATGAGGCCACACCATGCCCTTCCCTCAAAGGTCATGCTCAATAATGAAACATGCCGCACTAGGATACCTTTCAAAGCAAGGGGTCTTAGCCACCCAGGAGCCTCTGTTTTGTTTGGTATCATCAGGGATGTTTGGATGTGGATTTGGACAGAAAAGCTGAATTGCTCCTCATACTGAAAGGATAAAGAGTTTGAATAGAAATCCGAAAGAGGGCAGACACTAAGGCTGGGTGCTAGATATGAGAGGCAGTCAGAGTGTGGGCTCGGTGGCATCCCAGCTGAGGAATTTGGGGAGAACAGAAACAGCCACTACGGACCACCAAGGGGACGATGTGACCAGCCTAATGTGCCCCCTCTGTCCGGTGACCCCACAACTCCTCAGTGAAGTCGATCATTTCCCCCACATTCTTGGTGTGATCAGATCTCTAAGGAAACCGGTGTAGGGCATGGGTTCTGACTCAGGGTCTGGGTGGCGGGAGCACAGTGAGGCTGGGGGAGCTGACATGCGGGTCCTAGCGAGGTAAGGGGCTTACTGGTGGCTTGCCACGCGGGAAAGCTCCCCGTGGTGACTGCTATGAGAACTTCCCATGCTTGGCAGTCACCTGCTGGGCTGATGTAGTAGCATGTTGACCACAGGGGATGGGTGCCTCCACTCCGTTTCTGACGTCACAGTGGTAGCCCCTCACTAGAGGAGCTCCTCGGGCTTAACCTGCTTAAACGAACTGAGCAGAAACCCAAAACAAGTGTCCCTTTCGCCTTGGGCTGAGCTGGGGAAGGGTGCAGGAGGTGAGAAGAAGAACAGGATGGGGAGGAGGGTAAAAAGGAACATATACTCTATATTCCTGTGTAAATTAGGCTGGGTAACAAAGAGAGCCCCAAATACGGTCATTTCTGGGTTTGTTTTTGTTATTTATTATTTATGATGCTTATTGATTTATTATCGCTTGCTTTTGTAAGAGTTCGGAGGAGAATAGTCTGGGCTGGTGGGGCAACTCTGATCCATACAGTCATTCAGGAACAAAACTTCCTTCCATTTTGTTCTGTGTAATGGTGTTGCCACACCCCAGAAAAGGAACGAGGAAGGGTACATAGCAAGAAATTTCCTTTGAAGCAAGTAAGGCAGAGGTCCCCGTGGCACCCGCCCCCCAGAGGGCTCCTGGTGCCCTCCAGCCACCACTGGCTCAGACCAAAGCCATCCAACTCGTCACAGACTCCCCCACGCATCCCAGACCAGGGCGTCCAAGACAATCTCCTATTACTGTCCACTCACAAAACCAGTGACCTATGTCACAAATACCCCAGACAGGGCTGCAGCCTAATTCGGAAGCCTTGAAATTCTCCAGCAGGCATTCCAAGACTTCCAACGTCAAAAAGCCCCAGGTAACTTCACAGAAGAGGTAGGACTTCTCCAGGAATCCGGCCAAGCAGCCCCTGGAAAAGCCCCAAGCCCAGCACTTTGGAGCTTAGTGCCCCCTCCCAGCTGCCCCTTCCCATCAAAGTGGCTACAGGGTCCAGAGCTCCAGATACCCTTACCCATCCCCAAGGCCACAGACATCTCCATCCCTGAGAACCGCCCAGCTGAGCTCAAGTTGATGGTTCAGTCATGCACCCGGGAAGAGCCTGAACCTGACCAAGGTCCTCCCATGCACTTAGCTTCTCCAGTAGCCAAGAGCCCAAAGGGAAACACCCAGCACGGGAGTGACAAGCCAGCTCTGCAGGGATCTGTTTCTCCTCAACCCAGACCCAGCAGCTCCCAGGATTGATGCTTCCTTTCAGAATTTGATTCAGTAATGATTTCTCTCTCCTTTCTCTCTTACTCCTCCCTACTCCCCCCCCCCCCC
>CM052890.1:21091235-21106380 GCA_028534135.1 Potos flavus
CAATGTCCTATCTTCCTCTCCTGCATCTCTGGATGAAACCCTCTGGAGTGGCTGAGTATCTGCTTTGTTTTGGTAACAGACCCCAAAGGATGGGAAAGCGCTTTTCAACGGCAATGTCCTTACCACCCCATGGCATTTGCTCTGTTAGTTTATGCCCACAAGTCATCTCTATCCGAGGATGTCAGTTCATCACATTCCCAGACTTTGACTCAGTTCCATTAAGTCTTTGCTTATAGGGCCTCAGGTGGTCTCTTTATGCACAAAAACAATCTCCGGAATACAGAACAGGTGCACATTTCTGGAATTTTAATCTGTCGTCCTGGGGAGACTGAGATGAAGGGGTAGGTGCCCAGCCTGTGTTGATGGGTTTGCTGCCCCGGCTGAGCACAGCTCGGGTCCCTGGTTCTCCCATCCAGCTTTGAAGGGAGGCTGGGGCTGGTCACCCGGGTGTCGCTATGTCACCCCCATCCTGTTCTTGCAGCCTTGTAGTTCTATGTGGCACATAGAATACAATCAAGGGTGCAGTGGGAAAAAAAAAGACTGGCCTGGATATTAAGATAGGTGGTTTCTTACTCCCAAACCTGCCTTTCAAGCAGCTGCGTGATTCTTTCCGTTTGCAAGTGACAACACATCAAAGGGCTTCAGCAAAAGAATAGGGAATTTATTGGCTCCTGTGACTAAGTCCAAAATCAAGGTAGGGCTGGATCCAGGGACAATATTCACTCTGCTTCTAGATCTTGGAAACTTGTTGCTTTACCATCTACACTGCGTGCATATGCTGCGTGCATATGTCACACCTTGTTCTAAACAACCCGATAATATCCCTCAGTTCTGAGTCACCTTGCCTTGGCCTCCTGCCTCCTTTGTCACCCTCACTCCTCACGAGAACTCCTCCAGATGTGCTTTTCAGGTACGAACCACCCAATCCAGAGTCTGCACCCCTCATCACCTCCTTTATCGGGCTCTCACACCCAAGCCACCGTACACCTGCTCTCATCACCCCGGGGCCAGATGACGAACAATCAGTGACAGCCCCAGTGCCCCAGAGTCCACTGAAGTTTTTCAAACCTGCTTGCCTTGCCTCACCTGTTCCTTCCCGCAGAAACCACAATAAAGACTCTCACCAGGCACCTGAGTGGCTCAGTGGGTTAAGCGTCTGACTTCGGCTCAGGTCCCTGCTCAGCAGGGAGTCTGCGTCTCTCCCTCCCTCTGCCTGCTGCTCCCCCTGCTTGTGCTCACTCTCTCTCTGACAAATAAATAAATCTTTAAAACAAAAAATAAAATAAAATAAAATAAAACCCTATAAAACAGGGATGCAGACAGTGCCATAAGGAAGTCTCTCTCTCTTTCCTTGGAGCTGGCTTCATTCATAGACAAGCTTCCTCTAAGAGGTGGCAGAGGTCTGCTGGCAGTCCCACCGCCCTTCTTCATGGAATTCAATGACCCCATGGAAGGAGGGCGTCTCTTCCCACCAGTAGTCTTATACTTGATCTCTATGAGCCTGGCTTTGAGTGACACACTAGATTCGATCACCAACTACAGTTCTGGCCCATTCTGACACTGTCTACCTGGAGATAGCATCAGATCCCACAGGCGAAGGGCTCAGTCCTGCAAGACTGACTGAGATGTCTAGGGCAAGGTGTGTAGGAAGGGGCGTGGAACTTCCATGCTCTCTGAGTGCCTCCCTCTAGAGAACCCAAACTGAGGTAGGGTCCATTCAGGGATTTTTCTTGTCCTATACTTTCCTTTTGTTCTGGGAAGCAGCCTTCCCACTCTCAGTCCATGGCTTGGGTGGGATAGACCCCACTCCCCAGCTCTAGAAGGGAATCCCAGAAACAAGAATTTGACACAAGTAGTTTATTTGCAAGATGACCCCAGGAAAGCACCAGCAGGGCACGGGGAAGTGGGACAGGGACCAGAGGGAAGCCAGTACAGGGTGCATGCATGACCGGGTTACTGCTTAGGATAGTTGGGACCCAATCCAGCTGGGCACTTCCGAGAGACTGTTTAAAACTCATCTAAGGGGTGAGCGAGTGGGGCCATTTATCCATCTGCCTCTGTCTGTCACCGCTTGAAGCTGCTTCGCTGAGTGATTCATGAACAGATTCTTGGGGCCCCAGAGTGGCCCAGACAGAAAATCACAGGTGCATGGCAGTAAGAAGCCACGGGTCTGTACTGAATGATGAGAGCCCACAGCCCCACCAGCATCTGTTACAGTCAGCGGCAAGACATTTCCTCATGCAGCACCTCCTAAAGCATTCTCATTCGTGAAATGAGATAATTAGACTAAAGGTTCTCTCATTTCCCTCTCCACGGGGAATCCTAAAGCTTCCTGTCTGGGTCGAGGCGATGTAAGGTGGCGGCTGAGCATTCAGGCTCGGAAGTTGGATTACCTGGGGTCTCAGCCAGAAAAACATAGGGCACCTGCTACAGTGCTTATTTTAAAAGAGTTTAATGACTTGGTGGTACAACAGGCAGGACTAGCAGAAGCAGGGAGCTGGACTACCCTGGTCGGTACAGGAAGAGAGGACGTGTCCCCAGAGCCAAGGAGAGCCAGGATGGGGGAAGAAGGGCCACTAGACAGAGCCGTGGCCAAGCAGAACTGCAGCCAGGACGGCGGGAGCAGGGAGATGAGAAACAGCCAGAGCTCTTCCTGTCCTCCAAGCCTCCCCCTGGCTGAACCTAGCTGGAAACCAGAGAGCAAGGGGACAGGTCATGGAGGTCAGAGTGCTGGAGCACTCAGTGGGGCACAAAGGGAGAAAATTCTGCCCGCCTGGGTTCAACACCCAGCTCCTCTATTTACTAGCTGTGCAACTTCGGGCCAGTTGCTTCGCCTGTCTGTGCCTCAGTTTCCTCACCTATAGACTGATATCAGTATTCGTATCTTACCACCTAGGGTTGTTGTGAAGATTAACACCCGTCAGGGCGCCTGGGTGGCTCCGTCGGTTAAGCGTCCTATTCTTGGTTTCGGCTCATGTCATGATCTCAGGGTTGTGGGATCGAGCCCCGAGTCAGGCTCCCTGCTCAGTGAGGAGTCTGCTTGGCGATTCTCTCCCTCTGCCCCTCTCCCCACTCACGTGTGCACATGCCCTGTCTCTCAATAAATAAATCTTAAAAAAAAAAAAAAAAGATCGACACCCGTAAAAGCACTTAAAACAGTGCCAAGCATTTTGTAAATGAACAACAAATATTAGCCATTATTAAATTATCGTATAATTATATCACTTATCATAAATATTATCCTGCCAGCTATTAGCCTGTGATAGTCCTGTGCTAAGAGCTAAATTGCTATGAAGTTAAAATGTGATAAGATGTGAAGGAATTTGAAAATTTGAGTGTACTCCCAGATACTAAAGAGTATTATTATTTGGCGTAAGAAGGTTTAGTGAAGGGACTGCAAACAGAGAGAAAAAAGAGAAAGGGACTAAGGCTGGGGTGAGGAGAGCTCTTTATTTTCCTTTCTCTGGGGCATTCCTTCCACCTCCTGCGAAAAACTGTCTGCTTTCTGTGCTGCACTTTGAGCAGATGTTAAAGGAGCAAAATACGTTCTTCACTGTAGATTAGCTGAGATAGATCTTTCCAGATGAATAGGTAGTAATCTCTGGGAAGTGACTGAGAGGAGTCTGGCTCTCCCGAAGTTCTGCCGAAAGCTTTTCATACCGTAGGATCCTTTCTGTGTTGTTAAGGAGATAGCGAGGTGCATGACAAGCACATCAGAGTGGGGAGGCAGGGGGTTGGGGATCAGAACCCCTCCCCTAAATGCTTGCTAAGGGCCAGGCACTGTGCTGAGCACATTCAAGTATCAACTCACTAATCCTTCCTGCTAGGTGTTACTGGATCTCCCATTTTACAGATGAGAAAACCGAGGCTCAGAGGGCCCTAGGAATTTTCCCAGATGACGCAGCTAAGTGCGTGGCTGGAACCCATGTCCTCCGAACTCCAAAGTTCATGCTCTTTCCAGGATGTCTGGATCTAATTCCAGCTCAACCATGAACTTACTCTGCAAGTTTATTCCTCTGCAATCTCAGGGAAGGCACTTCCCCCTCCGTGCAAACAGTAGCATGATGGGGCCAGTCTAGGTGGTAATCTCTCCTTCCAGCTCCAAGTTCAAGGGAGGGGCCACACTGTAAGTTCAGCTGAAGCTCTTACCCAAGTAGAACTAAACCGTGGCATAAACACCAGGGTCCAGGATTTCTCACAGTTTTATATCGGCCCTGTTATTAAAAAAAAAAAAAAGTGCAGAGCAAAGTAAAAGTATACTGGGACGGGAAACAACCCGAACGTCTATAAACTGTAGAATGGGCCAATATCTTAATACCATGATGACTCCGGGTCTCAGCTGGCTGAGTTAAGGTGCCAGCTGGGGCCGAGGTCTCGGGCTCTCCTGGTTGTTGCCAGAACTCAGTTCCTTCTGCTGTGGGACTGAGGTTTGGGCTCCTGGAGGCCTCCCCCTGTTCCCTGCCACAGGGCCCTCTCCGCTCACGGCTGTTTGCTTCTTCAAGGCCAACTGGAGAGCATCGCGGAGTCTTCATTTCTTCTGTCTCTGACCTCTGGACCCAGATTCTCAGAGTTCATGTAATTAAACCCGGCTCACTCGGGATAATCTCTCATTTGGTAAACTGAGCCTATTAGAGACCTTAATTACGTCTGCAACATCCTTTCACTTTGCCGAATAATGTAACGTCATCAGGAGAGGGATGCGTTGCCATATTCCCAGGTCCCGCCCGCACTCCGGGGCAGGGGACTGGACCGGGACTGAACACGGGGGCGCCATCCTGGAATCCTGCCTGCCACAGTTCACTGAGCAGTTCCCACATACGAAGCTCCCTACTAACTGCTTTCTATGGACTCATTTAATCTTCACACTCGCCCTACAAAGAAGGGGCTATTGCTGTCCCTGTGGTACTGATGAGCAAGGTGAGGCACCAGGAAGTTGAGTGACTGCGGTCACACAGCTAGTGAGTGGCAGAACCAGAGTTTGGACCCCCCCCCCCCGTCTCTTCTCTCTTTCTGTGTGTGTCTCTCTTCTCTTTCTTACACACACACACGTACACACTCACAACACCTCCTCCGGTCCTTTCCTTCTCCACCCTTTTGGGGAATGTTTGCCTTCAGAGAGCCCTTTTGAAGGGTCCAAGAGCATGGGAATGCTTGAAGAAAGGAAGAGACAGGGAGCATGTAAAGCCCAACCTTAGTGATTGGAGTGATGACTGAGCACTTAAGGTGCATTGTGCTAAGCTCTGCTCTTCACATCTGAGATCTCACTCATCCTCCCAGCAACCCCAATGGCCATTATTATACCCGCTTGACTGACAAGGAGATGGAGGCTCAGAGAGGTTAAGCTACTTGCCAAGGTCACACAGTAAGCAACCAAGATGGAAGCCTGCTGACATTAGTCCATCCAGCTGCTAGCTTTCCCCTGTACCCCAGTGCCTCCGCTCAGAGCCCTCTGGCTTTTCTCCCATCTCGTAGTGAGCGGCCAAGGCAGCCCTGCTGCCCCAAACCTCAGCTCACCTAGAAGGAGAACCAAGAAGCAGACAGAAGGCCCTGGCTCTCCCTGCCCCCCAGCCTCCGGGCCGCCCAGCAGCCTCGCCCCGCTTTGCATTCATGACAGCAATCTTGTTCAAACCCAGAGCCCACGAGCCCCACCACGCGGGCAGCCTCTGAGTCACCGCACACCGGCAGACGGTGCTAAACTAATTTTCCAGCATCTCTGGGAAGGATTTGGTTTCTGTCTCCCCAGCTGAGGGCCGTGCAGACAGTGGCAGGAGGCCGGCAGGACCTGTGGGGTCCCTTCCTGGTCTGGGAGAGCCCAGACTGAGAGGTGATGAGATCCTGACTTGCAAAGTGGCTGGGGCTGGGAGAGGGTCCAGAGGGTCCAAAGTGAATTAAGGGATGGGACAGTAGGTGCCAAGTCACAGGGATGGTCCTAAAACATCCCTGGAAATGCAACCACATAGAGAAAATTGTCGTTATCTTTTACAGTGACTCGCCGGGCTCTTACTGTGTATACAGATGACTTCATTACAACCCTACAAGGTAGGTACAATCTATTGTTGCCATTTTCCAGATGAGGAAACTGAGGCACAGAGCTCCAGTGACTTGCTCAAGGTCACAAACCTGGTAGGTGGTGGAGCCAGAGTTTTAACCCTGACCACCTGACTCAATAGGACCCCACATCGTTTGGCCATCCGGGTGCCCACACGTCTGGGTCGGTCCAACCCAGAAGATAAAACAGTAAGTCAGTTAATGTCTTTCACTCTCTGAAATTGGTTTTGAATTGGTCCCCCAGTGGATAGTAATGCTGGGCTTCAAACCAGGTCCACCTATCTTCCTGCCTCCCTTACAGGGCTCCAGGTGCTACTTCCCAATTGCTAATTCCACCACCAAAGGCAGCATAGAGTAACGAAAAAAGCCAGAGCAGAGGAGCCAAGTTCAAATACTGGTTTTGCCACTGCCTATGATCTTGGCACTTCTCTCTCTCTCTCTCTCTCTCTACACACACACACACACACACACACACACACACACACACACACGTAAAAGGCACACAGTCAGAGGTGCCTGGGTGGCTCAGTCTTTTAAGCATCTGCCTTTGGCTCAGGTCATGATGCCAGGGTCCTGGGATCGAGTCCTGCATCCGGCTCCCTGGTCAGCAGGGAGTCTGCTTCTCCCTCTCCCTCTGCCCCTCCCCCTGCTCATGTTCACGCTCTCTCTCTCTCTCAAATAAATAAATAAAATCTTTTTATAAAATAAAATGGTAGTAGCAGAGAGGCTGCATGTTCATTTCGACCTTGACCTTGGCTTTGACAGATGGAAATTAAGATTCTGCCAAATGAACTACTTTTAGCCAAATCTTATTACAACAAAGCAATTAGTAACACAGTGGATATTTTGAGTACAATTCAGTGGCATTTAGCACAAAATGGCAAATTCTCTGCTGTGTGATTTACCACAATAAAAAAGTATTCATTTGTTCATCCTAAACACTGTCACAATGTCTGGGCTATTTTGGACAGATAATACGTGATCTTGGAGTTTCGTATTATTATTTTATTCAAAGGATATTGCTGCCCATACAGAGATATTTGAACAAGCAGAAGAGAACAGTTTTCCCAGCCTGCAGTCTTGTGAGCGTGCCCTACTGACTGATGGCAGAGCCATAAGTAAATACAGCCCGGGAGCTCAGCTCTGCTGAACCAGGGCAAACCAAAAACGGTGACTGACTGTTCATAACCCCCATGCAAGCACCATCAACGACCTGTGTCAGCAGCCGTGGGAGTGGCCCTTTAGAAGCCGCCAGAATGCATTCTTGAAATGATTTCTCCCTGGTTCATGATGCATCATAAATTTATAAAGTTAGACACGCCTCCTCCCAAATGTCAGGCTAGAAAGAATATGACAGGCACCAGCGTTTTAAAACCCAGTTAACCCAAACGACAAAAATCAAGACTTTGGAAGAATGCCACTTGTCCCATGTGCCTTCTCTCCAGGTTAAGAGCTGCCGTATGGCTTTTGGAACTGAAAAACCTCAAAGCCTCCGGTATTAGAAAGGTGGGCGCTGCAGGTGAAAGCCAGGTGCCCTCTGTTCATCTTACTTGGCATCATGATATTTTGGCCAGGCTTCTGGGTGGCTGCTCAGAAAGGCACTGCAGTCCATGGTCTGGGCATTCATGCAGTAGCAGGTGGGGATCAAACGTGCCCACCGGCGCCACCTGACATTCCCAAAGCCCTTGCTGGAGCACATATGGCTTGCAGGTGCCTTGAATGGGATGTTGAGTTTTAGCATAAAAGCCGGAGTCAAGATCCACACAGGAGAATCTTAACATTTGTTTTAAAAAAATTTTTTATAAAAGCTCATAGATAGCAAAGAACTGTGTCTGTGATTGCCTGAGATTTTGTTTAGTTTTTATTTTCAGAGCCAACCAAAAATTTTATGCCTTCCACTTGGAGAAGGCCAAATCCCAGCTGAGCCCCGTTGATCCTTATCTGGCTTCTGGATCACATCCTCTTTGGATAATTGGCAGCAGTGAGCTCAAATTCCAGCCTTCCTCCTAGAGACTGGGAGCCTGTCACAGAAATATGTAGCCGTATTAGTACTTTCTTGATTCTGTGGGGAATGCAGGCAGGCTTCTCCATGAGACATAAATGTTGGCCTGACTGAGTCACCCCATTTCAAATCCAGTTCTCAACACCACTTGGAACAGCAGGGATTCCCAGGAGAAACAAGCTACATTTTCAAATGGAACCCAACAGATCTGTAGTTAGAAGTAACTTGAGATGTTACTATTTTAACCATCTCACTGGTAACGCCAACCTATATACAAGTCTTCCCAGATCAATCATTCCTTTAATAATAGTGTCAGCTACAGTGCTTTCAGCTGGAAGCATTAAGGCTCGCTGGAAGTATTAAGGCTCTCAGAAAACACAATTTAACTGGCTTAAACAATGATTCATGTACAATCTCATATAACAGGATGAAATCATAAACAAGGTAAGAATGCTCCTTCTCACCACTTCTTTTCAACATTGTAAGGGCAGTTCTTGCCATTGCAATAAAGCAAGAAAAAGAAATAAAGGAATAAAGATCTGAAGGGAAGAAGTAGAACAGCCTCTATTTGTAGATGGCATAATTATTTACACAGAAGAGCCTGAAGAATCCACACAACTACTACTAGAACAAATGAGTTTGGCGAGGTTGCAGAAAAGGATCAATATACAAAACAATCATATCAGAAGATGCCTGAGGGGGAGGGATGTCTCTAATTGTTCAACAATATCATAAAATACCTAAGTTCTTTAGAGCTTTCCACATTGCGAAATATAATGTTGTTTCTTATGGGTGCACAATGACTAACAAAGGTCCAAAAATCCCATCTCCACAAAGCAATATCCAAAGGTCAGAGCAAGAAAAGAGGATATACTTCCTCCTTGTGTCCATTTATAAGATGTGGAAACTTTTGCAGAGGCCCACCTCCCTGGGCTTTCCTTCACTGGCCAGAATTGTGTCATATGCCCATTTTTTAACCAGTCACTGGCCAACAAAGCAGAATTATTACGACTGGCTTGAAATATCCAGGATTTACCCTCCTCATTCAATGGGGCTGTGGAGGTAACCAGCATTCCTTGAAGCTCATATCCACAGAATATCTGAACAAAACCAGAATATGGTTGGTATGTAAAAAGGGAAAATGTCTACTAGGTAAGCAACTAACAGTATCTGCCATGATATCCTACACACGATTCCCAGTAATCAAGCCATTGGGAGACCCCAAGCTGGTCATCTTAGCTTCTGTCAACATGGATGTCTGCTTCCTCTGGATAGCCTCCAGAACCCTGGCTTTCAATGCAACCAGGAAAATCCCTTCAGCTCCTTATTTATATATTCTTGAATAATTAAAAAAAAAACAAAAACTTCTTTTGGATGCCTGGGTGGCTTGGTCAGTTAAGCTGTTAAGCATCTGTCTTCCACTCAGGTCATGATCCCAGGGTCCTGGGATCAAGCCCTGAGTCGGGCTCCCTGGTCAGCAGGGAGCCTGCTTCTCCCTCTCTCTGTGATCCTCCTCCCCACTTGGGCTCTCTCTCTCTCTGTCTCAAATAAATAGATAAAATCTTTAAAATAATAATAATATAATTCCCTCCATGTCAGAGTGGAGAAACCAGCTGTATTATATCCCACTCTTTCCTATTACCTGCTTAACCCTCTAGCCTGGGGCTCAGACCCTCCAGCACATTCATGAAAGACGGCAAAAGGGGGTACAGTTTTCAGAAAACAAAAGATTGCACACCATCAAAATGTCTCTCCCATGGGTGCCTGGGTGGCTCAGTCGTTAAGCGTCTGCCTTCGGCTCAGGTCATGATCCCAGAGTCCTGGGATCGAGCCCACATCGGGCTCTCTGCTCAGCGGGGAGCCTGCTTTTCCCTCTCCCACTCCCCCTGCTTGTGTTCCCTATCTCGCTGTGTCTCTCTCTGTCAAATAATAAATAAAATCTTAAAAAAATAAATAAATAAATGTCTCTCTCTCCCCACGTGAAACCTTACTGCCTCCCTCCTCCTTTCTTAACTCCTCTCCCATCCCTGACTCTCCCTTAGCCAGTCACACATAACCATCCCACACCCCCAAGCAGACCAGAGGCCAGGACCCTGTAACACCCACTTTTTACAGAATACTTCCTATCCTCAATTTCATTTGAAAAGATAATATAAAAATATAATTCCCCGTGACCATCTCCTATCTCTCCAAGTACAATTTAAATTTAATTTTTCTGGGAGATGAGGAGGAACTCTCAATACCCCTCTTTTATTCTCTGATTTCGTTATAAATTGTGAGAATTAAGGCAACATAATTACATCATTTAGGGAAGGTTTTCAGGAAATTGACGTTACAAGGAAATTGAAGAAAAAGAAAAAACCTGTTCATTTTTTATCCATTCAGTAAAAATTTGGAAAGAGTAATACTCTACCTACACCTGCCTATTCTCTCCAGTAGCTGTTTTCCAACACCATTAAGGAAGTAAATGACATCAATATGAAAAGGGGAAATGTGTATCATACAAATAGTCTCACGATTCTAATCAAAAGAAATGTAGTTCAGCAGGAAGTTTAAAGCAGTAAAGGCAAATTAGTGGCTCTCAGGAGGGATATGGTCCGTAGACACTCTATGTGGTGGGACTTTTTCAAAAATAGTTGCTGTAGATTTCTACCCTGATGGCTATTCCCAACTCCCTTCTTTCTTGCCAGTCATCCACTTCAGAGACTGAAAAAAGCCAGATACTTGTATTAAATGTGTCATTTCTTGAATTTGATTATTCTACTGTGGTTATGTGTAAGAAGAAACTTGTACTTAGGAAATACACGCTGGAATGTGTAGAGATGAAAGGTGTTCTATTTACAACTTTTTAAAATTTATTTATTTTATTTTTTAAAGTGAGCTCTAAGCTCAACAGGCTTGAGCTCATGACCTCAAGATCAAGAGTCGCATGCTTTACTGACTGAGCCAGCCAGGCATCCCTGCATCTCATTTTTAAATAATTCAGAAAAAATTGATATGAAAAAATATAGAATTATAAAGCAAATGTGTCCAAAAAAAGTTAATTGGGGAATGTGGGTAAAGGTATTTGGAAGCTTTTAATATTAGTCTTGCGACTTTGCTGTAAGTTTGAAATTATTTTAAAATGAAGTCACCAAAATTAATAAAAATAAGGGAAATTTTTTTTAAAAGAAAAGGAAAAAGCCAGATACCATGTTATCCTATCTTGAAGCTAAAGGTGGTTGTGTGACCAAACCCTGATAAAAGGCACAGCCTCATGAGGAGCACTCAGGGATGCTAGGCCATCCTCTTATTCACAGCTGGAATAGAAATGTGATGCTGGAGCTGTGGTGGCCACTTTATGGTCATGAGACAAAGCAAAGGGCCAAAAAAGCCAGTAAGGGAAGGATAACTGCAGAGAGAAAAAACCTGGTCCTTGATGACTCTGAGTCAGCTCTCTGACTGCCGGTCTTTGGCTTCTTGTGTCTTTATGTTTTAAGCTGTTCATAGTAACTTGCGGCCTAAAGCATTTGTAATCTGGTTGCTGTGCTCAGTTTTTTGTTTAACCTCCCAGAATTTAAATTCTCAAAAATAAGAATCCCCAGTAGGGGAGAATTCTGTTAGCTCTGGATAACCCCAACTGGTATAATTGTACACATCTAAAAATCAGAAAATTCACATCAAAGCCCACATTTCTGACTTGTTTGGAAAAGTCAGAAGATGATTCAATAGTGGGGCTTATTTCCCATGCCAGAACAATAAACTGGTGCTGACAGCAGCTACTACCCCCTTTAAATGGTGTATTTTGGCTACCTGCCGGGCCTTTGGGCTTGCGTCGTCCAGTCATAGCCATCCATATTACATGTTTTCTTTCCTTCCTTTAAATCTTATCAGAAATACTCAAAACTATACCATCCCGTTAAACTCATTTGAACTCTCCGTCAAAATTTCTTGGAGATAGGTCAAGTGACTAGATGTAGTAAGTACCAATAAAAATAGACTAAAAGTGGGTGAATAAATGAATGCAAAAATGATTGTAGCATCTGGAAGTTTCCAGCCTGGAGAAAAGGACACTAAGTCTGTAAATAACCAAAGAGATAACAGGTGGAAGAGCAATATGTGTGTTTTGGATTGACCCAAAAGTCAGAGCTAGAATCATAGTGTGGAATTTAATACAAAAGCAAATTTCCATTTAGACTAAGAAAAACTGCAAATAATTTGAGCTGCTCTTCATGGACGTGTGTCGCTACTAAAGTAGAGCACAGAATAAGACCCGGGGCTGGGGGCATACGTGGGAAGCCTGAATGGGTCTTGGGCAAGGATATAGGAAACTCTGCGCTCTATGGAGGGCGAGGTAGGACTTGTCAAAGTTGATTGTGCAGAGAAACCACCCAGGAATCCTGTTAGTGTGCAGAGGGTAACTCAGTCGGTCTGGAATGCAGTCGGAGGATCTGCTTTTTTTTTTAAATTGAAGAATGATTGACACACAACTGCGTTAGTTTCAGGTGTAAGAGGTTCTAATTTTTTTTAAAGATTTATTTATTTATTTGAGGGGGGAGGGGCAGAGGGAGAGGGAAAGAGAATCTGAAGCAGACTCCAGGCTCAGCGCGGAGACCTCACGACCCTGAGATCACGAACTGTGCTGAAACCAAGAGTCGGACGCTTAACCTGCTGCGCCCCCCAGGTGTCACAAGAGGTTCTGCGTTTTTAACAAGTTCTCAGGGAATGCTGATGTTCCAGGTCCAAGACCACCCTTGGAGTAGCTGAGAGATGATCTCTGGGCCCCCTTAGGCCTCTGATGTGCTATGAACCTACTTGAGGTTGTCTGTAAGCTCCAAACGAATAGGGAACAAAGCTGTCCTGACTTTTGTCATATCCCCAATACCTAGCACAGAGCATGACACATAGTAGGTGCTCAGAAAAATAAAACACCTCATGCATAACAATGTTATTGAGGAATACTACTCAGCAAAATTAATAATAATAATAATAATAATAATAACTGAATGACAGAAACCAGTCTCAAAATATTATCAAATGTGTATGCTCCCATCTATATGACATTCTTGAGAACATAAAGCTATAGGGCCACTGAGCTTATCAGTGTTTTTGAGGAGTTAGGGATGGGGGAGGGTAGAATGTAATTATAAAGGGAAAACACAGCAGAGTTTTCTGGGGTGATGGAACTGTTTTGGTGGTAGCTATAGACAGCTATACATACGTTAAAATCCATTAATCTGGGGCACCTGGGTGGCTTAGCCGGTTAAGTGTCTGCCTTTAGCTCAGGTCATGATCCCAGAGTCCTGGGATCGAGTCCCGCGTGGGGCTCCCTGCTCAGCGGGGAGCCTGCTTCTCCCTCTCCCTCTGCTGCTCCCCCTGCTCATGCCCCCACCTCTCTCCGTGTCAAATAAATAAAATCTTTTTTAAAAAATCCATTGATCTGCACACCAAACAAGGTCAGTCTTACTGCATGATAATTTTTTTAAATAAAAGAGATATTTTTCAAAAATGATTTTTATTCTTGAAAAGGACATTTTTGGAATCACATTAATGGAATACCTATCCTGGGCCAAGCTGGAGGCAGGTACTGAGAATTCAAAGATGAAGAAGACGAACCCCCACCCCCCTCCCAAACTGGTTCCTCGTTGTTACTAAAACTACTCCGGGAAAATAATTATCCAGGAGCCATAAGTGACAAGTGGAGGTGGGGAAACCATCTAAGTTCCCATCAGTTTGTAATCATCATTGTTGACTCTGGGAATTAAGATGAGTGCTAATGACATTCTGCGCTTTTGATGGGCTTGGAAAAAATTCCAGGAATGCTGCTCGAATTGCCTTATTTATTAGCCTGTCCCCACTTAACAAGTCCACATGTTTGCCTCCAGACTTAACCTTGTAGATTGTCAAATCCATCCAAGGGGAAAGCCAATTTGCATAATCCAGTCTAGCTGCCAACTGACAGGAAACACATTCAGCCCAGAGCAGAGGGAGTCTTGACTCAGAACTTGTAAAAATTCAAATACAGAAATCCAAAATGTAGACACAGCTGCTGCTGACAGTTTGGCATATATTCCTCCAGAGGTTTTTGTGTTTTTTTTTCCTATGCACATACTAACATCGGTACATAAATTATTTGTTTTACAACATGGGATCATATAAATGCACTGTTCCACAGCTTGCTTGTTTTTGCACTTACGACAATATGGACAGTTTTCCCTTTCAGTAGTAGAGATAGACTTTTGTTTGTTTTGGCAAGAGCTGCACAAGTAAACTATTATTCAAATATACCATCATTAAAAAAAGAAATATAGAAATAGACCATCATTTATTAACTTAGTCCCCTGTTGACAGATTTTTGCATTTCTTCCAGTTTTCACTGTTACAAGCTCTGTCGGTCAGGATGGGCTAGTTTAGGCTGCTGTAATTAATATTTCAAACCGTAGTAACTGAAGACAAGAAAGGTTTATTTCTTGCTCGTGATGTATTTCCATGTTTCTGCCCTGTGTCATTGCGGCTCCAGGAGCCAGGCTGATGGAGCAGCCATTATCCGAAGTTGGACAGTGTAGCATAGAGAAAAGAGAAGGTGACAAGACACACACTAGCTTAAAGCTTCTCACAGGAAGTGACACATGTGACCTGCTCACTTTGGGGGGGGGCTCAAAACAAGTCACATGACCGAGTCTGGGTTCAAATAGCAAAGAAGTATAATCCTCCCACAGGGAAGGGAGCCAGATAGTGGTAAAAAGTCTACCAATGAGCATTTTCCCACATGTATCTGTATATTCTTGGGTAGTTTTTCAGTTGACTTATTGCTCAAAACCAAGGAACACCAGTATATGTGTTTACTTGAATAATTAAGTAAATGGATAGCAATGGTGGAAACCAAGGTTCTCATTGTTGGGGTGGGAGATTATAAATAAGAAAGCAGAGGGGTGCCTGGATGGCATGGTCGACTGAGAGACCGACTCTTTTGGTTTTGGCTCAGGTCAAGATCTCGGGGTCCTGAGATCAAGCCCCGAATCAGGCTCCATGCTCAGCATGGAGTCTGCTTGTGTTTCTCGTCCCCTCTCCCTCTGCCCCTCCCCTTCCCCATTCTTTCTCTCTCCTTCTCTCTCT
>CM052890.1:21106880-21141665 GCA_028534135.1 Potos flavus
CCCCCCCCCCCCCCCGCGCCCCCATGCTGGCAATCACCATTGCTACTTTCCGTTTCTGAAAAGGTGACTTCTTTAGGGAGGGCCTGTCAAGAGCACACGACTCTTGATCTTGGGGTTGTGAGTTCAAGCCCCATGTTGGGTGTAGAGATTACTTAAAAATAAAATCTTTAAAAATAAAAAATAAAGGGCTCCCGTGTGGCTCAGTTGGTTAAGCCTCCCAATTCTGACCTCAGGGTCCTGGGATCAAGCCCAGGGGCTTGGGCTCCATGCTCAGCAGGGGCTCTGCTTGAGGATTCTGTCTCTCCCCTTCCCCTGCCCCTCCCCCTGTTCACACCCACTCTCTCTCTCAAATAAATAAACAAAAAATAAGTAATTAATAAATAAATACAACCGTGACTACTTTAGATAAACCTCCTTTAAGTGGAATTACACAGTCTTTGTCCTTCAGTAACTGGTTTATTTCACTTGGCCTAAAGTCCCCAGAGTTCATCCCCATTGCAGCATATAACGGGATCACCTTCCTTTTTAAGACTAAATAATATTCCACGGCATGTATACCCCCCAGTATGATTTTCCGTTCATCAGCTGATGGACATTTAGGTTGCTTCCGCCCTTTAGCTCTTGTGACTGAAACTACAATGAACACGGGTGTACAGATATCTCTTCAAGATCTGTTTTCAATTATTTTGAACACATAGTCACAATTGGGATTGCTGGATCATATGGTGATGCTATTTATAATTTTTTAAGGAACCTACATACTGTTTTCCATAGCAACTGTACCATAAATTTGTGTTATTTTAAGCCACTAAATTTGTGATTATCTGTTATGGTGGTGATTGGAAACTAATATTGAGCCTTTATTGATTTTCCTTTTGTTTTTAACCTCTCGAGGTATAACATAGAAAAGTGCACCTTTTCCAGTGCACTGGAAACATACAGCTTTATAAATTTCACAATCTGAGCACATAACCAGAACCCAGATTGGGAATCAGAATTTTTCAACCTTATCCCCTCCACACAGGACCTCCTTCATGCCTGGGAGTCTAGAAACGTCTTTTCTTACTCCCATTTCCCAGAAGGAAAAACCAAGGCCCAGGAAGGGTGCAGGCAGTACCACCATGTATTTATTTTTACCCTTGATCTTAGCCAAAAGGCCAAGAAGTGATATTTATTTTTAAAATATGCATGTTTCATGGGGCGCCTGGCTGGCTCAGTCAGAGCATGAGAGTCTTGATCTTGAGGTTGTAAGTTCTGTAAGTTCAAGCCCCACGTTGGGTGTAGAGATTACTTAAAAATAAAATCTTTGGGACGCCTAAGTGGCGTCTACTTTCAACTCAGGTCATGATCCCAGGGTCCTGGGATTGAGTCCCACATCAGGCTTCTTGCTCATTGGGGAACCTGCTTTTCCGACTGCCTGCCACTCTCCCTGCTTGTGCTTTCTCTCTCTCTGGCTCTCTCTCTCTGACAAATAAGTATATGAAGTCTTAAGAATAAAGTGCCTAAAAAATTCTTTTAAAAAAATAAAAAATAAAATATTTAAAAATAATAAAATTAAATAAAATTAAAATATGCACATTTCAAATACCAAATACTCTTCAAAAATATTTAATAGATGAAATCGTTTGGGGTGCCTGGGTGGCTCAATTGGTTAAGCATCCAACTTGGCTTCAGCTCAGGTCGTGATCTCAGGGTCATGAGATCAAAGCCCACATCGGGCTCTGCACTCAGCATGGAGTCTGCTTAAGATTCTCTCTGCCTCTCCCTCTGCCCATCTCTCTCTCTCTCTAATAAATAAATCTTTAAAAGAAAATAGATGGGATTGTTGGAGGAAAGAGAATCTTTCTTTTTCCAGAGAAATTCTTTTAAAATTCTCATTTTTAAATGAGTTTTAAAAGATTCCCAAGAGGATTTTTAACATGTCGTAAACAGAAATTGTGCCATAAATTTGTGGAATTGTTCGTATAAACCATTTTTATAAATGCAAACCCACCCATGATGATCTAAATGAAGGAGAACAGAGGTTTATGTTTTTTTTAACTTTTCGACTATGGCCTAGCCTTTTGCGCCACCTGCTGGTTTGTTATGGGAACCTCGTCACCGCATCCTGTTGTAGGCAGTGGTTCATTTTTTCAATAAATGCATATTGAACGCACAAGTACCTTGCAGAGGAGACAGACATTCATACACGTATAATCAATGTAAAATTACGAGTTTAGTCAATTCAGCGATGGCAAGTGATTCTCTAACCTAGCTGTTCACTATATTCCCTGTAAAAATGCTGTTAGAACAACCTTCAGCAAAAAATCCCCGCTCCCAGAGATTTGTGCCCATTGGCCGGGAGTAGACTCCAGGAAATCAGTATTTTCTACTGACACCGAGTAAGACTTCTGATGCTTAGATAAGTGTGGACGCAGCAGCTTGGTTTTGCAAGGGTTAGGTGTAAAAGGAACTTTGAAGGTTGAATTTGATTGTAAATACACTAAGAGTAAAAACCTGAGTAAAGGGATGGCCTGAGTGGCTCAGTCAGTTGGGCGTCTGCCTCGGCTCAGGTCATGGTCCCAGGGTCGTGGGATCAAGTCCCGCATTGGGCTCCTTGCTTTTTGAGGAGCCTGCTTCTCCCTCTGCCTGTCACAATCCTTATTTCTGCATGCTCTCTCTCTCTCTGACAAATAAATAAAATATTTTTTAAAAATCTGAGTAGGGGCGCCTGGGTGGCTCAGTGGGTTAAAGCCTCTGCCTTCGGCTCAGGTCATGATCTCAGGGTCCTGGGATCGAGCCCCGCATCG
Source organism: Potos flavus (assembly GCA_028534135.1). Classification (NCBI taxonomy): domain Eukaryota; kingdom Metazoa; phylum Chordata; class Mammalia; order Carnivora; family Procyonidae; genus Potos; species Potos flavus. The sequence continues at coordinate 21,109,670 of CM052890.1, forward strand.
GGCTCTCTGCTCAGCGGGGAGCCTGCTTCCCCCTCTCTCTGCCTGCCTCTCTGCCTGCTTGTGATCTCTCTCTCTGTCAAATAAATAAATAAAATCTTAAAAAAAATAAAAATAAAAATCTGAGTTAAACAAAGATGTTAGGTGGAAGTCATCAGGGTGGAAGGGCAATTATAATCGGAGAAAGTTGTAGAGTGTTTTGAGGGATAGAGACAGAGAAGTAGACAGAAAGAGTACAGGCAGAGAATAGAGGTTTTGTGTGTGTGAATACTTTTTTAAATTATTTATTTATTTTTGGGGTGCCTGGGTGGCTCAGTCCGTTAAGCATCTGCCTCTGGCTCAGGTCATGATCCCAGGGTCCTGGGATCGAGTCCCGCATTGGGCTCCCAAGGAGCCTACTTCTTCCTATGCCTACCTCCGTCTCTCTCTCTCTCTCTGACAAATAAATAAATAAAATCTTTTTAAAATTTAAAAAAATTTATAATTATTTTTTTAAAATTTAAAAAAAATTAACTTATAATGTGTTATTTATTTTAGGGGTACAGGTGAGAATAGAGTTTTATGTGGGGAAGAGGAGGGAGAGAAAAAGCAAGGGGGAAAAAATCAGATCTTCCAAAACAGTCCCTCGCTACCAGAAAGCCACCGCAGGCTATCCAACCGCTGCTACTGTAAATCACTGCATCATATATAAGGGCTCGAAAGCATGGAAACAGTAGCCATGCACCCCTGGGACACAAGGCTATGACAGGATGTGAGCTCCAGAATTACATATTTTGGAAATTTTTCTATGGTACAATATACCACATACTAGCAAGTTCTCCAAGAGCGCTGTAAACCGCACCAGGGTAAGGACCCATCTGCCATCTTCGCCACTGTCTGCCCCCTATGGGTACTTACAGAAAAGACCCACTGAGTGGCTGGAGAGCATACAGTAATGTGCTCTAAGATCAGGTTGTACTGTCATCCCCCTGTCACAGGGACAAACACCTGAGCCAACCCGCTGTACTTCAACTTTCCAACACACTGATTGGTCCAAGGTGTGGTCATGTGACCCAAAATGAGCCAATCAGCATCCTTCCTTAGCCGTTTGGAACCTGAAGCTGGGAGACATTTACTGAGTGCCTCCTAGAGGACCTTACCCTATAGGTTTCCTTCCAGCTTTAGCCATGTGTGAAACTATAAAAACAAGTCCATTTTGCATTTCCCATTTGAAAACAATCACTTGCTAAGTACTTTAAAAAAAAAAAGATTTATTTATTTATTTATTAGAGAGAGAGAGAGCATGAGCAGGGGGAGGGGCAGAGGAAGAGAGAGAATCCCAGTCAGGCTGCCCACTGAGTGCGGAACCTGACACACGGCTTGATTCCAGGACCCTGAGATCATGACCTTAGCTGAAACCAACAGTGGGCCACCTAACAGATGGGGCCACTCAGATGCCCCTGTTAAGCCCTTTTTGTATGCCAAGGAATATGCCCTATGTCGTCTCAGGCCTCAACAGTCTTACCAGAGAGGTAATTTCTTGTCTCCACTTTTCTAAAGAAAAAACTGAGATTTACCAGAAACGAAGCAATTTGCCCAAAGTCAAACAGCCAGGAAGGTGTCCAAGTTTGGAATCAAGCTTAGATTTGTCTCCAGAGTTCAAGCTCTTAATTGATGGCTGAACTGATCTACATGATTCTGCTCTAAACATATTCATTACGATTTCTTTGGAAACACCTATTTCTAATGACTATATCATTTTTACCTTATGGATACAGTATAGTTTGAATCCCCAATTGTTGAATATTTCAGGTCTTCTCAATATATGCCATTATAAATGATATTTTGTTCTAAATCTAAATCAGCAAAACTATAGCTTTGTGAGCCAAATCTGGCCCACTATATTTTTTTTTTTTTAGATTTTATTTATTTATTTGAGAGAGAGAGAGAGAGAGAGCACAAGCAGGAGCAGAGGGAGAGGGAGAAGCAGGCTCCATGCGGAGCAGGGAGCTCAACATAGGGCTCCATCCCAGGACCCTAGCATCATGACCTGAGCCAAAGGCAGCCGCTTAACTGACTGAGCCACCCAGGAGCCACACCCCACTCACCATCTCTTTTCGTTAATAAAGTTTTATTGGAACACAGCCACATGCATTTATTTACATATTGCCTAAGGCTGCTCTCTGCCGCGTTGAGCAGTTGTGACAGAGACTCTGTGTCCTACAAAGTCTCAACATTGTAAGATCTGGCTCTCTACAGAAAAGGTTTGCTGGCCCATATTCTAAATATTTGGGTCACTGATTATATTTTGGAGATGAACATATAGAATAAGAGTCAAGCTAAATGGCTTTCCAGAAAATTGTGCTTGAACAACATTACCATGAGCAGTTTATCTGAAGGGTCCGTTTCCCGTTTCTTTCACCTTTGCCAGCACTGGCTGTTATGAAAATAGATGTAAGGCAAGCCACTGTTCCAAATTGTGGAGAAACAGCAGCGACCAGAATATGCAAGTCATTGCCCTCATGGAGCTTGCAATCTACTAAAGGGGTGAGGACAGATTAAAAAAACAACAACCACCACCTGACAGGTAAACCTTTTATTTGTCAGATGCTAAGGAGGTGCTGTGGGGAAGACAAAAGTGGCAAAGGGAATGATGACTCTGAGCAAGGTAGAGTGGAGTCCTTAAAGAGTGGTCACCACTTGTCCCTGAGACGATGATATCGGGGCAGAGACCGGAAGGCAGAGCATCCCCAGGGGAGAAAAAGGCAGCTATAATGAACACGATGTTTTCAGAATTCAGAGTAGTTATTTTCAGCTCCACAGTCACGTTGTGCTGTGGCATACCTAGAGCCTGGAAGTCAGAAGACATTTCTGTTCAGCTCTGAAGTCCCTCGTTCTGCAATGGCAGCCGCCGCCAATTTGCTTCAAGATTAGGTTGTGCTAAAACCAACCCCAAAATTAGTTTTCATGTCCTAAGTAAACAGCAGCTGGCAGTACATTTGGGGGTGGAGAGCAGCCCAAATGAGCTGGGTGGAAGAGAAGAATCATCAGGGATTTCGTATTTTCTGGGGGAAGCAGAGGCATGTATCAGTGGCTGAGGGGAAATACCTGTACAAAAGGTGTTTTTGTAAAGCATTACCAAGTAAGAAACCTCACTGTCGTCTAAGATACTTCCCTTTTCCTCCCCCTCATTCATTCAATCACCAAATCCTGTTAGATCTCCCTCAAAGAGAGCACTTGATTTTGGAGCCTCATCTCACTGACCCCTGTGGCCCCTGAACAGAGAGGGCTAGTTTTCCCTGATAACTAATCTCACCTTCTTCCTTCCAGAAAACATGGCAATCCAAAAATAAAGACTACGTTTCCCAGGCTCCTTTGCTGCCAGTGAGGTCATGTGACTATGTTCTGACCTCTCATATGTGATCAGAAATGATTGTGTGCAGTTTCCAGGTTGTGCCCTGAAAGGCAAGGAGCATGTCCTATACCATCACCTTTCTTCTCTCTGGCTGGAATGTAGATGTGATGGCAGGCGCTGGGGCAGCCATTTGGATCATAAGGTGGCAGCTGTGTGTTGAGAATGCAAAACAGGAATCTAGAAAGACATTGGATCCCCAAACCTCTCATTCCACAATTCTAGCTCTAGACCTCCCATATGGACTGTTACTTGTGAGAGAAATGAACATCTTATTCTAGCACAATCCTCAATGGCCACTTTAGCTTTATCATTTCCATAACAATGTGCCCAGATGAATGCCTGCAGATATGCAAAGATACAAAGATATTTGCTGCTGTACTATTGTAATTAAAAAGAAGCAGCTGGGCACCCTCCTGGCTCAGTGGGGAGAGCACACAACTCTTGAGCTCCAGATCGTTAGTTTAACCCCCATGTTGAGCATAGGAAAATGGAAAATTCTGGAATTTTATGAAATACTCAGTGATCCCAATTGGGGTGTGTACGTGGGGGAAACTGACTTTTCATATTAAGATATTCAAAACTACTTAAAATTATAACCATAATCATAATTAATAACTACAATGTTTAACATCAGTTGACCTAGACAGCCCTTCCTGCACCCCAAGTGGCACATGCTGAGACAGACTTTCCAGTTTAAGTGTGAATTAATTTGCTGATCCACCCCTGTGCGCTAAAATTGACTATTCTTGCTTGTGATGGGGAACGGAGGGCAATTGCCGAACCTTCCACACATGGCCACGAGAGGGCGCGCCAAAGTAGCCAAACCCGCCAAGGGACCGGGAGGTCCCCAGGGAACCATTCCCTAACAAAAAGCCATCTTGTTTTCAAAAGGCTGATGGGGGTCCCCACAGGGTGTTCACACTCGGTCTCCTCGTAAGTAAAGGGACGTAATTGCAATTTAATTTCTTCCAAATTGCATCAACAATTAAAGAGAAATTACTCCCTTCGCCCTTTCTGTTTTTTTTTGCAATAGGCTCCTGGTAATTTCAGCAATTTAATGAAGTCCTTTGTGGGGAAGCAATTGGATTTCAATGACTTTCTCCCTGGAGCTCAACCCCTGGGTAGGATCTGCCTTCTCTGCCTATTTTTGATTTACTGTGACTCTCCCAACATCTTAATGCATCATTTTGCCTTGGTTGTCTGATAATAAATAATCTCCTTCCTCAGAACTAGGCATATAAATGTCTCTCTGTGGCCATCATGATTCATTTTCTTCAAGTTCAAAAGGTAGAAAATAGAAAACTTTTCTCTGGTTGGGCCCCTCCCTCCTTTCCTCCCTCACAGTGCCTTCTACCATAATTGCTTCTCTGATCATTCATTCTTTTGATCTCAGATCTTCAAGCCTTTTAGCAATGCCTATTTTGTACCAGCGAGGGTAGACATTAATAACACCTAGCCCACCTTTCATTCCTCAATTCTAGGCCCTGGAAAACAGAAGTGGGCCAAAACAACCCTACCCTATTTCATAATCATCAAAAGGTAGAAACACCCAAATGTCCATAAACAAATGGATAAATGAAATGTGGCTTCTTCATACAATGGAGTATTATTCAGCCGTAAAAAGAAATGAAGTACTGATACATACAACATAGTGGATAAATCAAGGGGCACCTGGGTGGCTCAGTCAGATAAGTGTCAGCCTTCAGCTCAGGTCCTGGGATCGAGCCTTAAGTTGGGCTCCCTGCTCATCAGGGAGTCTGCTTCTCCCTCTCCTTCTGCTCCTCCCCACTGCTTGTGCTCTCTCTCTCTCTCTCTCTCTCTCTCAAATAAATAAATAAATAAATAAAGTCTTCAAAAAGCAAAAAACCCAACCATAGCAGATAAATTGCAGAAACATGTTAAGAGGCGAGTCACATATCGGATGGCTTCATTTATATGAAATGTCCGGAATAGACAAACCTATTGAGACAGAAAGTGGCTTAGTGGTTGCCAGGTGCAGGCTAGAGGTGATCATGAGGAAGGATTGCTTCACAGGCACAGGGTTCTCCTTCTGGTGATGAAAAAATCTTAGATCTAGAGAGAGGTATGCTCAGAAAACGTGCATGCACTTAATGCCACCGATTTGTACACTTTATAGTGGTTCGCGTGTGTGAATTTCACATCGATGGAAAGGAACAAAGCCCTGCCCTTATAAGCATTTGCATCCTATTGGGACCACACTGAAAGTGAAGTAGATAATGTGTCACATGAGCTGTAGTCCAGTGGGAGCGACAGACTAGAGCTCATTTTATTGTTGTGTGGACAGTGTCCTGGCAAACAAATGCTAGGGGAAGGAAGAAATTCCAGATAACAATACTGTACTGCAGAAGTTTCCAGCAGCCTCAGCGGGCACCCTGGGGTTGAGTCCCACACCTGCCTAATGGCTCTGTGGCCTTGGGCAAGTCATGTATCTTTATGCATTTATTCACATGAGATACATTGAATCCACAGTGATGCCTGAGGCTTTTGAGTCACTCTATTCTTTCTGCAATCTTCTCTGTCCATGTTCAAAGTCTTCCGCGCTGCTTGAACCAGTCCTAATTTGACAGCGGTGTTGAGTGAAGTTCCTTCGGGGCTCGGAGTACACTGGGATTTCCAAGAAGTAGTAGGGCTTTTTTATTTGCAGGATGTAGAGAGGGAAAAGAGGAGATTTACCTGAGGTTCTCGACTTCCTGATTTCTGCTGCTTCATGGGACTCAGGGCCATTGGTTTCAGTCCTGACCAGGAATCTCGAGCCACAGTGGACGCTTAGAAGCCAATGAATCTAAAAAAATTTTTTAAAAATAAATAAATAAAATTAAAAAAAAGAAGCCAATGAATCATCTAGGTCGGGATCCCCTGGAATTCAGTATCCTAGTCTTTAGCGATTCTGATGATGTGCGAGGCTGCACCCTACCCACTGGCGGTGTTCATTCCTGGTTTAGTCCACGGGATCAGGGTGACACGATAAGCAGTGACTGCTTCTGTGGAAATTTGGTGGCTGCTGGGGACGCAAGGGGTAGTTTATATTTATATACAAATAATATAAATATATATAAACATATGTTATATATAAATTTGATTAGGACCTATCCTAATGGTTTTACTTGATTACCTCTTTAAAGGCCTTATCTCCAAATCCTGTCACATTCAAGGCACTAGGGGTTAGGACTTCAACATACGAATTTTGAGGGGACAGAGTTCAGCCCATAGCACTCGCTAACATACGTAAGCATCTGGTATTATAGAGTCCTTGACCAACTCAAAAAGATTTCTGACTCTCCCTCCTCACCTCTTCCTGGTCCGACCACCTTAGTCAGACAGTCTGGTCTCTGAATCCAGCTGTCCCCAGAAAGTGACCATCTCGTCCTTTCCACTTCCTGAGTAACGATCAGAAAGAAAGGGGTAATGGAGTGACTTGTTTTCAAAATTCAGAATTCCATCTTAACCATTTCTGGGCTATTAGCAACACGGGCTATCCCTTCCTGGAATGTATTAGTCTGGGTTCTCCAGAGAAGCAGGAACCATAGGAAACAGAAATCATATTTGTATAATCATGGAGGCTAAGAAGTCCAAGATCTGTGGTAGGCAAGCTGGAGACCCAGAAGAGCTGGTGGTAGAAGTTCCACTCCAAGTCCCAGTCCAAAGGGACAAGAAGGCTGGGGTCCCACCTTAAAGACAGTCAAGCAGAGAGAAGGAATTCTTACTTGCTCAGTCATTTATTTTATGAGGATCTTCAGCAAGTTGGACGAGGCCCACCCACCCTGGGGAGGGCGATCAGCTTCATTCATTCTTCCTTTTTTTTTTTTTTTAAGATTTTATTTATTTATTTGATAGAGAGAGAGATCACAAATAGGCAGAGAAGCAGGCAGAGGGAGAGGAGGAAGCAGACTCCCTGCTGAGCAGAGAGCTCGATGCGGGACTCTATCCCAGGACCCTGAGATCATGACCTGAGCCAAAGGCAGAGGCTGTAACCCACCCAGGCGCCCCAGCTTCATTCATTCTAACGCTTCAGATGTTCGTATCATCTGGACACACCTGAGACACACACGGAATAATGTTTGGCCAAGTGTCTGGGCCCCTCGTGCCCCAGGCAGCTTGACACGTAAAATTAACCACCATGGGATAGAAACAGAGCCAAAGAGGGCCAAGGAGAATCCAACTTAATTCTGCATCAGCCACCACGGTCCTAGATCACAAGGATAATGAACATCTCACTGAGTCCCCTGCTCACCAAGTGAGACAACAGTACCCTGAAGTGGGGGCGATGGTAGTTCTCTGTAAGTTTTATAAAAGTGCCCTTGTCCTTGAGCCAGCCTTTCAGACACGAGGGCTTTGTGTGAGCAGGAGAAGATTGGAAAAGGTGAGGTCACAGAAGGGACACACTGATTTTGTGGCAGCTGAGGAAAGAACACCTTGGGACTCCCAGAGGTATGGAGAAGGAAAGGACACCATCAATCCTTTGTCTTTCAGAGCTACTTCTAGAGCTTTCCTCAACTAGGGAAATGCCCTCATTCCCAAGCTGTTGCAAATGCCTTAAATCTATCTACGGAGCTGGCCACCCCTGCTCTGCCTCCCCTTCCACGAGAAGGCTTCAATAACGATTTGATGATCACTGTTGTCCTTCACCTAACTGAGAAGTCTGCCGGGAACAGCCAGCCTTGGCCCCAGCTCCCGTACCCCCCTCCCAAAACACCTGTCAACCTCTTTCCACTTCCATTCCCACAGTCATTGCTCAGTCAGTCGGGGGGCAGGGCTGTGGGTGCGAGGAAGTGCCCCAGCTGGTGGCATAAACAGACAGGACAGGTTGGACCGATCGCTCCCAGGTTGTTCCTCAACTATTCAAACTGCACCGGAGCCTTAAGGTCTACTAACTGGCCAGGAGAAGACGTTAGAGACGCTGTCGTCCTATACCCTCTGACTGGACTGAGTTCCGTGTGGGACTATTGCGGGAGGCCCCAACATCTATAAGCAACGCTCTCTTTCCCTGAGGACGGTGTGCACTGCGCATGTGGAAGCCAGGCGTGAGTTTGTCTCTCTCCGGCAAACACCATGACTCATGCCGTAGAGTGGTTGTCACGACCTTCAAGTGTTAAGCAAGTGTCACAAGTAGATCCCGTAGCCTCCACAGATCAGCAGAGCTCTCTCCAAAATGAGGCACCCTGATATTCCCAGGGCCATAGCTGGCTCATTATTTTTCACACCCTGCGGGGAGCTATCCCTGCAGTGGAAGTCATCCAATTAGAACAGGTGGTATGAAACTTGTCCCTGACTTTAGCTGGTGATCAAATGATACCACCTCATCCCTGGAAGATTTTCAGGTCCGTCTCAACTCATTGGCCAGAGTTGTGATGGGTGATGTAAGGGCCCTAGGCTTCCTTTTTGCAGGCCGCAGGGGAATCTGCGCAACGGCTAGTACATGGGCCAAGAGGAAAGGTTAGTACAAAAATTTAAGGAGAAAGCCACCTGGCTTTCTAAGGTGGATCCAAATGGTTTACGGGATGTGTTTAGCTGGCTGAGCTCAAGACCATGGGTGGGAGAGCTGCCAAGGCCGATACTATTGCTTGGAGTCCTGTGGATGGTAAACCTTAATTAAACATTGTCGAGGCAAAGTAAATGGATTTGATTCTAGCTTCTGTGGGTCAGATTCATCAAAATGGCCAATGGAACAGTATACTCATGGGAGAATTTGCCAAAAGCCAAGACAATGTAGAAGTAATGGATAGACATTGTTAGGAGACAATTCTCTCTGAGTCCTTTGTGTTTCTACCTCTTTTATGAACAGAGCTTTTCCAGAGTGTATTTGTAAGGTTGTATAGCAAACAGCTTTGGAAGATAGGGATAGGATCTCCTTCCAGAACAAAAGACAAATTTGTTTACTGTCCAATATAGAATAGTAATGTCTCCCTCTGGGCAAAAGCCAGGCAGATTTATTATTGCCTCTTATGAAATATTTGGGGCCTAACCTTCAGCTTCTTTTTCTGTAATGCATCCCGTTGTGTATGCAGGCACCCCTTTTTGCACTGCTCTTTGGGAATGGGGCTTGGGAAACTGGCACAAATACTGGTCCATCAGTCACTCTTCCTGCAGTGAGCAATAGTGTTTTGTCTCTGACCTAGGAGTCCTGTGCCATCTGCTAGCGTCCACGAAGATGCGGCAGGTCATCTCATTCTTTTTTTTTTTTTTCTTTTAATTTAGAGAGCGGGTGGATGAGCACACGAGAGAGAGGGAGGGGGAAAGAATCTCAAGCAGACTCTGTTGGACTCTGTTCCCAGCATGGAGTCTGCTTGAGATTCCTTCCCCCTCCCTCTCCCTCCTTGTGTGTCATGACCCTGACATCATGACCTGAGTTGAAACCAAGAGTCGGACACTTAACCAACTGAGCCACTCAGGTGCCCAACAGTACCTATATTTAAACAAATTGCAGTATATTTGTTTTTTTGGGGGGTGGGTTTTTTTTTTAAGATTTTATTTGAGAGAGAGAGAGAGAACGAGCAATGGGGAGGGGCAGAGGGAGAAGCCAATTCTCTACTGAGCAAGAAGTCCAATGCAGGGCTCAATCCCAGGACCCCAAGGTCATGACCTGAGCTGAAGGCAGATGCTTAACTGACTGAGCCCCCCAGGTGTCCCTGTAGTATATTTGTATAAGTTAAAGGAATGTTAGCAGGCATTCCAAGTGATGATACGATGTATATTTATTGTCATAGATAAAATATAAATAGAAAATAAAGCAGGTTCATAATAATGTTATCCCATTTGAATATATATAGATGTTATGCATATTACATATATTTATTTATATACAAGTATAGGAAATATTCTAGAAGGAGTAATTGTCTTTGAGTGATTAGAACCATGCATAAATTTTTTTTTTTTTTTTTTGCTAAAAAGTTTAGTTTTTTGTTGTTATTTTTAAGGCCAGAAGAGAAGTAATTCACTGCATTTATATGCTCTGGGGGAAAATATGATGGCTGTATTGATCTAAACACCAATTTTGCTATGGTATTGGTTTTCAATAGACTGCCAAGTAATTGTATAGAGCAGGAAGAAATGCTCTTGAAAAGTAACGAACTCGAGGGGTGCCTGGTGGCTCAGTCAGGGGAGCATTCCACTCTTGGTTTCAGCTCATGTGATGGTTTCGGGGTCCTAGGATCAAGCCCTGTGTTGGGATCCCCACTCTGCACGGAGTCTGCTTGGGATTCTCTCTCTTCCTCTCCCTCTGCCCTTCCCCCTGCTTTCCCTCTCTCAAATAAATAAATAAATAAATCTTTAAAAAGGAAAAAAAAAAAAGGAAGAAAGAAAAGTAGCAAACTTGAAATTTGAAATTAACAAGCCATGATGAAAAAAAACAAAAAACAAAAAAGACAAGCCATGCTGGATCAACTTACTCTTCGACCTCAAATGATGTGTAATAAATGACTGAGAAAAACTGTATGTGTCTTCATCGTTGACATCAGAAGTAGCTGATAAAGTTACATAACATTTATGCTTGGAAGAAACCTCATAAAGTTATTCTACTCTCACCTGGACATTGGAAAAATGGAGACATTGAGACCCATTCAGATTGGCTGATAGGTCCAAAGTCACACATTGCATTTACCTTAGTGGCGGAGAGAAAGACCAGAACCTAGGTGTTTGGGACATGGGTGATTTGTTGTGAAATGAATATGATGGACATTTTTTTTTTTAAGATTTCATTTCTTAAATAATCTCTATACCCAACATAGGGCTCGAACTCACAACCCTGAGATCAAGAGCTGTGCACTCTTGTCTACTGAGCCAGCCAGGCACCTCCATGATGGACATGGTCTTGTGTTCAAATCTCAATCCTGGTACATCCTTATATCCTGGCCGAGGCAACTTGGTTGAGTTAACTCTTCTGAGCCAAGAATTCCTCATCTTTGAAATGGGAATAATGCTTCCCTCAGAGAATCTTTTTTTTTTTTTTTAATATTGTGTTTGGCAAAGTTGGTCTTGAATCAATGAAGGGCTCTTTTTTTTTTTTTTTTAAGATTTTATTTATATATTTGACAGAGAGAGACACAGAGAGAGAGGGAACACAAGCAGGGGGAGTGGGAGAGGGAGAAGCAGGCTTCCTGTGGAGCAGGGAGCCCAATGCGGGGTTCGATCCCAAAACCCTGGGATCATGACCTGAGCCAAAGGCAGACGCTTAATGACTGAGCCACCTACGTGCCCCGGACCCTGATTTTGTTTGGGGCAGCAATTGGCCCTTGTCAGCGTGCTCATTTCCATGGTGCCCAAGTGACGCAGTCTCTGTCAAACACTAATAAGCTGAGGAAAGCTTTTGCCTTGTGGAATCAGGCCCTGTCCCTTTCTGCTTCCTGTTTGTTCCTGCTGGCAATACAGATATAGGACTGCAAATTGAGCGACCATGTCACAGTCTTGGAAATTTATACATGAAGGCAGAATCCAGCATGCTGAAGATGGCAGAGAGGAAAGAGAAAAGGCCTGGGATGACATTATTTTTTAAAAATTAACATATAATGTTTTATTGGTTTCAGAGGTACAGGTCTGTGATTCATCAGTCTTATAAAATACCTAGTACTCATTACGTCATGTGCCCTCCTTAATGTCCATCACCTAGTTACCCCATCCCTCCACCCCTCTCCCCTCCAGCAACCCTCAGTTTATTTCCTGTGATTAAGAGTCTCTTATGGTATGTTTCCCTCTCTGGTTTCTCTTGTTTTATTTTTCCTCTCTTCCCTATGATCCCCTGTTTTGTTTCTTAAGTTCCACATATCAGTGAGATCATATGATAATTGTCTTTCTCTGATTGACTTACTTCACTTTGCATAATACCCTTGGTTCTATCCATGTCGTTGCAAATGGCAGGATTTCAAATTTTTGATGGCTGCATAATATTCCATTGGGTACACATGTATTTACTGCATCTTCTTTATCCTTTCCTCTGTCAATGGACATCTGAGCTCTTTTCATAGTTTGGCTCTTGTAGATATTGCTGCTATAAACATTGGGGTGAGGTGCCACTTCGGATTGCTACATTTGTATCTTTGGGGTAAATACCCAGTAGTGCAATTGTAGGGTAGCTTTATTTTCACTTTTTGAGGAACCTCCTACTGTTTTGCAGAGTGGGTACACCACCTTGCATTCCCACCAACAGTGTGGGAGGGGTCCCCTTTCTCTGAGATGGCATTATTATTATTATTTTTTTTAAAGATTTTATTTATTTATTTGACAGAGAGAGACCACAAGTAGGCAGAGAGGCAGGCAGAGAAAGAGGGGGAAGCAGGCTCCCTGCTGAGCAGAGAGCCCAATGCGGGGCTCGATCCCAGGACTCTGAGATCATGACCTGAGCCGAAGGCAGAGGCTTTAACCCACTGAGCCACCCAGGCGCCCCTGAGATGGCATTATTATTGAACACTTCCCCAGCTGTGGCCTGCGTGCTTTCAGACTCCCTGTTGGAGAAAAACAGAAATGCCTATTTGGCTCAGCCACATAGGTATATTGGAAGATCTGTCCCGATAATTTCCTGGTCTGTAATAGAATTATCCGTCTATACTAGCCTCATGGAGGTTGTCCTTTCCCATGTCTCGACTTTGGTCTTTGTCATGTGATTTGTATTGTCTAATGGAATACTGGCTGATGAAATGGAAGCAAGGCCTTAAAATAAATATGCTTGTGCAGCTGCGCTTGCCATCTTGGACCCCCGCCATCTCCATGAAAAGAATATGCCTCGAGAAACCCGCTGGTTTTAGAAGAGATGTGGGAAGCAGAATTTAAACTCAGGGCCTGGCACTAAACCCAACCTACAACAATCCACAGATGGATGAGCCAGAAAAGAAATGGTGGGTCTCCTATGCCACTGAGATTTGGGAATTGTTTGTTATCCAGCGATAACTAATGAATATTATAGTAACATATTGTTACTTGTACTCAAAAGCATTCTTTGGGGCGCCTGGGTGGCCCAGTGGGTTAAAGCCTCTGCCTCCAGCTCAGGTCATGATCTCAGGGTCCTGGGATCGAGCCCCACATCAGGCTCTCTGCTCAGCAGGGAGCCTGCTTCCCCCTCCCTTGGCCTGCCTCTCTGTCTGCTTGTGATCTCTCTCTCTCTGTTAAATAAATAAATAAAATCTTTAAAGAAAAAAAAAAAGCATTCTTTACAAATATAAACAAGTAATACATGAAGAGTGAATGCTTGGTACCTATGAGATATTCAATAAATCTCAATTACTTTCTTTTTACTCTCCCACACATATCATTTCTGGAAAAGGAAGACATTTCTTTGAGTGTTAGTTGGTCTTTGGTTTTGGTCTGTGGCTCCTTCAATGGATTTTCACCTGGGATTCAGTCATTCCCATTGGGTCTGTCTTTCCACTATCAGGTTATTCCAGACTTCAAGAAAGAAATTAAAACCAGTCCTCAGCAGCATGGGCTATGGATGTAAGATTCAAAGAACTAAAAAAAAAAAAAACTAAAAAAAAAAAAAAAAGATTCAAAGAACTGAGGTTTCTGGCATGGGATTCATAATTATAACCAAAAGATTTATGGAAAGTATCAAAATACTGACTTTGTGCTCTGTCGTAAGAAACAGTAACTTAAATCAGTCTGTGAACTTTCCCTTTATTTTATTGTATTTTTTTTGTCCCTTTTATGTGTGTGCTGAGGCTATAATACAAGGTGACTGCTGTGTAATGGTCCCTTGCTGCTAGTAAATGCTCAGGCCAAGCCACAGAGATTGTTTGCATAGCAGGAGACATTGATCTGATGACACTGTCCAATTACAGTGACTGTGTGTATTATACTGAGCCACTGAGGGGCTGAAGTGCACTTGACTTCAGGGTTCTGTTCTTGGGCAGCTGCCCTTTCAGGAGCTCAGGGGATAGAGCTGTTGGTTGTGTAAGCTGAACTGCTAAATCAAGAATGGGCTACCTACCGCCTGGACTTGCCACTTAGTATGCTCCAAGACCAGCAGTGTTGTCACAACCCAGGGACGTGTAAGAAATGCAGAATCTCAGGCCCAGCCTCAGGCCCGCTGACGCAGAATCTGCACTGTAGCAAGATCTCCAGATGAGTCTCTTTGTTTTTTCAGTTTAAAAAATTGAGATAAACCCCTAACGTGGAAGCAGCCAATTATATGAGCCAATTAATAACAAAATCAAAGTAACACATCAACGATAATACAATAACGGTAGGGGACTTTAACACCCCCCTCACTGAAATGGACAGATCATCTAAGCAAAAGATCAACAAGGAAATAAAGGCTTTAAATGACACACTGGACCAGATGAACTTCACAGATATATTCAGAACATTCCATCCCAAAGCAACAGAATACACATTCTTCTCTAGTGCACATGGAACATTCTCCAGAATAGATCACATCCTGGGTCACAAATCAGGTATCAACCAGTACCAAAAGATTGGGATCATTCCCTGTATATTTTCAGACCACAATGTTCTGAAACTAGAACTCAATCACAAGAGGAAAGTTGGAAAGAACTCAAATACATGGAGGTTAAAGAGCATCCTACTACAGAATGAATGGGTCCACCAGGAAGTTAAAGAAGAATTAAAAATATTCATGGCAACAAATGAAAATGAAAACACAACTGTTCAAAATCTTTGGGATGCAGCAAAGGTGGCCTAAGAGGAAAGTATATAGCAATACAAGCCTTTCTCAAAAAACCCAGAAAGATCTTAAATACACAACCTAACCCTACACCTAAAGGAGCTGGAGAAAGAACAACAAAGAAGGCCTAAACCCAGTAGGAGAAGAGAAATAATAAAGATCAGAGCAGAAATCAATGAAATAGAGACCAAAGGAACAGTAGAACAGATCAAAGAAACAAGGAGCTGGTTTTTCGAAAGTGTTAATAAGATTGATAACCCCCTGGCCAGACTTATCAAAACCTGAGATATAATTTGTGTACCATAAATTCACCTTTTTAAAATGAACCATTCTGTGGTTTTTAGTATAGTCCCAAAGACGTGGATCCATCACCACTGTCTAATCCAAGAACATTTTCATTACCCCAAAACAAACATCATTCTCATTAGGAATCATTCCCCATTGCCCCTTCCACCAGCCCCGGGCAACCACTAGTCTACTTCCTGTCTCTATAGACTTGCCTGTTCTGGACACATCACATACGTGGAATCAAGCAGTCTATGGCCTTTTGTGTCTGGCTTCTATCACTTAGCATAATGTTTTCAAGTTTCATCAATACTTCATTCTTTTTTTATGGATGAATACTATTTCATTGTGTGGATGTATCACATTTCGTTGACCCTTTTATCTGTTGATGAACATTGCAGTTGTTTCCATATTTTGGCTATTATCAATGATGCTGCAATGAACACTTAAGTACAAGTTTTTATGTGGATGTATGTTTCCATTTCTCTTGGGTATTTATACATAGGAGTTTGCTGGGTCAAATGGTAACTCTATGTTAACCCTTTAGAGGAACTGTCAGACTCTTCCTAAACTGTTGACACCATTTTGCAATCCCACCAGCACTGCTTGAGGGCTTCAATTTCTCTACATCCTCATCAACACGTGTTATTGTCCTGTTTTGTTGCTGTTAATTGTGGTAAAATATATATTAACATAGATTGACCACTTGAACCATTTTTCAGCGGTATTAAGTACATTCATATTGTTGTGCAACCCTCATACCACCCATCTCTAGACGTCTTAATCTTAGAAAACTGTAACTGTATATCCATTGAACAATAACTCTCCATTTCCCTTCCCCCGACAATGCCTGGCAACCACTATTCTAGTTGTGATTTTGACTACGCTAGGTACTCGTATTAGAGGCATCATATAGTAGTTGTTCTCTGTGTGTGTCTAATTTATTTCATTTAGCATCCTGAATTCAAGTTTCATCCATGTTGTAGATTGTGTCAGAATTTTCTTCCTCCTTAGGGCTGAAAAGCTTCCACCGTGTGCATACATCACATCGTGTTCAAGCACTCATCTGGGGTTGGGGAGCTGGGCTGCATGCAGGTCTCAGCTATTGTGAGTACTACTGCTATGAACACGGGTGTACAGATATCTCTTAGAGATCCTGCTTTCAATTCTTTGAAAGCACTGAAAAATTCAGAATTTCAGAAATGGGATTTCTGGGTCATATGATAATGCTATGTTTAATTTTTTTTTTCTTTTTTTTTTTTTTTTGAGGAACTGCCCTACTGCGTTCCATGGTGACAGAACCAATTTCTGTTCCCAACATCAATACACAGTGTAATAATTTCTCTACATCCTCGCTAACACTTGTCATTTTCTGTTTTCTTTGATAATATCTATTCTGATGTATAGGAGGTGGTATGTCATTGTGGTTTTAATTTGCATTTCCCTAATGATGAGTATCTTTTTTGTGTGCTTACTAGCTGTTTGAAGAAACGTCCCTCAGTCCTTGCCCATTTTTAAATTGGGTTGTTTGTTTTGCTGTTGTTGAGTTGCAGGAGTTCTCTCTGTATTCTGGATATTAATCCTTTGTCAGATATACGTGTTTTTTTTTAATATATATTTTTTAATATTTTATTTATTTATTTGACAGAGAGAGACAGATCACAAGTAGGCAGAGAGGCAGGCAGAGAGAGAGGGGGAAGCAGGCTCCCCGCTGAGCAGAGAGCCCGACGCGGGGCTCGATCCCAGGACCCTGAGACCACGACCGGAGCCGAAGGCAGAGGCTTTAACCCACTGAGCCACCCAGGCGCCCCTCAGATATGCGTTTTGCAAATATTTTCTCTTGCTCTGTGAATTGCCTTCTCACTGTTGATGGTGGCTTTTGATACACAAAACTTTTTCATTTTCATGAAAACGGTTGGTTTTTACGTTTTCTTTTGTTGCCTGTGCCTTTGGTGTCTTATCCAAGAAAACACGGCCAGATCCAACGTTGTGAAGCTTTGGCCCTATGTTTTCTTCTAAGAGCTTTATGGTGTTAGCTCTTACATTTAGATCTTTAATTCACTTTATGTTAATTTTGCATATGGTGTTAAATGAAGACCCAACGTGATTCTTTTGCATGTGAATATTCAGTTTTCAGACCTGGTGTAAAGTACTCTGTCCTTATCCTTACCCCGGCTCCTCACCCTTCAGTGCTTTCCTCCTTGTGCCCCACTCTTTTTATATCTTCTTCCTGCTCTTTTTTTCTTTCTTTTTTTTTTAAGTAAGCTCAAGCCCCGTGTGGGGCTTGAACTCACAACCCCAAGATCAAGAGTCTCATGCTCTATCGACTGAACCGCCAGGCGCCCCTCTTCTTATACTCTTAAAAGACAGAAGTCCACCGAGTAAACTGAAAGAGCCAACTGGCTTCATTCAGTGATTCATGCATCAGGCAGCATGCCCTCAAACAAACAGAAAGAAATGCCAATGAACTGGACAAAACGGAGGGCTTTCACAGGCAGAAGAGGGCCGGAAAGGAAAATCTTCTCACAAAGAGTGGATTGTTGCAGGCAAGGTCACCTTCTTTAGGGGGAAGAGGGCTTCTGTCATGCAAATTACCTCCCTAGCACTGACCAGGTAATTTCCTGTCGGTTGGTTGAAGGTTACATTCCTGGGTGAGGCTGAAGCTGCAATTAACTTAGATATTAAATCTTGGTTTGCTGACATGGGATTTAACACAAGTGACTCTATTCGGCACCTGTTGTCCCCCCCTTTTTTTTTAACAATACCGATTACATTGAATTGTAATTGCCTATTTACTTATCTGTCTCCTCCACCAAGCTCCAAGCTCAGCCAAGGCAGAAACCATACTTTTCTTGCCCACTCCCCACTATATCTCCAGCACGGAATCCAGTAGATTATCAGAAAATATGTGCCAGTGTGATGTAATAAGAAATCTATTTGATCTTTGTCCCTGGCTCCTGATACAGAGCTCCAAATACTCTCGGAGTCTCCAGAAGGATAGGAGCATCCTTTGTTATTCCTAACAAGCCCCGTGCATCAAATCTGAATTTATGCTAATCAGGTAATTATGGAAAGGGCCCTTCAAGAGCCTCAGGACGGGGTCGGCTGCCACAAAGACCAAACTTGGGATTAGAGGGCAGGAACTTTCAGCCCCACCTGCTGACCTCCAGGGAGGAGAGGAGAGCGAGGGGGGAGCTGGGGATGAAGCGGTATAGAAACTCTGGAACGCAGAGTAGTTAGGTTGGTGAATTTCGAGTTGGTGAAGATATCAAGGTGCTGGGAGGGTGGCCCGCCTGAGGAGGGCAGGGACGCGCCGGGCACTTCTCCTTCCACAGCTTGCCTGTGCACCTCTTCCATTGGTCTCTTCCTGACCCTAGCCTCTGGGATAAACTGATGAAAATAAGTGAAGTATATTCCTGAATTCTGTGAAACGTTATAGCAAATTATTAAAGTTGGGGAGAAAGTTGTTAGAACCCCCAAATTTGTGGGTCAGAAGTTTGTGGGGGGCCCCTAGACTTGTGCCTGGCATCTAAAGTAGAGGCAAGGGGCACCTGGGTGGCTTGGTCAGTCAAGTGTCGGCCTTTGGCTCCGGTCCTGGTCCCAGAGTTCTGGGATCAAGTCCCACACTGGGCTCCCCACTTAGCGGGGAGTCTGCTTCTCCCTCTGTCCCTTTTCCCTGCTTCTGCTTTGTCTCTCTCAAATAAATAAATAAAATCTTTAAAATAAATCTTTAAAAAAATTAAAATAAATAAAGTGGGGGTGGGACACCTAGGTGACGCAGTGGGCTAAGCATCCGATTCTTGATGTGGGCTCAGGTCATGATCTCAGTGTAAGATGGAGCCCTGAGTCAGGTTCCATGTGCCCCCCCCTCACTCTTTCTCTCTCTCTAAAATTAATAAATAAATCTTTTTTATTTTATTTATTTGACAGAGAGAGAGAGACAGCGAGAGAGAACACAAGCAGGGGGAGAGGGAGAGGGAGAAGCAGGCTCCCCTCTGAGCAAGGAGCTGGACGTGGGACTCGATCCCAGGACCCTGGGATCATGACCTGAGCCGAAGGCATAGGCTTAACGACTGAGCCACCCAGGCACCCCGATAAATCTTTTTTTAAAAAAGATTTATTTATTTATTTGACACAGAGAGAATACAAGCAGGGAGCAGCAAGGAGAGGGAGAAGCAGGTGCCCGCTGAGCAGAGGGCCCAACATGGGGCTCGATCCCAGGACCCTGGGATCATGACTTGAGCTGAAGGCAGATGGTTCACGGACAGAGCCACGCAGGCACCCCTAAATAAATAGGAAGGAAAGAAGGAAGGAAAGAAGGAAAGAAGGAAGGAAGAAAGAAAAGAAAGAAAGAGAAAAGAAAGAAAGAAAGAAAGAAAGAAAGAAAGAAAGAAAGAAAGAAAGAGAGAGAAAAGAAAGAGAAAGAAAGTAAGTAGAGGCAGTCCTGGGGCACCTGGCTGGCTCAGTCAGTGGAGTGTGTGACTCTTGACCTCAAGGTTATGGGTTCGAGTCCCATGTTAGGTATAGAGATTATTTAAAAATAACGTCTTGAAAAAAAGTGGGGGCAGTCCTGTGAGACACAATTCTAACTTCTGGGATCTGACACTAACTCCCAGTAGCATTAGAATTGAATTGTTGAACAGCCAGTTGGTGTTGGAGAAATCAGAGCTGGCTTTGGAAAAAACACTCCATGTAGCCAGCTATGTGGCAGGTGTCCAGTAAATAGTAGTTATTTTTATAATCGTTATTACCAGCCCCTTACTCCAGCCTTTACAAACTCATGCAGAGATATGTGAGTATTTTCCATTTGTGTTTCCTTCTGCACAGAATTTAAGCTCATTTAGACATCTGTATTTCTGATTAATGAGCTAGAGATAGTGATTAAACCCGGGGCCAGGTCTTAATAGCTCTTTGAACTTTTCTGAAATTGTCTACTTTAACACCTTTGGAAGGAAAATGCATCCAGGATGATAACATCAAAGCAAAGAACTTCATATTCATTTAGCAATCAAAAAAGTAAAGCATAAAAACATGTCTTGAGATTAAAGCAGTCTTCTGAATATGGGAGGGGGAGGCAGGGGATGGTAGGAGGGCCTTTGCAGCTAACTTAATTGAATATTTCCTTTTCATCTTTGGCTGCTAAGATTGATGTTGGTTTTGAAGGCAGGATACAGTGGCTGGGAGAAAATTCGGCATGAAGTTTGCTGGAAACAATTACAGAAACTGTAGCGGTAAGAAACTTGGAAACTCTTGGTGTGGGACGAGAAGGACAGAGATTTCATTCAATTCAAAACTGGTTAAGTCCTTCAGAAGCCTTAAATCCCTGAAAATATTACACTGTATAATGCTGTGTGTCTTCCTGGTAGAATGCACTCCAAGGGACAAATCACCTATGAAGTGTTCTTGCCCCCAAACAGCCTGAATCCAATCAAGCCTCCAGAACTAAGTCCCACTTTGCCAGGAAGACAGGGAAGAGAGTTAACACCAGGAGGCCAATCAGACACATTTGGAAGGTGGGACATCTTTCGTGACAACTGACCTGATTCTTTTAAAAGTTAATATAGCTCATTTCGAAAGTTAATGTTGCTCATCGATTGTTAGTGTAAAGAGACAATACTGATTTTTGTTGATTTTCCATCCTGCAACTTTACTGAATTTGTTAGTTCTAATCTTTGTGTGTGTGTGTGTGTATGTGTGTGGAGTGTTTAAGATTTTCTTCCTATTAGAATCATGTCATCTGAAAACAGAGATAATTTTACTTTTTCCTTTCCATTTGGATGCCTTTTATTTCTTTATCATGTCTAATTGCTCTGGCTAGGACTTGTGGTTCTGTGTTGAGTAGGAGTGGTGAGAGTGGGCATCCTTGTCTCATTCCCAATCTTAGAAGAAAAGCTTTTTGTTTTTTACCACTGAATGGGATGTTACCTGTGGGCTTTTCATATGTGGTCTTTATTGTGTTGAGGTAAGTTCCTGAAATACCTAATTTGTTCAGATGTATTTTATCATGAAAAGGTATATTGGATTTTATCAGATGCTTTTTCTCCATCAATTGAGATGATCATGTGATTTTTATCCTTCATTCTGTTAATTTGGTGTATCTCATTGATTGATTTGGGTATGTTAAACTATCCTTGTGTCCCAGGGATAAATCTATCTTGTCAGAGTGTATGATTCTTAGAATATGTTGTTGAAGTCGGTTTGCTAATACCATGACGAGGACTTTTGCATCTATATTCATCAGGGATATTGGTCTGTAGTTTTCTTGTAATGTCTTTGTCCAGCTTTGGTATCAGAGTGATACTGGCCTCATAAGATGAGTTTGGGAGTATTCCCTCTTCTTCTATTTCTTGGAAGGGTTTAAAAAGAATAGGTATCAAATCTATAACATAGATGAACTTGGAGGACTAAATGAAATAAGCCAGACACAGAAGAAAAAATACTACACGTTTCCATTCATATTAGAAATCAAAAACACTCAAACTCAGAAGTAGAGAGTTGCTTGGTGGTTTCCAGGGGCTGGAAGGAAGGGGAATCCAGGAGGTTGTTGGTCTAAGGGAACAGAGTTTCAGGGATGTACGATAGAAAAGTCCTAGAAATTTATGGTGCAGCATGTAGTGCCTACTACGTATAGCTAACGATACTGTATTATATTCTTAAAAATTTGTTAAGAGGGTAGATCTTATGTGAAATACTCTTATCACTAAATAGGGGCACCTGGATGGCATAGTGGGTTAAGCGTCCAACTCTTGGTCATGAGGTGAGCCCCGTGTTGGGCTACACTCAGCAGGGAGTCTGCTTGAGATTCTCTCCCCCTCTCCCCCTCCCGCTCATGTTCTCTCTCTCTCTCTTTCTCTAAAATAAATAAATAAATGTTTTAAAAAATATTTTTATCACTAACTAAAAGAAGGAGAGAGAAAACTTTCAGAGGCAATGGTTATGTTTACTGTTTATGGTGATAGTGTCACAGGTGTAAACTTACCCTCAGACTCATCAAGACATGTATGTTAAATATGTACAGTTCGTATCAAAAAAAAAAAAAAAAAGGTCTGTGTCATTGAGAAAGTAGATCGGGGTTTGCCAGGGGCTGGGAGGAGGAGAACAGGAAGTTACTGTGTAAAAGGTGCTGAGTTTCAGTTCTGCGACATGAAAACGTTCTGGAGATGGGTGGGGGCGATGGCCGCACAATAATGTGAATGCGGGTGCCCGGGTTGCTCAGATGGTGGGCATCTGCCTTTGGCTCAGGTCATGATCTCCAGGTCCTGGGATCCAGCCCCATGTCCGGCTCCCAGCTCACCAGGGAGTCTGCTTCTCCCTCTCCCCTTGCTTGTGCTCTCTCTGTCTCTCTCTCTTTCTCTCAAATGAATGAATAAAATCTTAAAAAAAAAAAGTGAATGAACTTCATGCTGTTGAACTGCACACTTAAAAATGTTTAAGATGGGGGTGCCTGAGTGGCTCAGTGGGTTAAAGCTTCTGCCTTCGGCTCAGGTCATGATTTCTGGGATCGAGCTCCGCAGCGGGCTCTCTGCTCAGCAGGGAGCCTGCTTCCCCCTCTCTCTCTGCCTGCCTTTCTGCCTACTTGTGATTTCTCTTCCTCTGTCAAGTAAATAAATAAAATCTTTAAAAAAAAGTTTAAGACGGCAAATCTTACATGTGCTTTATACAATTTTTTTTTTTCACATCACTGTGAAAAAGGAAAAGCCAGAGATGAGTGTTCTGGATGAAAAGATTAAAGAGACAACAATAGTTGATACATGTGAATTTTAATGGCATCCTGTTTGAAAAAAACAAAGCAGTCTCAGAGGCATTCTGAAGACGACCAGGGAGACTGGGGCGTGGACTGGATAGGTGTGTCACAGTCACCTGCCTCTCTGCCTACTCTCTCTCTGTGTCAAAAAAAAAAAAAAAAATGTTAACTCTTGTTGAGTCCAGGCAGAATGTGCACTGGCAGTCATGGTCCCCTCTTTCTGAACTTGAGGGGTGTCTATTTTCATAAGAAGATGATGATAGGGTAAAATGACGATGATTCCTCTTCATCCTTTTCCTTTTTTTTTTTTAAATTTTTTTTTAAGATTTTATTTATTTATTTGATAGAGAGAGAGATCACAAGTAGGCAGGGAGGCAGGCAGAGAAAGAGGAGGAAGCAGGCTCCCTGCCGAGCAGAGAGCCCGATGCGGGGCTCGATCCCAGGACCCTGAGATCATGACCCGAGCCGAAGGCAGAGGCCCTAATCCACTGAGCCACCCAGGCGCCCCTTCATCCTTTTTCTTAGGTGGTTCAAGATAGAAACAAAACCAAAAGCAAGGTAGTGGGAGGAGGGCGGAATCGCTGAAGCACAGGGGATTTTTTTCGGGCAGTGAAACTATTCTATGCGATACCGAAAGGGCGTATATGTGATGTTTTGCATTTGTTAAGACCCATAGACTTGCACACCACAAGGAGTAAACCCTGATGTAAGTTATGAGCTTTAGTTAATGATACCCTACCAGTGTTCGCCCATCAGTTGTAACAGAGGTATCACACCAATGCAAATTGTTAACAATAGAGGACATTTAAGGGAAGAGAGAGTGTAAGGGAACTGTCTGTACTTCCTGCTCAATTTTTCTGTAAACTTGCTGTTTGTGTAAAGTTGCTCTAAAAAATAAAGTCCAGGGGCACCTGACTGGCTCAGTTAGAAGAGCATGATATTCTCGATCTCAGGATTGTGGGTTCGAGCCCCACACTGGATGTAGAGACTACTTAAACAGATACACTTTAAAAAATAAATAAATAGGGGCACCTAGGTGGCTCAGTGGGTTAAAGCCTCTGCCTTCAGCTCAGGTCATGATCTCAGGGTCCTGGGATGGAGCCCCGAATCAAATCGGGCTCTCTGCTCAGCAGGGAGCCTGCTTCTCCCTCTCTCTCTGCCTGCCTCTCTGCCTGCTTGTGATCTCTTTCTCTCTGTCAAATAAATGGATGGAATCTTTAAAATAAATAAATAAATAATACAGTCTATTAAGTAAAATAACAACCCTAAAATAGTTAATCTTGAAAGAAGATTAAATTTTAAAGATTTCAAGAAGACAAATAAAGGTGTCATAATAATCTGAGAAGGTAGGAGTCAGAAATGCATGCCCAGGGGTACTGTGTAATTATAAAATATGGGCCACAAATGGGGCTATGAGCTTCATAGAAGCTAGGCAAAGAAGGAAACACATGATTAAAAAATAACATTTATTGGGGTGCCTGGGTGGCTCAGTCAGTTAAGCATCTCCTTTGGCTCAGGTTATGATCCTGGAGTCCTGGGACTCCAGCCCTCGCTTCTGGCATCCAGGCTCCCTGCTCAGCGGGGAGTCTGCTTTCCCTTCTCCCTCCGCTCCTCCCCCAGATCATGCTCTCTCTTTCTCTCTCTCTTGTTCACTCTCTCTCAAATAAATAAATAAATAAATAAATAAATAAATTTTAAAAATAGTTAAAGCCACATTTACTTAATACAGGGTAAGATTTTTTTTTAAAGACTTTATTTAAAGTCTTTTTTTTTTTTTTTTTTTTTTTTTGCCAGAGAGCACAAGCAGGGGAGTGGCAGACAGAGGGAGAGGGAGTAGCAGACTTCCCTGTTGAGCAGAGAGCCTGATGCAGGACTTGAACCCAGGACCGGATCATAACCAACTAAGCCACCCAGGCGCGCCAAGGGTAATGTGTTTTTTGGAAGGAAGGGAAGAATAGGAAAGAAGTCTTCCATGGCTCCAAAAAAAAAAAAAGCTAATAAAAGGTTTTGTAATTGTTCATCCTCAATATTCCTAAAATGTATTCAAAAGCAAGTTTCATGCGTCAGTTATTACAGATAAAATTGGGAACATAGTAATAGAGGGGAAAACCTCTAGGCAGCAAAAGGAAGGTAAAGAAGTACACAAAGTTCTCTTTTCTTCTGTTTTCTCAGAATGACAAGTTCATTGCTTTTATCCAACTATCAAATATCAAATTCTTTTGGGGGGGGTTCCCCTCTTTGGCTGTCAGTCCTAATACAGCTCTTCGCTGTAGCAAACATTTGCTCAACAAATATTGACATTTCGATATCTGTCAAGTGCCGGCCATTAGATTTGGTCCTGAGACCACAAAGGTAAAAATACGAAAATTCCTGCCTTCAAGGAATTGAGACACTCAGGGGAAGGAAGGGGACTAACCAGCAAATCTCATGCTCGTGTCGTGAGCCCAGAAGGATCTGGTGTCGGAATGATTGTGGCAGCAACAAGGTGGCTTCACCCCTGAGGCAGTGAGTCACCGAAGCTTGAAAAAGAGGAGCCACCTGCCAAGGCCAGGGGAGGGAGAGGCAGAGGCACCAGCGGCGGCCGGTGGGGAGGGCGGGGAGTACTCTCGAGTGTACACTGTAGCGTGTAGGTTGTGCCAGGTTTAAAGCTGGAAAGGTGGGCAGGGACCAGGTCTGGGGGCTCCAGAAAGCCTCTTTCTAGAGTTTAAAAGATGACGGTGACCAGGAGGCTTCTATGCAGAGAAGTCTCCTAGGCAGAAATGGGTTGTTTGGGAAAATGTCCCCTAGCTGTTTTGGAGGAGCCCACGCTGAAGGCAGCTAGACCAGTTCTGAGCTCTTGCTGCAATGAAGGAATGACCAAGGAACAGAGCCAGAGGAAGGGGTGGATTCACTGGGCATTCTGGAGTAGAATCAACCGGACTTATGGAAGGATTGTAGGCTGGGGAGAACGAGAGGGCGGAGGTAGGCTGACTCCTGCATTCCAGGCAGGGCCCTGGGGTGATCCTGGGTGTGGAAACCAGGTGAAGAGCTGCGAGAGGAACAGAGGAGGGAACCTGTAGGTCTGGGACACGTTGAATCCCAGGGGACTTGTGAATGCCCGGGTAGAGATGGTGAGCAGGCCACTGTGTGGGCAGGTGTGGAGTTCTAGAGAGTGTGGCTGGGCTAAGACCAGAGAGTGTGCAGTGGGCCTGAGTGTCCCAGGAGGGGACTGTGGAAGGACCACACTGGTCCCTCCTCAGGAGTGTGTGTTCACACCATCAGTGATCTGTGTGCCCGGCTCCGCCCAGGGGATGGAGGTTGTGGAAATAGACAAAGACTCTCCAAAGGAAAACAAATAGAGGCTATTTACTCAGAGCTGGCTATGGCAAGGGAGCTGGCCACCATCATTCGCGTTTTGGCAGACTCAAAGGCAGACAGAGGAGTGGAAAAGCTTTAGTTTAAAAAAAAAAAAAAAAAAAAAAAAAGGCAAGGCAGGGGGGCACCTGGCTGGTTTAGTCGGTAGAGCAAGTGACTCTTGATCTCAGAGTGGTGAGTTCAAGCCCCGCGTTGGGTGTGGAGTCTACTTAAAAAATAAAAATTTAAAAAAATTATAAAAACTTTATTAAAAAAATAAAGAAAAGAGTGAAGGATCCAGGTGTGCCCCCACTGGAGGCTGTTGGCATGAGGAAGTCAGAAGTGGGCTAACCAGAAGCAGGGTGTCCTATGGGATTGGTGAGGCTTTCTCTCCCTTTGGCTTTCTCTAGTTGGTCCAAAGATAGAAGCAGGGACACAACTCAGGGAAGCTGTCAGTGACTAATCAAATCCTGGCTTTTGGGGGCCGGTTGTTGCGGGGACTGTTGTGTGGCTTCCAGGCTGTTACCGTAGACAATGGGTTGGTTTTCTGGGCTGCAGACTGAGGGTCCGAGTTCTGTTTCTATGTAAGGTCTGACCATTGTCTGCTCGTCTGTTGAGTCTATCAAGGTGAGGCAGTGAACCTACCAGCTACCGTCCTGGCCCTCCGGGAGGGTTCAAGGAGGTGAGACAGGCATTAAGCAAGCAAACAAATCCATTACCAAGACCCTTCCATCCAGGTCCCAGTCCTTTCCCTGTCCTTTTCAATTGGTACATTTTTTTTTTTTTCAGACACATTCAGCCGTGTCTCAAAGCATCTTGATACTAGAATTTTGACAGGTTTTCAAACAAACATGTGTACGTAAATGCTCATCGTCACAGAGCTATTTACAACAGCCCCAAAGTGGGGACAACTCAGATGTCTATCAATAGGTGAATGAACAAAATGTGGGATATCCAGACAATGAAATACCATTCAGCCCCAACAAGGAATGGGGTGCTGCTCAGCAGGAGAGCATGGATGAACCTTGAAGATATTATGCTTAGTGAAAGAAGCCAGACACAAAAAAACACATACTGCACTTAAATGAAATGTCCAGAATAGGCAGATTCATAGAGAAGGCAGATGAGCTGTTGCCAGGAGCTGGGGTGAGTGGAAACCTGGGAAGTGACTGCTTCATGGGTACCAGGTTTCTTTAGGGGATGATGAAAAAGTTCTGGAACTAGTCAGTGGTTACAGCTGTACAACATTGTGAATGTCCTTTATGCCACACAATCGTACACTTTAAAATGATTAAAACAGGAAATGCTAGGGGCACCTGGGTGGCTCAGTTGCTTAAACTTCTGCCTTCGGCTCAGGTCATGCTCTCAGGGTCCTGGGATCGAGCCCCATGTCAGGCTCCCTGCTCAACGGGGAGTCTGCTTGTTCCTCTTCCTCAGCCCCTCCCCCCGGGCTCCTGCTGTCTCTCAAATAAATAAATAAAATCTTTTTAAAAATGCCAAATGCTATGTTACATGTGTTTTATATGCATGATCAGTTCTGAAGATTTAATTAGGTTAAGAATACTTACAGCCAAGTACTTTATTTGGTTAACTTGGATCAAACAGAAGAAAATTCATTTTTGGGGGGCACCCGAGTGGCTCATTCGGTTAAGTGGCTGCCTTTGGCTGAGGCGATCCCAGATGGGGATCAGGCTGCCTTTGGCTCAGGCAATCCCAGATCCCACATGGGGCTCCCTGCTCAGCGGGGAGCCTGCTTCTCCCTCTCCTTCTGTCTCCCGGCTTGTGCTCTCACTCTCTCTCCATCAAATAAATAAGATCTTTTTTTTTAAAATAAGATCTTTAAAAAAAAAGTAGGGCATGTGCTATGGTGAGTGCCGTGAATTGTGTAAGACTGATGACTCACAGACCCGTACTCCTGAAGCAAATAATACATTATATGTTAATTTAAAAAAAATGAAAAAAATAAGAAAGAAAGAAAATTCATTTTTTAATGAAAATATCAGTTCCTGGATAATTAATGAATTTCAAATATAAAATACACAGTGACATCATAAAAATATAAAATACACAGTGACATCATACACAGTGACATCCATATCAAAGGACATATGATATCCTATCATAAAAGGATAGACGAGTTCTGAGCTGCAACATGAGCAGCGGGGTTTTATTCACATAAAAAAGACAGCTTTCACTCAGTATGGTCAGTCCACTTTCTCAACACTTCGAGACAAAATCAATTATTTACGTGAAATGGGTTATCCTTTCTAAGGCTTTTACATGATAACAAAGCCAGTAGTTAATAATGACAAGTAAAAAGGTGATTTTGTATTTGATAAATGTCACAGTGTTCACATTTAAAAGATATCTAATGTAGAACAATAACTCAGTTTGAATGATTGCAAAATGACTTTAATGACATAATAATGTAACTGCTTGAAGGCAATAGCAACGAACATTTTTTTTTTTTTTAGTCAAATAACTGCTTCTTTTTCCTTTTCTTTTCTTTTCTTTTCTTTCTTTTCTTTTTCTTTTTGAGAGAGAGAGAGCGAGTTGTGCAAGCAGGTGATGGGGGGTGAGCGGCAGAGGAAGAGGAAGAGAGAGAGTCTTTAGCAGACTTGATGCTGAGCATGGAGCCTGAGGGGAGGCTTGATCTCCTGACCCTGAGATTATGACCTGAGTTGAAACCAAGAGTTGGATGCTTGACTGACTGAGTCACCCAGGTGCCCCTGGTTCTTTTTCTATTATTCATTGGAAAACGCTATCCATCTCACAAGGTGATTCCCAGTCTCACTTTCCTACTTGGTACAATTTATTCTCCACTTTCCAGGCATTAGGCCGTGGACTGTACATAGTCACATAATCTACATCACCACGATCCCCTGCCAGGTAGGATTTCTTTTCTGAATTTTACAGAGAGGTGACGTCCTTTGCCCAAATTCCCTCAGATTGTTAACACTAGATCCTAGCTTTTTAAAATCCTAATACTATTCTCTCTCTTTTTAAAAAAGATTCTATTTATCTGCGAGAGAGAGAGTGAGAGAGAGAGAAGGAGCAGTGGGAGAGGAAAAAGCAGACTCCCTCTGGGGGAGCAGGGACCCCGACATGGGACTCAGTCCCAGGGACCCGGGATCCCCAGGATCCAAGCCTAAGGCAGATGCTTAACTGACTGAGCCACCCAGGTGCCCCCTCTCTTCTTTTTAAAATTTATTTATTTTAGAGAGTGAGGTGGAGGAGAGAGAGAGAGTATGAGCATAAGCACATGCGAGCAGAGGGAGAGGCAGAGGGAGAGAGAGAATCCTCAAGCAGACTCCCCGCTGAGCATGGAGCCCACTGCAGGGCTCCATCCCAGGACCCAGAGATCATGACTTGAGCCAAAATCAAGAGTCGTCCCCTTAACCAATTGAGCCAGCCAGGTGCCCCAATCCTATTCTCTCTCTCTCTCTCTTTTTTTTAAAGATTTTATTTATTTATTTGACAGAGAGACACAGTGAGAGAGGGAACACAAGCAGGGGGAGTGGGAGAGGGAGAAGCAGGCTTCCCGCTGAGCAGGGAGCCCGATGCGGGGCTCGACCCCAGGACCCTGGGATCATGACCTGAGCCGAAGGCAGATGCCAACGACTGAGCCACCCAGGCGCCCAATCCTATTCTCTTAATCAATAAACTTATTCCGTAAAGGGGTAGATAGTAAATACTCTAAGGCTTTGTGGACCGTGGGGTCTCTGTTGCAACTACTTAGCTGCAAGTTAGCACCAAAGGATCCGCAGAAGACCCACAAAGAAGCATCGTGTTCCGAGCTGCAACACGAGCACTGGGGTTTTATTCACTTTCTATGTGTCACGCAATATTATTCTTTCACTTTTTTCCCCCCAGCAATTTCAAAATATAAAAACTATATTCTTGGCTTGCAGGCCATACAAAAATAGAGAGGAAGCCACATCTGGTCCAGTGGCTCCAGCTGGCCGACCCCTGCTCCTGGCCTCTGTGAGGTCCCCTAGTCCAGTGTGTGCAGTGGGCAGCGAGATGACGGGGGAATGAAACAGGCCGGGCAGTACATTCGCAGTTAGGGGGGACCGTGACTAACGGAAGACCCCAAGCTTCGTAAGGGAAGCTCTCCGTCCGCCCGTAACTCTCATTGCCATGAGTGAATGCAGTGCAGACTGCCAATCCTTGCAGGTTCTCAAAGGAAAGACGCTGGACATTCATGTCTGTATTTGCAATCTCCCTGTTGCAATATCAGCAGTGAATTTAAGTTTCCGAAAGAGGGGCGCCCGGGTGGCTCAGTTGGTTGGACGGCTTACTCTTGGTTTCGGCTAGGGTCATAGTCTCAGGGTTCCGGGCTTGGGCCCTGTGTGTGCTCCGTGCCCAACATGGAATCTGCTCGGGATTCTCTCTCTCCTTCTCCCTCAGGCCCTCCCCTCCCAAATAAGTGAATAAATCTCTTTTTTAAAAATATTTATTTATTTGAGAGAGAGAGCACACAAGTGGGGAGAGGGGCTGAGAGAGAGGGACAAGCAGACCCCCCACTGAGCAGGGAGCCCGACACAGGGCTGGATCCCAGGACCCTGGGATCATGACCCACACTGAAGGCAGATGCTTAACCGACTGAGCCACCCAGGTACCCCAGTAAGTGAATAAATCTTAAAAAATTTTTTCCCTTAAATTTCTGAAAGGAAAGACTGTCTATCAAAAATAATATCTATGATATTGCAAACACATCTTGGATCAGATATGGCCCACGGGGCCCCTTGTTTGCAACCTCTTCATTCTGATTGCATAGGTTCTCAACTCTGGCTATTCTTGGGAATCGCTTTGGACTAAAAACAGCCTCAGAGAAATCACTTTGGACTAAAAAAAACCCTACCCCCAGAGATCGGATTTACATGGTCTGCCATGGAGCATCTGTATATTTTTAAAGCGCCCCAGTGGATTCTCAAGTGTAGCCACTACTCCCTCCTTCAGCCAATTACACGTACGAATCCCTGGAGCCCCGTAGGATGCACAGCAGGAGAGGGCAGATTTCCAGCTGCTCTCGGCCCAAAAGTCACTTCGTTTAACCTGTTCCTGTGCCTGCCCCAAAGCTGTTGCCTACAAACACTGCCATAAAGACTGGAGTCTTTCTCTTGCTCATTAAGCCTTCTACCTGTTAGAGAAAAACACCTCTTCTTGTCGGGAGTGAGGAGCAAAATCATTAATGACCGCTTGCCGAGAAGTCAGAACAAGGAGGGAACAAGCTGGGGGGCAGATTTGGGAAGGAGTCTACTGGCAGCTCTTTCTGCACAGTGCCCTGGTCTGTGTAGAATCCTGGGGCACTTGGGGTGCCTGGGCGGCTCAGTCGGTTAAGCATCTGCCTTCGGCTCGGATCATGATCCTGGGGTCCTGAGATCGAGCCCCATGTTGGGCTCCTTGCTCCTTGGGGAGCCTGCTTCTCCCTCTTCCCCTGCCTGCTGCTCCCCCTTCTTGTGCTCTCTCTCTGCCTCTCTGTCAAATAAATAAATACATGAAATCTTAAAAAAGAATCCTGGCTGTAGTCAGAGGAGCCCCACCCACAGCTGGCGGCCAGCTGCCTGGCTCGGGGGCCTTTGATAGCCTCCCTTGCTCTTTACCTCAGCTT
>CM052890.1:21147572-21174227 GCA_028534135.1 Potos flavus
CATCAGGCTCTCTGCTCAGCGGGGAGCCTGCTTCCCCTCTCTCCCTCTCTGCCTGCCTCTCTGCCTACTTGTGATCTCTCTCTCCGTCAAATAAATAAATAAAATCTTAAAAAAAAATAAAATAAAACCAATAAAAAAATAAGAAAAAAATTTAATAAAGGAATTATTGACAGAGGGGCGGGCAGAGTTCTTTTTTTTTTTTTTAAGATTTTATTTATTTATTTGTCAGAGAGAGCGCACAAGCAGGGGGAGCGGCAGGCAGAGGGAGAAGCAGTCTCCCCACTGAGCAGGGAGCCTGATGCAGGACTCGATCCCAGGACCCTGGGATCATGACCTGAGCTGAAGGCAGATGCTTAAAGGACTGAGTCACCCAGGCATGGTGGGCCGAGTTCTGATAAACTAACAAAGGAGGCATGGTAACCCCAGGCTAGTAACAGCAAAGAGCCTCTATCACCCTTAGGCCCTGGCAAAGGTAGCTGGATGAAGACAGCCTTAGGGCAGGAACTGGGGCCTTCAGTAGAGGGATGCGGCCACCTTCAGGTAAGCAGTAGGGATGAAGCTAGAGGAATAAACATCCAGACATCACTCCGCTCCCACTCTTCCATCCGGCGGTGCCTCCTCTTGGCAGAACTCAACCAGAAGACAGGGACAAGGACCCTGCCCCTGCAGTCCATACAGGTCAGCCTCTGGGGCCCAGACGAAGGCAGAGAAGGCTGGAGAGCAGATCTGCAAGGACAAATGGAAAGTGGCAGGTACACTCGCTCACACACTGACCCCTGTTTGGCTTCTCAGCAGCCCAGGCACACATTCCCATGGTCTGTGTGTGGAAAATGGATTGTGTTATGATTCTTATTCTTATTACTTTGCAATAATATGCCTTTAAGAAAGATCGTGCTCTCCCAGGGATGGGCAAGCTATAGCCTGTAGACCAAATACAGCCAGCTGCCTGTTTTTGTAATTAGATTTTTACCGAGGCACCACCCACTCATTTGTTGACATCGGCTGGGGCTGCTTTTCTACAACTGTGGCAGAGTTGAGTCGTTTCAACAGAGATCACACAGCCTGCACGGCCTAAAATATTTACTCTCTGGCCTTTTACAGGAAAAGTTTGCTGACCCCTGGGCTATACCCGTAATACCAGGCAGAACCGGTTACATAACTTGTAGGTCTTAATGAAAAATGAAAACACGGAGCCCCTTCTTCAAAATCCATTGAGTATTTCAAGATGGCAGCAGCAGAACATTAAGGAGAACGTAAGGCTTTTCTAAGTGTGGGGTCACGTGGAGCTGCACAGAGGACACACCTACATGTAGAAACACATAGAGAATGTTTTCTAGTGGAATACCATGGCTGCATGGTAGTCCGATTAGTTCACTATTTGTGGAAGTTTGAGGAGCAGGATATATGGAATTTGACATAATGGCAGTGTTCTAGGGGTGCAGAAATCCACCAGAACAGGAGGATTATTTGAGGGAGAATTTTTATAATGTAACATTTTTTTTTAATTAGACAAAACTTAGAAACAGAGAATAGAACAAAGAGACCAAGAGACACTCATAGTCCCAATATTTTAACATATAACTGCTACTATCCTTCTGGGGTACCTCCCCCCAGTTTCTCTCAATGACCATATGAAGAAAAAAAAAATTAAACCTGGTTCTCCAAAACATATCTCCCTGGTAAGAAAGACTAGGTTTTTAGAATTCTCTGCATCATTTTGGTACATTATAACATGATTAGAAAAATGGTCCTCCTTATAGGCCCCTCAGGTGGTTTTCAGGTAGGGGGTGTCTTTGGTATTAGGTAGCCTAGGTTCTGCCACTTATCAAGCTGTGTGGCCTGGGGCAGGTAACTCTCCGTTTCTTCCTATGGAAAGGAAAAAAAAAGGATTTGATAATATTTACCTTCTAGAGTTTGAGAAATAGTGGTGGTCAGAAATAAATATAATTAAGATGAGTGATCATTACTATGTTAACAAAATGGTAGAAAGGTAGATTCTGCTTCTAAATTGGGGAGCACAGGGCCAGGCTTCGTCATTTATTAACTCTCTACTATCCCTGGGATTTTGCTGAGAATAAACATTTCCCAAACACTCACTGATGATTTGGAGATTAGGCTATTATTTTTCTACCTCCTATTATTTTCGTATTTGTTTCCGTTACCCAAGGTGATGTAATGCTCGGCCATCTGCTTCCCCTTCATCCACAAGCCACCTGAAATCATGCTTTTTCCGAAAAGCTTCTTCCAGGGCCCAGCAGGGAGGGTCCCCTAAGAGGTGGCATGCTTGGGGGACAGTCCAAACATCGTGCCAAGCAGTGTGACCTTCAAATCATTTTAGCACAAAGGACCTTCCAGAATAAACCTTCATTTGCTCCTTTGGGATAGGACAAAGGGATTATTTCAGTTATGACACATCTAGCAATCCACCAAAGAGGCCGAAAGATTCTATTTCAGCAAGATGCTCTGGAGGGAAATATTTATCCCTGTCTTACCTGGTAAGCAATTTAACTCTTTCATGGAATCGAATTAAACTTGCGACACCTGGGGTGCCTGGCTGGCTCAGTCGGTAGAGCATGCAACTCTTGATCTTGGACTTGTAAGTTCAAGCCCCACGTTGGGTGTAGAGATTACTTAAAAAAATAAAATCATTAAAAATTTTTTCAACTCTACTTACCAGTGATGTCATCTTGGTCAAGTCATGTCCTTTAGAACCTCTGCTTTGTGATGTATAAAATGAGAATAAGGGGGCGCCTAGGTGGCTCAGTCGTTGAGCATCTGCCTTGGGCTTAGGTCATGATCCCAGCGTCCTCGGATCAAGCCCTGCATTGGGCTCCCTGCTCAGCTCTCCCTTACCCTGACTTTAACTTCCATCTGTATACCTCCTCTTCTGTCCCCATCACACATTAATATTTCTTTTCTTCAACTCAATCGTGGGGGCCCTGACTTTAGGCAAGATGTTTAAGAAGGCTATTGCTGGTGAAGAACTCAGGGAAAGACTCTAGAAGCGAGGGATTTAAACAAGAGGAAGAAACCTATGGCTAGACTGCTAGGAGCTCCTTCTGAAAGTCAGAGAGAAAGGAAGATGTGTGGTATCTCTGGCCCAATAGAACTTGCCGATCAGCATTCAAAGCCAAAAGTTTTGCTCCCATGCAATCCCCTGCTTCAGACAGCCATTGACCAGGTAAAGGAAAGATATACACAGGATATCTTTTTAAAATGTTAAATGATACCTGTACCAACAAGAGATGTCCATAACTTAGTGCTGGAGATTTTATTTACGAAATCTGCATTTTATTTCCATATGTCCCACATACTGCTTTAATCTTGAGAAGCAAAGGAGCTGGTTCTTTTAGTAGCAGGCAGGCAAATCCTTGGGTGCCTCCAGGGCCAAGCATGGGAGAATCTCACCGTGTGTTTTCTCCACTTCATAAGTCACAAATAGCTTTGGCCGGGCATCATTGTCCTCCCATTTTATTGTTTGGAGAATGCATGAGCCAGTGGGCAGCATGTTTTGTGCCCTGATTCATAGAAGCTTGGCCCTTGCCTCAAGCTGAGGCAGCCTGAGCGGAGATTTCAAATGTGTCATGAGTTTCCCGGCCAAATTCCTTCAAGCACCAACTCGAAAACTCAAAAATAGCCCTTACTGAGGGAGCTTGACCTGTGACAGAGATTTCCTTGCTGGGAGCATGTGTAAGAGGGCTGCTGTTTTGCTTTTTTAAAGATCTGCTTTAATGTCTCTATGATGTGAATTTGCTTTTTAAGATTGTGTTTGAAAAAAGAATCACTCTTGTACTTGAGTCTCCTGTTTGAGAATGGGGTTCCTCAATTCTTGGTGCTGAATTGGGGTTAGCTCTTGTGCCGGATCTCAGGATTAAAGGAAACAAAAGAGAGAGCTTTAGCTTTGGTTTACTCGGGGTATCAATTTAAGTGTCTAGGAAATTTGGGAGATCTATCTAGAAAAATCCTGGTGGTTAAGGACTCTGGGGTTGGCCTATGTTCAAATTCTGATGCTAGAGTCTTTCAGAAGTTAAAGGATCAGGTCAACTCAGAGATTTTGAGGTTCTGATATAGAAAATATAAGAATGTCTAAGAAATAGCCAACAGGGCACAGAATTTATGGTGTATTTTAGGAGTTCTCTTTTTACAACTGAGCACTTTTAACACAAAGGGGAAAAAAACCAATAATGCAATATAATTACTTATTCACCAGGTAATAATTATCATTTATTAGGAAGTATTCATGCATAACCCCTACATGGGTGTGGACTGGTAAGGGTGCAGTATTTTATTTTATTTATTTTTTTAAAGGTGCACAATTTTAAATTCCAGACTTCTTTCACATCAGTTGTGTCTCTAGGACTCTGTGTATAACCTCACTAGGCAATAATGTCCACTGTCTAAATCTGAGGCCTTTGATGAATGTGAGGTGAGGACCATATGTCTCTTCTGTCCCTGCCTGTGAGAGTCCTTGCCCGTCACCAGCTGTGTGACTTTAGGCAGGCTGCTCAGTTCCTGTTGGCATCAGAGATGCTGACATCCTAGCGTGGTTTTGGAGAATTCCATGAAGCAACCCACACAGAGCATTTGGCTCAGTGGCTGGCATTAGTAAATGCTCAGTAAACATTAGCCGGAGTTGGTCTCTATTATTAGAGCTAAGACTCTATATGGTGGCCCAAGTTTATTTAATTGGTGTATGTGGGTCACTGCCATACCCTGAGGGTATCCGTTCTTTGTCCATTCATTCAACACATATTTATTGAATGCTCACTTTTAGTTTTTAAACAAATTTTTTTTTACAACTACCACGTCTGATTCTAATTAGGAAACCAGCAATTAGCAAGAAAAAAAAATCACAGGACATCAATATTAGGCACATTTAATACATTTTCTTCTTTTCTCCTTCCTGTTTTTGCCTCCTTATTTATTATTTGTTATTTTATTTATTTCTTTAAAAAGATTTATTTATGTATTTGAGAGAAAGAGAGAGAGAGCGTGGGGGGGGGGGAGCAGAGAGAGAGGGAGATAGAAAATCTTCAAGCAAATTCCCAACAGGGGGCTTGATCTCACAACCTTGAGATCATGACCTGAGCTGAAATCAAGAGCTAGTGGCTTAACCAACAGAGCCACCCAGACACATCACTCTCCTTCCTTTAACTGAGTTGAGGAAACAGTACATACTTACTTTTGAATCTCATGATATTTTTAAACACCTTAACATAATATTTTCCTGATTTCATTAAGAATTCTTCATAAATATAATTTTTTAAGAGAGAGAGAGAGAGAGAACAAGCAGGGACAGTGTCAGAGAGAGAGAGAGAAGCAGGCTCCTCTCTGAGCAAGGAGCCCAATTCGGGACTCAATCCCAGGACCCTGGGATCATGACCTGAACCGAAGGCAGATGCTTAACCAACTGAGCCACGAGGCGCCCCCATAAATATAATTTTTAATGGCTGCAGAAAATTCCAACTATGACTATACTGTCCCCTAATCAGTTTCCTATTGCTGAGCATTGAGATAATGTCCCTTTTTTTTGGGGGGGGGTGCTATTAATAAGTAAAAATGAGAATAATATTTTTGTATCAATCTTGGTTCTTATTTTAGATAATTTCCATTTCATTCTTCCATTAACAACTATTTTTTTAGTGTTTACCCTGGGTCAGGTGCTGTGCTGTGTGCTGAGAATCCGGGGGGTAGAGATGGACAGGTGTGGACTTTGCTTTCACAGGTAGAGCTCCATTCTAAGAGTGAGACAGATAATAAACGTGCAAAGAAACCCAATACTTGCAGATTGTGATGGGTGCTGCCAAGAAAAGAAACAGAGCGTGTGACAGAGCGTCCCTAAAAAGGACATTGGGCAAAGAGGTCAGGGAAAACATCTCGGAAGAATTGGGGTGGTCCATAGAAAATAGTGCAAGGACTAAGGTGAGACAGATGAGGTGCCTAGACCCCCAAATATTAGGGAGGCACTCCTGGCAGGTCTCTCTGTACCTGTGCAGGGTTGGCATTTACATCACCTTGAGAGTGAGTGCCTTCTTAAATTTGGCACCTAGGCACTTCACTCACCTCACCCAAGTCCCAACCCTGATGGCAACAAATATAGGAAAGGCATTCCAGGCAGAGGGAACAGCAGTGCAAAAGCCCTGAGTCTGGAGAGGCTTGGTGTGCGTCAGGAACAGAAAAGCAGTCCGTATGACTAGGGTGGAGGGGGGAAGTGCTAAGGGAACATGCAGCAGAACCACCAAAAGAAACAAGATAACAGTTTTTGAAAGTTGATCACATTTGATTGTTTTTTTGTGTTCTTTTTTTTTTTTTTTTTTAATATCCAAGTAGTTGCCATGGGAAAAACTGGGCTTTCACTTCTTTTTTTCCTCAGTGGTTTGGAATTGTTTTTAGAACTCACATATACTGGGAGGCAAAGTTGGGGGTAGGGGGACACCAATAACTTTTTCAGGGCTTAAGGGCTTGAAGGTGGTGTTTCTTCAGTCTTGGTTGCACTTTATTTTTTATTTTTTTTTAAAAGATTTTACTTATTAATTTGACACAGAGAAAGAGAGAGAGCACGCACAAGCAGGGAGAATGGCAGGCAGGGGGAGAGGGAGAAGCAGGCTCCTCACAGAGCGGGGCGGGGGGGGGGCCCAATGTGGGACTCGATCCCAGGACCCCAGGATCATGATCTGAGCCGAAGGCAGTCATTTAACCAACT
Organism: Potos flavus; assembly: GCA_028534135.1. NCBI lineage: Eukaryota > Metazoa > Chordata > Mammalia > Carnivora > Procyonidae > Potos > Potos flavus. Next base: position 21,154,276 of record CM052890.1, read on the forward strand.
GAGCCACCCAAGGCATCCCTTGTTTGCACTTTAGAATCCCTTGCGGAAGCCTTAAAAATATACTGATGCCTGGGGGCACTTGGCTGGCTCAGTCTGTAGAATATGCGACTTTTAATCTGAGGGTCCTGAGTTTGAGCCCCACTTTGGGCATACAGATTACTTAAAAAAAAAAAAAAGAAAAAGACTGATGCCTGAGATTCAGATTTAATTGGTCCAGGATGCAGTCTAGGTGTGGAGATTTTACTATGAAGACAAAATTGATAACCCACCACTAGGATCTTGTTCTGGGTATAAGCTGTTTGGGTACGATGTTTACGATGTAGAAGAAACTAGCTTTTAGAGACTCTTGTAGGCTCTTAGTTATATCTTAAGAAGAATGGGTAGCCATTAATGGCTTTTAAGTAGGATGGTGACATGATCTTATTTTTATTTGAAAAGAAAATCAGTGAAGCGCCTGGCTGGCTCATTTGGTAGAGCATGCAACTCTTGATCTTGGAGTTGTACGTTCGAGCCCCATGTTGCATGTAGAGATTACTTAAAAGTTAAATCTTTAGGGAGCCTGGGTGGCTCAGTCAGTTAAGCGGCTGCCTTTGCCTCAGGTCATGATACCAGGGTCTTGGGATCGAGTCCCATGTGAGCTCCCTGCTCACTGGGGAGTCGGCTTCTCCCTCTGCCCCGCCCCTGCTTGTGCTCCATCTCTTTTTCTCTCTCCCACAAAAATAAATAAAACCTTTTTTTTTTTTTAAAGGTGAAATCTTTTTTAAAAAATAAAAGAAAATCGAGGCACCTGGGTGGCTCAGTGGGTTAAGCCTCTGCCTTCGGCTCAGGTCACGATCTCTGGGTCCTGGGAAATCTCCACATTTAGGTTCTCTGGGTAGGGCTCTCTGCTTAGCGGGGAGCCTGCTTCTTCTTCTCTCTGCCTGCCTCCCTGCCTACTTGTGATCTCTCTCTCTGTCGAATAAATGAATAAAAATATTTAAAAAAAATTAAAGAAAATCACTTTAGGGGCCCCTGGGTGGCTCAGTGGGTTAAAGCCTCTGCCTTCGGCTCAGGTCATGATCTCAGGGCCCTGGGATTGAGCCCCGAATCGAATCGGGCTCTCTGCTCAGCAGGGAGCCTCCTTCCCCCTCCTCTCTCTGCCTGCCTCTCTGCCTACTTGTGATCTCTCTCTCTCTCTCTCTCTCTCTCTCTCTGTCAAATAAATAAATAAAATCTTAAAAAAAAAATCACTTTGGCTGCACAGTCACAAATTTCCTTAGGATAGTTTTCTGGAAGCAGAATTACTAGGGGAAAGGTATTAACAATTTTAAGTCTTTGGATACACAATCTTAAATTGCTTTCCAGTAAGTTGCTGCCAAATGACATTCACCTACCTTCCATGTCCTCATAAAGCCTCTTTGCCCTTTGCCAACACTGAGTGCTTTTGAGGGTTAATTATTTCTATTGGGGTCATACAATAAGAAGCAGTTGTTGGAGCAACTGGACACAACCCAGGCCAGCTACTTTTTTTTCTTCTTCTTCATTGGTCAAGTATTATCCAAATAGCCATGTGCTTCAGAGAAGTTGTAGATCTGATGTCTAGCTAACATTTATTGATTGTCTACTATGGGGCAGGTACTGTGCAAAGCACTTTACATGCAAGATCTGTGTTAATTCTCTTAACATTCTTAGGAGGTCAGTACTATTCTCTCCATTTTACAGATGAGACACTGAGGCACTGTGACAAGTCAGGACCTTTTAAGTGGAGGAGTTGGAATTTGAACCCAGAGCCCATCCTTGAATTACTCTGCTGTCGTTCTATAATTTGAAAAGGTTGAAAGACCCCTGACAGTTTTCTTCAGGAGCTAACGTTCTGGTTATTGCGGTGCAAATCATTTTGGAATCTGACATAATTTGGTCCCTGCACCATTGTTACAATAAACTATTAAGGAAGTCAAAATAATTAATTGGCCACATCAGCCATTTGCTCATGGGTCTGAGGGGAGGAGAGAAGCATTAACTCACCAGGAACATAAAAAGTGTAAGATCTGAGGAAAGCAGGTCCAGGGAAGCTCGGAACTTAAAATTAAGGAAAGGCTTTGGGAGTGGGGCCTTTCTAGTCAGATTGCAAGACAGGCTTGCATGGTGGTAGAGAGAAGGGAAATTGAGCAAAAATAAATATTTTAGTCATTTCTAATAATAGATGTATCTTTCTGATTCCTACTCCCAGAGTTCTTTGAGGACAGAGGTGGATGGAGTCTTGATTACTGTCCTTTTCCCAAGTGCTTCGTTAGTGTATGCTCAATAAATTTGGCTGAATGTTGAATGAAAGAATAAATCAGGATTAGGCTGTACATTCAAAATTTATGGGAGGACAGTGTATTCATTATTGCTTATATAATTAAACATTAATTAAAAACAAATAGAATCCAAATATCTTGTGGCAGGAATAGTAGTGTCCCAGAGAGGACTGAGTGAGGGGACCCTAATCTTGGGATTCTATTCAAGAGGGACTTTCTCGAGGTGCCTGGGTGGCTCAGTCATTAAGCGTCTGCCTTCGGCTCAGGTCATGACCTCAGGGTCCTGGGATCGAGCCCCGCATCAGGCTTCCTGCTCAGCGGGAAGCCTGCTTCTCCCTCTCCCACTCTCCCTGCTTGTGTTCCCTCTCTCGCTGTGTTTCTCTCTGTCAAATAAATAAAATCTCTAAAAAAAAAGAGGGACTTTTTCTCTTCATAGGAGAATAGGAAAGAGGAAATGATAAACGGGGAAGAAAGGACACCTCTCCTTGGACCTTTTATTACAAACCGGTAGGACCCTTCCTCATATCCTCTCCTCAGCAAGAGAGGTAGGCAAGTGTGGGGGTCCCTAGGGCAAATTTTATGGTGGAGTGTGTACCTGAGATATATCCCTCTTACTGTAGGTCTTTTATTTATTTATTTATTTATTTATTTATTTATTTATTTATTTATTTATTTATTAAAAGATTTTATTTATTTATTTGAGAGAGAGTTCGAGAGAGCATGTGCACATGAGAATGGGGAGAGGGCCAAAGGGAGAAGGAGAGAAAGAATCTCAAGGAGATTCCACACTGAGCCTGGAGCCGCACATGGGGCTTGGTCTTACCACCCTGATCGTGACCTGAGCCAAAATCAAGAGTCATACATTTTTTTAAGGATTTTATTTATTTATTTGAGAGACAGAGAGAGAGAGAGAGAGAGCGTGTGGGAGAGCAGGAAGGGGGGGAAGGGGCAGAGGTAGAGGGAGAAGCAGACTCCCTGCGGAGCAGGGAGCCAGGCAGCAGACACAGGGCTGAATCCTAGGATCCTGATACCATGACCTGAGCGGAAGGCAGACACCTAAGCCACACAGTTGCCCCTTAATGTAGGTATTATTATTATTATTATTTTAACACTTGTAGGTGACTGTACTTGGGTCTGACCTAGTGGGGATTTCTGTATTGAGTCAAATATCAGTCCCAGTTCAGAGGTTTCTTTTTCCCTAAATGAGAGGAAGTGATGTGAGGGGAGAAAAGTTCTTCTGAAAATCTTAACTTTCCATCTTTTAGAACTGGCAGGATCATACCTGAGTGAGGAATTCGTGGGCATAAGCAAGGAGCCCAAGGTTGAAGGGGTATGCGTGTGGAAATATCAAACTCTTACGAACTTCAAGTACTTTAAGTAACAATTTTTAATTACACAAGTGATATACAGACTGTCTTCTTGCAACGTAAAATAGGTTAAGACCCTCTGTGTTGGTGTGAAGTCTCTTTTGACTCTCCTCCCCAAAGGTCGCTCTGCTGTTTGAGGAGCATCTTGCTCAGCTTTCCTCTATGCATCTGAATCCACATTATGTATCAGATGCCTTAGTAAAATCTTTCCGGGGCACTGTGGGGGTGAGGGGAAGTGCTCAGGTGTGCAACCCTGCCCCTACCAGCCAGATTCTTTCCGGTGGGGAAGGTGGGCAAATGTTAAGGCGGGAGGATTTCTAAGCACATTTTACATTGCAAGGCACAGGGATTGCGGGACACAGAGGATTGCCTTTTCTCCCTCGATTTAGTTTAGTTTTTTACAATGTGAAAATGTAAAGATGGTCAAGGTGTAAGGACTCCATGGGCGCATTTCAGGTGGGGCCTGGGTAGGTGGATATCCACCCTCTCTCTTTTTTACTTTTACTTTTTACCGTATAGGGTAGGGGAAAATGGGCACACGCGAGCCCTAACGGGACGCCTGCGTGTGCACGCGCGTGTGTGTGCGCGCGCGCGAAGGGCACCCCCAGGTCCTTGATTGGATGCCTGTTTACACCTGACTGCCCAACACTCGGGTCTGGTGCTTTCTGGAGATTGTTTGGGAGAGTGTGCGCGTGGGGGTGGTGGCGGAGATCCCCTCTCCCATGATCCCCCACGGCGGGGCGGGGACCTTGGCGCGATCCCAGGGGAGTGGAGGAGAGCCCCGGGCGCCGTAGGGCGATCAGCTCCCTGCGCCCGCCCGGCCCCGCCCCCCGTAGCCGGCCCCGCCCCCGTAGCCGGCCCCGCCCCTCTCCTGGCCAGGCGGGCGCCGGCACCGCCCCTCGCTCCCAGCATGCCGTGCGGCAGCGGCGGCGCGGCGGGCGGAGCCGGGAGGCGGGGAAGCCGTGGCTGTGTGAGCGTGAGGAGCCGCCGCCACCGCCTCCTCTTCGCCGTCCTCTTCCTCCTGGGTCCCAGCGTCGCGGGCCGCGCTCGGCCCTGGAAGAGACGTCGCCTCCCCTTCCTCCGCCTCCCCCTCGCGGCGCCACTCCCGCCTCCTCGTCCTGCGCTGCGGGCTCAGGCGGAACCCGGAACGGCCGTCCGCCTCCCCCGCCCTCCGCCGCCTCCTCCTCCTCCTCTTCGGCTTCCTCCTCAGCCCCGGGCGGGAGCGGAGTGTCGGCGGCGGTCGGTTCGGGCGGCGACTCGCGCTTCTTTGGGCGGCGGCGCTTGGCCATGTCGTGTCGGGGAAGGTAATGAGCCGCAGAGCCCCGGGGTCTCGGCTGAGCAGCGGCGGCGGCGGCGGCACCAAGTACCCGCGGAGCTGGAATGACTGGCAACCCAGGTGGGTGAGCCGGCGCCCAGTCCGCGGCCCCGACCCCCGGGCCCCGCCTCGGGCGGGCCGAGGCCTAGGGCCATCCGGCTGGGAAGCGCGGCCTAGGCCCTCCACCCCCCCCGGGAACCGAGCGCGGCTTCCTGGGTTCCCTCCCGCCCGGGTTGGGGGAGGAAGGCCGTGGGAGGCGAGGCCTAAGTGTCTCCTCTCTCTGCATTTCAGTCCCGGGGCTGGAGCTGAGACCCAGGGCGCCCAGCGAAGGCACTGGCCTAGGAGTTGGGTCAAGGGGGGTGAAGAAAAGGGCTTGGGGGTGGTGGGATTTTCTGGTTACCACCCACCAGGTTGGAATTTGAGTTGGGGGATCCTGGGAGTCCAGGACCCTCTCTGTTACCCATTCACTTATTGGTGCCTCATCCTCTCAGCCCCCACGTAAAAGAGCTCCTTAACTATGATCCCTTCTATGAGCGCGCCCCCCCCCCCACGTGTTAATATTTCAAAAAACAAAACCCCCAACACTCTAGGGCTTTACTCTGACTTTAGGCAGGGCAGTTGTGGGGCATGAAATGAGATTGTGACTGTGTTGATGAGGCCGACCACTCTCGTCCTGGGAAATGAAGTTTTCCCCAAGTGCGGGGACAGTTACTCTGGTGGAGAGCAATTCATACTTGGTTTTTTGAGCAAGCACTAAGGGGAGTAGAGAATTTACTCTTGCATGGAGGAGATTTGGTCTCGGACATCTTTGGAGCCTCCTTGGAATTGAATGTATTTGGAGCATCAGCTTTTTTTTATATACAATTTTTGTTTTTTTTTCTGATTTATCATAGGGCACTTGTGCCTAATTTAGAACTGAGTGCCTAGAAAAACTTCCTAAATGTCTATGATGTTTTAGAGTTAGTTGATTCGTGGAGTTTTTCATACTTTGAAGCACACTTGAATTATGATTGTCCTGTAACTGGCCAAATAAGTGTTAAGACAGGTTGTTCGGATGACTTTGGCTTCCTGATGGTTACATGTAACTTCAGCAGTGCTGGAAATAATTTGTTAAGATGTTAGATTGTAACAGTTTAAGACTTGATAGAAAAATCATTTTGGGTAAATGGGTGGTAACACATCTTACTCTGGTTATGCCTTCCCAAATCCTATGTCTGTTGAGAACATTTTATATAACTAGCTGACTTTAAAAGTTAATGCCTGACTCTAGAATTGAGATGTTAAATAGTTAAAAAAAAAAAAAAGTTGTTTGAAAAGCATAGCTTTACTAGTCCTTTACTGCTTAGGGTTTGTGAATGCTTTAAATACAATCAGTTGACTAGTTTAAGTAATTGTTATCTGTCATTGATAGTCTTAGTTGTTTTACACTTTTATTGAAATGTGTGAAATAGGTTTTTCTTTTTTCTTGCATCTAATGAAATTAGATGATAAATGAGCTTGAATTTGACAGCTATTTGATGGTGGATTTTCTATTATTTTTCAGCATTATGCTCAGCGTATATGAAATAATTTCGTATCCCTTTGGAAGACTAAATAAAGTGCTCCTAACAAATAATTGTAGAGCTTTTGGAAAAGAATAAATTGTAGCTTGTAATTCTAAATAAATGGAGTAGCAAAGTTGCAGCCACCTGCTGGGGTCACTTGACTTCATTTGACAGATAATGGCTTATATGTTTATGGAATATATACATGGATTGTTAATATTACCCATGTTTTCTTCTTTCACGTGTTCTATTTCTTGGCTTCGTGTGGTGTGTTTGTTGAGAGGAGGTAAGCTTTCTTTGAAGCTATTCTTTGTAACAAAGTCTCAGAACTTACTGCCTAGGTAGACAGATACTGTGAGATGTAGTTTGTTACATGTAGTAACATAACAGTTGGTTAGGATGTTGGAAATACTTGACTTTTTTGTAGAAGAAGGAAGGGAGAAGTAAGGACGATATCCCGTAGCAGAACTTGACTTATTTGTGGGGTTGCCATAGTTGTTTTGTTAAACAGCCAGTAAAGAACCTTGTTTGCAAAGTCAGATTTTTTTTTTAAGATTTTATTTTATTTATTTGACAGAGAGAGATCACAAGTAGGCAGAGAGGCAGGCAGAGAGAGAGGAGGAAGCAGGCTCTCCGCTGAGCAGAGAGCCCAATGCGGGGCTCGATCCCAGGACCCTGAGCTCATGACCTGAGCCAAAAGCAGAGGCTTTAACCCACTGAGCCACCCAGGCACCCCGCCAAGTCAGATTTTTCATGAAGTTAAATTTGAGGTTGTTATTCTGTCCGCTCTTCAGAACGATGACAGAAACATGTGACATGTGAGTTAACCGACAGAGTAAAGGCTCATCTTCCTCTTGGTTTAAATGGAGATTTATTTATTTTCCTAAACAAGGCAAATTGCTTATGGTGCATGTGAATAATTTTGTTTTTAGAAATATTATTTGCCTTTCTGTACCATTACTTCTCTGATTCTGTTTATTCTTATTTTCTTAGGTTTAGACTTTTGAACAAGTGGGGTATAAAAAAGGAGTTCTTGTCGGTTTCTTTTGGTGTTAGTTTGTCAGTTTGGAAACCGACTGTTGAGTCAGTCATGGCCACACGTGATACTTCACACATATTGACAGGAAGTGTTCCAGGTGGCTGAATAGACTAGTGTCAAATGGCAACAGAGCAAGCCCATCTTTGCTAGAAGCCTACCTTTAGCAGAAGGCATTTATATGGCACTGGTTGATAGTCCTCCTTTTCAAATTCACTATACTCTCAATTAAGATTTAAGAATGATTAGGCAAATGAATGGTTTTATCATTGCCACTAACCAAAGTACGTTCTTTTCTTGACTTTGTTTGGAATATAATCTTCTAGTTGTACCAATCAAGATAGAGATCAGAATGACTTGTTTTAAAATTAAATATATAATTAATATACGTTTTAATATTCCAAAATGACATGACTAATTTGATATTGGAGTCAAATATAGATTAGTTTGGAAGCATTTAGGTCAACAGAAAACAAGATTTTACTTCTACACTTTGGAATCTTAGGACTTTAACCGATTTCTGTTGGGTGTTTTACAGTGCCCAAACTTAAGATGATGAAATTGTATATTAAAAATAGCTTCCATTTTTGGTAGAATGTAGACAGATTAAAGTTCTCAAAAGTGCAAGTACGTTTATTCTCTTGTCACAGACCTAAAACAGGAAGAGTGTTGTGAAGATAGAAAAGTCAGAAACTAGTATGTCTGGCATTGTGAGAAGCTGGATTTTTGAAACCAAAGCTGTCTATTTATCCCTTTTATGAGTCTGTATACTATTTGATATCTGTAGGTACATAATACAGTGAAATACGTAAAAGGAAAAATGAAGTGGAGTTACATATTTTATAACCATAAATAGAGCTTTAGTAGAATTGAACGGTTACCAATTCTGTACCACAGATTTTCAAGTACATTATGGGGGTTTATCACATAACTGTATGGGTATTTAATTTGTGGGGAAAGTTTATTTTTCCATTATAAAATAAAACATGCTTCATGAAACTTTTGGCAGTTGTATCTTTAAATTGAACCTTTTTTCCCCTTCTGTTTGGTTCCTTTTTAAGTTGGGACTCTAACTGAAGGGTATTTTAATAACAGGAGATTTTGTAACATTCTAATGCAATGGAAGTATTTGGCTTTAGGAAATATCCTTGAGGGATTTTTAGGACTAATAGAGCCACTGTCTTTAAGGAGGTTATAGGTTAATATGGGAGAAAAGACTTGGAAAAGGTGAAGTATTATATGGAAATTGTGATATAATTTTTTATTTTATTATTTTTATATATAATTAATAGAATTTAAAACCTGGAGAATCACAGGATGAAAGGCTGTACAGTTGAGAAGGGAGCAGCAGGACCATGAAATTGATCTGTACTATTTTGACAGTAAATTTGAGGTCTCAAACCGCCCCCCAAAGTAAGTAAGGAGGTGGCAAATGCAAGCTATCCTTGGTAAAAAAAAATTCCAGTTTGGTTAGAAGGATGGGGTAGTTTTGAGGAGTGATACAGATAAGAAAGAGATAGAGATCCAGAACTATAGTGGAGCTGTAATGTGGCCTTGAATCATAGCTTAAAGAGACTGCTAAGGACCTGAATATTTTGTTCATAATTCATGATTTAAATTCAGACAAAAGTATTCAGCCTAGTATGTGTGAATTTCCTAAGCAAAAGCCCCCCATGAGTTATCTGATGTTGATTGAGGATGCTCGCTACAGTGATAATTTTTATCTACTCACAATACAGTTAAGGTTAGGACTCTCAGTGTAATGATCATACACAGAAAATATAGTGTGGTCCATGGTGTCTTTTGTGAACACCGAATTCTCACAACCTTTTTTTTTTTTTTCCCTCCCCTGTATTCCTTATGCCGTACCTTTTATTCCTCTGATTTATTCCAGAACTGGAATCCTGTATCTCTCACTCCACTTTACCCATTTTTCCCATTCTTCCACCCTGCTCCCCTCTGGCAACCATCAGTTTGTTCTCTGTATTTATGGGTCTGTTTTTGCTTTTTGTTTGTTGGTTTATTTGAATTCTCACTACTTCTGAATTTAAGATTTCATGCCTTCACTGCCTAGCATATAGTACACACTTGCTTACTTGCCTTTCTTATTCTAATCACCTAAAATAAATTCCTGGGGTTCTTTTTGTTGGGCCTCCCTTTATGGATTTACACAAGCAGTCATTTGTTTTGTGTCTCTTCATATTGTTACTATTTTGGTTACCTCTCTTTGGCTATAGTAAAGTTTTCTCAGAACTCATTTTATTTTGGGGACTACAGAATAAAACATCCCCTTTTGTATGAGGCCTAGTGGTAAAGATTAGCAGGCATTTTGTGGTTTAATTTCTTTATGAAATACTCAAGTTTTTACATTTTTATTTTTTAAAAATGTGGAGTGTAACCTATTAAATTCCGATTGTGACATTTGTTTTTATAGTGTTAGTTTTTCTCCATGTGTATTAGTTGATTGAGTGTATATTTCCTCTTTTGAATTTTTTGTCCTCCACTGTCATTTTTTTTAGATGACATTGACATATGTATAGATCTTAAGTGAATTTTGACAAATGTATACAACTGTGTTATGACCGCACTCAAGATACAGATACACATTGATTTGCAGTTGGATTACACTCCCTTTCCACCCCTGCACCCCCCTCCCCCAACTGTGTACAGGTAGATCTTGCCTTAAAATTTACTCTAGAAAGGAAATCTTAGAATATTTTTATGATTTATTACCAACTTACTCTTTCTGTGGATTGATAATCTTGTCGTCCTCAACATATTTCTTTTTCTTTTGCTATAAACAATATTTTCTTGGGAGATCTAAAGATCCCGTGAAAACAGTTTCAGATGGAGGCTCCCTTGTTACCTTCTTTAGACATTTTGGTCCTGGGATACACAAGATCTTCTCTTCTTGGCTAGGTTTATTCCTATCACTACAGATTCATGGACCTTTCTTTACCCTCTGGATACTTACTATTGCTTAGTTGTTTTCCCTGCTCTCCCTGGTCTAAACCTTGTACTTCCCTTAAAATTCCTACCCTGCTACTTCTGTCCTCTGTGATCCCTCTTCTCTTGCAGCAGTTCTACAGTGAAAGCTAACTTGTGCTTATCACTTCAGTGACTGAGCTCTTAAGTCCCTGAGGGCTGAGTCTGTTCTTTTCTCCTCTGCTTCTGTGTCTTACTTGCCCTAAAGCACTCCCGAAGTTCATTTCTGCCTTAGGGCCTTTGCATCCACTGTTCTCCCTGTGTAGCTACTGTCTGGATTGCTCTTCTCAGAGTACAGTGACCTGGATGCCCTCATACTGTCTTAGCCTAAATGTCACCCCTCACTAAGAAGAAGCATCATTCTCTAACATTTCACCCTGGGTTTTCTTCATTGTGCTTAACACTGTATGAAATTTTCATGTCTGTCTTCCCCAGTAAAACATGACCTTCACATGTGCATGCATCTTAATGGTTTTACCTAGGTATCCCTTCATACCTGCTAGTGCATCAGTTACTATGGATGCCTGGCAGGCTCAGTTGATAGAGCATGTGGGTCATGAGTTCAAGCCCCAAGTTGAGCATAGAGCTTACTTAAAAAATGGTATGCACTCGATATTTGAGTGTCCTTCCTGAAGTAAATAAATGAGAATGGAATTCTGCAAGTTTGTTTCTGAATTTAGAGTTAACTCTAGTTTTTAACACTGTTACTGTGGGAGGCATTTTGAGGGAAGCTGTTCCTTGTATAGCTGCCTGGTTAGCCTGAGGCAGCAATTTAAATAAGCTGATTGAATAGGTTTAAAAAGACGTTGTTCTAGTGTGGCCAGATCTTTTACAGAAGAAAAAATATGTTCATTTAAGATTCACAGGTTTTATCCATCTTGAAAAAAATACCTTGCTCACATATTTAAAGTTCTTTTACACACTGACATCTTACCCCATATCTATTGGACGTATTTGTACCTTATTTAAACAATCTAATCTCTGAAAAGTTAAGCACTGGGTTGTGCCTTTTGGCATTCCACTAGAATGCCTGAGTCCTTGTATGCCTGCTGATTGGGGAATGACTGAAATCAAAACCTGGCTGATCCGTCAGTAGAGGGCATGCGACTTTTGATCTCCTGAGTTGAACTTCCATGTTGGAAGTAGAGTTTCCAAAGAAAAGTAAAAAAAAAAAAATTTTTCCAAAATCAACAGATTTCTCAACATAGTGCATTACTTCTTTCATATGAATCTTCATACCTTTTCAAAAAAGGGAATTGTATTCTTGTTGGAAATTATTTTTTTGGAGCTTAATGTTGCTATTCATATTAACATGGTATGTCTAGGATCTCATGTTTATTATTTTAAAAACTTTTATTAATTTTTTTTTTTTTGAGAGAGAGGAGGGGCAGAGGGAGAGGGAGACAATCTTAAGTAGGCTCCACACCCAATGCAGAGCCCAGTGTGGGGCTCAGTCTCACAACTCTGAGATCATGACCTGAGCTGAAATCGAGTCAGATGCTTAACTGACTGAGCCACCCAAGCGCCCCTATTTAAAAACCTTTTAAAGGCTTCCTGTGTTTGTTTATTTAAAGATTTATTTATTAGAGAGTGAGCAGAGGGAGGAGCAGAGGGGAGAGAATCCTGAAGCAGACTCTCCTCTGAGTGTGGAGCCCAACGCAGACCCGATCCCAGGACCCCGAGATCATGACCTGATCCAAAAGCTCAACTGACTGAACCACCCAGGTGCCTGTGAAGTGTTTTTTGCATTTATTTGAAAACTCCTTTTTTTAGAGAGGTTTCTGGTATCAGAATAAATTTGTTTTGTTATGGAACTCCCTAAGTTATGCTATTTTTTTGTTTATAAGAAGAGGCACTACTTTTTCCTTTTTTTCTTTTCAGTATCATTTTTTTTTTTTAAAGATTTTATTTATTCGTTTAGAAAGCACGCGCAGGTAGGAGGGGGCAAAGGGAGAGGAAGAGAAAGACTCTTAAGTGGACTCAGCACTGAATGCACAGCCCAATGTGGGGCTTGATCTCATGACCCTGGGGTTATGACCTGAGGTGAAATCAAGAGTTCAATGCTTAACCAACTGAGCCCCTGTTTTTAGCATCTTAAAGAACCTCAACAGTGCTCTTATAGTTCCCAAAAAAATTACTGACAGCTCCGCAATGGCCTAAGATAATTGTATATTCATGTGCTTGCAGGTTTTTAGAAAATGTTGTTTAACTTACTATTTATTAGATCTTTATTTTTGGTGTCATCCAAAATACTTAATAACTTTTCTGTTGAATGGGAAGAAGACTCCACTAATAAGTATGTCTTGGACTATATACTGAAAAAATACTCGTTTTTCCTCCGTATATGAGAGCATTGGCAACATTGTTTTTTTTGCTAAAGCTCTTTGAATTTAATTTTTTCTCTTTTATTTAAATTTTTCATTGAAAATTTTATTTATATCTCCTCTTTAGCATTTTAATCTTCTGATTTTATTTTTGTTACTATTTGTTTTTAATTAAGTAGGCCCCATTGTCCATCATTTGGCTTGAATTCACAATCCTGAGATCAAGAGTTGCATGTTATACTGACTGAGCCAGCCAGGTGCCCCAATCTCATTTTATTTATTTATTTATTTATTTATTTATTTATAAAAGATTATATTTATTTGAGAAGATAGCATGAGCACGAGGAGAGGAAGAGGGAGAGGGAGAAGCAGTCTCCCCACTGAGCAGAGAGCTCAGCGCTGGGCTGGATCCCACGTCCCCGAGATCATAACCTGAGCTAAAGGCAGATACTCAACCAAATGAGCCACCCAGGTGCCCTCCCCACCAAGTCTGATTTCAAAAGATGGATGTGTTTGGGTGTGTGTTTAAAATTTTAACTTTCATCTTGGAATATTTAGTACTTTGAAGCAACCCATCAGCAGTTCTTGGTGTTCAGCTTCTTGAGGGTCTCCCTATTTGTATTTCTGTTAATATGAATCTTGGAATTCTTTGTCTGAACTGCAGTGCTTTATTTCCAGACTCTCTGTTTTGATTCTAACACTGGACATTCAGATTCATTGCCCTAATGCCAGATTCTATGTTGGCTTCCTGAGATTTGCCAGAATTCAGACAAAAACCTGTTAATTGAAGGAAAAGGTCAAATTTTTGTCTGTCCTCTATAGAATGGGACTCTGATTATGTTAGATTCTGATTAAAAAGAATCCCAAAGATGGTTATCAGTATCACATAGTATGGTGCAGTTTATTTAATATATATTTAATTGAAAAGAAAACACATCATGGATTTTCTTTCCAAAAAAGATTGTTTTTCTTTCATATCCTTATATTCTTTGGGTAAATGTGAAGAAAAATGAAAGTGTAGCAGGTTTCTCAATAGCAGGACTGTGAAACTTGAGAGTCAGTGTTTATTCTTTAGTCGGGTTTAGAGGAATCTACCTTGGGTCACCTGGCTAGCTCAGTTGTAGAGCATGTGACTCTTGATCTCAGCGTTGAGTTTAAGCCACATGTTGAGAATAGAGTTTACTTTAAAAAAAAAAAAAAGGAATCCACCTTAAGACGCTGTATTGTTTCTGAAGGACTTGAGTTAGAATTCTGACCATTATAAATGATTAATTCTGTCATAATTTGAAATATTGATAGCATTTTACTTGTTTACTTGCTTATTTATTTATTAAGATTTTATTTTTTTATTTGATAGACAGTTGAGAGACGGAACACAAGCAGTGGCAGAGGGAGAGGGAGAAGCAGACTCCCCACCGAGCAGGGAGCCTGATGTGGGGCTTGACCCCAGGACCCTGGGATCATGACCTGAGCAGAAGGCAGATGCCTAGTGACTGAGCCACCCACATGCCCCTGATAGCATTTTTATGTGTGGTATCTTATTCCTTTTTTTTTAAAATACTGAAATGAAGGGACGCCTGGGTGGCTCAGGCGGTTAAGCGTCCAAGTCTTATTCGACTCAGGTCATGATCTCAGGGTTGTGAGATGGAGCCCCCGGTCATGCTCTGTGCTTAGCACAGAGTCAGCTTGGGAGTCTCTCTGTCTCCCTCTGCCCCTCCCCCTGCACCCTTTTTTTTTTTCTCTCTCTCAAAATCTTAAAAAATACTGAAATTAAAATTGAAGTTATGTTTAATAAAGGTTGTATGTGTGGGGAGTAACCAAATGACTGACTATAAAAGTTTGTAAAAGAAGCCTTTATGTAAGTGGCCTATCTTGTGTAGTTACTGGAAGGCTAGTATTCCCTATGTTTTTACTGTTACTAGGATATAAAAATTAACACCAGTAGTGCTGTTCTCCCCACACTTAGTTCATTTAAAAATCTACTTGCTGTCTTCGTATAATTGCATTGGAGAAGTTAGAAATAGAATCCTGGTGTGTTTTATGTTCCTCTCTCAGGTGTGTTTATTTTTAAGAATATGTGCATTTTTCGTATTGATCCTTCACAAATATTTATCTTAGGAGAGGCTGGTGTCATGAAAATAACAGTGGACTAAAAATGGGAAGACAAAAGTCCTTTGTATTGGCACTACCCAGCTGTTCCTCTGAGTAGGTAGTTCTTGCGTTCCCTAAGATGTAGAGTTATGAGGGTTCGAGTTTGGAAAATTACTTTCAGAATTATTTAAGTGCTACACAGATGCTGTTTATGTTGCCATGTCTGAATCAAATTAGGAATTTTAAAGATTCTCCCCCTTTTATCTCTTCTTTTAGAATTTATTAACACACATGCACATATACTCTATTCACATTTTTTTTTTTTTAATTTGACAGGAGAGAGATCACAAGGAGGCAGAGAGGCAGGCAGAGGGAGAGGGGGAAACAAGCTCCCTGCCGAGCAGAGAACCCGATGTGGGGCTCGATCCCAAGACCCTGAGATCATGACCTGAGCCGAAGGCAGAGGCTTTAACCCACTGAGCCACCCAGGCACCCCCCCTCCCTTTTTTTTTTAAGATTTTATTTTATTGGGACGCCTGGGTGGCTCAGTCAGTTAAGTGTCAGCCTTTGGCTCAGGTCATGATCCCAGGGTCCTGGGATTGAGTCCTGTATTGGGCTCCTTGCTCGTCTGGGAGCCTGCTTCTCCCTCTGCCTACTGCACTTTGCTTGTGCTCTCTGACAAGTAAATAAATAAAATCTTTAAAGAAAAAAAAATTTAATTTTATATATATTAACTTAATTAACATATAGCGTACTATTAGTTTAAAAGGTAGAGTTCAGTGATTCATCAGTTCATTTTTTTCTTCTAGTACTTGTGTGTGTCCACACGTGTATGGTAATTCTAAAATTTTCATAGAGTATGTTTCAGGATATACAAATGGGAGTGCATATAATTGTTAAATTTCTATTAGGTGTGGCATATGTCATTTTTTATATTATCTGTATGAAATATTGTGATAAATGATATTATTTCTTTTAAAAATGTGTGGATATGCAATTAATTGCTCTCCAGTACAATAGTGGTTCTCTTTCTATGTTTTTTAGTGTGCTTGCATTATGTAAGCCTGCTTCAAGTCGGCTAATGAGGAATTTGACCGTAAATCTGCATCATTCTGTGTTTTTCCTCTTTATCTTACTATTCACATTTAGATAGAGAACTTGATGCCACTCGAAATTGTGACCCAGGAAAAAAAATCTAATCTTTGTGACTACCTCTATATATTGGAGGGCAGGTGCCAATGAAATTAAGTAGAGAAGGTGTGGATTAAAAGGTAGTTTGTATCAGTTAACTTTTGTTACACAGTTGGAATTTAAAGAACTAATTCTTTAAGAATTCCAGTGGAATGCTGCATTGCTCCCTCCACCTTCTGGTATTCATGTTTTAAAGGGAGTGGCGGGGAGGCGCCTGGGTGGCTTAGTCGATTAAGCGCCTGCCTTTGGCTCAGGTCATGATCTTCGGGTTCTGGGATCGAGCCCCACATTGGGATCCTTGTTCAGCAGGGAATCTGCTTCTCTCTCCCTTCTTCTCTCCCTCATGCTCTCTCTCTCAAATAAATAAATAAAATCTTATTAAAAAAAATCAGAGTTCTTTAAAAAAAGTAAAAAGGGAGTAGAGAGGATGGATCATGGGATCATAGAAAGGATATACTCTGCCAGTGTAATATTTTGAAGTACTTAAAAAAGAAAACCGCATGTATCTTCTGAACAAAGATAGGAATTAATGAAATTTTATGCCATTATGAGAATGTATACAGTATTAAGCTATCATGAGATTTTCGTTCTATTTTAAATTATGGCACTAAAAATTTACTCAAAATGAGTAAATGCTGTCTCCTAAGAAACTTTGTATCTAGAAACATTGATTTTTCTCTTTTGTTGTAAAAGGGAATTATGAAAATTTCTATTTTTTAACCACTTAAATCAATCTGATTCAAGTGCATTTAGTATAAAATCTGACAATAAAAAGATACGGTTTGTAAAAACCTTGTGGGTTTAAAGTGGCTTAAGTGATGATTTTGTACTGCTTCATAGCTTTCTTAAACTTCAGGCTAAATACTTATTTTTATTTTGGTCTTAATTTTTTTTAAGTAATCTCTACACCCAGTGTGGGGCTCGAACCTATAACCCTGAGATCAAGAGTTGCATGCTCCACCAGCTGAACCAGCCAGATGCCCTGAGGCTAAATACTTTCAAATACCTCAGTATATTTCTTGTTACTGGTGAGCACAGTGGGAGCACTGTTTCTCCCAGCACTTGATTGCTGCTTGCTAGTATGTTTCAGTAACCAAAACTGTCTTCCTTTAATGAATTTTCCTACAGTTAAAAGAATAGTGTGTGATGATTTCGAAAAGTAATTTTCCTTTCTCAGGTAATTGATTTAGGAGGCCATATCTTTTGAGATTTATTCATGAGACCTTTCTATTTATTTTATTTTATTTTTCTATTTATTTATATTTAAATAGTAGGAAGTGGTTATTTCAAGATCACCCGTAAAACAGAGGTCCCAGTGCTTAAGGAGGAGAGTTTACCATATGTATTTACCTCTGATTACAGGTAGTACGTTTCTTTACCATGGTGCACCAGGAGACCTAAGGAGCTAGGTCTTATTGGTGTTACAGGGGATGTTGAAAGGAATCAGAATCCATTTAAAAGTCCACCCATTGTCTCAGTGTAATGTTGGTAAAGTTAGAAATAAAGCCAAGGTTTTTTTAGATTCTTCTTTAAGATAAATTTGTTTTTTAAGAGGATTGGGGCAGATCTAACAGATATTTCTGTTAGTTTCTTCCTCATTTTAAGAATTACTAGTGTGGAGGCGTGCCTGGGTGGCTCAGTAGGTTGTGTCTGCCTTCTCTTCAGCTCATGATCCAGGGATCCTAGGATCAAGCCCTGTGTCAGGCTCTTTGCTCATTGGGGACCCTGCTTCTCCCTCTCCCTCTGCCTGTCACTCCCCCTGCTTGTGCGCGTGCATGCTCTCTCTTGTCAAATGAATAAGTAAAATATTAAAGAAAAAAAAGAATTACTGGTGTGGAATATGAAATTCGGTAAGTGTCTTTTCCATAATTGCCATCATATTTAAGATATGTTACATGTCAAGGGCTGCATGGTAGAATATTGCTCTTTTGATACCCTAAAACCTTGACTATGCCCAAGATTTGTAGGGTGTGTTCTACCATTGTGGCAGTTGTGCCTAATTTGATAATACTTTTCTTTAAATGTACGTATGTCTAAATTGCATAATATTTGTTTTTTCTTAACGTGTTACAAGTGATTTTTGGCAACCACATCATTTTTCTTGACCAGTGTCACCTACAAAAAAAAGTTGTAATGATGTTTACCTGTTACACAGTACCTTTATTTTATTTTATTTTTTTTTAAGATTTATTTATTTGACAGAGAGAGATCACAAGTAGGCAGAGAGGCAAGCAGAGAGAGAGGGGGAAGCAGACTCCCTGCTGAGCAGAGAGCCCGATGCAGGGCTCGATCCCAGGATCCTGAGATCATGACCTGAGCTGAAGGCAGAGCCTTAACCCACTGAGCCACCCAGGCGCCACAGTACCTTTATTTTTGAAAGAAACTACAGTGCCTTTTAGGATTATCTTTAAAGGGAAGATTTAAAATATGTAATTTTTGGAGAATCTCACAAGTATGTCACTCCCTTGGGGATACGTTTGAGTCTATTAGAGGAACTTTATCTGAATAACTCTACAGTCAGTATTTGCCTGTTTTCAGGACTTTTTAAAGATGGTTGCATACATTTTTATACTGATAAACCACTCTGCCTTTCCTTGCTTATAGAGTCCCAGTTTGGTTTCAGGACTCTTCCTTTTGGGATTTCTGTAGTATTTAACTGTTAGTGATCATTCTTCTCTAACCTTCTCTGTCTTAAGAGGGCTATGTTTGGCATTTAACTGGAGAACCTCAGGAGGTGTGGGTGAAGGGGTGGACAGGTTTTTTTGTAGACTTTCTTTTTGTCCTTCCCCTGCTAGGGAGGTCACGGAGTAAGAGATTTCCTTTCAATCTTGGCAATTTTCCAGGCTGAATGGGATGTTTCTAAAGTACTTCCAGGACTTGCTGACAAAAGAGGAAGATAAGCAATACAAATGGGAGCTGAAGCAGGGTTTCTTTTTAAGGCAGTCAGTCAGCTAGCTTAGGTTAAAAATAAAGGCCAGGAGAAAGTGAGTCAAATTAACATGGTGCCTTAGATTCATGAGCCTTTAGGTGAACTGTTATTTAGCATAAGCAACATTATTTCTGTTAAATACTGAACCCTGAATTCACATTTGTACTGGAGATTGAAAGCATACCAGATTTTATAACTGCAAATATTCTTAATACCTGGTAAGATAGGAATTTATGCTAGTTGAGGTACAGAACCTTGGTAGCAGTGGATTTCTCATGTCTCTGTCTCAGCCAGTGATTTTCTGATTTTACCCACTTCAGTGGTTTGACTCTCAATGTTTTTGTGCTGTCTCGGTCGTCAGTTAATAAGAATTAATTAATAAGAACAATTTTGAAAGCTATCAAAATGAGTAGGCAATAAAATATTAAGAATTTATAGTGCATTTCTTTTTTGTGCATTTCTTTCTTAAAAATATAAAGTGCTATAGGGACTATCTTAGGTATTTCTCAGGCATGGATAGAGTGAAATTGCTGTTTTGCTAGGAATTTAAAATTTTTTACTATTAATGTTGGTAACAGTTCTCTTTTACTGATTTAAGGGCTGTTTTGTTTCCTTTCTGTACCTTGGCTAGGTTAATCCTTTCTGAGCTTTATGTTCGAGTCTTAGGCCTGATTAATTAATTCAGACACTAACAGTCTTTGGTTTCATTGGAAAGCACAGTGACTTAAAGCTAGTGCCATGTTTTGCTTTTTCATTTAGAATGGTTAAATATGGGGCACCTGGGTGGCTCAGTGGGTTAAAGCCTCTGCCTTTGGCTCAAGTCATGATCTCAGGGTCCTGGGATCGAGCCCCACATCATCGTCGGGCTCTCTGCTCAGCGGGGAGCCTACT
>CM052890.1:21174727-21272688 GCA_028534135.1 Potos flavus
TTTACTGTGAAGATCTGTTTCCTTTAAAGTCAGATTTATTGGGGCACCTGGATGGCTCAGTCGGTGAAGCATCTGCCTTCGGCTCAGGTCATGATTCCAGGGTCCTGGGATCAAGCCCTACATGGGGCTCCCTGCTCCACGGAGAGCCTGCTTTTCTGTCTCACTGCTGCGCTTGTGCTCTCTTAAAATAAATAAATAAATAAATATGTATATTTTTAAGATTTTATTTATTTTTTTGACAGAGAGAGAGACAGCGAGAGAGGGAACACAAGCAGGGGGAGTGGGAGAGGGAGAAGCAGGCTTCCCACTGAGCAGGGAGCCTGATTCGGGGCTTGATCCCAGGACTCTGGGATCATGACCTGAGCCGAACGCAGACGCTTAATGACTGAGCCACCCAGGCGCCCCAATAAATAAAATCTTTTTAAAAAGTTTTTAAAAAGTCAGATTTATTGAGGTATAATTTACCTGCTGTATAGTTCTTTGAGTTTTGACAGATGCACGTAATATAAACGTGACCACTACAGTGAAGCTGTAGAATAGTGCCATCATCCCAGAACATTTCCTGGTGCTCCTTTGTAGTCAGCTTCTACTTTCAGCTCTTGATAAACTCTGCTCTTTTTTTTTCCCCCATGATTTGATCTTTTCAAGAATGCCATAATTTTTTTTTTTTTTTAAGATTTTATTTATTTATTTGACAGAGAGAGAGAGATCACCAGTAGGCAGAGAGAGGGGGAAGCAGGCTCCCCGCTGAGCAGAGAGCCCAATGCGGGGCTCGATCCCAGGATCCTGAGATCATGACCTGCGCCAAAGGCAGAGACTTTAACCCACTGAGCCACCCAGGTGCCCCCAAATTTTTTTTAAAGGATTTTTTTTTGGGGGGGGACACCTGGGTGGCTTGGTCAGTTAAGTATCTGCCTTTGGCTCAGGTCATGATCCCAGGGTCCTCGGATCAAGTCCCACATCGCGCTCCCTGCTCAGTGGGGAGCCTGCTTCTCCCTCTGCCTGCCTCTTCCCCTGCTTGTGCTCTCTCTTATCAAATAAATAAAATCTTTAAAAAAAAGAAAATTGTTTAATTCTTGAGTAAACTCTACACCCAGTGTGTAGTTTGAACCCACGACCCCAAAATCAAGAGTTGCATGCTCCACCAACTGAGTCACCCAGGTGCTTCATGAATGACCTAAATTTTTTAAAAATTGTGGTAAAATGCACATAAAATTTATCATTTTGCAATTCAGTGTACCAGGTACAGTTGACCCTTAAACAGTGTGGGGGTGAGGTGGCGACACCTCCCTCTGCCCCCATTCGAAAATCTGCATATAACTTTTAACTTCCCTGAAACTGAACCACTAATAGCCAGCTGTTGATTGGAAGCCTTACAATAATATAGTCAGTTAACACATACCTTGTACGTTGTGTCTTATTTATTCTTACAATAAAATACAGAAAAGAAAATGTTAAAGTCATAAGGAAGAGAAAGTACATTTACAGTACTGTGCTGTATGTATTGTAAAAAAAATCTGCATGTAAGTGGCTGGTCTAGTTCAAATCCATGTTGTTCACGGGTCAGCTGTACATTCATGATGTTGTGCAACCGTAACCACTGTCTAGTTCCAGAACTTTTCATCACCCCAGACAGAAACTCAGTAGTACCCTTTAAGTCATCACTTCCTATTCTCCCCTTCTCTCAGCCCCTGGCAATCATAAATCTACTTTCTCTATAGATTTACCTATTCTGGGTATTTTATATAAATGGAATCATATACTATGTAGTCTTTTGTTTCTGGCCTCTTTCCTTTGGCATAATGTTTTCAAGGTTCATACAGGTTGTGGCAGGTATCAGTACTTCATTCCTTTTTATGGAATCTTATACGGAATTTACAATCTTCCATTGTATGAATATACCACATTTTTGATGGACATTTGGGTTTCTACCTTTAGTTTATTGTCAGTAGTGTTGTGATGAACATTCACTTACAAATTTTTGTGAGAAGACCTGTTGTCAGCTCTTCAGGGCATATACCTAGGAGTGGATTTGCGGGGTCAAATGGTTAAGTTTTTGCTTAACTTGAAGAATTGCCAAGTTTTTCTAAAGTGGTTGTACCATTTTACATTCCCATCAATTATGTATGAAGATTTCATTTTCTCAGTATATTTGCAACACTGGTAATTTTTTTTTTTTTAATTATGACTATCCTAGTAGGTGTGATTTCTCAGTGTAGTTTCGATTTACATTTTCCTAAAATGTTGAGCAGTTTTTCATGTGCTTATTGGCCGTTTGTCTATCTTTGGAGAAATACAGCTGTTCAAATCTTCAGCCCATTTAAAAAATTGGATTGTCTTTTTGTTGAGTTATAAGTGTTCTTTATATATTTTGGATACTAGACTCTTAGAAGATACATGATTTGCAAACATTTGCTGATTTTGTGAGTCATCTTTTCACTCTCTTGAGAGTGCCCTTTGATGTGACAAAGATAAGGCTTTAAGAATGCTTATTTTTTAAAAAATTATTTTTATAAAATAAAAATTCAGAATTCATATAACTATATTGCTGAGACCAGCCCTTTCTAATTTTGGTGGCTTTTCTGTGTTTATAAAAGTTTCTCTTTTTTTTTTAAGATTTTATTTATTTGATTTGAGAAAGAGATACAAAAAGAGACCGTGTGTGCATATGCTCCCACAAATGAGGGGAGAGGCAGAGGGAGAGGGAGGAGCAGACTCCCTGATGAGTAGGGAGCCTGACGCAGGGCTCCATCTCAGGACTGCAAGGTCATGACTTGAGCCAAAGGCAGGCGCTTAACCGACTGAGCCACACACACCCCCCCATGAAAGTTACTCTTAAGATCATATGCACAGATCACATTTTAGTATGAAAGTTTAACGTAGAAGACTAATTTTTACTTCATTTAAATAATTGTAATTTAAGTAATTGTAATTTACTTAATTTAAGTAATTGTTATTAATTGAACCAAGATCATCATCTAGGCTGCCCGTACCCCTCCCTTCTCTATGCTGCAACCACTATGCTGTTCTCTTTTCCCTATGAAAGTTGTATAGTGTAAGATAGTACCCTCTGCTAACATCTCAAACAAGTGAGCAAATTGAAGCTAGTATATAACTACTAAGTGCAAACTAGTGTGGTACATACTTTGAGAGTTTGAGGAAGGAGCTGGAGAATGGGATTTTTTTTTCTTGAAATTCCAGAGCATTTTACACTCTTAATTGGGGCTTCAACTGACTTTACAGTTCTTTTCTTTCTAGATTATAAATTCTTACAGGGTTGGAACCCTCTTAGTTCACTTTTTGGAGTATTGGCTCTTAGTTAATGCTTTTGTTGTAGTAAATGATCAAGAAAATACTGATTTTGATATAATGCTTTGGAGAGGAAGTGTGGATTGAAGAAAAGTTAGTGTCCATTGAGGTTAGGGAACTGTATTCCACAGTTGAGAGAAAGGCCTCAGTTACAATAATGGGCGATCATTTAGTCAACAAGTAATTTATATGACATCAAGGCAGTTGGGTGTGTGTGATACGCAACACTGAGAGTCCCCTGCCTTTATGGTATTTACAGTCTCCTGGCAGAACACGTTGAAATAAGTTTCTCAATGGGGCGCCTGGGTGGCTCAGTCATTAAGTTTCTGCCTTTGGCTCAGGTTATGATCCCGGGGTCCTGGGATTGACTCCTGCGTCAGGCTCTCTGCTCAGCAGGAAGTCTGCTTCTCCCTCTCCCACTCCCCCTGCTTGTGTTTCCTCTTTCGCTGTCTCTCCCTCTGTCAAAAAAAAAAAAAAAATCTTTAAATAAGTTTTTCATATTGTCTAAGAGCTACAGGAATTCTTAGGTTCTCTGGTAGCGCATATATGGCGGGACTACTAGCCAGACTCAGGGGAATCAGAAGCTTTTCAAAGGAAAGCTGAAGCTTGGAGGATAAAGAGAAATAAGCTAGAGTCAGCAAAGAGTGAGGACAAAGCCATTCCAGGCTGACTGGCTGAGCAAGGTGATTCTGTGGCAATGAAAGATTAGGATGGATGGGGCATAGAGTGTAAAAGGGGCTGTTGGTAGAGATTTAGCTAAAAAGGGAAGTAAGGTACATACCTATGATAAGGGTAGTGAGAAGATACCAGATTTGTTTTTTATGACGCTAATATTGGAATGTGGAGGAGAAATGGGATAGAGATGAGAATTGGAAGTGGGAAACATACTGTCTGACTGATCAAATAGTGCCATTTATTAGAAAGTAGTGGTTAGATGATGGCACCATTTATTAAAATGGGGATTCCAGGTAGAAAGGAGCCAGTTACGTTTGAGGCATTAGAACTTATATTTATTTATTTATTCATTTTAAAGATTTTATTTATTTCACAGAGAGAGACAACGAGAGGGAACAAAGCAGGGGGAGTGGGAGAGGGAGAAGCAGGCTCCCCACTGAGCATGGAGCCCAATGCAGGACCTTGGGATCATGATCTCAGCTGAGGGCAGACACTTAACCGACTGGCCACCGAGGTGCCCCGAGATGTTTTTTAAACAGCTGGGTACATAGGTCTGGACCTCAGAGTGGACATTAATGCTGGAGGCCTAGATCTAGGAGTTGATGTCATACAGGTGGTAAATATTGCCATTGGCATGGATTGAGTGAGATAGAATAGAGGGCCTAGGGTCAGGCTTCAAGACACCTCAAGATTTTGGGGTTTGGTAGAGGAGGCTGAGCAAGCCCTCAGAAGTTCCTGAGAAAGTAGAACCAGGTAGGAAGAAATACAGAGTACTTCATCCCATAAACCAGAGGGAGGGAACAATCTGGTTACTTTGAATTCTCGGGAACTCAGCACAGAGGGTTATTGTAAGAATTTTAAAAAGAGGTTTTCATTCAGCCCACCTCATTCCTCTGCAAGGCATCTTTGTGCAGGCTACAACCTGCTTAACTCTACTTAGCAGCCCTGTGAAAGCTGCTGTGAGGATGAGTAAGATAAAGCCTGAAGTATAAGTTTAGCAATCTGGGCTCATAGTTGGTTTTGCTTAAAGTAATGGGGCAGAAGTTGGATCAGTGTGGATTGAAGAGCCAGTAAAGGTGAAAAAAGAGGGTGGGGAGTAGGGACAACTCTTAGTTTGCAGAGAGTGAAGGCAGATTGTTTGGTGGAGGGTTATGCGGGATTGATGGAATTTTTCTGTTTGTTTTCTAATATTTTTTAAAATACGTTTTTGTATTTTTAAATGGGAGACATCAGAAAATTTTACGTATGTAAAGAGAAAATTCAGTTCAATGGGAAGGGAGAAAAAGGTATTTTCAAAGTTAACAAGGTAGAAGTAGATGGAATCCCAATCAAGCCCTAGAATTGGGTGTAGATGTGTGATGGTGTCTTTTTTTTTTTTCTTGGTGAAGTAGAGAGAACGTGAGAGAATTTGTGTGTGTGTGGGGGGGGGTTAAGAGAGTAAGTCATTAAATAGTATGGATATGTGGCCGTTCTGAAATTCAAGCAATCTGGTCCCTCCCCCTTCTCCCCCCACTGCAAGGATTAAAAAAATAGCTGCTTTAGGAAAATTAACAGTCTTTAGTAATTTCCAAATTAATATAGATGAAGAGTAAAGAACTCATTAGACTGAATTGGAAGCTTTTTGTGATTTTGGATTTGCCTTCGAAATATTAATTTCTTAATGATGCCTAAGATAGCGTGGTTTCCTCTTTGGTGTGACAGTCACTGACCTTATGGGATGAAGGTGAAATCAATGCAAACTGTATTTGTCAATGCAAACTGTATTAGAAGTTGATTAAATTAAAGCTTTGAGTTTGAGAAATAAAGATATATTTAACCCCCCCCCCCCCAAATGGGGCTTGAAGAGAATTGGGCAGGTCTGGATAATGCATATGGAGAACGGGAGATGAATGTTGGAGGACCTGGGGATGTGGTGCTTACTTATGGATGATGGATAATTGATACTAGGGTTTATCCAGGGTTGGAGTTTTAACAGATTGGTGTGAGGAAAAATATTAAGGGAGGTTAAGGGGATTGGCAAGAGTGTTACTGAAATGATAGACCATGAACTCTAAGCTGAAAGAAGGAAGTGAAGAAGGAAGAAAGTACTTGGACTGGGAAAAAGAGTCAATGGAATTAAAGTTACTTAAAAAAAAAAAGAAAAAACCAAACAAACAAACCAAAACAAAGTGTTATTGAGAAGATAGTGTGAGTAGACAGTTTTCAAAAGTAAGTCATCAGGGGACATTGAGCAAGATGAACTAAAAAGGGGTTATGGAATTTTATTTTATTTTATTTTATTTTTTGGGTTATGGAATTTTAGAGACAAGTAGGCCACATATGGCAGCTCTTACTTTGGCAGGAACAGATTCATTGGCTGTACTGATGGTGGAACACAGGTTACAGTGAATTCAAAAGTGAGTGAAGATGAGGAAGATAAATTTTTCCCAAGAGTTTTGGCTGTGAAGAGTCTAGACAATGAGAATTAGAAGGAAAAAGGATGTTAAGATTTTGCCTCCCCCCTTTTTTAAGTAGGCTCCATGCCCCAGTGTGGGGCTTGAACTCATGACCCCAAGAACTAGAGTTGCATGCTCTACTGACTGAGCCAGCCAGGACCCCCAAGATTTTGACTTTTTGCTGTTGAAAGATTCAAGGGTGCTCATGTGTGGCTGAGGGATGAGCAGTACCAAAGTGGGAGATCCACAGCATACCTGAGAAAATAGGGGCAGTGTATGGATTCAGAGGGTTACTATAGATAGGACATTTACTTGTTCCATGATGTGAGGGTGATGGGAAGAAAGCCTTTGTGTGAACATGTGGGTGAATTTGTGGGTTTAGTGGAAGGAAGTTGGCAGGCACTGGTGGAGTGCTCAAGAACTTGAAAGTTAAACAGAAATGAATTTGAATTCTTACTTTGCTTTTTACCAGATGTGCAGCTTTCGGTCAGTTATGGAACCTTACCTCATCTGTAAGATGGTAATTTATGGTCTTTAATGATCATAAGAGGATTATGTTAAAGATGAAATGAAGTACTAAGTATATGTAAACCGGTTGGCTCAGTTGCTTATCAGATGTGGTAGGAGCTCAAAACTGTTAGCCCTTATTATTGAGAGTGCTATAGAAGAATGGCTTGCATTTCTCATAAAACAGGAATGTGGAAGGTCATGTACCATGATTGTGGAAGAGCTGGGGAAAGGAGGAAGGTGCAAAAAGTTTGAAAACTGTTTTGGAAAGGAGAGAACCCTGGCTAGGGAAGCATGGACAGTATTGAAGACCCAGTTGTAGTCTTAGAACTACCTGGGGGTGGTATGTTGACCAACCTTTACACTGAGGACAATTGTGCACGGGAAGCAAAGGTTAAAATCTAATCTAGTATCCTCCTAGTTGCTTTGTTTGTCCCTTTTGGTTAATTTGGTTAGAGGTCAATCAACAGAGGGTGTTTGAGATTTCCTTGGAAGGGAAATTATACTGAAGTAAAATCTTTACTATGTTTTCTTAAGATGTTAAAAAACAAAATTTACAATCTTTCAAATTTTGGGTTAAAGCATATTCAGTGATTTTAAATATAGATGCAGAGTTAGAGGGAACATAGTCCATAAGACCAGCCTTACTTCTGATACCAGTTCCAAGTTCAGGGGTCCCCAAGGGTACTCTTTTATTTTATTTTATTTTTATTTATTTATTTTTTTTTTTCCCCAAGGGTACTCTTAGGTTTGATAAGTCACCAAAATGACTTAACTGAACTCATTGAAAGCTGTTCTACTCATGGTTACAGTTTATTATAGCTAAAAGTCAGATTAAAATCAGCTACTTCTGAAAGCCTGTATACAGCAAGAGTTCAGGAAAGTTTCAAATGTGGAGCTTCCAATTGTCCTTTCCTCGTGAAGTCATGAACGCAGTATTACTCTTCTGGTGTTGATGTGTGATACACGTTCATATGGAGTATTACCAAGCATGGAAGCTCACCCCAGCATTGGTGTCTAGGGTTTTTCATTGGGACTACATGACTGACTGCCTACATGCATGAACTTAGTTTCCAGCTCTTTTGGGTGTTGAACTGGTCCTTGGGACTCAGAGCCCCTTCACCGTCATAAATCATATGTTACACATACTGGTTTGGCCCAAAGCCCCCAGGAGAATAAAGACACTTTTATTAGGCATGACATTCCGGGACTTCAGAGATTACCCTCCAGAACCCGAGGGTAAAGGCCAGACAGACCTCCTTTGGTCTTGGTGAAATTATTTACAGTTTTACAAACAGTGTTAAATATATTTTCATATTTTGAGTCTACATTGCTGTTTAGTTGAGTTTGATTAATGATTGAAAATTGGTAACAAAGAACCCATAAATATTAAGATTTGGTATTATGTACACTTAATACTTAAGTAGCTAAGGAAGTTTCATCAAGAAATTATGTTAACTTAATATTTCAGTGTTGCAAAACTGATGTAAACTCATAATTTTGGCATGGTGGTTCAGTTCTGTTTTACTAAGTTTGAATTCACATTTTCTCTTGTGGGAAGAGTTTTGAATAATGAAGTCCATGAGCCTCCTGAATGAATTTTTTTAGCCATAGATTCATATTTTAGAGCATAGTTTCACCTTTTCTTCTATTCCTCATGAAAGCATGTCTGAATCCAGGTGAGTAACAGGCATCATAGGGATAACCTTGAATTTATTTCTAAAAGATGAATCGTTTTCAAGTGGTATTAACTGTTAGTAATGAAAAACTCACAGCATATTCTACAACTACTTTATGACAGAGACATATTTTTGCGCACCATTGCTTTAGAGAATAAATGCATTCCCACCTCATTGGCTTAAGTGCAAATCTCATTTCCTGGTTGATATCTGTTACAAATTAGATCTCACCGTCAGAGCAGAAATCCCTTAAGAAGCCTAGTTAAAAGCAACTTGAAGCAGTATGATGCTTGTTCCAGTGGCACCACTAGGTGTGCTGTTTGCATCAAGTCATTTTGGGGTGCTTTATGGAAGTGCTTCCTGATAGGGAATTCCCTGACTTAATACTTCTAGAGTGGTGCTTTTTTTTGGGGGGGGGTTGCCTTTTAGTGCTTACAAGAACTGGATGAGACCACATGTAGCCAGGAGATACTTTATCCCCTTGGACATGGTGGATTGTTGATGTGAGGTCTGAGGATTTGGGTCATTCAAAATAAATGGCCTCTCAGATTTATTACATTGTCAGTATAATGAGAATAGGTAACTAAATGAGCGGTGACTATATTTGCATGTGATTTGTATGTTACAGTTAACATTTAAATTCTCTTATGTACTAAAAAGTTTTTTGGTTGCCACCTTAAGCCTCTCTATCTTCAAAGACACAGAGTGGCTTTCCCTCTCAATTTTTGCTTCAACATACGAACCCTAGAGGGCCATAGTACAACTAAAAGCACCTAACCCATGAATGATATTTGCTTCATGTTTGAACAACAAATGTTTTAACCCACTGTCTTCACTAATATTGTAACTACTGTCTTACAGATTGACTTGATGCAAAACATCACAAAGGCTCCATATTATACAGTATGCGATTTTTGAGGTATGAGCTTTAGAAACTTACCTCTCATGTGGCATGTACATCAGGCTTTAACTTCACTTTAATCATTTGGGGGAAATTTATGCATTTCTTTTTTTTCTCTCTCTCTCCATAATATTTTTAGAGTATTAAAGGGGCTGTGGAGGTATTTTTGATCCTTGCTAGTATGATTCTTAGTTTTAACAGATATATTTTTTCTTATCACTAAACAGACACTAATTCTGGCAGATGATAGCCTTTTCAGCCTTTATAACTGGCTTAACATTTATAACTGCCTCTTTGAATTCAAATCTGTATTTTGTGCCTATGATTGCTTGATTTTAGTGCTCATTTCCGTTCGATAACAGTTTTCTATTAATTGGATTGGGTGGTGTTGGTGCTAGCAGCCTGGTACTTTTTTTGAGACCTAAGCAGTCTTGATATTTAAAAAAATCAAGATTTCATATAAATGCGGAACTATTTTGTGCTTTTGGGTTCAGACTACCTATAACTTGAATTCTGGTTGGAAATGTTTTGATCAGTTTGTTTTAAAAGAATGTGGCAACTGGTGAGTTTTAGACAGTTCTGAGACTAGTTCTAACCCTAGTGATTTTGTTGAAGTTGTTTTATTTCTGAAAACCCAAACTCTGAGGGGGGAAAAAACTTGGTGTTCATAACTCATGGGATTTTAAAACCTGTATTTCTTCTTCTTTTTTTTTTTTAATTTGAGTCATTTTTTTTTTTAAAGATTTTACTTATTTATCTGACAGAGATCACAAGTAGGCAGAGAAACAGGCAGAGAGAGGGGAAGCAGGCTCCCCGCTGAGCAGAGAGCCTGTTGCGGGGCTCGATTCCAGGACCCTGAGATCATGACCTGAGCCGAAGGCAGAGGCTTTACCCCACTGAGCCACCCAGGCACCCCTAAAACCTGTATTTCTAATAAATTGAGAAGTTGTTCCCATTCGTTTTTTCTTTTTTTCCAGTTTAGTTTGAAATCAAATGCTTCGTAGGTAGAAATGGATTTGTTGGTAGCAGATTGCTTAATTTCTTCATTGAAGAACTTAAAATCATATTTGGTATGAAAACTTGTTTTGATTGTATTCCTGTGCTCTTGAACTGCTTATATATTATTTGTCTGTTAGACTGGAAATCTTGAGTTTAGTATTATGGTATTAATAACTTTTTTTTTTAAAGATTTGTTTATTTGAGAGAGAACATGGGGTGGAGGGGCAGAGGGAGAGGGAATCTTAAGAATACTCTCTGCTGAGTGTAGAGCCTGATGTAGGGCTTGATCTCAAAACTCTGAGATTATGACCTGAGCTGAATCCAAGAGTTGGGCACTTAACCAACTGCGCCACCCAGATGTGCCCCAGGGTCTTAGTAGCTTTGAGCATACCCTGTAAGCTAAGTATTTCTTAAGAATTTAGTATCTTATTTAAGCCTTACAATAACTTTACAGGTGAGATAGGTATTATCCTCATTTTACGCAAGAAACAACTGAGGCTTGGAGATTACCTTGCACAAAGTCCCACTTAACTTTTCTGTGTTGGAGCTGGGATTTGAGCCCAGATCTTTTTTTAACCCATATTTTCAGCCGCCTTATGTTTACTGCTATGTTACCAAAAAAATACTTTTAGTAGTAAAGGTAGTATATTTGATAAATAAACATAATTTAAACAGGAAATTCAGACATTTAAATATTGGTAGATTTTCATTATCTTGTATCCATTCATTTGCTAGCAGCTTACTTAACCAGGTTGTGTTAGGTGTCATGCATATAGATAAGTTCAAAATCTGTCAGAAAAGCTCTTAAGCTCCCTATTATTTTTCATTTTCCATCCAGAAATTTATGGTATGTTATGGTTTATTGTAGGTGTACATTTAATGTGCTGTTTTTAGAAACATGGGAGGTGCCATTACTACATTCATTTTAAAAAGCTCTCATGCTCCGTTTGGTGTTAATGGTACTTAAATGCTTATAGATGTAGTATGCTTAGAAAAAAATTCTCATACCTTTTTCTTTTTGAAATTCCATAAATTATATTTTTTCATCTCTTGGAAATACTGAGCTTTGTTGACAAGCGAACCCTGGATGTTTGAAGAAGAGACTCCATTATGGAGCCTTAGTTATTTTCATATGCTAGGGTCATGGAATTTTACCAAGTTTTCAATTGAGAGTCTTTAGGAATAATTTAGATTTGTGCCACTTATCCAAGTTTAATTGGACCTATTGTTTGCTTTTTATATTAACAGGGATTTCAGTAAGTATAGATCAGATTGTCTGACCAAGTTTATGCTAAGTTTCATGTTCAGTATTTGTTCAGTGAGTGGAGGCAAAGAAAAAATGATAAATTGAAATATATAAACAAACACTGAAGTCATTTTTATATAAGAGGGAGGAACCACAAGGGTTGAAGAATAGGCTTGTTTCTGCTTTTGCCAGTGTCCTCAAGTTTCCCAAATAATTGTGGGTTCAGAACCTTCTGAACCTTCTTTTTAGTACATACAATAAAAGTGATTTTTTTCAGAAAGTTGTTCCAGTGGTAGTATCAACAGGAGAGGAGCTTTTCTCGGTATTTTTCATATAGTGTTGTAGTGTTGTCTTATTTCTTGATGCTTTATGTTTGATGGTTGGAAGAATAAGGCTCATGAGAAATTATGAAACTCCGATCTTGGTTGTACTGATGAGGATGCTGAGGCATAGAACCGATCCTTAGATAAGGATAAGGACTAATTTTACCCTGGGGCTGCACCACTTGTTTACTAATGGCTGAGTATCAGGGATTATTCTTCACAGTACTTGACTTTTAAGTAGATGATGGACTGCAACCTTCAAATTCAGCTTTATTGGATTCCATTCCTGATATCTTTTATTTTTCTCACTTTTTATAATTTTGATAGTCTTTATAGTTAAGGAATCTTGAGTGAAGTCTCCAATACATTAAAATAATCTTACTTTCCAGCTAATGGGTTTTTATATCCTATCAGGCTTGCTTTTAGATTCATTCTGTAATGTACTTTCCCACCAGATAATCCACCAAAAGTTAGGAATTCAGGTGAGAGAGAGAGAGAATATGTCACATTGCCCCTGCCTTGTATGTTGCCAGTGCTTTTTATTTTTATGACTGGGAAGACTGTAATTTTTCCACTGATTAACCTCTCCTGGGAGGAGAGCTGAGGAAGAATGATTCCTGTTATCAAATCATGTGAAGAGAATCCTGGACCAGGGTGATCAACTGTCTTAGTTTCCCTTGGACTGACAGTGGGGTGCCGGTTCATGGACATGGGATTTCCATTGCTAAAATTGTTAACTCTTGAACACAGCAGGATGAGTTGGTCACTCTAATCCTGGTAGTTACCCCTATTTCTTAATGGATCTGTAGAATAGAAAGGGCTGAAAAGCTGGCATTTCTGCATTCATTGACAATCCCTTCCCTCTTGAAAGACTTATTAGTAATTGGAGTGCTTATTTATTAATAGTAATGATTTAAAAATTAGAGTGGTAGGAGAGGCTTGAATAAAAGATTTATGATTTGGGCTATGAAAATATTTGTTTAAAGTTTAATCTTATACTCTTCTCTCTTTGCAGAACTGATAGTGCATCAGCCGACCCAGATACTTTAAAATATTCTTCATCCAGAGATCGGGGTGGGTCTTCTTCTTATGGACTGCAACCTTCAAATTCAGCTGTGGTGTCTCGGCAAAGGCACGATGATACCAGAGTCCACACTGACATACAGAATGACGAAAAGGGTATATATGCTTCCTTTATTGTTAGAGGCATGTTTTTTTGTTTTTTAATGTACCAGCCTTTCCCTTGCTTCCTCTTACCCTCTCTTTTTCTCCCGTACTTCTCTCTTTCTTTTAATATGCTTAAAATATAAATATTAAATACAGTGTTGTTTTTGAAACTTCCTAAGTTTACTCCCTTCATTAAAAAAATTTTTAAATTTTTGTACGTTATAATATGCATAGGCAGTTTTCCTTGCCACCCAAAATATCACAAAGGCTGAAGTCTCCTGACTATTTCTCCTCTAGACTTCTAAAAGTTTTTAAAGTGCAGTTACATTTCTCTTATCTTCTGTGGATGAACAAAATGAAAGCAAGATGATTTCAAAGCAGGTAGCACAAAGGAAGAGTAGAAGAAAGG
The DNA here is from genome assembly GCA_028534135.1 of Potos flavus. Lineage (NCBI taxonomy): Eukaryota > Metazoa > Chordata > Mammalia > Carnivora > Procyonidae > Potos > Potos flavus. Next base: position 21,188,378 of record CM052890.1, read on the forward strand.
CTGTAGATGGGTAGTAAGATCCTGAACTCTCAGGAATTGATGGAGTAAAGCAAAGAGCCCTATTAAAATAATGTAAATATTGCTGTTTTTAGGTGGCTACAGTGTCAATGGAGGATCTGGGGAAAATACTTATGGTCGGAAGTCGTTGGGGCAAGAGCTGAGGGTTAACAATGTGACCAGCCCTGAGTTCACCAGTATTCAGCATGGCAGTCGTGCGTTAGCCATCAAAGACATGAGGAAATCACAGGGTAAGATTGGGCAGACTGGGGGCCAGTCACAAATGCCTCCACATTTGTATCCCTCCACAAACACCTGTATCCTCTTTTTCCTGGACACCATATTTCTTACTGATGCTTTTACACACATGAGTTGGTTTGTTTATTTCGAGTTGAAAAACATGTGCAGATGATAATTGTTCGCATTCTTTCCCCTGTAAACTGTTTCTTAGACTAAATCCTCACAGGAAAGGTTTTAATACTTTTTTAGAGTACACTTTCTAGAGAATTCTCTTAAAATAAGATTTGAAGACTAGATAAGATGGAAAGAAGCGATTTTCCTGATCATAGTGCATAATGAATGTCTAATGTGTGGTGGGCTCTTCCTGCAGCAGAGTCCTTGAACTCTATGGTTGGTTGGGGATATTGGTATAAATGAAGTGGATGCTTTTCTAAAGTTAAATATGCTGATACCACCTTCTTCCTTATAACACAACCTAACTGTATAGATAAAGTGCCTTGAATGTCAGGTGATTAGAGGTAATGATGATCATTAGTTTTCTTTTTTTTTTTTTTTAAGATTTATTTATTTATTTGACAGAGAGAGATCACAAGTAGGCAGAGAGGCAGACAGAGAGGGGGGGGGAAGCAGGCTCCCTGCTGAGCAGAGAGCCTGATGTGGGGCTCGATCCCAGGACCCTGAGATCATGAACTGAGCCAAAGGCAGAGGCTTTAACCCTGAGCCACCCAGGCACCCCGATCATTAGTTTTCTAAAAGAGAAATACATTTTGTTGGTAAAGAAAGCTAAGCATGAAATCAGGATTTCTGATTTACATACTTTGTTGGATATAGTCACTCTTTGGACATACTTAGTTTATGACCATTTGCTTCCACAGGGGTGTGTATATGTATGTGTTGTGTGTATATTGGTGAATATCTTTGTGCATATAGCTGCTTTTTTTTTTTTTGCATACGGCTTTTAAAAAATGAATTTTTTTGGATAAATTCTCAGAAGTGAATCCACTAGTCAAAGGCTGTGCTGTTTCTTAAGAGTGTTTGAAGCCCTTGACTTTGGTACGATAGAAGCTAGAAAGTGAGTCCAAATATAACATAGTCCAGTTCTTTCTCCTCTGAGACTCAGAATTAAGTAGTTTGCTAGTGGCAGAATTGTAGATATAGCGTAGATTTCCTGGCTTGGAACCTAAAGACATTTTCAGTGTCCATCTTTACTGAAATACTCAATGGGCTAGGGATTAAAAAAAGAATCATTTTCCTTCTCTCAGATGTTGTAATTCCTTTTATTATTAAGTTTTTTCCATACCTTAGAGAGAAATGAAAGTATCAGACCCTTTAATGTGGTTCGTTTTTACTGTACATCGGTTAATCATTAAATAGCACAGCTGAAAATATAAAAAGGAATTTTTATTGGCAATTGTTTGAGCATTGTTGCTTGTTCTTGTCATTAAAAAATAAAGGGCAGAACAGTCTGGTTTGCCACTTTTCTAGTGGCATCATGCCTTGCACATGGTTGGTGGTAATTAGACGTTTGTTGAACTGAATGTGTGATTTGCTGTTCACAAAACTTTTGTCTTAGGAAAATAATGCTATTGTGAACAAGAGTCTTCCCTCCACTGGATACCAAGTGAGAAATAGAAGCATATAGCCTCTTTCTGCCTGGTTGAGACTTTATCCCTAACCTGTAGACATCTCTTACCTGTACTTCTGTTCTTTACCTGGATGTTGAAAAGATTTTGGAAGAAATCTGAAGAAAGTAATTTCTAAGCCTTTCTTTTTTCTGTCACCTGGTCCCCTGGTCCCCTGGAATGAGGTGTTTGCTTAGGTTTATCTTTTTTTGAGGGTCTGCTTTGTGCCTAGCAGTCTCCTGGAATTTGGTTTATAGTGACAAAAAGTGTGACGGGACCTGCATTCAGTTGAAGTTTTACTGTTCAGTGGACTGTGATTTTTGATGTACTTTAAAATATTTGGGCCGTAAAGTTTCTGTGTTTATACATATTTATTTTCAAAGAGCGATCGATGTCTTATTCTGATGAGTCTCGACTGTCGAATCTTCTTCGGAGGATCACCCGGGAAGACGACAGAGACAGAAGACTGGCTACTGTGAAGCAGTTGAAAGAATTTATTCAGCAACCAGAAAATAAGCTGGTGAGTACAGTATGGAAACATTGATGACTTTCGTATTTCCATAATAAAGTAGATAATGGTATCTGGAGAGGTTTCAGAAGGCAAAAGCTTTGCTTCTAGGAAATATGACAGGGATTCCTTATTCTAGGTTAATTTGGCCTGAATTATAATGATTGCGAACTTGATGACCCTGAGTGTAATCTACCCGCCATTTGTGGATCCACACTGGTGTCTTCTACAATAAAGTGCTTTTAACCTTTGATATATTTATTCTGTTGTCCTCAGAATTTTATTTTCTGTATGCCGGGACAGATTATCTCTTTGTTTTTCATATGTGAAATTGGAGTTGGGGCGTACGTATTTTGTTTATGGGTAGGTGTGGTATGGTGGCTAGGGCTAAATAAATGGAAAACTCCTTTAAAGAAAAAGTTCAGGAGCAGTTACAAATTTCTCTGCACTCTGAGTAATTCTAATGTGAAATTAAGAATTTGATGTAGAGCAGGAAAAAATTAATGAGAATGGTATGGTGACTCAAATAATACTTGGTTTAAAGCAAGTTTTCTGCCTCCCCATTTTATTATGAAAAAATTCAAATATATAGCAAATGAAATATTTTCAAAAATTTCAAATATGTATTGATACTGAATATATGTCTGCCATCTAAATTCTGTCATTAACATTTTTTTTTTAAGATTTTATTTATTTATTTGACACAGAGAGAGAGAGATCACAAGTAGGCAGAGAGGCAGGCAGAGAGAGAGGGGGGAAGCAGGCTCCCTGCTGAGCAGAGAACCCGATGCAGGGCTCAATCCCAGGACCCTGAGATCATGACCTGAGCTGAAGGCAGAGGCTTTAACCCACTGAGTCACCCAGGCACCCCTGTCATTAACATTTTATCATGTTGCTTTGTTATGCGTCTCTTCACCTCTTCATCCATCCGTCCATCTCATAATTCATTTCAGAGTAAATAAAACCAGCTTTTTGAGTTTATTTTTTTCGTTGATGATCATGGCAGTGCATAGGAATGGATAAACTTCTTTTAGAATCTGAAAGGAAACTTAACACTCTGATACATGCTAATTGTGGACTAGGAATAATAAGAAAAGGAAGGTGTGCTGTTTGATTAGAATTTGGAGGGGAACACAAGTTAAAAAGTATACAGTATTATTGAAAGTATAGGAATTTGAAGTTTTTAATACATGTGTTTTTTTTAAGGTACTAGTTAAACAATTGGATAATATCTTGGCTGCTGTACATGATGTGCTTAATGAAAGGTAAGTAACCAATAAGTAATTGTAAGACTTTAAAATATATTTTTAGAAATTATTTAAAAATACACAAGAAGATAAACCCATCGGTAGCTTCATTTATGAATATCTACTTAATATTTCACTGGGTTCTGTGCCATCTTTTTCTATGTTAAAGTATTTATATGTTAATTACCATTGAATACAAATGGATTCCACTTGAAAGGAAATGCCTTTTTTCTTTTTTTTTTTTTTTTTCCTAATTTGTCAACATGACTAATTGAGCATTGACTTGTGGAATGCCATAAACTCTTAATGCAGGCATGAATGAATGCGATTAACTTTTGTAAACTAGAGAACTTTGAAACTGCTTAGAGAATAGAGGTGAAAGGGAGCTTCCTTCTTTGGGCAACAGTGGGTTCACACCACCTGCTCTACGAGGCTACTGGGGTTCTCCACAAAGGTGTGCAGTCTGTTCTTCGTATGGGGATTCCCAAAGACTTGCAGTGTTGGAAAGCACCAAAAACTCATCTCAGCAGGTCACGAACCTTATTGCTTTTTGATGGTCTCATTTTATATAGTTAGTTATTAATATACTTAAATCAGTGCTGTTATCCTGTTAAGTTTGTTGTGCTTTAACTAGTACCATTTCTTGTTTTATAGTCCTTACCTACTGAACATTACATTGTATGTAGTATTTGTAGTGTGTTTTATCTGATCCTTGTTGCTGCCCTTTTCTGTGGATTATTTACTGTAGCTTGAGATGGAAATTGAAGCCTGAGTTTTAGTATTTCTGGGCCTTTCCTTACTGTTTGTGAATAATTGATTCCATAAAAGAAAATCTAATGTCTAACAAAGGTACTTTTGGGCACTGTGAGATAGAGAAAGAGCATACTTAAAAATAAAATTTCAATCTTTTATGTAGTTTGAATAGAAAATTTAAAATCATTGAAGACGTTCTTTTGTAAAATGTGTCATTCTTGTCATCTTTGAAAGCTTAAACTTTTTGTATGTTTTGTTTTGTTTGCTTTGAAATAAACACAGTAGCAAATTGCTTCAGGAGTTGAGACAGGAGGGAGCTTGCTGTCTTGGCCTTCTTTGTGCTTCTCTGAGCTATGAGGCTGAGAAGATTTTCAAATGGATTTTTAGCAAATTTAGCTCATCTGCAAAAGATGAAGTTAAACTCCTATACTTATGTGCCACCTACAAAGCATTGGAGACTGTAGGAGAGAAGAAAGCCTTTTCATCTGTAATGCAGGTAAGAATGAGGGGGAAAATTGATGCATTTGGGAAGAAAATTGTCCTTAACAATTTTCTAGCAATGTTTTTGAAGAGGAACTTGGAGAAACAAAATTTAGTATAGGGCTTATCTACTGATAGTAAATATGATATAAATAACATTTCTTTTTCTGAGTTTGAGTTAAAGGATACAAATTAAAGGTAGATTTAAAATAAGTTAGATTTTTCTCTTGTCTTTTCGCTTTTTTGAAGCTGTCCTTTGAATTTGCTTAGTACTGGAATCATTTGCACATTTGAAAGTAGGGACTTGGTGACAGCTAGACATGAGGGGACTTGACTTTTCTGAGGGAGACAAAAACTGAACAACACAACTCATAGGCCTTTTTAGGTTTAATAATATGTCAAAAATTCTTACTCCAAGTGATGTAAGATAATTTTGTATAAATGAAAACCAGCCCTCCTTAGTTTCAGTTTTGTGTAAGTGTATTAAAAGATCATTCTCAATTTAATTTTGAGCAAAGATACAAGCAGTTAAATTTTTGTTAAGTAATAATGTTCTTAAAAATTAGGGTTCGATATATATTTTTTAGGATATCAAGTATCTCTTTTTTTTTTTACGTTTTTATTTATTTATTTGAGAGAGAGAGAGTGTGAGAGAGCAGAGAGCAGGGTTGAGAGGCAGAGCTAGAAGCAGACTCCCTGCTGAGGAGGGAGCCTGATGTCAGACTTGATCCCAGGACTCTGGGATCATGACCTGAGCTAAAGGCAGATGCCTAACCAGCTGAGCCACCCAGGCACCCCAAATGTCTTTTATTTATATGTCTCTTTACAATTCATCATATGCTTTATTTTGCTTGTCACTTTAAATAATAGTTATAGTCGGTTTTTTAAAAATCCATTTTTCTTCGATTATAGAGGTTATATGAAACATTTTGGGAAAGATTCAGTCTGTTATAACTAAAATAACACCGTAACTAAATATAACACCATATTGGGCTTATTCTGCACATAGTTTTTATATTTTGAACATTTCTCTAAATATTTATTTTGAAAATTTTCAAATCCACAGGAAAACAGGTAGACCAGTGTAGTAAATATCCGTATTATCCTTTATCTAGATTTGTCACTTAACATTTTCTACACTTGTTTTATTTTTGCACATAGGCGTGCATACTTTTTTGTTGAACCATTTGAAAATAAATTACACACGTCATGACAGTTCACCCTATAGTGCCTCAACATGCATCCCCTAAAAATAAGGCTGTTCTCTTATATAACAACAAAATTATTATCATACCTAAGAAAATTAATTTTATTACATAATGCAATCTATATTCAAACTTCTGCCCTTAAGATATCTTTTATAGCTTTTGTCTTACCTGACCCAAGATTCCATCAAGACTTGTGTATTGTTTGGTGCTGTACCTCTTTAATCTCTGTTAATTAGAACAGTTCACATCTGTTTTGTCCCTCCTATTTGTGGAATGCTCTACTTTATGGGTTTGTCTGATTGCTCTTTCCTGATTTTAAACCTTTTGGTCACAAATACTTTCTGGGTTCATTCTTACTGTTGCATCACACCAGCAGGCACATAACTTCAGTTTGTCTTCCTGTCAGGGATGAAGAGTTTGATCACCTGGTTGAGGTGATGACCACTAGAATCTTTCCATTGTGGAGGCTTATTTTTCCCCTTTTGTAATTAGTAATCTGGGCATGATACCTTGAGGCCTTCTGAATATCGTGTTTTTTAGTTATATTTCACTCAGTGATTTTGTCACCCATTCATATTCTGTACCTGTATAGATTTATAACATTGGTTATGCAAAATGTTATGTGCTTTTCCAGTTTTAGCAGTTTTTTCTGTAGTTAAAACCTCATTCTTTTGTAAAGAAGAGCCTTACTTTTTAGGAAAAAATGGTTTCTAACAGCTGCAAAGTATTCTATCAGCAGCATGTCATATATTTGTTTAAAAAATAGATCTATATATAGTGGTAACATGAGCCTGCATGTCTGTCATTCATGTGTTGGGGCCATGCTAATCATTCAAATTTGAAGCAAGTACTAATATCCTAAAGCATAAATTGTATAAAATTTGCTATAAATTTTGAATTGGAAAGTAATTGTCATACTTTAAAGAAAAGTTTTCCAAGCACGTCTTAATTTTTGTTCTTGAAATTTAATCAAGTCTGTGGTATTAAAGAGAGCACTTAGGAATAATGTCAACAGACGTTACTTAGGAATAATATTAAGAGACATTAAATAAGAGGAAACAGTATTTATTTTCAGCCTATTCATGGTGGAATGAAATGTTTTCAACTTACTTTTGAGCTAAAACTGCAGACTTTCTTTTCTTTGGTATCATAATTAATTTTAGATAAAGTCACTCTTTTAAAAAAGATTTTATTTATTATTTGAGAGAGCACATGCTCCGCATGAAAGGGGTGAGGGACAGAGGGAGAAGCAGACTCCCCGCAGAGCAGGGAGCCCAGTGTGGACTTGGGGTCATGACCTGAGCCGAAGATAAAGTCACTTTTAAATAATGAACCCAACATGCTTGTTTTCCTCCTGTTTTGGTGAGTATTCATGGTTTATAACTTTTATTTTTTAGCTTGTAATGACCAGCCTACAGTCCATTCTTGAAAATGTGGATACACCAGAATTACTTTGCAAATGTGTTAAGTGCATTCTTTTGGTGGCTCGATGTTATCCTCATATTTTCAGCACTAATTTTAGGGTAAGTTCTCTGACTCCCTCTGTTCAGATAGTGGGGTGAAGGACTGGATTTGTGTCTAAGGACCTCGGAAATCAGAAAGAAAACAAAGCTTCTGCTTCTTGGCATATAATCAGTGATGCTTGAGGGTCCAGGATAGAATGGTGCAGTAATATGTTTTTTGTAAATACCATCTGTACTTTCTGACATTAATACCTTAAAATATTTAAAGAAAAAACATTTTCTCAAGGTCATAAAGTTCTATTCTCTTGCCCTGGCCTCTCCCTTTCTAAGTTTGTATAATGTCAAATAGGTAGAACACAGATGCTAGGATTTCTTAATCTGAAGTGGTCACAGGAGAAGTAGCGGTTAGACCTTAAAATGATTAGCCCTTTTCTCTTTGTCTCCAACCAGGACACAGTTGATATATTAGTTGGATGGCATATAGATCATACTCAGAAACCTTCACTCACACAGCAGGTGTCTGGTAAGTTATTCAGCATATACCAGTCGTTTAAATGTTGTGGGAAGGAGCTCTGGTTCTTCAAAGTCCAGCTGGTAATACTATTTCTTTTGTAATGCAAGAAAAATAATTGCTTTGCAGAAATAATCCGGTTATTATATATTTTTTCTTTTTTTAAAGACTATTTATTTTTCAGAGAGAGAGTGAGCACAGCAGGGGGAGCAGTAGGCAAAGGGAGAAGCAGGCTTCCTGCTTAGCAAGGAGCCCAATGTGGGACTTGATCCCAGGGCTCCAGGATCATGACCTGAGCTGACGGCAGACGCTTAACTGACTGAGCCACTCAGGCACCACAATAATTTGGTTATTATAAATGAATATTACTTGTTAGCAGAATTTATCCTTTCAGAGGAAGACTTTGTACTTCGAAGTAGGTAGGGGAGAGTAAGTACAGATTGTAATGTTGCACCTGTGAGAAATTGAAAGGGCTTATCACGGGTCATTTGTAGTGTGTGCTGGTGGCAGGAGACACTACATTGGCAATACTCAAGTGTAGATTGAAAGATCCGGATATTTGTGACTTGTTTTCCTGGTTATTAAAAAAAACAAACAAATGGATCAATTTGGGGAGCCATTTAAATGATAAATTAAAAAATTTTTTTTTAAATTTAAGTGAATGACTAGCATGACTCATTTGGACATTTCAGCTTGTTTCAGGTGCTGTAGTTTCTCTTATTAGCTTAATTGGTGCAATGGACTTCTGAAAATAGGATATACCACTGAGAGTGGTTCTGACCCATTTCCATTGGGGAGATTAGTGGACACTTTTGGTGAATAGTTGGGGTTCTGGAGTAGAAAGCCAGGCTGGTGGCAGATTGTGGCATGTTAGTCTAAACCTTGTGTATATTGATAATATGGATATTAAATCTACTGAAAAATAAGGACTAAGAATCTCATTTAAGTTTCTGGAGACTATTTTTGCAGCATTAAAAGAGACATTGGTTAATCATGATCAGCATGTTTAACAGTTAACAGTTCTAATTTTAATGAAATACGGCATTGTTTAAGGGTACACAACTTGAAAACCAGAAGACTTTTAAAACAAGGCTTTTAGATATATTTTTAATTTAGATTTTTTGTTTTTTCTACTCTCGGATTTTTTATGATTCTTAGGGTGGTTGCAGAGTTTGGAGCCATTTTGGGTAGCTGATCTTGCATTTTCTACCACTCTTCTTGGTCAGTTTCTAGAGGACATGGAGGCATATGCTGAGGTGAGTATGTAGTATGTAAAAAGCTAAGTTATTTTCCTGAAATATAGTTAAGAACAAAACAAAAATCTTAAACAGTGCTAGATTTATTTAAATTTTTTTATTTTTTAAAAGATTTTATTTGAGAGAGTATGCACATGAGGGTGGGGAGGGACGAAGGAAGAGGGAGAAGCAGCCTCCCCGCTGAGTAGGAGCCCGATGTAGGGCTCGATCCCAGGACCCTGAGATCATGACCTGAGCCAAAGGCAGACACTTTACCAAATGAGCTACCTAGATGCCCCTAACAGTGCTGGATTTATTTTAAAATAATTCAGACCGCTTGACATTTAAATAGAAATTATAAAACCATTGCAATGTTAAAAAAATTTTTTTAGATACTGTTTTTAAGGTACCAGCTGAATTACCAGAAAGACTGAAAGAAAAATAGCAGGCATCATTTTGCAAAGCTTGAAATACTCCTGGTAGCCAGTAGTCTTCTGAAAACATTTTCTATAGTTCATTTTTTTTTTTTTATACCAGAAGAGTATTGAAAGTAAGGTGAATTGATATTATATAAAAGCCCCTAAAGACTTTTTTCTTACATATATTGGGAATCTTGGATCATGCTTTGGAGGAAAAGACTTGGCTCTAGCAAATTTTTGTGGCTGTACAAGTACAGTATGGTGACTTCATGGGTGCTGCTAAAGTCTCTGGTATTGGGTCTTAGCTTTCTTAGCCCACTGGTCATGACTTAAATCAGCCATGTCCTGTGAGAACTGCTTTGTGATTCTTCTCTATTCAGACCTACCATGATCCTTGATTGGTGTTTGAGGCTCCTATAATGATTTAGCTTCTTCTATGCTATTTTGAGCCTTTCAGAGAAAAGTGGAAGGAAAATTTTGTCTTCCACGTGTTTCTTTGCCTCCACATCTAGAATAACTTTTTTCCTAGCCCACCTTTATAGCTGATCTACCTCACTGAAGCTGCCCGGTCTGGTTTGTAAAGACTCTCCCCCTTGGTGTCCATAAGATGAAATTCTCTTCTATTATTTTGGTGCTTAGTTATATGTAGGTATATGTTGATTCTGGTATCCCATTTTTTACTAATCTTTTGAGTGTATCTTATTTCCTTAACTAGATTTGTAAACCAGATTTTCTAAATTTTTAGCACTTGCCTCCCCCATTTGCCCTTTGTGTGCATAACGTTGGTGTGGGAGGATTATTGAGTTGAGTGGCTCAAAGAATACCTAGAATAAGATTTTAGCAGAAACCAGTTCAGGAATGGCAAAAGTTTCTGGCTCCATTTATACCTATTTATAACAGAGCATATCTACTAGAATTTTTTTTTCCCCCAGTACCTTTCTGAGTTGGTATGAGAAGTTATTTTCTTTAAAGATTTTATGTATTTATTTGTCAGAGAGAGGGAGAGAGGGAGAGAGCGTGCGCACAAGCAGGGGGAGTGGCAGGTAGAGGGAGAAGCAGGTTCCGCGCTGAGCAAGGAGCCGGATGCGGGACTCGATCTCAGGACCCTGGGATCATGACCTGAGCCGAAGGCAGACGCTTAACTGACGGAGCCACCCAGGCGTCCCCTGAGAAGTTATTTTCTTAATCTACTGAGGTTACTTTTGGCTTATTTAAGTACAGATTTGTTAGTTAATGAAGTATAATTTACTTTTACATTTAGATTCATGTTTCTTTCTCTAACACGAGTTTTTATTTTATTTTTTGGTGATGGCGGCAGAGGTAGAGGGAGAGAAAGAATCTTAGGCAGGCTCCATGCCCAGCACAGAGCTCAATCTGGGACTCAATCTCACAACCTGATACCATGACCTGAGCCAAAATTGAGAGTTGGACGCTTAACCTGTTGAGCCACCCAGGCGCCCCTCATGTTTCTTTTTCTGATAGGCTAAAATTCCTTTATTTGTAAAAATAAAGTTAATTCACTTAAAAGTTGGGAGTTTTTTTGTTTGTTTTGAACAATGTCCTCCTTAAATAAGAGTGCTGTGATTGCACATCTAGGACCTCAGCCATGTGGCCTCTGGGGAGTCAGTGGATGAAGATGTTCCTCCTCCATCAGTGTCGCTACCAAAGCTGGCCGCGCTTCTCCGGGTGTTCAGTACTGTAGTGAGGAGCATTGGGGAACGCTTCAGCCCAATTCGGGGTCCTCCAATTACTGAGGCATATGTAACAGATGTAAGTGTCTTTAGGAGTTTTAAGTATCATTCAAAAATAAAATTGTTTTCTATTGTAAATGCTTCTTTTTCTTTACCCAGTGAACTATGTGACTAACCCTTCGTTTGTTCAGTATGTATGTATGTACATATGTGATTACTTTCTAAAATTGCCAGAAAAATAGGGAATCCTATTATATCCTATCCCCTTTCTGACCCCTCCCCTATGTGAGAAAAAGGCTACAATTTTTTATTTTTATTTTAAAAGATTTTATTTATTTGTGGGAGAGAGAGTGCAAGAACGGGGAGTGGAGCAGCAGGCAGAGGGAGAGGGAGAAGCAGGCTCCCTGCGCTGAGCAAGGAACCCGATGTGGGACTTGATCCCAGGACTCTGGGGTCATGACCTGAGCCGAAGGCAGACGCCTAACGACTGAGCCACCAAGGTGTCCCTACACTGCATTTTAAAATGTGCATAAACGGGGTGCCTGGGTGGCTCAGTGGGTTAAGCCTCTGCCTTCGGCTCAGGTCATGATCTCAGGGTCCTGGGATTGAGCCCTGCATCGGGCTCTCTGCTCAGCAGGTAGCCTGCTTCCCCCTCTCTCTCTGCCTGCTTCTCTGCCTACTTGTGATCTCTCTCTGTCAGATAAATAAATAAAATCTTAAAAAAAATAAAATGTGCATAAACTTTTTTCTCACGAGATCCTTCATAGATTCATTATTCTTTTTTTATATTCTTTTAGAATCTTTCTTTAAAAATATTATAATTTTTGTTTTTTAATTACTGAGGTTTTTCAACATACTAAGAATAACACACTGTAGAGAAAGCCTGAAAGAGTAATTTTTCCAGAGCATGACAGGATGAAACAATTCGGTAATTTGACATCCAAGATTATAAAGATACAAGAACTTAAATATATAGTAATCTGAGATCAGTTACAAGAGGCAGCATGATTACCACACTTCAGCAGCCGCAAACATTAGCTGTACTCTGTTAAGACTAGTGAGTGGTTCAGTGTAATAGACATAAGAAATGAACCTGTCACTGTACTGTGCTTGAATAAGAAGGGAGAGACATGCCTGATACAGACATAAAATATTAAATGATTAAAATTTTACTGTTAGGGTACAAGTCTAGCTTTTATTTATTTCTGTTGAATGTGTTGCCAAATAAAATAGGATATTAATTTTATATGTAATTTTTGGTAGGTTAATTGTGTATTTGAACAGAAATATCAGATCTTGAGGATAATTAAAACCAGCAGTTTGATATTTTAAACCTGAAGATGATATAATATCTTCATTTTATTTATTCCTTTCTAAAAGTTGGTGGTTTGGTGACTTCGTTAGTGTTGAAATAAAGGCAGTAAACTCAGATGTAAAACAAAAGGAAAGAAAATAATCATTTCCCAGGATAGTTATATATTTAATGTATTCTTGTATGAAGGTCTATTAGGCCTTTTTAACCTATAAGTTTAAAGCCTGTATATAGTGATTATTGAATATTACAGAAAAATATACTGTGTCACTTTTTTCTTATTTTTACTAGAAATTTAGTACAATATTGACTATTGTAGTTTAGTATGGTTTTTGGTTGGAAATTACATGATTTTCATAATCCTCTAATAGGTACATGTTATGAATGAGACTTAACCTTTCCAAAGAAACCATCAGTACATGAACTTTCATAAGCTAAGGTGACTTGGATATTTAGTTTTAAAAGATTGATTACCATAAGCCCAAGTGCAGGTAGATTATTCTCATGGCAGGTTATTCCTGTGTTTAATGTTACTGTTCTAGGTACTGTGTATTTCATGAATATAAGAATTCTAAGCTTTAGCCATTTGGTCACTTTGGCTAGTGGAGGGAGGGTGATAGAAATTGGGTATAAGGGAAATAGAGGATGGCATATTCCATTTTCTGTCACAGTAAAAATTCCATTTAGGATTTTTTAGGCAAGATCATTTTTGCATATTTTACTAAAGATACCCTTATTATTCAGCCACTGAGAGCTAGAATATTAAGAGACTACTGACAAGGCAGGCAGTTAATTTTCAATTGAAACTGCATTAAATAGAAACTATTTTCTTGCTCTGTGGAAGCTTGCGAATTTTTTTAAAAAGCTGCTTGTTCTCCCCATTTGCAGGTTCTATACAGAGTAATGAGATGTGTGACGGCTGCAAACCAAGTGTTTTTTTCTGAGGCTGTGTTGACAGCTGCTAATGAGTGTGTTGGTGTTTTGCTCGGCAGCTTGGATCCTAGCATGACTATACATTGTGACATGGTCATTACATATGGATTAGATCAGCTGGAGAACTGCCAGACTTGCGGTACAGATTATATCATCTCAGTCTTGAATTTACTCACATTGGTATGTGAATTCTTTTTTACGGCTTATTAATATGTTGTTTATTCAAGCCCTTAAATTTAAATTAGTGTGGAAGAAATGAAGGCCTTGGTGGTGTTTTTTTTTTTAAGAGTGCATTGGTCTTATTTATATAATCTAGTTTGCTTTTGGCCCTGTTATCTGTTTATTTTTGGTGTTTGATCTCAGTGTAGCTTTTATTCCTTTTTTTTTTTTTTTTTTTTTTGATGAAACATTGTCTTTCAAATAAAACTACCTAGTATTCCTGATAAATACTATGCAGGTACTTGGTAACTATTTTGAAAGACCTTGTTATGTTTGTCTCCCAGATGAAACTTGTTTTATAGTTTTTATTCTTAACCATAAGTATTCTTCCTCCTCTCCACCATTTATTATGGACATTTTAAAGTATATTAAAAAAAACAGAATAATATAATAAATCTCTGTATACTTAATATTATTTCTGTAATTAGAAACACATGGTCCATCTGCTTTCATCTAGACCTCTCTGATGCTCTGCCTCTTCCTTGCTGTGCCTCCATCCCCAAATGGATTGTTCTAAAGCAAATTCTAGGTGATATTCTGCTGAATATTCCTGCCAGTTATACCTTTCTTTGCCAATATATTAAATGCCCATGTTTAAGTGTAGATACATGTATCCTATTTAGGTTTCTAGACATTTTAATGTCATAATGTTAAGGCCTAAGATACAGTTTAGATATATTACTTTTTAAATTAATAGGTATTTTTCAGAGCAGTTCTTAGGTTTTCACAAATATTGAGCCTTGAGTATGGAGTTCCCATACCCTCTCCCACAGTAGTTTACCTCATTATTATTATTATTATTATTTTAAATTTTATTTATTTATTTGTCAGAGAGAGAGCGAGAGCGAGAGCATGAGCACAAGCAGGGGAGCAGCAGGCAGAAGGAGAAGGAGGCTCCCCACTGAGCAGGGAGCCTGATGTGGGGCTTGATCCCAGGACTCTGGGATCATGACTTGAGCTGAAGGCAGACACTTAACTGACTCAGCCACCCAGGTGTCCCAGTTTCCCTCATTATTAACATCTTGCTTTAGTGTGGTACATTTATTACAGTTGATGAGCCATATTGTCACATTATTAACTGACGTCCATAGTTCACCTTGGGGTTCATTCTCTGGATTGTATGTTCTGTGGGTTTTGACAAATGAATAATGCCACATATTCATTATTGTAGTATCATACGGAGTACACTGGCCTAAAAATCCCTTGTACTCTACCTATTCATCCCCCCCGAATCCCTGGTAACTATGGATATTTTTATTGTCTCCATAGTTTTGCCTTTTCCAGAATGTCATATTGCTGGAATCATAGTGTGTAGCCATGTCAGATGGCTTCTTTTAGTTAGCTTGATGCATTTAAAGTTTCCCCCGTGTCCTGTTGTGTTTTGGTAGCTCACTTCCTTTTATTTTATTCTTTTAGATTGTTGAACAGATAAATACAAAACTTCCATCATCATTTGTAGAAAAACTGTTCATACCATCATCTAAACTACTATTTTTACGTTATCATAAAGAAAAGGAGGTAAGTGTTGCATTGAGAAGGACTTTTGGTAACTTCAGTCATTGAAGAGTTTACTCAAGTTGCTTAGTAGGCTGTATAAATGAAGTGGGAATGAAATGATAAATACATGTTTTAAAATACAGTGATTAAATGGTTTATTTAACTTAGTATTTGTTGATTGTCATACTGGTGTACCAGATACTCTTTTCAGATTTCCGTAATTTAAGTATGTTTTATTAAAATTTCATAAAACAAGCTATATTTATAAAGTTATAAATTCAGAAGTATGTATATCATAAATTTCATTATTAGCTTCTCATCTGACTCCCAGTCAGAACCACTACAGGCTTTCCAAGTAGATGGAAGAAAACTAATTGTAATATTCTTTTTTTTTTCTCCAAGATTTTATTGATTTATTTGACACAGAGAGAGCGAGAGAGAGAACACAAGCAGGGGGAGAGGGAGAGGGAGAAGCAGACTCCCCAATGAGCAGGGAGTCCAATGCGGAGCTTGATCCCAGGACTCTGGGATCATGACCTGAGCCGAAGGCAGATGCTTGATGACTGCACTACTCAGGCGCCCCATAACTTGCTCTTTTTATGTGTGTTTTGATACCGGCCATTTTTAAAAAATGGCCTTTTAAGAACTTTTAATTTAGAGGAGTCTATAAAAAAGTTCTGAAGATTTTTATAAACTTACACATGTAGGTTCCCTCAGGTTGGTTTTTAAAAGAAATTTAGGGCTTTGGTGTTCTGGACAGTTAATTTATTGGTCTTAAAATTGATTTGTACCATCACATGCAGTTAGTAATTTTATTTTCCATTTAATTATCACTTTCCTGAATTCTCTCTTTAAAGGTTGTTGCTGTAGCCCATGCTGTTTATCAAGCAGTGCTCAGCCTGAAGAATATTCCTGTTTTGGAGACTGCCTATAAATTAATTTTGGGCGAAATGACTTGTGCCCTAAACAACCTGCTACATAGTCTACAACTTCCTGATGCCTGCTCTGAAATAAAACATGAGTCTTTTAAAAATCACGTATTCAATGTAGACAATGCAAAATTTGTAGTTATATTTGACCTCAGTGCCCTGACTACAATTGGAAATGCCAAAAACTCACTAATTGGGGTGAGTCTTTACTTGCAGTGCTTTGCTTTATTCTCACTTAAGCCTCTCTTCATTGCATGTTTACCTATGTTATTTACTGCTGTTATCATGTCAGTATCTCCAGAGTCACTGTAGAACACACTGCCATATGTAGGGCATGCCTGGATCATGAAACTTGACAGGAATGTTTTCTTGCTGTTGTATTTCCCTTTCCCCTTCCTTTCCTTGACAACGCTTATAAGATTTTTTTATATTTGTCTTATTCTTAAAAAACTGTCTTTTATGAGTTTATATGTATTCTAGCATGCTTATAAAAAATTTGTTAACGTTTTCCACAGTTCAGATTTGTATAGTTCTTTTAATATGCCTCTTCTTCTTCCCTGCTTTTCTCTTCTTCACTAATGTTAGTGCTTACATATGGTCTTCCTTTTTGAGTTCCTGTTTTCTCTAGGAATATTCATATATTCTTTCTTTTGGAAAAAGAATAAAGATTTCTTCCCTTTAAGAAATTTGATGTGACCTTCCTTTTGACTGACAATTATTGCTTTAATTTGCTTATTTTTTCCCTTTTGTTAGACCTTGCATGATTGGAAAACATTACTTCTAATAAAAAAAAAATAACAGGATATAATTAAGGGATAAAATTTTCTAAAAGAGAAGGGAGGGAAAAGTCACGTTTTGATGTTTAGATTTGCATGCTCTCCGGATCGGATTGCCTTGTATCACTCCTCGAGTAGCTGTTCCTTCCCTCACTGCTAGTCATGGCTGATGGTGTACAGTAAACTCTACTCAGACCCTAAAATTTCGTTGTTGAGAAATTTACATTGTATATAGATTTGAAGAGGTTTTTTGTCTTGCAGTCTGGAAACAGTGGGTCAGGAAGGGGCAGGCAGATGGATTGGAGTATATTAGCAGCAGAGGGAAAAGGGAAGGAAGGAAAGGGGTTAAGAGTGGCAAGATGTGCTTTTTTTCTCATTGGACAGGGCACTTTACTGTGTTTAGTATATGGAAAATTGAGGAGATGCAGTTCGCTACACTGCGAGGTACAGAGGACTTTGTTTAGTTCAGGAATCTGTAGACTATAGTCTATAGACCATACACAGCTCAATACCTTTTTCTCTCTCTCTTTTAAAAAATTATTTATGTGAGAGACAGAGAGTGAGTGCGGGAGAGCACAAGCAGGGGTAGGGGCAGAGGTAGAGGGAGAAGCAGACTCCCCACTGAGCAAAGAATCTGGCATGCTCATCCCAGGACCCTGAGATCATGACCTGAGCTGAAGGCAAACACTTAAGCGACTGAGCCACGCAGGCGCCCCTATTTTTTCCTCTTTTTAAAAAAGTATCTTTATTGATACATAATTCAAATATCATATAACTCCCACTTAAATTGTACAGTTCAGGGGCACTGGGTGACTCAGTTGGTTAAGTGTCCAACTCTTGATTTTGACTGAGGTTGTGATCTGAGCCACCCGGGTGCCCCTGTCATTTTAACTTTTAAAAATGTGTACACATATTTTGAGGGATAAGCTTATGTGTGTCTTGGAGGAGCCAAACATTTGTTTTCTTTTGTACATCATCAGATGTGGGCGCTGTCTCCAACTGTCTTTGCCCTGCTGAGTAAGAATCTGATGATTGTGCATGGTGACTTGGCTGTTCACTTCCCTGCCATTCAGTACGCCGTTCTGTACACGTTGTATTCTCATTGTACCAGGTACTGTACTGTACAGATACTTCTTGTAAACAAGGTTTGTTTTTTTTTTAAGATTTTTATTCATTTATTTGACAGAGAGAGACACAGTGAGAGAGGGAACACAAGCAGGGGGAGGGTGGGAGAGGGAGAAGCAGGCTTCCTGCCTAGCAGGGAGCCCGATGCGGGGCTTGATCCCAGGACGCTGGGATCATGACCTGAGCCAAAAGCAGAGGCTTAACCGACTGAGCCACCCAGGCGCCCCTTGTTTTTTTTTTTACTTTTTTTTTTTTTTTAAGATTTTATTTATTTATTTGACACAGAGAGAGAGATCACAAGTAGGCAGAGAGGCAGGCAGAGGGAGAGGGTTAAGCAGGCTCTCTGCTGAGCAGAGAGCCCGATGTGAGGCTTGATCCCAGGACCCTGAGATCATGACCTGAGCCGAAGGCAGCGGCTTAACCCACTGAGCCACCCAGGCACCCCTTTTTTTAACTTTTATAGGGGAGGGTGGGCTCTTATAAGAGTAGATTTTTAAAAATACGTGTTGGCTTTGGAATTACTTTCTTTTTTTCAATTAGAGATGAAAAGATGATTTTTCCTTTGTCTTCCAGGCACGATCACTTTATATCTAGTAGCCTTAGTTCTTCGTCCCCATCTTTGTTTGATGGAGCTGTGATTAGTACTGTGACTACGGCTACAAAAAAACATTTCTCAATTATACTGAATCTTCTGGGAATATTGCTTAAGAAGGATAATCTTAACCAGGATACAAGGTAACTAAATAATATTTCCTGATTTTAAGTGTTCTTAACTTTTATTAATTTAGCTATGTAATTTGAGGATGGGAAATCCACATTATCGAGGTAGTAGGGTGGAGCAGCTTCATAATGAAACGCTTCAAAATACGGCTTTATTATTTAGTTTAGGATTTCTTACTCTTTCCCAAAAGAATTAAAAGAAACCTCCCTGCCCTGCAATGTTTAATTGAAGAACATTATCTATAGAGTTTCTTTATATTCTTTACCACAACTTATGCTAGTTTGGGGACATTTTCTTAAAAGGCATGCAACTTTTTGACGAAGGAGTTTCTATAGTTTGAATTTTTGTTTCCTGTTGCTTGAGATATTTAAAGAAACCAAAAACAAAGTAATGTAAGAAGAATAGACTTTTATATTTTCCTCCCTCCCTCCCTTCCTTCCTTCCTTCCTTCCTTCCTTCCTTCCTTCCTTCCTTTTTCTTTCTTTTTGTTTCTCTCTTTTCTTTCTTTTCTTTCTTTCTCAACTGGATATTTTGTGTTTCAGGAAACTGTTAATGACCTGGGCCTTGGAAGTGGCTGTTTTAATGAAGAAGTCTGAAACATATGCACCTTTATTCTCTCTTCCATCTTTCCATAAATTTTGCAAAGGCCTTTTAGCCAACAGTAAGATTCTGTGATTTTTAAAAATTTTGTTAATCTGCACTTAAAAGGAATCTTTGGTAATGAAAGATCATCACTTGAACATTTTCATAACATGAAATAGAGAATTCCCGTCTCAATGGCAAATGCATAATCTGTCTTAACTTTTTGTTATTCTTAATATGTAAATTGTTTTTAAGTGATTGTCACATTTTTAAGCTTATGTGAATGTTTATGCATTCTGTATACTTTTAAAATTTCCTTCAGAAAATGGTTGAGGTGAAGACTCATGACTTTAAGTGGGTTTTGTTGAATGTGTCATTTTCCCAAATGTTACTGCCAGCAAGGGTTCTAGCCTGGAGCAGGGCCTAGTCCATCCATGGTAGGCACTTACTGTTTGTTGAATGAGTGAATGGGTTCGGGAAGTTAGGATATACTGGCATGTAATTTCTTTTGGCAAGCTGAAAGTGTCTTTTAATTTTTAATAGCTCTCGTTGAAGATGTGAATATCTGTCTGCAAGCATGCAACAGTCTACATGCTTTGTCTTCTTCTTTGCCAGACGATCTTTTACAGAGGTATGGACTAAAGATCCTATCTTTGACCCTAGTCTTAATAACTTGAAGCTGTTGCCACACTCGTATTATCTGTTTCACTTTTTTGTAGGTGTGTTGATGTTTGCCGTGTTCAACTTGTCCATAGTGGAACTCGTATTCGTCAAGCATTTGGAAAGCTGTTGAAGTCAATTCCTTTAGATGTTGTTTTGAGGTATAATAGTTGCATTAGAACAAAAACATCCCACTGTTTTGACTGCCTGGTAGTCCTTTAGGAAGAGACAAATTGCCTATTAGTGAATTAATGTCCCCTCTCAATGACTAATGAGATGTCACAGGGTTATATTGTGAAGGTCTAGAAGAAAGTAACAAGGTTTTATATTTTTTATAAACTTAGAAGCTCATGATAATAAGTACGAATGATTTATGTAAATAGTGCCAAAATGTATTTCTTAGTAGTTCAGTTGAGAAACTCAAGTGTAATCTTTATTGTTTTTGATTAAGTTAATTTTCAAGTTTTAACAACATCTCTATTTTGAAGGCTGTTTTATTTTTTTATTTCTACATTTAGTTAGCAAGGAAATGGCTCATTTACAGTATGAAGTAACCTTTTAACTGAAACATTCTGTACAACTGCGACTTTATTTTCTTTCTACAGCAATAACAGTCACACAGAAATTCAAGAAATTTCTTTAGCATTAAGAAGTCACATGAGCAAAGCACCAAGTAACACATTCCACCCACAAGATTTCTCTGATGTTATTAGTTTTATTTTGTATGGGAATTCTCACAGAATGGGGTAAGATTTTCTTTGACTCCTTATGTGCGAAAGTAACTTAAATATTCTTGAATATCTTGACCCTGTGCCCATTTTGAGGAGAAAATATGTCAGGAGTGGCAGAGTAGAAAGTGATATCTTTTCAAATGGGTTATTTTTGTTTTCAGCAGTAAGAATTGCTTTGAAGATAGTATCTGAAGAAACAAAAATGGGCTTTGAGATTTTTTGACAATTGTTTGACGATTAACTGCTCTGACCTAGTCATGAATGCTTGGGGAGAGGCCTAGGGACATAGACATTCTGCAGATGCTTAGTTGCAGTGAATGTTTTACCCCGATAGCCAAAGTGTCATAAGCCATTTACCCTAATAACCCATCCATACCATACCCTATCCTGTTTTAACTGTAAAAGACCTCCTCACAATGAAAGGTAGGGATATAATGCTTCTCACTGTTAAAGGTTTTGCCTTTTTGAGGTAGGAAAATTGTAGTCCCCTACTCCCATTCCCCTGGCAATTTTTTTTATTTTTAAAATAAAGTTGTCATTGTCTGTTAAATATGAAACTGCTTTTCCCAGGAAGGACAATTGGTTAGAAAGATTATTCTATAGCTGCCAGAGACTGGATAAGCGTGACCAATCAACAATTCCCCGAAATCTTCTAAAGACAGATGCTGTCCTTTGGCAGTGGGCTATTTGGGAAGCAGCACAGTTCACTGTCCTTTCTAAGTTGAGAACCCCATTGGGCAGAGCTCAAGATACCTTCCAGACCATTGAAGGTAATCAGCTCTTTGTGCTTTTTCAAACTTTGCGATATAAATACTTTCAAACCCTTCTTATAGTAAGAAGCAATGGATTTCTTATCTTTGTTAAAACAAAAATTTGAGAGTATATGCTTTGTTTTTCTTTAATACTCTGTCAGTCTTTCAGGTGCTGTTTGTAAGAATAAACTCTCATTGAATAATTGTGTCGACAACAACATGGTTGTCTACTTTTGTTCAAAAACTAGGGGATTTGTATAGAGAAAACATTTTTTTCCCCTAAAATAAGAGATCTTTCATGTTGGGAGTTTGGTTTTTTAAATGATGGCTGTACAGAAGATACTCGATAAATGTGATTTTGTGAAATTATCTCTAGCTCCTAGAATCTTTAAAGATTTCTTTTAAATTTGGAATGTTGTCTCTGCTTTAAGGTATCATTAGAAGTCTTGCAGCTCACACGTTAAACCCCGATCAAGATGTTAGTCAGTGGACAACTGCAGACAATGATGAAGGCCACAGTAGCAACCAGCTTAGACTTGTTCTTCTTCTGCAGTATCTGGAAAATCTGGAGAAGTTAATGTATAATGCATATGAGGGGTGCGCTAATGCATTAACATCACCTCCCAAGGTTGGTTTCAGTGGGCTGAGTGTTGCTTTGTAGCGGTTTCATGGGCAAGCCTAGCAGTGCGTGTAGAGCTGAAATCACAATACTCTTGTGTATTTGAGACTTCTATACTAGAATCCTAGCCAATCCCGAGCTCTTCTTTTTCTTTATTCTAAAGGTCATTAGGACTTTTTTTTATACCAATCGCCAAACTTGCCAAGACTGGCTGACTCGGATCCGACTCTCCATTATGAGGGTTGGGTTGTTGGCAGGCCAGCCCGCTGTGACAGTGAGACATGGCTTTGACTTGCTTACGGAAATGAAGACTAATCTATCTCAGGTAAAGTATATTTGAAGTTAATTTTAAATCTGTTAATTAGAAAAATTTGAGTTTAATTCCTTTATTGTGATTTAATCTATGGATGAAATAAGTTAAAATTTCTGTTCATTCAAAACTTGTATTTCAAAGCTTTTGATTCAATATTTTGTAAAAGCAATAACTTTCAAAGTCACCTATTCATATTTTGTACTTAGAACATGTCAAAATATGTATTACTTATGTTTAAGGGGTTGGAACTTTAAAGGTAATTCTTACAAATTTGTAGAAGAAATAATTCTCATCATAATTTTAAAGAATTGTATAATGTATAGGAAAGTATATAGAATTTATAAGAAATTATAATTTATAATGCAGAGGTATATATAATGTTATAAGGGGAAAGTACTGGTTTATAAATGAGTTCAATAAGTGGAATCCAGGAATAGCAAATGTTTATTAATTAGACATAATATCAGTAAGTAGTATTCAGACATAAAATTAGCATTTTTTAATGCGTGATTATTTATAGTTGATTTTTGCTCTATATTTAATTCATATTTTATTCCCACAGATACCACAGTTTAAATGTTTGGGTAATTTTTTAGTTTGTAAAGATTGATGCCCACGTGTTAAGGTTGTGTTACTTACCTTTTGTAGATACATTATATGTAAATTTTCAAGAATTATATTGTAAGAATATGATACCATTACTGTAAAAATAATCGATATTAAATACATTTGCCTTTAAATGGGCTTAGATTATGATCAGTAGTTGTAAATTTAGTAGATAATTGATTTTATTTTATTTTTTTTTTTTTTAAGATTTTATTCATTTATCTGACAGAGAGAGAGAGATCACAAGTAGGCAGAGAGGCAGGCAGAGGGAGAGGGGGAAGCAGGCTCCCCGGTGAGCAGAGAGCCCGACGCGGGGCTCGATCCCAGGACCCTGAGATCATGACCTGAGCCGAAGGCAGAGGCTTAACCCACTGAGCCACCCAGGCGCCCCTAGATAATTGAATTTTAATGGTATTGAGGTCTATGATTATTTTTTCTTTTCTTTTTTTTTTTTTTTATGATTATTTTTTCTGAATGAACTTTCAGGGGAATGAGTTGGAAGTAACCATCATGATGGTGGTAGAAGCACTGTGTGAGCTTCATTGTCCTGAAGCTATACAGGGAATTGCTGTCTGGTCATCTTCGATTGTTGGAAAGAATCTTCTCTGGATTAATTCAGTGGCCCAACAGGCTGAAGGGAGGTAAGCTGGAAGGAAAGAAGTAGGTGATAGGATGTATTTACATTTAAATCCTCTGTATTCCCTGGCTAACTTTGTAGTTAAATGTTAAAATAGCTTCGTTCAGTTTTAGCAATTGAAACTTGCTGTTAGTCACTTTACTAAGGAGCCATCTTTAGTCTGTTCTTTAAGTAGCAGCAAAACTTAGATGCCTTTCTTATTTATGGATTAGTAAGAAATCTTCCTCAAAATACGATCTGCCAATTACTTGTTTTATAAGCCAACCTACCTTCCTTCCTTCCTTCCTTTCTTTTTCTTTCCTTCTTTCCTTTTTTTTTTTTTCTTTTCCTTGAGAGGGAGCAGGGAAGAGGGACAGAGGGAGAGAAAGAATCCCAAGCAAGCTCCATGCCCAGCACAGCCTGATGTGGGGCTTGATCTCACGATCCTGAGATCATGACTTGAGCCTAAATCAAGAGTCAGACGCTTAACCAACTGAGCCACCCAGACACCCCATACTTGTTTTATAAATATTTTTGAACTTGATTCTTAATTGATAACCTTTCATTTCAGAGTCTGGTACAAACTAGAGTACTTGCTCATTAGCCCTGTGCACTCAATATTTAAACTTACTTGATTTCGCTAGGTAAAGGAACATGAGCCATAATAGTCTGTGTATATTTATGTTAGTTTTACCAAATCTGGAAAATGTAGCAAATAAAGAACTCATAATTCCATCTGCCAGTGATAACTATTAGTTTTGGTGCACCATGCCTTTTTAGTTCTTTTTTCTTTCATATTCAGTCTTTTCCCCACTTTTTCCAGAAATAGCTGTGTTTTTACTGGTTACCTCATTTTGCTTTTGCCACTCAGCAATATTTTAAAAAATATTTGCCATGTTAAATATTCTACAATGTTATTTTTAATGACACAGTTGTATTTCTTGTGAGTGCACCGTACTTTTTAACATTCCTTATTTTTGGATAGTAAGGTTATTTTTGATGTTATTTTGCTAATCTTAATGCACTGGGACACTTAATTCTTTAAAATATAGCTTATAGTTGTGTTTATTTTCTTTGAATTCATTCCTACAAGTTGATTTACTAGAAGAAATGCTTTGGACCATAAGGCTTATGGTATGTTCTTTTGCTAAGGACTGTACAGAAAACGTTTCCAGTTTAATCTGTAACAATAGAATAATAACCCCTTCCCTCACCTTTGTGAATACTGAGGGTCACTGAAAAATAACAGCTCTGCCCACCATCATCAGTGAAGATAGTTTTAATTTACATTCGTTTATTAATGATTAATAGTAAGACTTTCCCCATATGTTCTATTGATCATTTGTGATTTTTGAAGACATAGAGATGTCTTCATGGCCTCTCATTTTTCCTGTATTGATCTATGAGATTTTATTATACAGTAAGATTGTTGATGCTGTGTAGTTTCTTAATTTGTAATCTGTTTTTAATATTTATGGTGTTTTTGGTACTTAGAAATTTCAAGTTATGTCATTAGTATCTGCTACTTTGTGAATTCTTTTTAAAAATTTGTTCTTTTACTTAGCCTTTGTGTACATTGAGATCAGATACTTAGCAATATTTTCTGTTATTTATTTTTTAAAATGAAGGATACCTTTGTGTGTGTGTGTTTTTTTAAGATTTTATTAATTTGAGAAAGAGAGAGAGAACGGGAAGTAGGAAGGGGCAGAGGGAGAGAGAGAGAAGCAGACTCCCTGCTGAGCAGGGAGCCCAATGCAGGGCTTGATCCCAGGACCCTGAGGTGATGACCTGAAGCAGAGGCAGACGCTTAACCAACTGAGCCACCCAGGCGCCCCTTCTGTTATTTTATACTGCCTTTTTTTTTTCCTTAAGGTTTTATTTATTTGAGAGAGAGAGATGTGCACAGTAGGGAAGGATAGAGGGAGAGAGTGAAAGTCTCAAGAGACTCCGCATTGAGTGCGGCACCTGGGCTCAATGTCAGGACTTCCAGATCATGACCTGAGCCAAAACCAGGAGTCAGATGCCCAACCATCTGTGCCACCCAGGCACCCTTGCCTTTTTTTTTTTTTCCATTTGTTATGAGGGAAAAAAAATCTAATTTTGTGTACCCCAACCCCACACAAAATAATTAACTCATTGTCTCCACTCAGTTTATTTATTTCCCCTCTCAATTTGTTGAGTGATTAATTTTTTTGTTTGTTTTTTTGGAAGTGAAGTCTGTGGATAATTAAAAATAAAGACTGTTTGAATTTGCATTAAAGGTTTGAAAAGGCCTCTGTGGAGTACCAGGAGCACTTGTGTGCCATGACGGGTGTTGATTGCTGCATCTCCAGCTTTGACAAATCTGTTCTCACATTGGCCAACATTGGGCGTAACAGTGCCAGCCCCAAACATTCTCTGAACGGTGAGCCTCCAGAATTTAAATAAAAAATTATAGTCAGATACTTTGTACTCACGATCTTACTGTGTATTTTCAGATTTCTGTGCTCTTTAAAATATTTATAATTGCTTTGGATCTCTCTATTTTATAAAATACGTTCACTCAGGTGAATCCAGAAAAACTGTGCTGTCCAAGCCAACTGACTCTTCCCCTGAGGTTATAAATTATTTGGGAAATAAAGCGTGTGAGTGCTACA
Organism: Potos flavus; assembly: GCA_028534135.1. Classification (NCBI taxonomy): domain Eukaryota; kingdom Metazoa; phylum Chordata; class Mammalia; order Carnivora; family Procyonidae; genus Potos; species Potos flavus. Next base: position 21,214,779 of record CM052890.1, read on the forward strand.
TTTCCATTGCTGATTGGGCTGCGGTACAGGAGTGGCAGAATGCTATCCACGACTTGAAGAAGAGTACCACCAGTACTTCTCTCAACCTGAAAGCTGATTTCAACTACATAAAGTAAGGACTTTTTTTCATTTAAATAAATTTTCAGTACCTTTAAAGTCTTCCTCTATGGCAGAAAAATATTAAAATTGGTAATATCTACTATTGTAAGATATTCGAAGTTCTAATACTGCTGTTTGAAAATGACTACAATGAGGAACCAACATTAGAGGTGAGGAAGGTATTCATGCAGTGGGAAGACAGTCTTGTCACTGTCGAAACAGTCATTTGGTATTGATTCTTAGAGCTTACAAAATGAATATAAATAGAAATTTGTTACTACTTTAGAAAGAGTCACAGTTGATGACTTTCTAAATTAGGTTTGAATCGATTGGAAATAATCTAAAGAGGGCAGAGTTTATGAACATTTGTAAATTCCCTTTCCTGTCTTTTTTCTTCTTCTTGTTCCTCTTTGCATTTATTAATCCCTTAATTCAGAATATATGTACTGGGGGCTCCTGGCTGTCTCAGTCGGTAGAGCATGTGACTCTTGATCTTGGGGTCATGAGTTCGAGTCTCACATTGAGTGTAGAGATTACTTAAATAAATAAATAAATATTAAATTAAAAAAAAAAACCCACAGAATATATGTATTGAATTAATCCCTTAATTAAAAATTTGAATACCCGTAAGTGGCTGGGGCATAGGGGTCATTAGCTGTCCTTCCCATTGAAAAGCTCAGCTTCTAGAGAGTAAATGTGTTAATGGGTAATTTCTCCATTGAGCGTGTACTATGTGCCAGTCAGTGGGGTTTAACATTTCATGAAACGTGAATTCTGACCCTTGAGGAACTCTCTCTTAGAGGAGACACACAGACAGACAAGGTTGGGAATGCCGTCAGCATGCCATTTGAGCAAAGACTTGAGGAAACAGATCTGATGGAAGAGTGATGTGCTTTCATTGTTCTGGAAATGCCCTGGAGGCCACTCTTGTTGAAGCAGGTGAATAATAAGAAATAAGGGTAGAGAGTAAGTGGGAACTATGAGGACTTTAACTCCTAATAAGAGAGAAAATCTTAGGGTGAGATTTGAACAGGAGAGGCATGTTCTGATCTGACTTCGAAGTTTGCTCTGCTGTGTTGTCAAGAGACTGGAGGTGGATGCCAAGGGTGGCGGCATGTATACCACTAATCTATAGGTCAAAGGTAGAGGGAGAACAGACACTATTAATTGAAGTAGGAGCACACAGAACAATGAGGTGTGTTTAAGGTGCTTGAAGCATGCAGAGGAGATTGTTTAATAAGCAGTTAAGAATTGGATTTGGAGCAAAGGAGAAAAGTCTAAGCTAGAGAATGATTTGGGGATCATTAGCATATAGGTGACAGTAAAAGACCCTCTTTTCCCTGGCTCTACTCCAGAGCCTTTGTAAGCTACCAAGTAACAGATAAAGCTCTGGGGATGGGTGAGTGAAAAGTAAAGGGGGCCAAGGTCAGAATCCTTTGTTACAAGAGGGGAGAGGAAGCCATTGATAAAAACACAAGGACACTGAGAAAGGAAGAGTCCGAGATGTAGGAGAACCAGGCTGGGGTAGCCCGCCTTGTCAGGCGTTCCAGAGACAGCATGCAAGAAGAGCTTTGTAGAGAAAGAAAAAGAGAAGGAGAAGCAGCCAAGCTGAATACTGTTAAGTGGTGAAGAAACTTAGAAATCTAAAGCTCTAAAGATCACTTGGGTAGTGAGTTTTTCATGAAGTCACAGAGAAGAAGCTGTGCCTGGAGGAGAATGTTGTGTATTTACTTGAAGTATTGGAGAGATTAAGTGTTCTTTTAAGCTTAGGGGAAGGAGTGACTAGAAAGCAGAGGTTGAAGAAACAGGATAAAGAACATTGATTTAAGCATTAACTGGGCCCTACCTTTTTCGAACCCAAGGAAAGTAGTTGTATATGGACAGAGTTTTGGGAGCAGGTCGATGGTGGATTAAGGGTAAGAGTAGAGGAAATGAAAGCCTGTGTGGCTGTGTGTGTGTTTTAAGAAGTCAGTCATTAGCAGAGAGTGTGAGGACATTGTAGAGCCTCGTGGAGACACAGGGAACCTACCACTGGAGAGGACTCAGACCCTGTAGTGGCAGGAATGTTAAGGGTGTTGTCACCAAACCTTGACAGTTCATCAGTTGCGGCTCACATGAGAAGTGCTTGGTTGCCTTGGTCCAGGCTTTCAGCTTATAAGGGGGAGGCAGGTGTAGTCATTGATGTTATATCGCTAGTGCTGGATTCATGCTGCATTGTAAGGGAGGGGACACAGTGAGAGGGACAGAAAAAGATGAGTGATTAATGGAAAAGAGAGAGATGAAGAAACTGAGTCATCTTCTTGGTTGGAAAGCAGCTATAGTAAGAATGGGAACAGAGGGAGTGTTCTGAAAGTAGCAGCAGTAGGTAGGGAGGTAGAAGGCCTGTCGTCCTAGCGTTGATGCCACAGGACTAAAGGAGTTTCAGAGGCACCACCATTTTCAGATGACGTAAGGAGATGGAAAGGAAGAATTCTTTGAAAGAGAAACAGCTTCCATGAAACACGCTGGAGAAGGGAGAGAGGGAGGGAGGCCAGCAGTGAAAGGTGGGATGAAGATGAAAGGCTGAGGTAATAGAACAGGAGCCCTCCAGGGGCCTGGGCTTTAGGTAGGGGATGGGGCCATGTAGCAAATTTAGAGGTAGTTTGGGGAGAATCAGTTGGCATTGCCTTTCAGAGATCTGATCTGTCAGTTTGTTGGATGGGCCCCTGAGTATAACAGGCTACAAAAAGAGGAAGGAGAAGGAAACATGGAAGGGTGATTATGCTAAACTGTGGCTTTCTGGTTCGCCACTCCAGTTTTAGTGCTAATTAAATCAGTAGTCACATCTTCAAAATAGAAATAAAAAATGATGGCCTACGTAGAAGGAACCTCATCAAGAGAATGCTATGTAACTGTGCTGTGTTTTTCTAGAATTTGTTCTACTTTTTTTGAATGGTCCCACAGGCTGGATAGGTATAATATAAGCTAACTGGTATTTTAATTACAGGTCACTAAGCAGTTTTGAATCTGGAGAATTTGTTGAATGTACTGAGCAATTAGAATTGTTACCTGGAGAAAATATCAATCTACTTGCTGGAGGATCAAAAGAGAAAATAGGTATTCGAAATAATAATCTTAGAATTAAGTATTTTATAGACAAGTTGCTCAAGATGTTTGGCTTAGTATTTCCTAGAAAATCTGGATGTTTTTGTACATTTATTTTGAGGCAGAATTCTATGTGAAGGAACATCTTTAGGTCTGTTTTACTTATATTTGATTTGGCAAATGAAAACAGTTTAAGTAAAATTAAAATTAAACTTAAAAAAGGCTATCGTAAGACTTTGAGATTTATCTAGCCACATTTGAAAAAGTTTAAGTAGTCTTTAAGCTAAATATTTTTCTTGACCTCTTACTGTGGTTCATTAACTAATAACTTCCTTACCACAACTGGAACATTCTGTAAAATATTACCCTAAAGTTAGTATTGTGAGTAGTTTGTGTGTTAACATTGAGTTGCTAGATCAGTAAGGTTTGCAAAGTAGGGCTAGATTTGTCCCTTTAAATGTAGTGGTTGATTTACTGATTTTTGAACTATGGAAATCAGCTATTTGAGGCAGGTCTGAGATATAATTTGAATGTGGACTATAGTTTTTATATAGCTACAGAAATGCTTAACCATAGTGTTCAGCTGCCTGAATTTAAATATGAAAGAATGTATTCATTGATGATAACTTTTTAATACTGTCAAAATATCTTATCACTCTCACACATTAAAAGCAAATTAACTTAATGAAATTTATTTAACTTCTGTAGATATGAAAAAACTGCTTCCTAACATGTTAAGTCCAGATCCAAGGGAACTTCAGAAATCCATTGAAGTTCAGTTGTTGAGAAGTTCTGTTTGTTTGGCAACTGCTTTAAACCATATAGAACAAGATCAGAAGTGGCAGTCCATAACTGAGTAAGTTTAATCCTAAGGGGATTAATTGCACTATGTCTACCATATGGTAAACATACATACTTTGGGGGATGGAGTTGGTTACGTGATCACTTCAGTGTTAGTCATGATAACTTCATTTTAGTTGTAGAAGTCATATGATACATGAATGCCACTTGGCAACATATATAGATGTTGAAACTATATAAACTGTAGAAACCCCCAGAACCATGTCTTGACTTGCTTATGTCCTTTTACTAAAGGGCAGGCAGCTCTTCTTCCTTCTTCCTCTTTGGATGCCACTGTAGTAGCATCTTATCAAACTCTCTTATCCTTTCAGTGATTACACAGGTTGGAAAATCTCATTTATTAATTGATGGTGAATATTTTGTTTCAGAAATGTGGTAAAGTACTTGAAGCAGACCTCCCGCATAGCTATTGGACCACTGAGACTTTCTACTTTAACAGTTTCACAGTCTCTGCCAGTTCTAAGTACCTTACAGCTGTATTGCTCTTCTGCTTTGGAGAACACAGTTTCTAACAGACTTTCAACAGAGGTGTGTATATGTGTATCCTTATCAGGGTATTCTTCTGAACATTAATAGGCATTTGTGTAGAATTTTTTTTTAAGATTTATTTATTTATTTGAGAAAAAGAGAGAGCATGGAAAAGGGGCAGAGGGAGAAAATCTCAAGCAGACTCCCCGTTGAGCATGGAACCCAGCATAGGGCTCAATCCTATGACCTATGAGATTCATGACCTGAGCCAAAACCAAGAGTCAGACACCCAATTGACTAAGCCACCTAGGTGCTCTAAGATTTTTTTAAATTTTTAAAGTAGCATTTGTAGCGTTTGTTGGACAAGCTAGTAAATCCAGAAATCTAATGTCATTTTCATGCACATTTTCATTTGAGGAGTGTGTGAGGCAGATGGAGGAACCTAAGATACATCATTTCAAGGATGGCTAATTGCATAATTTTTTTCTTTTCTTTTCTTTTTTTTTTTGAAAGAGGGGTTGATGTATGTAAATATGTTTTCCATTGAAAGGTGTTATAAATTTTAGATTTGATTAAAACAAAGACTCTCTCAGGGGCACCTGGGTGGCTCAGTTGGTAGAACATGCGACTCCTGATCTCAGAGTTATGAGTTCAAGCCCCAAGTTGGGCTAAGAGCTTACTTTAAAAAAATAAATGAATAAAAATAATGAAGACACCTCATCCTCTTCCCAGATAGGTAAAGTTTAACCAAAGATGGGCCCTTCCCAAGGGAATTACAGTCTTTGAGAATTTGCTTATAAAGCAATAGTTTTATGTTTCTTTGTAATTCACCTTCAGCTTTATATTAAATATGCTGTGTTTAATTTTTTAAAACGTGCTTTATTGATAAGTATATTGATAAATTGCATTTATTTATTTATTTATTTATTTATTGCAAAGCAAAGATTTTGCTCTTTGAGTGTCTTTCCTCTTGTGATTAGAAGATATTGAAGATAGCGGAGAGTTTAATAGATGAGCCTGGAGCAGCCGGCTTATGGGGGTTGCAGCTTACCTTAACCTACAAACATATAAAGAGGCTGTTTACATTGAGTATTTTTGGTTTTTCTCTGGCAGGATTGTCTTATTCCACTCTTCAGTGAAGCTCTGCGTTCATGTAAACAGCATGATGTGAGACCATGGATGCAGGCATTAAGATATACCATGTACCAGAGTCAGTTGTTGGAGAAGATAAAAGGTAATTAGGTTGTTTTTTTTACTAGCTTTGATTGAGATATAATTTACACATTTTAAGTGTACAGTTCCAGTTTTGACACATCTTCACCAGCGTAACCACCAATACAATCAAGATATAGAACATTGATCTTATCCCAGAAGGTTTCCTTATGCCTCTTCCCAATCACCTCTCCCATGTGTACTGTTCCTGGACAACCGCTGATTTGTTTTCTGTCACTGTAGATTAGACATGTCTTTACTAAAGTTTTATATAAACGGAATCATACAGCTGTCTTGTGTCTGACTTCTCTAGTTCAGCATTTTATTTTTAAGGTTCTCCTATGTTTTGTGTAGTAGTATTATGATCCTTCCTGTCGTTGAGTACCGCCCATTCTATGTATATACCATAATTTATCTCTGGGTCTTTTGGTGGATATTGGAGTTGTTTATTTTAAAATTTGGACTATAATGTATAAAGCTGCTATGAAATTCATGTACAGGTCTCTGGGTGGACGTATATTTGTGTTTCTCTTGAATAAATGCCTCCAAGTGGAATTGTTGAGTCAGATAGTTTAATGTTAAAAATAGTTTGGCATTTTCTTAGAAAGTGTTTGGACATTTCTTCTGGCATCTACATCCTTCATAGTGCTGGTCTTTAATTTTAGTCACTGGCACCAGTGTTTAAGAGTACCTCATTGTGGTTTTATTTGCATTTCCCTGGTGATTAATGAGATTGAGCATCTTTTCATTTGCATAGTGACCATTGTATATCTTACTTTGTTAAGTGTTCCCATCTTGGCCATTTTTAATCAAGTCATAGACTTGTTTGTTCTGGATACACATTCTTTGTCAGATACAATGTACTGTGAATGTTAAGTTTTAAACACTCCAAATGAATAGTTAGGGAGGTAGTACTTGTAGAAATACTAGTAGGTCTCTCTCTTTTTTTAAGTAGGATTTATTTATTTATTTAGTAGGTCTCCTTGTTAAGAAAGAAATGTCTGTCATGTTAAAGAGATGCTAGCAATTTACTTTATTGCTTGAAAATGGAAAAATTGCCAGAATTCTATAGAATTTTAGTTGAATATGTGATAGCTAAGTTTAATACATTTGTGTATTAAATTTCAAGTAAGGTTTTGTTGGGGTATGGACTTGGATTGCCAAGTGATTACTGGGAACTGTGACTCACCTGGACCCTCCTTGCCATATACACTTGGGTTGGATTGTTAGCCTGGCATTTGGAAATTGAAGGATCTTAAGGCAAGTCATTAAATTTCTGAGTCACTTTCCTCTTCAGTTGAGGGTATTGCCTTGCTCAGGAGATTCTAAGGATTATAGGAAATGAGGCAAGACACATAAAAGCCCGGAGAGAGACATATATAAAAGCACGGAGCAAGGCATATAACAGGACAACAAATATCATCTTTATTCTCATCCTTCCCTTATTGAACAAGTTTTAAAATTGGGAATACAAAGTCAGTAACCCAGCGGTTTTAGTTGGAGACAGAATTCCACTCCTCCTCACTTTTTTCCACTTCTTCAGCAAGTGCTTATGAAGTGTGTGCTCGAAGTTGTGATGTAACGGTGAACAAGACAAGCCGGTGAACAAGACAGGCCGGTTTTCTGCATTCCAGGGACCACAGTGATTCTGGAATCTAGCAGGGAAAACTGAACTCAAACAAGGGACAGCAGTATAGTGTGCTGAGTGGAAGCGCATGTACATGGTGCTAAAAGAACATACAACAAGGACACTAATTTAATCCTAGGGATCAGTCAGAACAGGATTTGGGAGGAAGTAACATTTAAGCTGGTACTTGAGGGAGGTAGGGAGGAGATGGAAGGCAGTAGACTGGTTGGAAAAAAAACATGTAAAGGCCAGCGGCAATGAAAGAAAGATTCTTAGGTGACAGTTTGCGTAAGGGAGAGTGGGAAGAGAGGAAGCTGAAGGAGATTGAGATTGGAATGAAATGCAAGGCATCTGCCTTTCAAGGCGAATTCAGGAGTTGGGGTTTTGTCAGAGGGGCAGTGGAAAGTCATCAAAGGAGTTAAGTGTTAAAGATTTACCTTTGTGTAAGATGATTTTAGTTGCAGGTTGGAGAATGGACTTGAAGAGGATGAGACTTGGGGTTCAGAGGGTTCCAGTTAGGCTGAAATTCCTGCAAAAGGTGCCCAAGGTAGTGGCGGTAGGGATAGAAAAAAAATAGAGATGATATGAGGGCTGCAAGTAGAGTTTTAAGATGACGGGCAAGCACCTGCTTAGGCAGCCAGGTTGATCATGTGCCTTTCCTTGAGAAAGACATAACAGGAGAAGGAAGTAGAAGGTTTGGAGGGTGGTAGAAAATGGATTCCACTTGGCACAGGTAAAAAGTGTCCTTGAAATACCTGAGTGTAGGCGACTGGTAGGCAGGTGGAACTCAGATGTCAGGTCTGGCTAGAGATAAAGATTTAAGAGTCATCAGCATTTATATGGTAATGGAAGCTACAGGAACAGATGATACTGTCCTGGGAGAATATGCAGAGTGAGAAGAGTAGAGAGCCTAAGACCAACCCTGAGGAACCTGAGTTTTAATGGATGGGTAGTGGATAAGGAGACTCAGGATTCTTCAGAAAGATAGGAGTGAACTAGGAGAGAATGGCATGAGAGAAGGGCAGAGGGTACTTACACAACAATAGGGGGATGATCTAGTCTTACTCTTTCCCCATACTTTGGCTTAGGCTCTTTACTAAAAAGATCTAGTAACTGAAAAGCTAATTTCTTATAGTGAATGATTTTTACTTTGCTTCATCGTTTGCTTACATTTATTTCAACAAACATACTGTTTATTGTATGCCAAGCTGTATGCTAGCTATTAGGGATTTAAAGATAATGAAAAATGAGTTACCTTTATTTAGGGAGTTGGTAGGGAAGGCAAAATGGCTGGGCAAGAACTTTTGGCCGTGTTTCCATGAAGTCTGGGTTAGAGCAGTCAAGGACTAATGAAACTTTTTTTTTTTTTCCTCCAGAACAAACAGTTCCAATTAGAAGCCATCTCATGGAATTAGGTCTAACAGCAGCAAAATTTGCTAGAAAACGAGGGAATGTGTCACTTGCAACAAGACTGCTGGCACAATGTAGTGAGGTTCAGCTGGGAAAGACTACTACTGCACAGGATTTAGTCCAGCATTTTAAAAAATTATCAACTCAAAGTCAAGTGGATGAAAAATGGGGGCCTGAACTTGACATTGAAAAAACCAAATTGCTATATACAGCAGGTTAGTAAAATGAACTGTGCTTAATGTATGACTAAAATGAAAATCATGTGTATGATGTAAGGCAATAATAGAAAAGATTTTTTTTTTTAGCTGTGGCAGGATATTTGCATCTTGAATAATAAATTACCTGTAATCAACTTATAACCTCTGTAATTTGGTGCTTTAGAAAGAGGTAATTTTGTTACAGTGTATCAAAGTAAATGTTTCTAGAGATCATTGATTACCACTGAATTTACATTGTTACTTTACCCTGAAATACTCTTAATCATTTGCATACAAGGCTTCTAAGGGCTGGTTTTTGGTTTTCTATAGGCCAGTCAACACATGCAATGGAAATGTTGAGTTCTTGTGCCATATCTTTCTGCAAGTCTGCCAAAGCTGAATATGCAGTAGCCAAGTCAATTCTGACACTGGCTAAATGGATCCAGGCAGAATGGAAAGAAATTTCAGGGCAGCTGAAACAGGTTTACAGAGCTCAACAACAGCAGAACTTCACAGGTCTTTCTACTCTGTCTAAAAACATACTTGCTTTACTAGAACTGCCATCTGTTAATACCATGGAAGAAGACTATCCTCGGATTGAGAGTGAATCTACAGGTAGGATTTATTTTATTAGCTTTAAAATACCACTTTAGAAGTTATTTCTCCATTATTTTAAAGTTTATTATGTTATGCTGGCTGTAATTTGCCACAAAAATTGTTTGCATGGAAATTTAATATATTATACTGTCTGGAAGTAACTAAAACACATTTCTTTAGTATCTAATGCCACTGTGGAAGTCACCTAACTCCACTCCCCAGGCCTTCCCAAGCCACAGTGCTTTATGGACTTAGATGTTTTTGCCGACAAGAAGGTCTGGCTGCAGATACCTCAATTCCACCTCACACTGGAAGGAGCAAGAAAGATACACAGTAGTTGCCTGTGGTCTCCTTGGCTGGTAGAGCACAGAAACTCGAGAAAGATGAAAGTTTCACATTCTGACACTAGTGCTAGTAATAGAAAAGTACTTGACAAATAGGGTAGTTCATTCAGTGTTGGAGTGTCTGTTCTGTCCTGGATTTACAGAGTGGGAGATAGTTAATCTCTTTGCTGATGAGAATATACTTTCATTTTGGTTGTATTTTATTTACTTTTAATTACTTAGGATTAGGATTTTATTACTTAGGTTGATCTTATAAAATAATTATAATCTATGTAATTTACAGTCTTGTTATTCATAAGGGATGTGTCCTGTGATTATTATAAGTCTTATATTGGCAAATGGCATTATAGCATGTGATTTCTTCACTTCTAAACTGTGAATAAAGATATTTACCTCATGAATTTCTGACTGACTGAGATTGTATACTGATCACCTGTTTATTATTTTTGCCAGAATGTTCAGGCTTAACCTAATCACAAGGAAAGAGCCAGTCATAACTAGAATTCAAGGCATTGTAGAATTCATGTGACACCTGAACTGTTTTACAAAAGGTTCAGTGTCATGAAAGATATTTATGTGGTTTACGGGGTGATAATTTAAGCTGACTTCCAAAGCTGATTGATTGATTTCAATATATTAGCCTTTTAGAAAAACATAGTAAAAATGTGTTCTTGGATCAAATTTTGTACTGTAGTATTCTGGGACTTAGAGAAAGTTTACAGATAATAAAATTCTAAAATGTTGATAGGAATGCCATTTGAAATTAATGAATGTAACATTGCTGAGTCCTTTCATGATTATTATTTTTGTCCATTATGGCAGTGCATATTGGAGTTGGAGAACCGGACTTCATTTTGGGACAGTTGTATCACCTATCTTCAGTACAGGCACCTGAAGTAGCCAAATCCTGGGCAGCTTTGGCTAGTTGGGCTTATAGGTGGGGCAGAAAGGTGGTTGATAATGCCAGGTATGTATGTTGAAATGTGTAATTTATTTAATGCATTGTAAGATAGAGATTTGAAATGTCTGCTGACCTGTGTTGGTAGCTTCACATGACAAGTTTCAGTACCTGGAACCAGTGACTTGTTTATTTTTATAGTCAGGGAGAAGGTGTTCGTCTGCTGCCTAGAGAAAAATCTGAAGTTCAGAATCTGCTTCCAGACACTATAACTGAAGAAGAAAAAGAGAGAATATATGGTATTCTTGGACAGGCTGTGTGTCGACCAGCGGGGATTCAGGCAAGGCAAACCTCATACAGTGTTTGGGAGAAATGGTGTCAAGATCACTTTTTTAATTCATTGATTTTGGGGACACCTGGGTGGCTCAGTCGGTTGGGCATCTGCCTTCGGCTCAGGTCATGATCCCAGGGTCCTGGAATCGAGTCCCACATCAGGCTCTTTGCTCAGTGAGGAGCCTGCTTCTCCTTCTGCCTGCCGCTCCCCTGGCTTGTTCTCTCTCTCTCTGACAAATAAATCGACTCTTTAAAGAAAAAAATTATTGATTTTGAAGAGATTGATCACATATACTTGATTAAATGTTGAATGGAGTTTAGGCAGCTACTGTTACAAATCAAAACTTTGAGGTTTAAGATGAAAGTGAGTTATGATACTTTTCTAAGGAGAATGTAATACCTTGAGAAATCATTTCCTTAAGGCCCCGTTACAGTAGGTGGTTTGTTTTATGTGAATTAAATTTCTCTTTTAATTACTGTTTTGATCAGAAATTAGGCTCTTTACACTAGCTTGGGACCTTCTAAAGTACATCAGTGCCTGAATACCACCCCAAGTACTCTGAGTGGGACGTGGGTGTATGTATTTAAGCTTACTAGGTGATTCTAATTCATAGCCAGAGTTGAAAACTAGGAGACTAAATGAGCTGTAGGATTTATTCTCTCTCAGCGCTGAGTTCTATTAATTCTAGAATGTTAGAGCTATTGAGTTTTTAAATAGACTTTAAAAGTTTGGATTTTATTTCATAGGCTAAACTGTACTGACTCATCTTGCTCTAGACCAGCATGTATCAGTGTCTGCCAGAGCTGGCATTGCGTATGTGCCCATTACTGTAAAGAGAATAAAGACCGTTGTGAGTGAATTCGGTATACATTCAAGCCTCAAACTTTTGAACGGATTACATTTAGTGTTCTGCAGGCAGAATACTGTATTGTAACTTAGAAGCGTTTAAAGTACCAAAAACAAAGTTTTAAATCCTTTATTAGCTACATCAGTAAATACATCCTCCAGAGGAGCATAATGACAATTTAGCATGTGTGAAACTAAATGAAGTAATTTAATTTTTTATAAACGAGAAAAATGCTTTCATAGGATAGGAAAGTCATGTACTCCCCGCCTTTTCTGTTTGTTTTTAAAAAATAGCATTATATGCCCAAATTTTCTTCAGGATGAAGATATAACGCTTCAGATAACAGAAGGTGAAGATAATGAGGAAGATGACATGGTTGATGTTATCTGGCGTCAGTTAATCTCAAGCTGCCCGTGGCTTTCAGAACTTGATGAAAGTGCAACAGAAGGAGTTATTAAAGTGTGGAGAAAGGTTGTAGATAGAATTTTCAGCCTGTACAAGCTGTCTTGCAGCGCCTATTTTACTTTCCTTAAACTTAATGCTGGTCAGGTAGGTAGCACGGTGTTCAGTTCTAAGAAAATGTATTTGATATTTCTTTCCTAGCAGACAAAAACAGTACTCTTATTTCTGCCTTTCACCTTTCCCCCTTAGATTCCTTTAGATGAAGATGACCCTAGGCTACATTTGAGCCACAGAGCAGAGCAGAGTACTGATGATGTGATCGTGATGGCCACACTGCGCTTGCTCAGATTGCTCGTCAAGCATGCCGGCGAGCTCAGGCAGTATCTGGAACATGGCTTGGAAACAACACCTACTGCTCCGTGGAGAGGTAACGGTCTGAATAAAAGGTTTCAGGAAAAATTATTTCCGGGTAGGACATATAATAACAATAAAAAGTCGTTTCTTTATGTTTATTATTTTAATGTGTTATAGAATACCTACATTAGTTGAGAGGACACCATGTTACATATTCTCCTCTCCTACCTTTCAGAGAACTAGAAGGCTGACAGGCAGGAGCTTTATGGATACAAAATGAATTTTGGAGACAGTGGTGAAAATAAGTTTCACAAATTGTTGTAGGCCTTTGTTAAAAATTTGTCTTTTATAGGCATTCATAGAAAATACATTTTATCAGAGCATTGTTGAATCGCTCTGCATTTTTGATTATAGCTCTGTACCCTAACCAGACTTGCAAATCAAGAACTATTGTTAGGGTTCTTTGTTATCACAGGGAGAAATTTGGGGCCCTTAGAACTGATTCTGACACACATCAAGTTTTATGCTTTTGCATCTACTGTGTTGACAGTTTTTAATAACTTTATCCTTCTTTCTTCTTATCCTGAAGGAATTATCCCACAGCTTTTCTCACGCTTAAACCATCCTGAAGTATATGTGCGCCAGAGTATTTGTAACCTCCTCTGCCGAGTGGCGCAGGATTCCCCGCATCTCATATTGTACCCTGCAATAGTGGGTACCATATCACTTAGTACTGAGTCGCAGGCTTCAGGTATGGAATGTTAAAATACTGCTATGTTAAGTATAAATTATTCTGCAGGTAATGTCTGTTAGGTAAATATTTCAGCTTTCTGTTACAGAGTTGATGGAGTTTGTGGTTTTTTCAGTAATAATAATAATAATTATCGTTTCTTGAGGTAGTTACTGCTATGTCTAGCACTAGGGCATGTGCTTTACACATGCTCTTCATTCTCACAGTAACCCATTTAGGCTTAGAGAAATTGCACCAATGCTCTCAGGTTCACCAGTGAGCTGACTTAAATGGTAGATAAGGATGAAACCAAGCTTAGGTTCTGGCTGCGAGGAGACTTATTTGTTGAGATTCATTTATTTATTTTTTTCATTATCCTCCATTTGCCTATAATATTAATATAAAACTTACCTGTGGAAAGGCAGAATATCCATGATCTTTGGTTAATTTAATGCATGGAAAGCAAATTAGTTAAGTGAGTGCTCTGGAGTGGAATAGATTAACAATGTTTTCCTTAACATATGCACATAGGGGAAACATCCAAAACCTACCTAATTCTTCCATTTTCTTACAGGAAATAAGTTTTCCTCTGCAATTCCAACTTTGCTTGGAAATATTCAAGGAGAAGAGTTGCTGGTTTCCGAATGTGAGGGAGGGAGCCCTCCTGCTTCTCAGGATAGCAATAAGGATGAACCTAAAAGTGGATTGAATGAAGACCAAGCCATGATGCAGGATTGCTACAGCAAAATTGTAGATAAGCTGTCCTCTGCAAACCCAACTATGGTGTTACAGGTATAAAGCACAATTGATATGTTTTTAAACAATATTTATTACATTCCCCCTCCCCCAAAAAACAACTAAAAACGAAACATGGAAATGATACTTGAAGAACAAAAAAGGCTTTTAGAATAAATGAAATTGGCTTTACAGTTCAGTATTGGTTTTATAAATCTGTATTTATAGAATCAGTAATTAAGGTTCTCTGATCATATAACGAATAAAAGATGCACACACGAAACTTGTAATTTCTAGTGTTGGCAAGACTGCCATATGTGAACTTGTAGATGAGCATATATGGATGTGCTGTGTGTGCAGGTTCAGATGCTTGTGGCGGAACTGCGCAGGGTCACTGTCCTCTGGGATGAGCTCTGGCTGGGAGTTCTGTTACAGCAACACATGTATGTCCTGAGACGGATCCAGCAGCTGGAAGACGAGGTGAAGAGAGTCCAGAACAACAACACCTTACGCAAGTATGTTTTCATACACTTCTATTCTGAAAATGAAGCTGCCCCCAGCCCCCCTTGTAATGTAAAATATACAAAACATAAAATTTGTTATTTTAACCAATTTTAAGTGTATAGTTCAGTCGCATTAAATATATGTACAGTGTTGTGCAATCATCACTACTGTTCATTTCAGGAATGTATTCATCCCAAACGCAATCTCAGTACTCACTAAACATTAACTCTCCATTGCCCCTTAACCCTAGCGCCTCTTTATTGCTATTCTACTTTTTGTCTCTGTGAATTTGACTACTCTGAGTACCCCATGTAAGTGGAGTCAAAGGTATTTGTCCCTTTGTGTTTGGCTTATTTCACTTAGCATGTTTTGAAGGTTCATGCATGTTGTAACATGTATGAGAATTTCCTTCCTTTAGCACTGAGTAATACTCCATTGTATGCATATACCACATTTTGTTTAGCAGTTATCTGTCAAGGGACATTGGCTTGCTCCTACCTTTTGGCTCTTGAGAACAATGTTTCTATGAACATTAGTGTACAGGTGTCTGTTTGACCCCCTGTTTTCAATTATTTTGTGTATGATCCCGTAGATTCACCTGGGTCATGTTGTTACTCTATGGTTAACTTATGGAGGAACAACCAAACGGTTTTCCTGCACCAGTTTACATTCCCACCAAAAAAGTGCATGAGTGTTCCAGTTTCTCCATATCCTTGCCAGCATTCATTAATTTCTTATTTTGTAATATAGTAGCCATCCTAATGGATGTGATGTGGTATCTCATTGTGGTTTTGACTTGCATTTCTCTAATGACTAATGATGTTGAGCATCTTTTTCTGTGCCTTTTGATCATTTGAAAATTTTCTTACACAAAATGTCTATTCAAGTCGTTTTCCCATTTTTGAATTGGGTTCTTTGGAAGTTTTGTTGTTGTTGATTTAGGAGTTTCCTCTGTATTCTGGATATTAACCCCTTTCCAGATAAATGATTTGCAAATATTTTTTCCCATTTCCTTTATTCTTTTCACTCTCTTAATAGTGTCTTTTGTTGCACAGAAGTTGAGTTTGATATAGTAACCCCATTTTCTGTTTTTGTTCTTTTGTTGCCCATGCTTTGTGCCATATCCAAGAAATCATTGCCAAATCCAGCGTCCAGAAGCCTTTCCCGTACATTTTTTTCTAAGAGTCTTAGGTCTTAAGATCTTTGATCCATTTTGAGTTACTTTTTTTTACATAATAGTGTAAAGAAGGTAAGGGTCTGACTTCATTCTTTCGTGAGTGGATATCCAGTTTTCTCAGCACCAGGTATTGAAAAGCTGCCTCTTTCATGGGCGGATATTTTACAATGCTGTGTTTATAAGTTATTGTGCTAATATTTTATTTATTTTAGCTTATTCTTTTATACTGTTTACTTACACTAGATGCATTTAAACTGTTCCATGTTTATAAAACTCTTTATGTCTTCCTGGTCAGGGAAGAAAAAATTGCAATCATGCGGGAAAAGCACACAGCTTTGATGAAGCCCATTGTGTTTGCTTTGGAGCATGTAAGGAGCATCACTGCAGCCCCTGCAGAAACACCTCATGAAAAGTGGTTTCAGGATAACTATGGCGAAGCCATTGAAAATGCTCTTGAAAAGCTGAAGACACCGTCAAATCCTGCAAAGCCTGGAAGCAGCTGGATTCCATTTAAAGAGGTACAGAAAAATCCCAAGAATGCTACTAAAATGGGAAATTCCGTATGAGATACAAAATTTAAATATGGGGACTCTCCTTACTTGGAATTTGAGAGATTTTGTAGGTCCATGGAAGGCAGACTATGACCAGTTGCTTATAAGGAATGTGGGAAGAGTTATTTACTTCCTTTTGAGAATTTGGAATGAATGGGCCTAGGGCAACAAACTTTTATGTATAGAGGGTTCACACTAGGGAAGAATATACTGTTAGAAATTAGTTAAGGAAGGGGTTTGGCCTTGAACTAAATATTGATGGCTTGCTTCATTATCTTTATAAAAGATTACAAAATTTGATCTTGTACCTATATAGCCTTTCTTAAGGGTTCTAACAGACAAAATATTCACGTATAATAACATCAACATTTATTAAGTAACTGTTTGAAAATCAGTTCTACATAGGCTGTTGGGATGATTAGGATATTTAAATATTTGAGAATCGTTATCTTTTTTTCCTTAAGATTTTATTTATTTGAGAGAGAGAGACAGCACTAGAGAGAAAGAGAGCAAGCAGGAGTAGGGGGCAGAGGGAGAGGGAGAAGCAGGCTCCTGATGGAGTAGGGAGCACAATGTGGGACTCGATCCTAGGATCCTGGGATGGTGACCTGAGTCGAAGGCAGACACTTAACCAACTGAGCCACCTAGGCACCTGAGAATCCTTACCTTTTATGTTTTGGTCCCCTTAATCTGTATTTACTTTGGTTTTTATCTGATATAGCAACAGCACCATTCTTTGGTGAGCCTATTTATTACCTTGTAGCTTTTTCTTTCTTTTCTTTCTTTTTCTTTTTATCTGTTCTTTCTCTATCCTTTAACTTTATTTCTCCTGATTTCTTTACTTTAGCAATGAGAAAACTATTAAAAGGTACAGTGTGAAACAAAGAGGACACCTGACTTTAACTAGTAAATGCAATCTACAGAAAACCAGAGTACTAAAATTCATAGTAAATAGCTAGAAGCACAAGACTAGAACCCTAATGTGAAGGATGAAGTTTATTATATGTGCCCTAGCCAAAACTTGTTTGCTTGCATTCCAACAGCAGTTTCTTGCTTCTTTGCTTCCTTTTCAATAAATCAACTAAGAAAACCAGAGGAAGAAATAAGAAAAATACTTAAAAAAAAAAAAAAGTTACTTATTGATGCATTTCTAAGGGATGTATTGTTTAGTTTCTGCCTGTTTTTAAACTTCATATAAATGAGATCATACATATATACATGTCTCTGTGTGTGTGTGTGTATGTATATAATATATATGTCTGTGTTTATTCCATAATTGATGGGTCAGCATTAGGTTTTTATGATTCATCCATATTTTGTATACAGCTGAAGGTGGGAAAATGCTACAGTTTATCCATTGTGTCCTTTCTGAATACTTGGGGTGTGTCCAGTTGTCTTTTTCCTTTTATGGAACAAAGCTCACTGAGGATTAATAAAACATTTTTCACATGAAAGCGGAGCTCAGAATTGATTCTGGTGCACATTATTAAGTTAGCTACAAGTAGAGATACAAACTATACATGCAGTTCACTCCGTATGAGTAATTAGAAGGGGTTGTGGTGTTAATTCTGCATACTTCAAGTGGTCAGAGCTCTAAATTGTTACCAACTTTTCAAGTGGCTTCTAAGGGTGTGTCTACTTGACACCCAGCAGCTGTCAGTTTTATCTTTTGCTCTATTGTAAGAACTTAATTGATTTGTTTTGGCATTGATAAAACGTAGCTTAACATGGGGAATTAGCTTGCTACCAGCCCTGAATTTTGTGATCACAGCAGTGCTTTCCTACCATCTGCTATGATTGCATCGGTTGTTTGGACAGAGAAGAAGAGGTAAGTCTGAACAAAGTAGAAATCACCTAGATCATATCAGCACACCAGTATTTCCTTTCTCAGGATGACCCAAGTATGTAGCATGAAATTAAATGTAGGAACTACAATACACGGTATCTGTATTGGTATTTTAAGTTTATTTTTATGCCAAATTGAATGTGGAAGAAAGTAAGTGTTGCAGTGATAATGTAAACCTGTTTTTCCCCATCTTATAAATATAGATAATGCTGAGTTTGCAACAGAGAGCACAGAAACGTGCAAGTTATATCTTGCGTCTGGAAGAAATCAGCCCATGGCTGGCTGCCATGACTAACACTGAAATTGCTCTTCCTGGAGAAGTGTCAGCCAGAGACACTGTCACAATCCACAGTGTGGGCGGAACCATCACCATCTTACCTACCAAAACCAAGCCAAAGAAACTTCTCTTTCTAGGGTCAGATGGCAAGAGCTATCCTTATCTTTTCAAAGGTGGGATTTAAAAGAAGAGCCTTAATTTGATTATGAATGCTTTGTATATGAATGTGCTGGGAGAGGATTGTTCCAGGGGAATAGCCTGGATTGTCTTGTATCTTCTGTGATTTTTGAATGGAAGTGGTTGGAGGCTGTGTAGTATGATTTTCCATCTCCTATCTTCTCCTTGCTCAGAACTTACATAAGCAGAACTGAGGTACAGCTAATAATGCTAGCGTCTAATACCTTGTGACTGAATGGAATGTTCTCTAATGCTCCCATTATGCTTCCTTGGCTCTCAGTTCTTGACTGCTGCTATAACTGAGAGGAAACACAAGAGTGATGTATTTGTAACTCTGTCCCCACCCCATTTGGTCACCACTCTAGCTATTTTAAATTTTGTTTCCATAGGATTAGAAGATTTACATCTGGATGAGAGAATAATGCAATTCCTATCTATTGTGAATACCATGTTTGCTACAATCAATCGCCAGGAAACACCCCGTTTCCATGCCCGACACTATTCCGTAACGCCACTAGGAACACGATCAGGACTAATCCAGTGGGTGGATGGAGCCACACCCTTATTTGGTCTTTACAAACGATGGCAACAACGGGAAGCCGCCTTACAAGCACAGAAGGTTGATAAATTCAGATATACGTTTACTTTTATTTGAATTTCCATAAAAATGTATATTAGTCTCTTTCTTGTTCTATGTGAAATACTCATAGGTTTACTGTACTTGAGCATTTTGGTAAGTTTATAAATGTTATAGAACAGACTTGAAATATCTAGGAAAGTATTTCTTAAAGGCATATTTAAAGTTTTAAGAGGCGGAAATGGTGACATTTGGTTAATCTTATTCTAGACAAATACAGGGGGAGCAGGTAGGGTGGTATTGTGGTTATTAATCAGTAAGCTGATATTTCACATCTTGACTTTTTTATTTGGCTTACTAGGGATCTTTTATTTTTTTTTAAAGATTTTATTTATTTGAGAGAGAGCGAGCGAGAGAGAACCGAGGGGAGGAGATGCAGAGGGAGGAGAGGCCGACTCCCTGCCGAGCAGGGAGCCCTTGTGGGGCTCCATCACAGGACCACAGGACCACGGGACCTCGAGATCATGAGCCAAGAAGAAGGCAGACGCTTAACTGAGCCATCCATGTGCCCCAGGGTCTTTTAAATTAAATTTACAGATAAGAGAGCATTGACAACCAGTTTCTTTTAAGTATGTAAAAAAGAAACAACCTTATATTATATTTAATTGCTGTGATGTCATATTTTGTCCCTGTGAAATTTATGATTTTGATTTAGACTAGGGATTTAATTTAGAATTCATTCTAGCTAAGCATCTGAGTGCTTAGTATACATGCCAGGAATAGTACTAAGTGCTACAGAAATAAAGATAAGTTTTATACAGTCTCAACCTCAGAAGTCCATATCTAGCCAAAATAATTGGTCTAATTAGGGTAGGTATGGGAAGGAGCAAGAGTTCGAAAGGAGTCAAATTTAAAAAATAAGCATAGGAGACTGCAGAACAGTTATTGAGGATTAAATGAGAGATGGGAATTAGAGACGGGCTATCGAAATTTTTCTTTGAATACTGTTAATTTTATATTGATGATCGAATCATATCAGTGAAGAATGATATTTGTGTATAAATTAATGGTAAATTTTCAGTAGAATTCTGTATTACAAAGACTATAAATGTTGAGTTTGAATTGAAGCTCAAGAAAATAGAACAGTAGACCACGTTTTCAATAAAGTGGTAGTACTTAATTAAAAGAAAAATAGGTTGTAAGAAAGATGATTGTCCAGAAGAATTATCTATTTGGTCTGTGCAGTTTGGCTGGGAAGGTGGAGAATGTCATTCAAACACCAGTTTTTAAGGACACCCGGGTGGCTCAGTAGTTAAGCGTCTGTCTTTGGCTCAAGTCACGGTCCCAGGATCCTGGGATCCAGTGCTGCATGGGGCTCCCTCAGCAGGGAATCTGCTTCTGCCTTCTGCCTCTGCCTTTTCCCCCCAGCTCACGCACGCTCTCTCTCTCTCTCTCTCTCTCCCCCTCTATCTCGCAAAAATAAATAAATAAAATCTTAAAAAAAAAAACCCCACAGTTTTTAAAATACTACTTTATAGTCAAAAGTAACCTTTATATTTATATTTAAATGAAGTTGATGTTTTTCTTAAAAAAAATTTTTTTAAGGCCCAAGATTCTTACCAGACTCCTCAGAATCCTGGAATTGTACCTCGTCCTAGTGAACTTTATTATAGTAAAATTGGCCCTGCTTTAAAAGCAGTTGGACTTAGTCTGGACGTGTCCCGACGGGATTGGCCTCTTCATGTAATGAAGGCGGTATTAGAAGAGTTAATGGAGGCCACTCCCCCAAATCTCCTTGCTAAAGAACTTTGGTCATCTTGCACCACACCTGATGAATGGTGGAGAGTTACACAGGTAGGTGTTTTGTTTTGGGCTGTAATCAGTATTACTGTTTTTTTTTCTTCCTGTCTAGTCTGTGTTGTTCACCCTCCTCCTCGTCCCCTTTGTCTCACTGCAGACTTGGTAGTTCTTACTTCAAGTCTTCTATTATGTTTATTTTCATAAGGCATGGCCATGACTGTATGAGGACAGAACAGAGGGGATTATGGATGAAATGAAGAGTAAAAGCTTGGGAAAGAGAAAAACTAGGGAGGCTGAAAATAATTGTTTTTTTTTTTTTATTAAATCCAGCATTTGAATACTAAGTAGAACCAACAGGTACTGCAGTGTAGTTTGCTACTCAGTGCAAAGCCTCTGGGACCACTTGCCGCATCCCTGAGGAGTGCTATTTAGAAATGAGGAAGTGGGATTATGGAGTTTTGTAAATTTTGGAGCATCAAGTCCAAGTTGGAAGGAAATTTGTTGATGGTGTTACAACTTGCTCTCCCCTCCCCCTCTCCCCTCTTGTTTAGTCTTATGCCAGATCTACTGCAGTCATGTCTATGGTCGGATACATAATTGGCCTTGGAGATAGACATCTGGATAATGTTCTCATAGATATGACAACTGGAGAGGTGGTTCACATAGATTACAATGTTTGCTTTGAAAAAGGTAAAATTAAATTAGACTTTTACATTTATGTGAGGGTCAAATGTTTTTGATGGAAGAACAAAAATATAACAGTTTGTCTTTTCAAGGTAAAAGCCTTAGAGTTCCTGAGAAAGTACCTTTTCGAATGACACAGAATATTGAAACAGCACTGGGTGTAACTGGAGTAGAAGGTGTTTTTAGGCTTTCATGTGAGCAGGTATGCTGTTTCTCTTACACCTTTTAATGTACCTGTTAAATTAACAAATCCTGTGGAATGAAAAATGACATTTGAGCGAGGAAACTTGTGGCAAAACCTGATTAAAACACCTCTGAAAACAGGTTCTACACATCATGCGGCGCGGCAGAGAGACTCTGCTGACATTGCTGGAGGCCTTTGTGTATGACCCCCTGGTGGACTGGACGGCCGGGGGTGAGGCGGGGTTTGCCGGTGCTGTCTATGGTGGAGGGGGCCAGCAGGCTGAGAGCAAGCAGAGCAAGAGAGAGATGGAGCGAGAGATCACCCGCAGCCTCTTTTCTTCCAGAGTAGCTGAAATTAAGGTGAAGGCAATGATAAGTGATCACCATCTTTTTACTAGTGTTAACATGTCCATCAAAAAGCTGGGTAAAGCTATCTTTTAAAAAATATTTTTAGAAGACTGTCATGTATAATACTGAAATGTCAGTGAAATAGGACAATTTGATGTCTTTTTAGTAGGAAATGCTCCCATACAAAGATGCACAATCACACTTTTATTGGAGGTGAGTTAATGATTTGAAAAGAAAAAAAAAATTACACCCTTTTTTAATACATTGAAACATCTTTACCAATGACTATTATAGGTGTTCCTTACTTGGATAGCCTCCCCTCAGTCTTAATTTTAATATCATGTTAGCCAGTGAATCTAACACTTAACGTTGTGTGGCGTGGTGGTAACTACATGGTGTTGTGAGATTTGGGTCTCAGTTTATGGCTGTGTGAACTTGAATGCAGTGGTTATCATTATCTGTAAAATATATGTGGCGCCATCACGCTCTTGGGGTTTAAATAAGAGATTTAAATAGAAAAATATATATAAGATGTCCATCTAACATGATCCTTGTGGCAGATGTCATCATATCTCACAGTTGACCCTGTAAGAATTTCCCTAATCATAATTATCTTTTTATAGGTGAACTGGTTTAAGAATAGGGATGAAATGCTGGTTGTGCTTCCCAAGCTGGACAGCAGCTTAGATGAATACCTAAGCTTGCAAGAACAACTGACAGATGTGGAAAAACTGCAAGGCAAACTGCTAGAAGAAATAGAGTTTCTCGAAGGAGCTGAAGGAGTGGACCATCCTTCTCACACTCTCCAACACAGGTTTAAAAGTGTTGAACGCTTGTTTCTAAATATATGCCATTAAGGAGAATTTTCGTATTTGTGTAAAACATTGTCAACTTGAATTAGCATTATTACAGCAATTTACATAAATGATAAAAGCTCTCCCAAGGACTGCAACTTCAAATTGTTAATACACAGAAATTCACTTAAATTTTCTGCTCTATTATATTTGATTGAAATGTTTGAGTAATTATGGGAGATAAGTGGATATAGTGGTTAGAATATGAACTTGGTTTCAGAAAACCCGAGGTTTGGGTTTCTCTCTACAGTTTGTGTCTGGATCCTTATTCATTAGCAAAGTGGTAATTATTTTATCCACTTTGCTGAATTAAGCATTAAACTAAATAGAATAATCTAAGTAAATGAACCTTGTACAGTGTAGGTGCTCGGTAAAGGGTAAATATGCAAATACCACACACTTCATGAGTCTCTGAGATTAAAAGATCTGTGAAGTATCCATCATTTACACTAAAGATAACTCAACACCTGGCAGGTGTGGTGGGTTTTGAAAATGTTTTATTTAAAATGTGAGTATAATTGAGAGAATTGTGGGAAAAACCAGAGAAGCAAAGGACATTTGAGTAGTGCCCTCAAGATTGAAAAGGAGCTTACCAGGTAGTCCCAAGTATGAACAAAATCAAGGTTATGAAAACATTTAGAAGGAAGAAGCAATTTAAAAAATTTTTCTCTCCTATTAGGTATTCTGAACACACTCAACTACAGACTCAGCAAAGGGCTGTTCAGGAAGCAATCCAGGTGAAGCTGAATGAATTTGAACAGTGGATAACACATTATCAGGCTGCGTTCAGTAATTTAGAAGCAACACAGCTTGCAAGTTTGCTTCAGGAGATAAGCTCACAAATGGACCTTGGTATGGGTTGATTTATCTTAGATACACATGTTGAGCATGTGAGTTTTGTATTTGTGTGTTTATGTGTGGGGTTCTGGTTTGTGCTCCTTTCAATGACTGCTTGTTTGGAATAGTTTTCCCCTGATTAATAATCGTCTTTTACCAAAAGGTCCTCCAAGCTATGTGCCAGCGACAGCCTTTCTACAGAATGCTGGCCAGGCGCACTTGATTAGCCAGTGTGAGCAGCTGGAGGGGGAAGTGGGCGCTCTTCTCCAGCAGAGGCGCTCGGTGCTCCGAGGCTGTCTGGAACAGCTGCATCACTATGCAACCGTAGCTCTGCAGTATCCAAAAGCCATATTTCAGAAACATCGAATTGAGCAGTGGAAGACTTGGATGGAAGAACTCGTCTGTAACACCACAGTAGAGCGCTGTCAAGAGCTCTACAGAAAGTACGTTGATCACACTTAATTTTCTTGACTTCTCATGGGATTAGATGCAAAGTTGTGTTCAAATTATTATTATCATGTGTGCGTAATACCTCATTTTTCTGAAAGAAGTGGTTGATGGAAGCTGAATGGGGTCAGTTTTTTTCTTGGTTTTAAGAGAATTTGAGGTCATGTTTTCCCTTATAAGATGGTGTGGTTTTCCTAATTAATTAAAATGTATCCCAGTGTCAGAGTGATGGGATCAGGGTAAAGAGAGCTAACCTCAGTTGAGCTGTCGTCGCTCACTAATAAGTCGTCTTGGAAAATTACTTGAGCTCTTGAGACTTTTTCTGATCTGTAAGAATGGAAATCGTGGTTTCTACTATTTAAGGTTTGAGGATCAAGGGCAATATTCTCTCGTGTAGAATGGGAACTTTCTTTACAAGCAGGAAGTGGTTACATTGTAAACAAACACCTTTCTCTCTTTGTGTAGATACGAAATGCAGTATGCTCCCCAGCCTCCCCCAACAGTGTGTCAGTTCATCACCGCCACAGAAATGACTCTGCAGCGGTACGCAGCCGACATCAACAGCAGGCTTATCAGACAAGTGGAACGCTTGAAACAGGAAGCCGTCACTGTTCCTGTTTGTGAAGATCAGTTGAAAGAAATTGAACGTTGCATTAAAGTTTTCCTTCACGAGAATGGAGAAGAAGGATCTTTGAGTCTAGCAAGTGTTATTATTTCTGCTCTTTGTACTCTTACAAGGTGAGTTAGCCAAGTTTGTATTGAGACCATTTTGTTGTCTTGTAAACACTCAGACTTACCGAGATTGACTGTGCCTTTTGGTTAATACCAAACTTAAGGCATTCTTTTACTTTTGTTAGTCTTGCCCACCGTTACGGGTGCTTTACTTCCCTTTCCGAGTTTGAGGTATCCGCTTTTCTGTGTGAGTGTAGCTGAGTAGGTTTCACTGTACAAACCTTGTTGCATGTAGGCGTAACCTGATGATGGAAGGTGCCGCTTCAAGTGCTGGGGAGCAGCTGGTGGATCTGACCTCTCGGGATGGGGCCTGGTTCTTGGAAGAGCTCTGCAGTATGAGCGGGAACGTCACTTGCCTGGTGCAGTTACTGAAGCAGTGCCACCTGGTGCCACAGGACTTAGACATTCCGAACCCAATGGAAGCTTCTGAGGCAGTTCACTTAGCTAATGGAGTGTATACCTCTCTTCAGGTGAGTGCTTTTAAATTAGCTTAAAATTGGTAAGTTTGTTTTAGATATTGAACGTTGTACTTATCGCTGGTTCAGAAAAGCAGTTTGACTTTTCTCCTTTTAACGTTGTTTCATCAGTCACTTAAAGATGAGTGTGAGGTTTGTAGCCAGAGGTTGGTTACAGTTGGCATAAGTTTGTTCTTAATACATGGCATTAAACGTCTAAGTGTATAACTTACTTAAACTCAGAGAAAATTAAAATATATTTTTCACATACTTATAGGAATTAAATTCAAATTTCCGGCAAATCATATTTCCAGAAGCACTGAGATGTTTAATGAAAGGAGAATACACATTAGAAAGTATGCTTCATGAGCTGGACAGTCTTATTGAGCAGACAACTGACGGCGTTCCCCTGCAGACTCTAGTTGAATCTCTTCAGGCCTATTTAAGAAATGCGGCTATGGGACTCGAGGAGGAAACGCATGCTCATTACATCGATGTTGCCAGGCAAGTGAATGGTAGCTGTGATGGAGCCAGGGAAACCAGACGACAGGTTCTGGGCTCTGTGCTGCAAGCTTAGTTTTAATTTTACAGCAGATGAAATTACTTACAAATGCTTCTACACCGATCTTTTTAAAAAGTTCATTTATTTGGGGGGCCCTTGGGTGACTCTGCCTTCGGCTCAGGTCATGATCTCTGGGTCCTGGGATCGAGCCCCGCATCAGGCTCTCTGCTCAGCAGGGAGTCTGCTTCTCTTCTCTTCCTCTGTCTCTTCCCACTGCTTGTTCTCTCACTCTCTCCCTTTCTCTCAAATAAATAAATAAAATCTTTTAAAAAATGGTTTATTTATTTGGAAATAGAGATTCACAGGAAGCTGTACAGTACACGTGTGCAGGGATGTCTTGTGCAGGCTCTGTCCTTCCTGCAGTGTTAGCATCTTGCATACGTATAGTACCGTGGCCCCACCACGATGTGGATGTCGGTGCGGTCGCCAGAACTTACTGAGATTTCCCCAGTCACGCATGCACTACACATGGAGTGTGTAGCTCCATGCAGTTTTATCACATACACACTATACTTGTAGTGTTTGTTGTTCTTTCATCATATGTGTGCTGCACACACACACAGTGGGGTATGGTATTTTTTAAGCCAGCCCTTGGAACGCCATGGAAGCATCTGAGCCAGTTTAGTTAGTTCATGGAGTGTACACCGTACTTCAGGTGAAGGCTTCTAAGCGTGTTTTAGGTGTTGAACATGGTGTTTTTCATCTCTGAAATCTAGAAAAACAGTTTGACTTTGGAACCTGCAAAGGTTGGGTGGTTCCTCCAGCCATGCACTATGTCCCTGGCTAAGCTGTAAGCCCCTTTATCTCTGGTGACTTGAGACCTCCTTTTTTGGCGTTCTGGTGTCAAGATTACCCCCAGAAAGTATAATTGAGAGAGTAGAAATGGATTGACCTACCATGCTTCCTCCCGTGAGAAAATTCAAACAAGAGAAAGTATAATAGTATAATGAACCTTCATTTTCCCCCCACCTTTGGTAATTATCTGCACCTGCTTGAATTGTTTAAATTATTTATCTTGTTTAAATTATACCACCCTGATTATTTTGAAGCAGGTATCTTTTCATTTTTGAATACTACAGGAAGTACATATATCTAAAATATAAACTTAGTTTTCTTAAACATGGTGCCGTTACTTCACCCCAAAAGTTAACAATAATTTTTTAATGTGTTACCTGCATTTAAAATTTTCCTATTTTTTCTTTGTAGTTGTTTCGCCATACAGTAAAAAAAAATGAGTATAATTATTTTTTTAAAGATTTTATTTATTTATTTGACAGAGAGAGAGAGAGATCACAAGTAGGCAGAGAGGCAGGCAGAGGGAGAGGGGGAAGCAGGCTCCCCGCCGAGCAGAGAGCCTGATGCGGGGCTCGATACCAGGACCCTGAGATCACGACCTGAGCTGAAGGCAGAGGCTTTAACCCACTGAGCCACCCAGGCCTCCCAAAATGAGTGTAATTATTAAAGCATAAAGTAAATGTTGGCTAGATGATGATTTAGGTTATTTGCACAACAGCATTATCATTTGAATTTCTAGCATTATTTAAAAAGTTAGGTGCTGAATCTATATACCTTTTTTCTCACTAAATTTCTACCCTCATTTACTCCCTTTAATATCTAATTCAGATTTCTCTTACCCTCAAATGGACGATTATTTACTTTTCATGGATGATTTGGGTGACAAATTTCATGCCTGGTTCTGTTACAGCTTGTTTGTACCTTGCTTTGGAGAAACTTGATTATCTTAAGAAAAAATTGTATACCATCTTGTAGCTCTTTTTTCCATTAGAAATTGCTCTGGTTAGCCTTTTTAAATTCTCTTACTAGTTTTATAGTTATTTCTGTATGTGTGATAAAGTTGAAATTCTAGTTAACATTAGTAACATGAACTGATACTAGTTGTAGGTACCAGAAATGCTATTTTTGATTTTTTATATAATATGTTTAGAATAGTGTCCACATACATAAGCCACTGTGCAAGCCTTAAGTTAATGATAATGTACAGGGTGAATTTCTGAAGACTCAACTCAAACTATGCATTATTCAAAACCAGGTGTGCCACAAATGTCAGGCATTTGAGTTTATGGTCCATAGTTGGCTTTGTCATGTATGTGACGGTAGTGTGAACATACTTGACAATTTCTGCTAAGTCCTCCGGCTTTAGATTTGTGTGATTCTTGACATTTATTGGAGGTTTGTATTATTTTACATTCTTTGTGTAAAGTGAGACTGTAATATCTTACATAATTCTTTTAAAAATTGTCATAATTCAAGTTTGCATGAAATTTAATCACATGAACAGTTACTAATACTGAATTGGAAGCATTAACTTCACATTGTGATGGTACTACATGTCATTTTATCCTAATACTCTTCTGCATGCAAAAAAATTTCTAGGGGTGCTTGGGTGGATCAGTCAGTTAAGCATCTGACTGTTCATTTTGGCTCAGGTAGTGATCTAGGGGTCCTGGGATTGAGCCCCATGTGGCGCTAAGCACTCAGCGGGGAGTCTGCTTGAGAATTCTCTCCCTCTCTCTCGGCCTCTCCTCCCGCTCTTGTGTTCTTTCTCTCTCTCAAATAAATAAAATGAACCTTTAAAAAAAAAAGGTTTATTTTCTAGATTGCATGCTAGCTGTGACTCTTGTTGACCTTTTGTGTCCTCCCCCAAATTTTACTCTTCAGTTAGGATTTTAATTCACTTCTCTTTTTTTCTAGAATACTTCATGCTCAGTATGGTGAATTAATCCAACCAAGAAATGGTTCAGTTGATGAAACACCAAAAATGTCAGCTGGCCAGATGCTTTTGGTAGCATTTGATGGCATGTTTGCCCAAGTTGAAACTGCTTTTGGCTTATTAGTTGAAAAGGTAAATACTGATTTTATGAGTAATTCATGTGTGGTAAAGTAGTTATTCACTGTGTGAAGAGGGGAGAAGTGAACTTGTTTTGTTTTGTTTTTTTACATAGTTAAACAAAATGGAAATTCCGATAGCTTGGCGAAAGATTGACATTATAAGGGAAGCCAGGAGTACCCAAGTCAATTTTTTTGATGATGATAATCACCGGCAGGTGCTAGAAGAGATTTTCTTCCTAAAAAGACTACAGACAATTAAGGAGTTCTTCAGGCTCTGTGGTACCTTTTCTAAAACTTTATCAGGTAATCTTTCACATTTAAACATGCTGGATTTACTTGTGTAGAACTTTGGAAAGGGGCAGGATGCAGTGGGCTTAATTTGTGTGTTCCTAAGGTCTTGTTTTTAAATAAGCATCATTAGGGAGCGCTTGGGTGGCTCAGTGGGTTAAAGCCTCTGCCTTTGGCTCAGGTCATGATCTCAGGGTCCTGGGATCGAGCCCCACGTTGGGCTCTCTGCTCAGCAGGCAGCCTGCTTCCCCCTCTCCCTCTGCCTGCCTCTCTGCCTACTTGTGATCTCTCTCTGTCAAATAAATAAATAAAATCTTTTTTTTTTTTAAATAAATAAGCATCATTATTACCTTGTTTTATTTTGTATGAAATACTTTAAGAAAATTTTCCTTTTTTAGGATCGAGTTCACTTGAAGATCAGAATACTGTAAATGGACCTGTACAGATTGTCAATGTGAAAACCCTTTTTAGAAATTCTTGTTTCAGTGAAGACCAGATGGCCAAACCTATAAAGGCATTTACAGCTGACTTTGTGAGGCAGCTCTTGATTGGACTACCGAACCAAGCCCTAGGACTCACACTCTGCAGTTTTATCAGTGCTCTAGGGGTAGACATTATTGCTCAAGTGGAGGCAAAGGATTTTGGTGCTGAAAGCAAAGTTTCTGTTGATGATCTTTGTAAGAAAGCAGTGGAGCACAATATTCAGATTGGGAAGTTTTCTCAGTTGGTCATGAACAGGGCAACTGTGTTAGCAAGTTCCTATGATACTGCCTGGAAGAAGCATGACTTGGTGCGCAGGCTGGAAACCAGTATTTCTTCTTGTAAGACAAGCCTGCAGCGTGTTCAGCTGCATATTGCCATGTTTCAAGTAAGTATTTTTCTGTCGTGTTTTTCTCCACTATAGGAATTTGAAAACTAGGGGGAATTAATATAAAACAATATAAAGAAAAAATATTTAAATATCCTGAATTGTGCCAGCCCACAGCAAAGTCAGCTTTTTGGGATTTTGGTATTTCTTTCCAGTTTTTCCTTGTTTCTGTTCCATGTAGTTGAGAATGTATACACACACACACACACACACTTTTTTTTGGAGAATATTTTGTGTTTACACTTTGCAACCTCTAACTTTGTTTCCATCAGTGTTGTATGGTGGGTATTATCTGTATCATTAAGTATTAACTTGTAAATATAATTTCTCAGGGTTGAATTTATTCGTTATGTGAATATGCCTCCTATATTATTTAACATATAATTAAGATTGTTTCTAAAATGACTTCTGTTTCTCCAGTGCTCTAATGATGTGATAACAGCTTTGTGCATGAGTCTGTCATCACTTGGAATTTGTTTTTAGAGGCCTGTTTTCGTCCTTGATTATTTAGGGGGCCAGTATGACAACACAGGCTTTGAGGGTGAGATGGATTTGGATTCAGGTATATGAACTTGAGTTTAATCCTCCCTGAGGTGGAGTCCATACATCTCACCAAGGTAGAGGACTATGAGGGTTAAACAGGATGTTTTATATAAGACACTAAGCACAGTATTAAATTGTAGCTCTTCTTATTCTTTCTTTCTCTTGTTTTTTCTGATAAGGCTTCAATATTGTTTGTAGCTTCAGACAGGTTGTGTAACTCATAGAGTAATATTTGGGGACTGCATTTTCCTGGGATTTGTTTTGGCACAACAATGGTTACTTTGTATTATTTATGTTGAAGCTGCTTCCTGAAGGTGGAGTTGGTGGCTTCAGTTCGGTGCGTGGAATCAGCATATTTCCTTCTTTCTTTGCAGTTTTATCATGAGCTGTTTTTTTAGCTCATAAATTAAGAAAAGTAATTTATTCACATTTTGAAATTATATTTATTATATATTAACAGTCTTTCTAGTACATTGGAATCTTTTTGTATTTTTTTCTTCTAAAAAACGTAATGTTGAATGTTTTACTTATACATTCTAGAGTTTATTCCCCTAAAAAATTGACAGCTGTATAGAAAATGTAAAAATCTTTACAATTTTATCTGAACAAATGTTCATCATTTTAAGCCCTAAATACAATGTATTACTTTTAAATTGTAGCCCAAATGTCTCTTGGGCCTTCTGGGGCCTCCCTTAAAATACACAAGATGGCTTGATCCTCTGTGAGCAGTTGCCTGCCCCTTTCTGCAGCTTCAGGGTTCTCTGGAGAATTCTTTGTTCTGTGACTGCTGCCATCATTTCTTTTAATCGCTTGTTTAGCCTCATGCTGGACAGTTTTCACCTCTCCACCCACTATCCCCTCATGCCTTTTCCAGCTTCTTAACTGGAGATATCTTTTGGAGGGATTATATACTAGACTTTTACGTAGACTTGGAAACATCTTCAGAATCACTGCTTAGAGGTTGCATTTCACTGATTCAAGACATTTATCAGCCCTTCTCTACATTAGGAAATTTTTCACCTGGTTGTGATTCTTTTGTAATATTTCTCCTATTACACTTCTTTGCCTACCTCACTTTGCAGCAGCTGCGCTTTTTTTCTCTTCCCCCAGTCCTGATTTGCACCTCCCCTCTCTTTATCTAAAGTTTTTTTTTTTTTCCCTGCTGATTCTATTACATTGCCTTTTCTTTGAACAGTGGCAGCATGAAGACCTCCTTATCAATAGACCACAAGCCATGTCAGTCACACCTCCCCCTCGGTCTGCCATCCTAACGAGCATGAAAAAGAAACTCCATACTCTGAGCCAAATTGAAACTTCAATTGCAACAGTTCAGGTGTGTTTTGTCAGACCTTATTTACAGCACATTCACTTTCAGAAATAACCTACACTGTGGTGAGGTATTCACAATCTACATGTTTGTCCTTGGCTGCTAAGCCACAGGGGCATACTCCTTTTGCACTTTTATTTTTAATTTGTATCTTTTTTTCTGACCCTCCAAAGTAACCAAATTTTATGGTAGCAGTGTATTTTGAACCAGGAATAGAGACATACTAGATATTTCAGGTTTTTAATGGATTTGATGATCGCTCTGCCTTTATATGTTAAGGGAACCCTGGTAATTAGAAAAACTTGAACATTTAATTTGTTTTCTGAGGGCACATAAGCAGTTATATCTGGCTTACTATTCATATCTAAAAAGCTTAGGCATTTTTTTTTTCATTTTGAGAAGAGTGTGTGCATGTGTGTGTGCATGCGTGTCCGCATGAGTAAGAGAATCTTAAGCAGGCTTCATTCTCGACACGGACCCTGACGCAGGGCTTGACTTCACAACCCTGAGATCGTGACCTGAGCCGAAATCAGGAGTTGGACACTGAACTGACTGAGCCACCCAGGCACCCAGCTTAGGCATTTATGTGTAGTTAATGATATTTTATGGTGTCAAAGGCAATAGAATGTTTTCCTGACTACTACTATTGAGTGTATTTCTTTATCATTTCTGCCTAATATTTAATCTCACCTCCCTTTTTAAAATAAGAAACTGGTCTTGATAATGATTATATATGTCTTTATATTGTGTCTCCTTATATCTCATGTACTCAATAGTAACTGACATTTTTCTGTTCATTTTACAAATTAATTTTTATAAAATAAAGTAAAATCACTTCTGTGATTTTTTTTTTTTTTACCTTTTTTTTTTTTTAAGATTTTATTTATTTGATAGAGAGCACAGAAGGCAGAGGGAGAGGGAGAAGCAGGCTCACCAAGCAGGGTTTTTTTTTTAGCTCATAAAGGTAAAAAATCGGGTCTCTATGCCGGGCTCCATCTCAGGACCCTGGGATCATGACCTGAGCCAAAGGCAGATGCTTAACGACTAAGCCACACAGTCACCCCAATTTTTTTTACATTTTTATTGAAGCTTTTCTGGAGCTCGCTTTTTTGAAGATTGTGAAATACCTTTTTCTTATGTATATTAGACCTAGTTTTCAATTTTGGAGAATGAATACCTGCCCTTTCTGATTTTAGAGGTATGTTTCTGTGAGAGAAGGAGGGAGAGAAGAAGTACAGGATAGAGGATGTGAATTCTTCCACCTGAGTGTTGAATAAATAAGGAAATAACTTTGTTATATGAAACCTTCCTTATCATGATAATATGGGTAGATTTTTATTGTTACTTACAAACTTTTGAATTTGGGAGAATTTGATTTTCATCTTTCATAATTAAAAATATAAATGGATTTTTATTTTTTTAATTTTATTTTTTTAATTTTTTTTTTTTAAAGATTTTATTTATTTGTTTGACAGAGACAGAGACAGCGAGAGAAGGAATACAAGCAGGGGGAGTGAGAGAGGGAGAAGCAGGCTTCCTGCTGAGCAGGGAGCCTGATGCGGGGCTCGATTCAGGACCCAGGGATAATGACCCGAGCCGAAGGCAGACACCTAACAACTGAGCCACCCAGGCGCCCCATAAATGGATTTTTAAATTAAGTTTTTTATTTTCTTTAAAAGAATTATTAAAGATTTTTATTTGACAGATGTCTAGAAGGGAAAGCAGAGGGAGTGGGAGAGGGAGAAGTAGGCTTCCTGCTGAGCAGTGAGCTTGACTTGGGGCTCGATACTGGGACCCTGGGATCATGACCTGAGCCGAAGGCAGATGCTTAATGACTGAGCCACCCAGGCACCCCAAGTTTTTTATTTTAATTCTGGTTAGTTAACATATAGGGTCATAAAAAAAAAACACAAGGTCATATTAGTTTCAGGTGTACAGTATAGTGATTCAGGAGTGCTGTATATGACTTGGTGCGCATTGCGATAAGTGTACTCTTTAATCCCCATTGTCTCTTTCACTCTTCCCCCTACCCACCTCCCCTCTGGTAACCACCAGTTTATAATTAAGAGCCTGTTTCTTGGTTTGTCTCTCTTTTTTTCCCCTTCGTTCATTTGTTTCTCAAATTCCATGTATGAGTGAAATCGTAAACTTGTCTCTTTCTCTGACTTATTTCACTTAGAATTATACTCTCTAGCTCCATCCATGTTGTTGCAAATGGTAAATGGATTTTCTTACAGATAGCACATAAGGGCATTAGGAATTTGTAGCAGGCGTTTCATTTTAAAGACTACTTTATTTAAAAAAAATCTTGGGGCACTTGGGTGGCTCATTTGGTTGAGTGCCCAGCTCTTGGTTTGGGCTCAGATCATGATCTCATGGATCATGGGGTTGAGTCCTATATCAGGCTCTGCACTCAGCGGGGAATCTCCTTGAAAGATTCTTGCCCTCACCCTCCCTCCACTCGCTCACTCTCAGAAGTAAATACGTGGATACTTTAAAAAAAAAAAAAAAAAAAAAAAAAAAATCTTGAAAGCCAGTTCTTACCTCCCCAGACATGTTTAGCCTTAAATATTCAAAGTGAAATAAAGATTAATCCCAGTAGATGTATGTTAAAAATGTTTTCTGAATTATGTATGTCCCGGGGCGCCTGGGTGGTTCAGTCGTTAAGCGTCTGCCTTCGGCTCAGGTCATAATCCCGGGGTCCTGGGACGGAGCCCCTCATTGGGCTCTCTGCTTAGCGGGAAGGCCTGCTTCTCCCTCTCCCACTCCCCCTGCTCGTGTTCCCTCTCACTCTTTCTGTCAAATAAATAAAGTCTTAAAAAAAATTATGTATATCCCATCCTGCTGCTTTTGAATTTTTCTTGTATTTGTATAAAATGCTCATCAGGAATTGGAGAGAGTCAAATACTCACTGAGATTCTGCTGGCTTTTATAGGAGAAACTAGCAGCCCTTGAAGCAAGTATTGAACAACGACTCAAGTGGGCAGGTGGTGCCAACCCTGCACTGGCACCTGTACTGCAGGATTTTGAAGCAACAATAGCTGAAAGAAGAAATCTTGTCCTTAAAGAGAGCCAAAGAGCAAGCCAGGTATTGTGACCCAAGTGCGCCATCCTTGTTTCCAGTTACAGGATTCTACAACTGATTGGAGGTTACACATGGGATAACTAGGGGTAGCATGAGAGTCCACCCTCTAGTTCACATACTGGGAAGAGGGACTGATAGGCCTTGGTGGGAAGGGCATCCCTTAGGCTGAGCTCACAGCCGATTATTTCCCTAGACCTTTACTTACTCTAGCAAAATATAAAGTGGATTTAGCTTCTGTTGGAAAATAAGGAGTTTGATTCCATATTTGCCTATTGTTCTCTTTATGCAACTATGATGATTCTGTTTCAATAAAATGCCTTTATGACCTTGTTTTCTGCCAGAGATTGTGGATTAACTTCTTTATGATTGGGGGAAGGGGACAAAAGCAAAAAAAAAAAAAAAAAGGTAATTTTCAATCAGGTATAAAATTAGACTAACGCAATGGTTCCCATATCCTCATAGCCAATTAAAATTTAGTGATTATCAACTTAAGTCCCACCTTTTTTCCTCTATACTTCCTATTCCTCCTTCCTATCCCATTTTTAATAAAATCCTAAATATTATTATTTTTATCCGTAAATATTTCAGTGTGTATAAAGGTGAGAACTATTTATTTAATCACAATAGTACTGTCATACCTTGAATGATGTGCATTATATTGTCAAATGTCCAGTTAGTATTTTCTGATCTTTATTGTAAAGTTAGGCAAGAGTAGAAGCAGAAGAGCAACATTCCAAATTGAAATTTGGACATAGCACAAATAAATTGCAGCTGAATATGATAATGGTTTTATTATGAAGTAAATTTTCTATGTGAAAGCAAACATGTAGAAGATAATTTTACGTAATTGTAGTTAGGTGCTTTTAACCATCTCACACCTAATTACATCAACCAAAACAAGGTGTATTTATTTATAGCTTTTATCAGGATTAGACCTATTTCCCAAAAGAGTCATTCATACATTTTTTAGGACCAGTTGTGGTCTTGAATTCTGGAAATGAATAGGTAGTATTTTGTCATGTCAAATTAAAATTGTTTTTCCCCCCTTATTGTGATGTTCCATTCTTCTTTGCCTCTTCACAGGTCACTTTCCTCTGCAGCAATATCATTCATTTTGAAAGTTTACGAACTAGAACTGCAGAAGCCTTAAACCTGGATGCTGCATTATTTGAACTAATCAAACGATGCCAGCAAATGTGTTCATTTGCGTCACAGTTTAACAGTTCGGTCTCTGAGTTAGAGCTTCGTCTATTACAGAGAGTGGTGAGTCTTGAATCTGGTGTGGGAGTAGAGAGACTTGTTGATGCAAATGATAAGGCTAGGGCTATGCCCTCAAAGTAAATGTAATATATTCACTCAGGTTACATTTATGCAGTGTGTGTACTGTATATAAAATATTGTTATATGGGATCTAATGATTAACTCTAGGGGCTGGCTTGTTCAGTGGGGCGTGTGACTCTTGATCTCTGGCTTGTGAGTTCGAGCCTCACATTGGATGTAGAGATTACTTAAAAATAAAATCTTAAAAAAAAAAAAAAGATTAAATGTTGCTCTTAGCCACCAAGGAACCTATTAATAATAAATAATACAATGAATTAAAAAGTTAAAAGAATTCTCAGAGCTACAAATGGAAATACTGTGGAGGCTCAGAGGGGAGGAGAAATTCAGTGTATAGCAAATGACTTAGATGCACTGAAATAGGGTAGCAGACAGAGGGCTAGTTGAAGGTGAGTGCTGGGCAGAGGAGTTAAGTCCAGAAATAACAAGTTGATAAATTTGTTGTTTATATTTTATGGGAAGGTTTCAGGCTGTGTATTAATTAGGAAGCTCTGGTGTTTTTTGTTTTTGTTTTTTAAGATTTTGTCTATTTATTTGACAGAGACACAGTAAGAGAGGGAACACAAGCCGGGGGAGTGGGAGAAGGAGAAGCAGGCTTCCCGCGGAGCAGAAGGCCGATGTGGGGCTCGATCCCAGGACCCTGGGGTCATTACCTGAGCTGAAGGCAGACGCTTAACAACTAAGCCACTCAGGCCCCCCTCTGGTGTCTTTTTAAAGAGTTATTTACACTTGATTTAGAGTCCTAGATACAGATCATCTCTGTTATTCTAGGTGTATTTTTTATGTCTTAAATTTTAAGCATTTATTTCCTGTGTGATTATGCAGAAAAGTTAAAAATCTTAATCTGTATTTCATAGATTATTTAAATATTATTAAGTACTGTTATTTACATAATTAGTTCATGACTTAGCAAATGAGGCACTTTGTGTCAGCTTGAGTTACTAATACCTTTTGATGGTGATGATAAAGGAAAGAATCTTACATTATTCCATCTGATACTTAAACAATGCTTGTTCTGTTTAGGACACCAGTCTTGAACATCCTATTGGCAGCTCTGAATGGCTTTTGTCAGCACACAAACAATTGACCCAGGATATGTCTACTCAGAGGGCAATTCAGACAGAAAAGGAGCAACAGATAGAAACAGTCTGTGAAACAATTCAGAATCTGGTTGATAATATAAAGACTGTGCTCACTGGTCATAACCGGCAACTTGGAGATGTCAAACATCTCCTGAAAGCGATGGCTAAGGTAAGACTAATACCACTGACACACAGTTAACTCCCTCCTTTCATAAAATTACAGTACGTAAAAATATACATAGTTATATTTGGGAAAATAATGATATAAACAAAAACAACTTCTCTCAGGTCACATCTTCCAGTTTGTAATTGAGTTAATTTGTGTTTTTATCAATTTTTTTTTCTTTTTAAATCAGGTTGTAGTATTGTGATTTTGTACCCAGAGAAACTGTGGGTTAAAGAGATTGATTCATCCAAAGTCCTATAACTTAACAATAGAGCTGAAACTTGAATGTAGTAGCCTCAGAGTGTTTTGATCTCCCCCATCTTTTCCTCCTCCCAACCCTTATTCCTAAGCTCATATGAGTTTGCCTCCAAAATGAATGAAATATTCTCTTCCCTCCAGTGTCCTACATAATCTGCATAGTGAGGAGACTGAGCCCCCAGAAAAAGCTAAATAGCAGCAAATCATTTAACTTGGGGGTTTGTTTTTACTTGGAGTTTTTATTTTGTACTGGAAATAAGATTCCCGTAGAAAAACAGTTAAAATGTAATTTACAGATTAAACACATATTTGAAAAACATTTATTACCTGTTATTCAACATGTGACTATCTTACGAGTTACAATCAAAACAAATAACCATTTCTCTTGATCATTACAATATTGATTCTAGGATGAAGAAGCTGCTCTGGCAGATGGTGAAGATGTTCCCTATGAGAACAGTGTTAGGCAATTCTTAGGTGAATATAAATCATGGCAAGACAACATTCAGACGGTGCTTTTTACGTTAGTCCAAGCGATGGGTCAGGTTCGAAGTCAAGAACACGTTGAAATGCTCCAGGAAATAACTCCCACCTTGAAAGAACTGAAAACACAAAGTCAGAGGTAAGTATACCTACTGGCCTAAATTTAAAATGTAGTCAAAACATAAACAAAACATCTGGTATAGTAAGTTTTGTTTATTTGATTCATCTAATTTTTTTTTCAGTTTTCATATTTATAAGCAGTTACCTGGTGAAGCATTTCATAAATAAGCCATTTTATTTTGTATTTCAGTATCTATAATAATTTAGTGGGTTTTGCATCACCCTTAGTCACCGATGCAACAAATGAATGTTCAAGTCCAACGTCATCTGCTACTTATCAGCCATCCTTTGCTGCAGGTATGACTTTTCTACTTCGAAAAAAACCCTGAATCTTGATCTGTTAATAATCTACACATTGACGCTAAGATGTTTAATTATACTCTAAGTGTCTAATATGTTTGTAGTCATCACCTTTTTAAAGAGTTTTCTTAAACTCTGTCACAACTCAAACGGAACACATTTTGGTTTAATTTTAAAAGTACTTGGGTAAGAAAGTACAAATATATTGTGTTTAAATCCTCTTTAAATAATTTATGAATATAAAATAAATGCTTGTTGGGTAAAATTTTTAAAAAATAGGAAAATTTGTGGCTTCATTCCAGTTGGAGGTAAAACCATTACATATTTGTTGTTGAACTTGTGTGTATGTGTGCACACACACATGCACAAATGGGGATCATTCTGTGAATGCAATTCTTGTTGCCTTTACCTGCTTAATATTAAATTGGGAGTTTCCTTGTCATCAAACAGTCTTAAAAAAAATGACTTAATGCACCAATTTAATATGTCATTCTATGTCTTTATCATATTAATCCCACATTGTTGGACAGTTAATATATTTATAGTTTTTTGATGCCACAGCAAACAGTGAGCATCATTGTACAAATTTGTTTTTGAATGTCTAATTCTTTAGGCTATATTTTTAGGAGGACAGTATCTATTTCAAGGGATAAGGACTTTAAGGTTGTAAAATCATATTTATTTTTATGGCTCCACATTTGTAGTTGATGTTTGAGAGAGCACTGCCCTGCTCTGCCCTCTCCTCTCCATCTCCCTCCATCTTCTTTTTACGTATGAATTGAGCTACCCACTCTTTCTCTATAGCAGTCCGGAGCAACACTGGCCAGAAGACTCAGCCTGATGTCATGTCACAGAATGCTAGAAAGCTGATTCAGAAAAATCTTGCCACATCAGCAGATACTCCACCAAGCACCATTCCAGGAGCTGGCAAGAGTGTTGCTTGTAGTCCTAAAAAGGCCGTCAGAGACCCTAAAACGGGGAAAGGTAATAAGTTAGAGTAAGGACGCATGAAATATTTATACAAAGTGGTGGTTTGACTTACATATGTTTCCTCTGCTTCGTAGCTGTACAAGAGAGAAACTCCTATGCAGTGAGTGTGTGGAAGAGGGTGAAAGCCAAGCTTGAGGGCCGCGATGTTGATCCGAATAGGAGGATGTCAGTTGCTGAACAGGTGACCATTTTTTAAACTTGCTCTATCCATTTTAATGCTGCTGAACAGTACAGGTTTAAAGATACCCTCACCCATATCTGTGGTGGTTCATCAAGAAATAAGGAACTGAAGTTTATTTTCAGGATTCAAAAGATTTTGAGTAATGGTAGCTCTGGAGTTGTCACATATTCACTGTTTTATTCTGACTCTACCCTTTTAGTACATTTCCTTTATCTCCATCCCTCTTCTAACAGAAATTTAAGTGTGACTTCACCCACTCTCTGTCCTCCACCAGAGAGCAGTTAATCTGCATTTTATTTTATTTTATTTTATTTATTTATTTTTTTTTAAGATTTTATTTATTTATTTGCCAGACAGAGAGATCACAAGTAGGTAGGCAGGCAGAGAGAGAAGGGGAAGCAGGCTCCACGCTGAGCAGAGAGCCCGATGCGGGGCTCGATCCCAGGACCCTGAGATCATGACCTGAGCCGAAGGCAGAGGCTTTAACCCACTGAGCCACCCAGGCGCCCCTAATCTGCATTTTAAAGAGGACTATCTGAAGGTTTCCAGCTAAACCAGGGTGAAGTTTTGGGTGCAGGCATAGTATCTATAAAGTGTTTGGGGGTGTCAGTTTGTCTGAAGTCATTACTCTGAAATTTTCTCACTAGTGTTATTAAAATTGTATATATAAATTTGGGAATGAATACCCACCCCCTGCCCAGGCTGTTGATTTTGAAATTTTTAAACCTACAGAAATGTTGTAGGAATGCTCATGTACTCTTTACCTAGATTTAGTAAACCAGTTGTTTTCCTACATTTGCTTCTTCTTTCTGTGTATGTGTATGCATACACCATTTTTCAGAGCCATTTGAGATTTGCAGACAACACTTCATGCCTAAACACTTCAATATATGTCTCCTAAACAAAACATCATTAACTCAGGAAACTCACCATTGATGTTAACATTGTTACCTCACGTGCCGTCCATATTCAGATTTTTCCAGTTATCCCAAACTGGCCTTTATTGCTTAGCCCTTCTCTTTTTAACCCCCTGCCCTCTCCCAACCCCCCAAACAAGATCTAGTCAAGACTCATCTTGCATTTCATATATACTCGTTCCACTTTTAGTTTTCTTTAATGTCTAGAACAGTTCCTGAACATTTTCTTTTTTTCCCTTTTATGACATTGACCTTTTTGATGTGTTCAGACCAGTCATTGTGTAGAATGTGCCTCACTGTGTATTTGTCTGATATTTTCCTCACAATTAGATTCAGAATCAACATCTTTGTCAGGGATACTATGACAGTCATGTGTCTTTGTGTGTGCCATCTT
This sequence comes from Potos flavus, assembly GCA_028534135.1. NCBI lineage: Eukaryota > Metazoa > Chordata > Mammalia > Carnivora > Procyonidae > Potos > Potos flavus. The sequence continues at coordinate 21,256,179 of CM052890.1, forward strand.
TTGTGTAATTAAGTTAGGTCCTTTGGTCAAGGGTAGTATTCACCTGAATTTTCCTTTACGGATGTACCTTTTCTTCTGTGGGGTAAAAATTTGAGACTGAATATCCTATTTTTTAATGTTTTGACATCTACAATTCAGTTTTAACATCAGCAAGAAAAGGTCCTTTTTATATTTTAAATGCTGTTACATTGCTGTGTAGAACCTGAAATTAAACTCTTCCTGGTCCAGAATTAATTTCTTAGAAATTGTCAGGTTTGGGGGAAGAAAAAAAACCCACAAAACAAAACACATGGGTAATAATGACTCAGGGGTATCTTTGTTTCAGATAGGTTAATGGCTTGTGTACTTTGAGGATGGTCTGTTTTTTGTTTTTTTTTTTAAGATTTTATTTATTTGAAAGAGACAGCTTACATGAGCCGGGGGAGGGGCACAGGGAGAGGGAGAAGCAGACTTCCTGCTGAGCAGGACACAGGGCTCCATCCCAGGAGGATGGGATCATGACCTGAGCGAAAGGCAGATGCTTAATCAACTGAGCCACCAGGCGTTTCATGACTGTCTTTAGCTGTTTGCCCATTTGTTTGAAGGATGCTTGGCTATGGTGGTTTTTATTGTGTAAGTCATTAAATTTTATATGAAGGAGAGCAGGAGTGGGGTAAGTATAGAGATCTTGGTACACAACTTTTGGTATAAGTCGTCATTCAGCAGCCGTATATTGAGCATTTAGCATACAATTGGGCCCTCTGGATTCTTTGGGTGTAGAGATGATTGTATCTCTTACTATAAAAGAAAATTTAGCGAGTCAAAATCAATAGACATTTGTCAAGCACCTAACCGTATTTCAGAATCTGCCATGCACTTCTTTTTACACTGCTTAAGCATTTACTTAGTGACTTTGTATGTTTAGCCCCAAGAACACCTGTGGGGTCAGTGGGGCCTCTGTCTTCATCTAAGGATTTACAAGGCTCAAAAGGGTTGTAACTTTCCCAAGACACACATCTTGTAGATAATGCTGTGGAATTATGAGGGAAGCTTGGGTTACTTAACCTTTTCACCATAACAACTACACATCCTTTGGTTAATAAATCTGGGTGATTAAAACTTAATCTTAAACAACTCCTAGAATTCATATATTTCCTTTAAAGGTCTAAGTGATTTAAAATACTCTCCTGCCTACTTTTACAGGTTGACTATGTCATTAAGGAAGCAACTAATCTAGATAACTTGGCTCAGCTGTATGAAGGTTGGACAGCCTGGGTATGAATGGTGAGACAGTAGATGAGTCTGGTTAAGCGAGGTCAGACATCCACCAGAATCAACTCAGCCTCAGGCATCCAAAGCCACACCACAGTCGGTGGTGATGCAACTGGGGGCTTACTCTGAGGAACCCTAGGAAATCTCGGTGCGCTAGGAAGTGAATCCTGCAGGACAGCTGCACTCAGGGATACGCCCAACACCATGGCCTGCAACCCCAGGGTCAAGGGTGAAAGAAAGAAAGCTCACCGCCTGAACATGGAGATTGTCTTTCTGCCACAGAACAGCTGCAAACGTGTCAGGAGGTTAGCTGCAGAAAGAAATCGGGATGCTGCGGAGCACAGAGTGATTTGGAACTCCATTCCACCTGACCCTGTGTGTACAATCCAGGAAAAAACAAACCCCGCTCAGAAACAGAGAAAACTGGGGCCGCGAAGAAATCACAGCCAAGGAAGATTTGATGCATTCAGATTCTCGTGTAACACTTGTTGCTTGGCAACAGTACTGGTTGGGTTGACCAGTAGGTACAAAAAGGCTATGCGATAAGAATTTCAGAAATGGACTGGAAATGGAGAGCTATGTAACAGACACACTACATTGGAAGAACTTACTTCTGAAATGAAGGGAAAAAAAAACTACCCATCGTCCTCCTCCCCAATCCCATACCATCTACCCATTCCCCTTTTACCTGATCTAGTAGATTAGCCATCTTTCTAATTTACTTTTATTTCAATCCTTATATTTCATATGCTTCCATCTTGATGTTGTTAACTTAACAACTTATATTTGGAGTGATAAACAGAAATTTCTCCAAAACGACTGATAACATGGAAAATTCAAGGATTGTTTAAAGGTCTGATGATCACATACAAAATATAATTCTGGTTATTTAAGTCATTTCTGTGATTCTATCATGTACAGTTTCCAGAATTGTCACTGTGCATTCAAAAGTAATGAATCTAACAGACATTTGATTTAATGTACACTCCCCTTTGCTTATAGTGTGCATTTTTGGGAGGTCATTCAAATTTTCCCTCTTCTGCGATTGCTGTAGTTTCTTTCATAGAAGGTAGCTAATCCAATGTAATCTTTTACCTTTTTAAAAACCAGGATAGAGTACCTATTAGAGTTTTACATTGTTGATGAGAGATTAACAATAAAGTGATGTTCTGGTGGAGGTAGAGTGAGATGTTTTTTAATTGTTTTCTCATTTGATACTTTTAATTTACAATTTGTAAATTAAAAGTGCTTTGGTTTACCTGGCATTTTAGGACATGTACGTGAAACATCAGCAAAAAGGAGAACCACCACCATCTTAAGTTCAGTTTTTAGTCTGTGAAGTACTTTACTTTTTGCACAATTTTAATAGTTTGCTGTGAATTCATGATCAAGGTTTCCTTAAATTTAGTATTGCACTTCAGTACTGTAAGCTGAATTGTTGATCCAAAATAAAAACCCAGACTGGAATAGGATTCGTAAAATCACGTTATCAACACAAAGTAGAACACAAAATCTTGATTGTTTGAGTACATTTTTCCTGCATTTTAGAGGTTAGGACTGTGATCATTTCTGGTTGCCAATCTTCACAGACAAACTTGAAGGGTATTAAGGAAAAAGTCCACATAGCTCTGGCCTTTTCTGTATTCTGATTGCCACATTAATCTATAATCTTCACATACCTATGAGAGAATGCATCTCAGTGCTTTTCTAATACTAGGCAAGTATTGCAAGAAAGGTGGTATTTTCAAATACCCGGGTGTCTAATAGCAAGTTAAGGAACCTAGTGCATCAGATTTTATTTTCTTCATTCATTTGAACCTTATTTTCACAATCAAAACAATCTATCTGGAATAATAATGCCATATTGTGTTATGCACGCTGCTTTATTTCCTAGAGGCTGTGTGGGAGCCACTGCACTCATCACTTGATTACCTCTGCTCTCTCAAAAGTAAAGTCTTTTCAGCAACATTCTTTATTGTCGTGAGGAAGAAACTTTTATCACAGTGATAAAACAAGTTCACACTAGTTTGTCTCTACAGGTAGTATTCAGAAATTGCTTTTTCTTTGGTAAAGAAGATAAATGAAATAGGTGAATTTTATTGCCTGTGCATTTCAGGCTTCAGAGGTACCTGGCACCTTATCCAAGCAAAAACAAAACAGCTTTATATCAGAAACCTGTGCCTCTGGTAAATTATCCATCACTTTTATTTCAAAATGGTCCCTCAGAGAACAGTGCAGCATGTACGTGTTTGGTTGTGAGGCAGACGTGAGTACTGAGGACTTGAAAGCTTGCTCTTTACTACACTGTGGACAGTAAGACCCCAGTCCGTGCGGTCTGGCTTCCTCTGGGAAGTCATTCTGCTGAGCAGCCTTGGCTTTTTGAACTGTTATAAGCAAACTCCACAGATGTAATCACTGGTGAAATTCAGCCCTGAGGATAGAGCAGATTTAGAAGACAGGGCTATATTTGGGGTATTATCTTGTAAAATAAAGTTTGGAGTGCTTTCGTTAGTAAGTCAAAAGTTTTTGATGATAGAAAACACCTGTGGAAAACCAGGGATCTGCTCCTCTCTTTTCCTTTCTAAGATTCAGGGGGTATAGAATAACCTACAACCTCTTCTTCAATTCAGAGTACCCTTGGAAATTGAAGTTTATCGTAAGTGTTTTGTCTTTGATTTTCTAAAATTGCCTGAATTTTAGTTGCTATCTCTACAGAGCTGTGGAGGCTTAGTTGGTTTATGGAGCTGTGTGTATTTCTCTTTTAGTTTTTCTTTGGTGTGTCTTGCAGGATCTCATTCTTTCTGGTCATGAGTTCTTAACATAGTTTGCTAGATGATTATGAACATTCTTTTGTGTCTGGCACTTGTGAGTTTTGAGCTATGTGAGATTTGTGTGTGTGAACTGATAATCAAGCTCTTGATCTACTTCCCTACATTGTTTTTTTTGAGCCCAAACCCCAGGTTCAGGGTGAGGGTTTGTGTTACAAAGAAAAACTTCCATTACTTCTGCCCTTAACACTTGCCACTATTACCTAAGCTTAGTATGTAGTTTTAATATTGTCTATATTTGGTGTTATCTGCATTGTTTTTAATTGTGGTTGTTCTGATGTGTGAAATTTAAGGAAAGAGCCATTATAAAATGCCGAGCAGGGCAATGCAAGTACAGCCAAATATTAGAGTTGATGTGCAATCTTAGGTCCTTTTAAATCTGGGGTATTATAGGCAGTACTTTAGATTGAAAAGTCTTCCTGGCCATTATCCTCCACATATTTGTAATTACTCTGGGGGCTTACTTGTTTTGGCAGTACTAAAATCAAAGGAGCTGGTTCTTCTTTTCTCCTAATTCTTTTCATATTAAAGGAAGCACCTACAATTAGCCTGTTAGTCCTATTCATATACATCAAAAATCAGTGACTGCTTTACTTAGCACACGTACCTTTGTTTTAGACAAAATTAGATGAATGTGAAAACCAGTGACCTTCCATTGTCTATCTTGGGCTTGTAAATGTCAGTAATTTAGAGCTAGGACTCTTCCCTCCTTAAATCAAGGAAGTAGACTTATAGTAATGTAAGGGTCACTTAAAGAAGGTAGATTTTGTTTTCAGTATTTGGGTTGTATTAGGAGCATTCCTTCAATGGGGAAAACTAGCGTTACAAAAATTTCCAAACATTGCAGAGGGGGAAATCCACTGTATTATGAACGCTTAAGGATTTGTTGCACTTTTCCTGCTTTTCAGGCCTAGGTAACAGTGTCACCATCCCTTATTTACAAAAGGGCAGTGGACTCTGAGAAACTTTACAGGTTCAAGGGTTAGTTGTACAACAGGAACGCCCTGGAGTCCCTTGTTTTCTATGGGAATTTGGGCTTAGTAGGGAAAAGCTGTTTTTTGTGCTAATGTAAAACTGTCATACAGTTAGTTTTATTTGAAGATGGCAAACTCAAGGAATTGCATGTTCTGAAATGCAGGCTTGTAGAATGTTTTTCTTTCAAAACAGGCTGATTTTTTTCTTTTCCTGGCAGTCCAAGTTTCAGCTCCTGTCTAAAGTTCTTGTGTCAGTTTTTTTTCTGGTTTAAATTTCTCTTATATTTCCACCTGTAATGTCAGTGGCAGTATCATACTTCACTTGTTAATTTACCATTATAAGAGCAAATTGAGTTGAACTGAATCTTCCTTGTCCTAGTAACATTGTATAAATAAAGTGGCTTCTCTGTGCAAAAGGTTGTAATGCCTCCCGATGGATATAATTTTGTGATTGTATTTAAGATTAAAAGTTGAATAAATCACACCAGCTTCCTGAAAATGTTCATAATGCATCTTTTGGAAAACAAAAATACATGCCTACTTTGTGCATATTTGCATTAACACAGCAAAGATTGTATGAAATACGTTTTTCAGAAAATAAAGTCTTAAAAGATGAAGCATTTAAGCTCTGAATTTATTGGTCGAAGTAGGTTCCAGAAAACTTACTTTTGGAATATGGGTAGACTTTTTGTTTTAAGTATTAATACTTCCAAAAATTTTTGTAAAGCTTAGTTCTCAACTTATTTTTTTAAAGAATTTATTTTTATCTCTGCACCCAATGTGGGACTTAAATCACAACCCTGAGATCGAGAGTCACATGCTCGGCCAACTTGAGCCAGCCAGGCACCCCTCAAAGTAATTTTTTTTTTTTTTAATCTTCAAAGTAGTATTTTTGAGCAGCAGTGAAAATTTTACTTCTCTGGGTAAGTTCTAGTATTGTGTGTAATTTATTAAGCTTAACTTTATCCGTATTTAAAAACAAACCCCAGGACGTCACTGACATGTGTATTCCCCTGGAATGTGAAAGCTCTGAAGGAAAATAGAATTAAAATGTCTGCCTTGTTTTAAATATCTGGAAATCAGATTGCATTTTGTGTTAATTGTGTTGTCATGGGGCACCTTTCAAAAGATCACATCCTGTTTTTGTAGTTCAAAAACAAAGCTCAAAAGAAAGCACTAAGGGTAGGTGTTCTTAATTAAACCAATTGGAAGTTTACAGAAAAACCTTGTACCAGTGCTCCTGGACTGTGAAGATGCAAATAGGTCTAGGAGCACATTCCTTGAGTATCAAAAATACTGGGGAGTGGGGAGACTGTGCTGCTTGAGTTGTTTCAATTTTTTTCACCTACCTCAATTTCACAAGCTGGTGTTGAAGTCTTAAGTTGTATATAGGGAACTTGGATGAACCAGAAGCATTTTGAAGCATAGACTGTTTTCCCAAAGTAGAGATGTCATTTTTAAAGCGTAAGAATTCTGTGGCTTCTTTGGAAGGAGATACTCCTATGTCTATACCAAGATTTTGTACTCAGTGTTTAATATATTCACTATGTGGCTGCTGATTGGGAACTTTTTTCTTTTGAAGAGGGATGAGAGGGCCTGCTCCTCAAAAGCTTTAAAATCTCCCCACATGGGATCTCTATATCAACTGGCTGCATCTTCCTACAGAAACTTAGTTTCCCCCCAAAGTGGCACTTTATTGAAGAGTCCCCTTCCTTTGCAAAGGCTTTCTTTCACCTCTTAAGTAGGTTTCTGCCCCCATCCAGATGCGCCCCCCTTTAAAGATCCATGGTAAATTTCACACCCATGAAATTCACACTGCTCCTGTCCCCACTCTTTCTTAGGGGCAGCATGTGTTCTGTAGCTGTGTTCTCACATTTCTTTATGCTTTACCCTGAACTGTTAAGAATCTGGGTAGTTATTTAAGGAATTCTTTTAAAGTAAATGTAAATTTGTGGCATAATACAGGTGATTATAAGAAAAAAGGCTAATAAGGTAAAAGCTATGGTACGTTTTCCTGAAACATCTCTGACCAGGTCAACATTTGGCATGGTTTTGTTCGTGTTGATTAATGAAAATCAAACCACTTAATGCATTTTGAAATTTTGCAGAGAAAAGACATGGAAGTAATTCATCTTAGTATTATCTAGTAGTGCCTCTAGTTCCTAAATTGCTGATGAATTCCACTGCTTAAGAGAGGGTTTATATCTTTCCTTAGCAAGGCCTCCAGTGTAAGCGAGGTTCTGTCAAAACCAGACGACCCTTTATAGAGGGGCTCGTCGTTTCATAAGTAACAGAAGCGCCCTGTCCCACAAAAGATTTCCCTGAAGACCCATATAAATAAGCCAACTTTGTAAATCTAGGTGCTTTTTTCCCCCAAGTTGGAGAACTATGCCCAGATTTCCACCCCACCCCCTATCTAGCTAAGGCCTTACTCTTAATGGTTAGTTGGGGCAAACTGCAGACAATTTACAGAAACAGCTCTTTCAACTCGTCCTCAAAACCTCATGGGGTGGGCACGAGTGCCCAGCGTCTCAAGTCTGGGCTCAACTGCCTGGGAGCGGGGCCAGGGCGGCCAGAGCAGGGATTAGACGAATCGGCCGCAGGGGGGGCGCAGCGAGAGCGACGGGCGCCGGGCCCCTTGATCACAGAGAGGTCAGCGTCACGCGCCCATCTCTGCCCTCCCCCTGATAATGCGTGTCCTGTTTCTTCAAATCCCCTTAGCTGCTTTGAACTCCAGAAGAGGGTCCGAGAGCTATCACGGCGGCGCCCCCAGATTACACCATGGACGGACGGAGCCGCGCTAGGGGAAAAGCAGGGACCGCAGCAGACCGTTCAACCGCTTCCGAAAGACCTGGGCGGGGCGTCACACAGCTCTTGGGCGCTGGTTGGTCGTTCCTTGTCCCCGCCCCCTCGCCCTGCGCGGCCTCGGTCTCCTTTGACCTCGATTTCAAGCCATGCGCTGGGCAGCGGTTGGTCGGGATCTCCCGAAACTTGAGTTCAATCCACCCAATGAGGAGCGGGCTTCGCGGAGACTGTCGGGAAAGGTGGCTGGCCTATATAAGCGGCCCGCGGGGCGTACCCTCGCGCTAGGGTTCCTGTGTGGGTGTCGGTGGGAGGTTCGTTTGGGGAGCGGCTTGCGCCCGCTAAGGCAGCACCTCAGGGACGATGGCAGAGGGAGATAATCGGAGCACCAACCTGCTGGTGAGTCGTGAGGGAACCAAGCAGGGCCTCCGGGCTTGGGTGGGCTTGGCCTGGCGGCGCTTGCGGCCTCGTTCCTCTCACCCGTGGTGGGCCCGGCCCTCCCCTCCCGGTTCCCAGTCGCAGGCGGCGACGCCTGCCCCTTGGCCCTCTTGGGTAGGTGCAGCGCGGCGGTCACGAGACGTGTCGACCCCTAATATCCCCTGGGGAAGGTGCAAGACGGGGTGAGGAGGGCGCGTGATCTGGCACCGCGAATAGGGGATGAAGAGGAAGTGGGAGAAGGGGGCCTACGATAGGCCTGAGATGAAGCCTAGGGCAGAGGGCCGCGAGGGGCCTGTCGAGCGCTTTCGAGCCCAAGGCCGCCAGTCGTATCCTGCTTTCCCCCTCTTTGATTTCAACCAGGCTGTCCCTTCGTTCTTTTTCCCCAATACTTGGACAGCGTGGAGGGTCAAAGGGCTGCTGCCGAGAATTTGTCAGAGCTGGCACAGCTTACACCGCAGGGAGGCTGTGAGTTCACCGCAGGAACTGGGACTAGGGTCCTGCAGGAGGGACAGTGGGAGGACCTCGTGTTTGTCTGGAGTGCTTGTAAGGGAGGGTGTGTGTGTCACAGAATGACTTTAGAATAAGCAGGCATCTGAAGGAACTGCAGTGACGAATCACAGGCGGACAAATTTAACCTCGCTACGAGTTTCACGGCACGATCCAGGCAAAATCGAGAGAAATCCTTTCCTATTGTCCGTTCCCACAGTGAATAGATGAATCAAAGAATTTAATCTTTGACGTTTGATATTCCACGAGTCCAGATGCTAACGAATTAAGTGACTTTGCAGGGCAGTTTTGATTGTGCGAAATTTTCATTTTGCATTGGTTTTTAGAAACGCGTGACCTGTTCCTTTAAACACACACAAACACACTTCTCTATAGTTAGCATAGTTAGCCCCAGATAGGTTCCAGGAAAGAGGAGGATTGATTGAAGCACAAAGAAATTGCCCAAATTCACACAGTTTTTTGAAATGGCAGATCCTGGCCTGGAGTTCAACTGCTCTTTCCAGGAGAGCAGTGTAACTTTAAGGAGAACAAGGCCTTTGGCTTTGGATTTCCTGGGTTCAGATGTCTTAACCTCTTTCTGTTACTTCAATAACAATACCACCCTTTTAGCTTATTGGGAGGATTAATTAAAGTACAAGCATATAAAATACTTAGAGATTCTGGCACATAGTAATCTAATGTTTAACTATATCAAGCATGATACATAAAGTCAGAAATGTTGAAGTCACCCAAGTGATCAGTGCGGCTGCACTGTCCTCTGTCTTTTGTGTATTTCCCGGTGATAACATTTATAAGGGCACGTGGGTTTCTTTCAGTTCTTTTTCCTGTCCCAAAATCAGTTCAGGGGCTTTTTGCCACATTGGCTCATTCCAGAAGTCTCCTTTCAGCAGATTGTCAGATTTCCAGAGAAATCTGAAGTCCAACCAAATGTCCTGATAAGTATAAGAAGCACTCATTGTATTGAGGAGATACATTGAACTTAAGATGCCTCATGTAATTTGGAGAAAGTAGTTTTACGTAATTGTGCAAATGATGCCAGCATCTAAATGATTCCATTACACAAAGCTATTTTAAAAATTGAATGCTGTTCAGGGAGAGGCTTTTCTAATGGATATAGAAGTAGGGGTATAAATCAATTAAATGACAAAACAACAGATCAATTCTAACCACCTGATAAATGAGCAAACTTAAAGTGATCTAATTTTATATTTTGGGTGCTGCTACTTAGTAGTGCATGACTTTGAGAAAGCTAGTTACCCATTCTGAGGTCACTTTCTTTGTTAAATGGGTCTCATTATCCCCACTTTGAGGGGCTCTATAAAGACTGTTACATTATGTATGAAGAGTAGCCCAGTGCTTGGACTTGGAAGGTGACTGTTAAATGCCAGGGTGTCCCCACCCCCCCTTAATTGATTTCTGTCTTTGGTACCAAAATTGCACAATTTTTAGGAACTAATTTAAGATAGTGACTTGGTTGAGAGCTGTTTTACATTCTTGGTGTCTTCAAAAAATTTACCCCCGGGAAGCACAGAAATGTTGGGAGTAGTAAAATGATCGCTTTCCATGTTGGTCTTATGTAGGCTGCAGAGACTGCAAGTCTGGAAGAGCAGCTGCAGGGATGGGGAGAAGTGATGCTGATGGCTGATAAAGTCCTCAGATGGGAAAGAGCCTGGTTTCCACCTGCCATCATGGGTGTGGTTTCTTTGGTGTTTCTGTAAGTGAGCTATTAAATTACTGTGGATTATGCTTATTAATAAGGGCTCAGGTAATACACAGCCTCCATTTTTGAAAGTGCCTTAAATCTTTTGTAATGTGTAATCTGTAAAGAATACCTTTTCTTAGAGCAGTTCTCCTAGTTTTCAGAATTTGTAGTACTTATGTAAACTTGGTAACTTAAAGCAGTTGAATAAATCAGTGGCTCTCACAGTTTTTGGTCTTAAGACCCTTTACATGCCTAAAAAGTATTAGGACCCCAAGGAGCTTTTGTCTCTTGATATTTACATTAACCATTGCAGCTATGATGTCATCACATTCTGAAGCTTCCCAGAAAACCACTTGTGAGAAACTGAGAATGAAAAGGGCAGATAACATCTTTGAGACCCAAAAGACTAAGTGAATAAACATCTTCAGCTAGGAATAATAATGACAATGTTTTTCTAAACTTCATTAATTTTTTTTTTTTTTTTTTAAACAGGACTATCTACTATCTAGATCCATCTGTTCTGTCCGGTGTTTCCTGTTTTGTTATGTTTTTGTGCTTGGCTGACTACCTTGTTCCCATTCTAGCTCCTAGAATTTTTGGCTCCAATAAATGGTAGGTCATATAATAATTTGGCTAGTTTCTGTAAAGTTACTGAACCTGGTGGCTGTGATTAGTATGCTGTAATTAAGCACAGAGAATTGTCTAACTATTGGATACCTAGGGGTTAGGATTGTTGTTGTTTTTTTTTTTTTTAAGATTTTATGTATTTGACAGAGAGCACAAGCAGTGGGAGTGGCAGGCAGAGGGAGAGGGAAAAGCAGGCTTCCTGCAAAGCAGGGGAAGCCTGATATGGGACTCGATCCCAGGACTCCAGGATCATGACCTGAGCTGAAAGCAGTCACTTAACCAACTGAGCTACCCAGGTGCCCAGGATTGTTGCTTTTTTTATATGAAGAATTTCTTAGCTGATTCAGTTATAAATCATGAATTTCCAGTACTTACATCTTCATAGTTCTTTTATAGGTTAGCATTTATTTATTTTGAAGATTTTATTTATTTTTGTGAGCGCTAGCAGGAGCGTGGGGTGGGGAGAGGGCAGAGGGAGAAGCAGACTCCCCGCTGAGCAGGATCCTGGGATCATGACCTGAGCTTTAAGGCAGACGTTTAACTGAGCCACCCAGGCACCCTAGCATTTATTTCGCCTTTTCTTCCTTTCTAGACCTTTTTGTTGAAGTCAGGTTTTTTGAGGTAATGTTTTATCAAATATTGCAGAACTCATAATGAGCTTTCCATAGAAATAGTAGGTTTACATTTTGCATTTATTTTCTTCAATATTTAAATAGTATATTTTGCAGGCTATTTTTGAATGAATATGAAAACAGTAATGTAAATTTTTGTCCATTTATTTAGCAACTGTTTATTGAAGGTCTGCTTTTTTGTTAGGCACTGTTCTGAGTGCTGTGAAATATTTTGACTCTTAAGATGGATCTTGTGTTGGGCACCTGGGTGGCTCAGATGGTTAAGCGTCTGCGTTCAGCTCAGGTCATGATCCCAGGGTCCTGGAATTGAGTCCCGTATTGGGCTCCCTGCTCAGTGGGGAGCCTGCTTCTCCCTCTGCCTCTCTCTCTTTCTCTGTCTCTCATGAATAAATAAATAAAATCTTAAAAAGAAAAAAAAAGATGGATCTTGTGTTTAAGGCTGATGTTTATGCAGTGTAGTGGTAGTTAGCTAAATGCAGAGCAAGTGCTTCAGAATAGAGTCATTAAAGTATTTTAACTTACCTCTGGAATGTTGCATTTCTCACTTTTGATCAAAATAATGAACAAAACTAGATGTTGGAGTAGATTTTTTTTTTTGTCCTAGTTGCTTTTCTCCCTTGGTTGTTTATTTTAATTTGATGAGTAGTCTACATGTGCCTATAGTTTTTTTTTTTTGTTCCCCTGATAATAGCAAATTATAAAATAATTCTGTTAAATACATGCCTTACAGATTTTTAAGAACAAATTTGGGCATTTTAGGGGAATTTGCTTAAGTTATGGGATATTTAAGCATGTTTTTAAAAAAATGTTTCCCCGAATGGATTAGTGTTAGGAAATGCCCTTTGATTTGTTTTTCATATGTAGTAATGAGTTGCGTTGCTGTTTTTTGGGCAATTTCGTAACCATATAATGTAGCAACTTAACAAAGGAAATCAACCTCTGACCTTGACTTTATTAGTCAGATGACATTCTAATCTGCTAATTCATAACTCCTGGAGAGAAGTTTTCAGAATAAACACTGGTAGTTTCAGGGTAATCAGTATGTGGCTCAGTATAGAGCAGTTTTATTTTTTGATCTTAATGAGGAAGGAAGAACACTGTTACATAGCCAAAATTCAGCCTTGACCATGGGCAGCTTATAAGGCCTGGTTGTTTACAAGAAGTTCCAGGGCTCATCAGCACCCCTTCTGCTATATCCTATCACTGCAGTTTTACAGGGATGAGAACTAGAAGAGCAAAAGGAACCTACCCCCACCCCCCAGTGTAGGTTGTTCTTCATGACAGCAGCCAATATATCTGTAAGGCAAAGACAGTATAAGGGTGAACTTTTTTTTTTTGATCAGAATCCAGAAAACATAAAAAAGGGCTTTCTTGGAGGATCTTTTTATATTTTTACCGCTGTTTTGTTTATATTTTCCCCCACTGGAACTAAATTTATAAAGAATTTGGATTTGAGCTGTTTGTTGCTGCCTTGGCATCAAGTGTATGAAGCCCAGCTGAGGGTATCATGCTTGGAATGCAGGAGTTATTATCTTAGTGGAGAGTACTCAAATACAGCTGGGTGGTAGAATCTTCACATCTTCCCCAAAATAGTGAGACACTGATGGGCTACAACCCAGAATTCATTTGGATTTGAAAAATAATATAGGCATAGAGAAATTAATACTGATTTCTGCATGGCCCATAGTAGCCTTGAGTCTTTTGTTACTATAAAAAACCAAATGTGGTTTTAGAAGTACGGATTACCATTACTTTGTACATAACACGTCTTTATGTAAAAACTTATTCCTGAGCTCGCCAAGCTGTCTTAATGATATGGAAACTTTTTCACTATTATAAGATAAAGTGAATTGTTTTTTATTAAAAATTTTTTATTAAACTTTCTTTAGGAGAGGATGATATATTTCTGTTGACTATAAAGATTTGCTTATAGTGAAGGGGGAAATTTTTTTGCAGGACCACTGAGCAACAGCAAAGATTCCATGAAATTTGTAGCAATCTGGTAAAGACTCGACGTAGAGCTGTGGGCTGGTGGAAACGTCTCTTTACACTAAAGGAAGAAAAGCCTAAAATGGTACTTTTTTGTTTTGACTGATTTCAGTAAAGCAAAATTTTAATATTGGGTCTATTTTTACTTCATTATAGTATAATGATGGCCTTTTTAATAGTTTGATATTTATATTCAGTAGTTTGATATTTTATCATTATCCATTGGTTTAATTCCTGTCAGTACATTCATAAATGTTTGTATGAATTAGACTGAATTATTGGAAGTTAAAGTGACATTTGCATTTAACTTTGTACTCTAGTAGAGCAAAATTTTTGTTTCTTTTTACTTATTGAAATAAAAGACAAATACTTAAAAAGCATTTGTTCTCTTTTAGCTTCACATAAGGTCATGATGTGAAGTATTAATTGTAGAAGCAGTATAATTTATTGTAAATTAATTTATACAGAGAATTATAGTAATTCTAGGAGGGAATGTATGTAAATTCTATAAAGTAGATCTGATGGAGTTTTATATAGGTTTTATATTATATATAAATACCAAGTCTGAAGAAAAATGGTAATAAATACTGGATTATTTTCCAACCTTTGAAACAACATCCTACAGTTAAGCTGCCTGGTCTTTTTCTAGGAGTTGATAAATTTTTGTTGTTTTCATTATTAGTACTTCATGACCATGATCGTTTCTCTTGCTGCGGTTGCTTGGGTGGGACAGCAAGTCCACAACCTGCTGCTCACCTATCTGATAGGTAAGTCTTTGAGGAAGAACTATAGGCATATTCTGGCCACTGAAGTCTGATTGGAACTTAGTCAACAAATATGTATGTGTTCATCAAGAGTAAGGCACAGATAGAGGAATTGGGAGATAGGGAGATGACTAAAACCCATGTCCTTGTTTTCTGGGAGTTTGTGGTCATACAGTAAGTTAAGACAAAACGTAATAACCAAGGTAGAAAGTGACATGCAAGAGGTAAAACTAAGCAGTGTGTGTTATCTGAGGTTGGGGGTTGTGATAGCAGAAGTTCTCGGGGATAAATACAATGAAAGTAATGGATTTTATATTGGTTCCTCCCATTAGAGTGCCTAATAGTCTGGGAAACTACCTTCTATAAAATTTAATAATCTATAGGAAATTAATTGCTGTCTCCTTCATTCTGTTTATTTTTAAGTGATTTTCTTACTGTTGCTTCCTGGATTAAACCAGCATGGGATCATCTTGAAGTACATTGGAATGGCCAAAAGGGAGATAAATAAGCTTCTCAAACAAAAAGAAAAGAAAAATGAATAATGCATCTGCTTTGTTCAGTGTAATGAATGGCATATACATTGTCCTTGGGAACAGTTTCTATTAAGCTGTCTGGATACTAAAATGTTACAGAAGCAGCTCTTTGCTCTCCCTCTTTCTGCCCTTAGTTTGTAGAAATTCAGACTTGCCAAGTAAGGCTTTATGCATAGTGTCTTCATGTGAAGTGTAGCGGATGCATTCGTATCGGTTGGCCTTATGGACAACTCATTTGTGAGTATGATTTGTTTTGATTTTTCTCACCCAGGTTAATTGAATTCTTCCTTTTAGGCAACTTCCTTTAAAATAATATAGTGGTGAACTTCACCTTTTAGTACAGTTAACTGTGACTTTAGATAATTGTTCCAGTTGGTCTTTGCTTTAGCTAGATACAAGCTAGTGGTCTGTGGCTACAGGAAGCTGGTTCTCCTGTCTGCTTCCACAGTCTGCTTAAACCGTCTGGCTTCATGAATACAGAGACCAAGTTTACCACTTCCAATTAAGAGACCAGTTTAGATTCATTCCTCATGCTGTTTTATACTGTAGAAGAAGAATCCTCTGGAATAAAATGAAACCAACTCCATGCCCTAGTATATGCTGGTTTCTGCCTTGTGCAAAACTTAGTAATTTGTAAGAAACACTGATCTTTCCTCCCAAACGGGGAATATGACAGGCTTCGAGCTTGTCTCTCCTTGCTCTTAGACTTCACGTTAGTAGATCCTTAGAAGCTTTTTAACAGCAGGCTTCCAGAAGTTTGTGTTTAGGATTTTTAGCATATTTTTAATTTCAGATTTTCAGCTGACTGAAACTAAAGTATGTAATAGGTTAAGACTCAGGTCTATGACCTTCACTCCAACACCAGCCAATAAAGGACAGAAGTCTTCTATACTTAAGACTCATTTCAGTAGAAAATAATCTTAGCCTACTAATTTTTCAAGACCAGACTAAGCCTTTAAAGGTAAGCCTCAAGATTCTCATTTGAGGTAATTGCTGGCTGCTTTGGTCCCCAGAGATTTGGCATAGGAAGTGGTGTGCATGCTGGCGTATGACTTTCTTCCTTGATCTCTCTGAAGAACGCAAGGGCTGCTGGGGAGAGCAGACTTTTGGCGACTATAGGTGGCCTCTGGTCTACAGAGAGTTTGTCACTGCTTGGAAAGTGTCTTAGAATCATTCTCCCTTTCGGTAGCTAGAACTTTAGCATAGCTGAACTCTGTAGGAATGAACCTCTGAGGGCCGAAAATGTGACATTTGGGAACAGTTCTTAAACTCTGATTAACTAGCTGTAATATAGTTTTGTGAATTTATTGCACTGATGCTGGACCTTGTGGTATATCTGTCCCTAAATAAGTGTTGTTTTCTCCCTTTCAATCTGACTGTAAACAGTAGCACCCGTTGTAGCATATGTTTGATTTGTTTTTTTTAATGTTTCATATGAAAACTACAAACTACCTTAATTTTTA
>CM052890.1:21273188-21307441 GCA_028534135.1 Potos flavus
AAAAAAAAGAAAAAATAATCTATACACAGATTTGGAAAAACAAAGTTGTGTAGGGAGAAAAGCAAGTCTTCTCAGTTCCTAAAACCCTCCTCCAGAGGCAGTTCTCGAAAGGACCCGTAGCTATAAAAACCCAAATATAAAAATTTATTCTAAATTGTAAACGCTTACTACAACAGAAATTAGCAAATATCTAGGCCCTTTTCAGTTTCATTTTTACAGATTAAGCGCCAGAAGGAAGTTACCTCTCTTTTCCCTCGTTCCCCACAGGAGCGGTCGATTCTATCGACTCTCTACGTCTTACCCCTTAAGACGCTCCCCGCCTTCATCCGCCTTCTTCCACTAGGCAATGTATTTTTTTGGCCCGCTTTGCAAAGTCTCGCGATAGGCCACCCGCTTCCCATAACTCTGTGCGCTCGCCCCTCCCGTTCTCTTTCCGCCATCTTTCCTTGCCGGTGAGTGTCTCTTTCTGAGGGACCCAACATCATCCGTTGGCTATCCGGGCCATCCTGCAGTCTGAGCCTCGGCTTCTGTGCTCTCTGATGATGCCAGGGCCCTATTGGGCCGAGAATGCTGCCCTTGCGGGGGTTTGGGCAGGCGAAGGGGAGAGTCATGCCCGTCCTCCCCACGCTCTGCACTTTGGGGAGGTCGGCCTGTAAAGCGCAGGCCGCAGCACTGGCGGGAACCAGAGCTGTCGACGGTTCGGAGAGGCGGTAGCTCCAACTTGGTCGGCGGCTCCAAGACCTCCCCTCAGTGGTTGAGGCAGCGCCTTGACTCCGGGCGGCGGGAAGCATCGGGGATGGTGGCGGACGTGGGCAGTGCGGCTTCGCATTACTGCCGCCGCGCTGTGAGTTTAGGAGGCTGAGGCCACTCAGCAGGGAAGACTACATTGTGCCTGGGATGGCAGTTTGCTGGGAACTAACCTGGATCTTGGTGGGCTCCAGGGTTTCCCTTGATACTTGATTGGGCTTGAGGAAGCAGGTTGAATCCTTAGAGTTGGAGCTTGAAGCATGCTTTGGTCTCCATCCTTAGTTTTCCAAACAGCGTTACTAGAGTGTCTTGCATTCGGTGCCCATTAGGGTGGAGTCGAGTCTGGTGCACGGAAAAAGTTCCTACTTGCCATTATGTTACGGTTGCTGCACAGTTGTCGCTGGCACAAGGACGTTTTATTAGTTATGAGTGTTAGTGACAGTGGTAGCCTTTGGATGTTAGGACAAGGCTGACATTGGGTTGGTTAATTTAAAGGACAATGTTAACAGTACAAGTGCTGCGGGATTTGAAAAGTTTGGAAAACATGCTCGGTGATTCTCAGCCCCCGTTCTGAATAACTGACCGACCGTAGCTGATATTGTCGTTTTGGTAGCTGCCATTGCGCTCGGGGACCTGCCTGCTTAGAGATAGGAAAACCTAATGATAGAGGCAGAAAGAAAAGGAGGTGTTCGTACTGGAATGATTGGGTGCCTTTTGAAGTTGTGAATGCCGGTAAAGCTTCTCTTTTTCCTTCCCTGAACAGCCATAATGGTGCGCATGAATGTCCTGGCAGATGCTCTCAAGAGCATTAACAATGCTGAAAAGAGAGGCAAACGCCAGGTTCTTATTAGGCCGTGCTCCAAAGTCATTGTCCGGTTTCTCACTGTGATGATGAAGCATGGTAAGTGTGTTGCCGTGTCTTTTTTTTTTTTTTTAAGTTTTTTTATGTATTTATTTGACAGAGAGATCACAAGTAGGCAGAGAGGCAGGCAGAGAGAGAGGGGGAAGCAGGCTCCCCACTGAGCAGAGAGCCGGATGTGGGGCTTGATCCCAGGACCCTGAGATCATGACCTGAGCCGAAGGCAGAGGCTCTAACCCACAAGCCACCCAGGTGTTGCCGTGTCTTAGGTTTTCATGTGAGAATATTAAAGGAATCAGTTTTGTAGAAATGACGTGTGCAGTAGAGGACTGGGAAGATGGGGGAGGAAGATGGCAGTCATACTGGGGAGCTAAGGCAGTTGAATTGGGCTGTAGACGGAATAGCTTGGACAGAAGCTATTCAGGAAGCACTGAGGAAGTTAGGACTGTTGAAGGGAGGAGGAAGTTTGTGACTGTTGCTCTGCTAGTAGTTTGGGAGATAACCTGGCCTTTTTTTGTGTAATATTGCAGCTGCAACATGCCATTGAACATGTCCTGAGCTCTTCTAAGGGCTTTGGGAAAAGGAGAATTGTTATATATCTTGGGCACAAAGCAGCCTTTGGGAGGGGCACGGGGAAAATAATCCCCCTGTTAGAATTGCAGAATGGGTTGTTTTTGGGTGTTGGCCCCTAAGTTTAAAATATTAGGCTATAAAAATTTTGATTTGGAGCAACTGTCTTTGCCTAAACTGATTAGAGAAACAGTCACTAAGATGATGTGAAAGAATCTAGTAGGCAAAGTGGGAATACTAGAGCATAGATATTTAGGTCTCTGAAATTCGTATCTGCCCTTTAATACAGCCATTTATGTTCTGTAGGTTACATTGGCGAATTTGAAATCATTGATGATCACAGAGCGGGGAAAATTGTTGTGAACCTCACAGGCAGGTTGAACAAGGTAAGAATTGTTTATTTTACACATAGAAGATTCTTAAGAATTATCATACATGGTATTAAACATGTAATTTCCCTTGTAAAGCCAAATTAGTGGTGTGCTTGCTCTATCTAGGTAAAAAAAGGGGAATTGATTAAAATCATTAATTTTTATATCACATTTTGATTGGTTTGTTCTCCAGGGTTGTATGTGCTCCAGAATTATTAGTTGACCTAACGTTTGTGGAGTATGGGCTATCTGAGGGGAGTTGCTGGAGGTTGGGGTGAATGGATTTCCTGATGGTACTGGTGTTTGAATACTGGTCTTCTGCCCACCCACTGGCTTGAACTTGTGCTATCAAAGGGGGACCTTTAATCCTAGCTGTAAATAACTTTGTTCCTCCTCTGGGTGATTATGTTGTGTTTTTTGAACTGAATGTGGTTCTCTAACAATATTAATACCTACATTTTTGCTGTTGTGGAGTGTACGAGTGTCTGAATTTTGTATTCCGTTTCAGTTTGACCTGTCAGCATAACCTAGTGGATCTGTTCGATCTGTTGAATTTGTGGCTTAACTTACTGCATGTATTTTGGGGATAGGTGTCTGTAACAAGTTAGGGTCCCTGAATTGCTACCCTGCTTTTTGTGTTCAGGTTTCTAGCTTTCAGATTTACATGGAGCTTGACATCCTGTGGTCCAACACAGATGAGGGGAAAACAGGCCCAGAAATGAGTTGTGGTTAGTGGCAGGGGCCAGATTGATTGGTAAGGTTATTCCTTGGTCCACCAACTTGTTTTACAAAGTTGCTTCCCTGTATGGTGAACTTACTTCATGTGCGGATAGATACCTAATGTTAGATAGAAACTACTGGGTGTGAAGTTTTTCTGAGGGATTAGAAGAGTTTTCAAGTTTTATGAGACTGTGTTTTGTCTTGTTCTAGTTGTTAGCCGTTAGACTCCAACCCCAAAGTAGAATTTGGATTCACTATGGTTTCTCACTCCGACCCTCACAGTGTGTTCTTGAAGTAGAAAAGGGTGTGTTTTTTCCTAATTTTGGGAGTTGGGATGCTGAGATAGGGGTTATGCTCAGGGTCTCCCAAGTAGTTGGTAACCAGTGGAGGAGCTGGTTCCAGTACGTAGTTCATAGAACATCTTAAATCTGTCCTGCAAAAGATTGACTTGATGTTTAAAAAAAAAAACAAAAAACACAAGTTGGATAAGTGCTGTGCATCGATTTCCTCATGAATATTCACTGTATGTAAAACTTAAGAAATAAATAAACATGAGAAATAAGTTTGAGCAGAGTATTTCCCAAGTGGAACTCATTTATGGGCATCCTTGTTCTGTGGTAAGTAATTTGAAAAATCCTGGCTAAGAGGTAGCTGAAATCCAGACCCTGCTCCTTAGCTGTCTTTTTTTTTTTTTTTTTTCCCCCAGATTTTATTTATTTGAGAGGAGGGGGAGAGAATGAGTGGGGGGGGGGGGGGGTAGGGGCAGAGGGAGAAGCAGGCTCCCTGCTGAGCAGAGAGCCCAACTCTGGGCTCATCTCAGGTGACCTGAGTCAAAGGCAGATGCTTAATGGAGCCACCCAGGCAGCGCACCCCTCACCATTTGACTTTGGTCGGGCGAAACAAACTTGTTTTCATTTCTCTAAAGTTGAGTTTTCCTCCTTTGTAGGACACTGTTTCCTCAGTTACCTTCATGCAAGAGATGGGTATACCCCATACTGTGGAAATTTAATGGTACTCAGAAGTAAGGTAGTGTTAGAAATTAGATAAGAATTCTGGTTTGGCACAGGTTTAATTCTGTTAGCTGAGTGAGGGATTTTGCCGGAATAAATAAAAGCCTGGGTGTGGTGGAGTGGAGGCCTCAGAAAGTCTACCACATAGCTTGCTTGGAGAAAGGACTGTATTTCCCTATTCCTAGGTCTGTATTGTGGGATTGCCTTTGACAAGTGAAACCATAGCTGTGAAGATCATGTTATGAAAAGGAGAGCCTGAATGGGTCGCCTGACTTAGGGGATTTGGGCCATTTTCAATTGCTTTGGGTTCAGATCTGCCTGTGGAAGTGTAACTGTTTAAAAGATTTGAATAAGTTCTGACCTCATAGTCTCTAGTTTCCTGTTAGGCATTTTGGAACTTGTGTGAATGTGGGCACACAAGTGTCTACCTGCTGTCTTCTTCGGAGTTTACACTTTAATGGTACTAATCCTGAGTGTTTTCACATGATCCATTTCTGGTGTATAAATAGCAGGAACCTTTATGCATCAACACTTTTAAGTGTATTAGTGATTTGTAGCGTAGGGATGTGAGCAGGGGCGGGGGTCATGGTTACCTCTAACGAAGGAGCCTTTGATTCCCTCAGCTTTTACTTTGTAAGCCCAGTTGATCTAGTCACAGACTTTGAATGAGACTAGAGTAAGTGCAAATAGCCTGTTCGTAGATGTTTGAACATTTATTGTTTTTTAGGATTTTCATATAATTGAATGATAAGAGTTCAGTACTTTGGCTCTTGGAGAGTTCTCACATTGGAAGATAGTTGTTGCTTTGTCCCGTTAGCAAACAGGTGGGATAACCAAGAATCTGCTCTTTCTGCCTTCCACCCATTCTGCCAGATTAGTTTGGAAAATTTTGTCTGGGGTTGTAAATGTATCCTGGTAGTTCGCTGATGAGGAATACCAACCAGTTCTTAGATTTCAGTTTAGTGTCTGTAGAATTTGTTTTTTAAAAATTCTAATAACTGGGGCGCCTGAGTGGCTCAATGGGTTAAAGCCTCTGCCTTCAGCTCAGGTCATGATCTCAGGGTCCTGGGATGGAGCCCTGCATCGGGCTCTCTGCTCAGCGGGGACCCTGCTTCCCCCTCTCTCTCTGCCTGCCTCTCTGCCTACTTGTGATCTCTCTGTCTCCCATCAAATAAATAAATAAAATCTTTAAAAAAAAATTCTAATAACTTTGAATACTTTGCATTTTTAGTTTATGTGTGAAGAATTTGAGACCTTCCACATTCATTTCAGCCTCACTATGTAAAGAGTTTGACTACAAGGCTTGGTATCTTACGTCTTTAAAATCTGGCCATTCGTCCTGGGACAGCTCCCTAGCCCATAGAGATATACACTGTGAACCTGACCTTCCCATGTATTGTCTTGTGTTCTCCCTCTTCTGTTGACTATTTATTTATATTTTTAAATTTAAACATTTTATTTATTTGACAGAGAGCACAAGCAGGGGGATCAGCAGGCAGAGAGGGCGAAGCAGGCTCTCCGCTGACGGGGGGCTTGATCCCATCACCCTGGGATCAGGACCTGAGGTGAAGGCAGACGCCAACTAACTGAGCCACCCAGGCGCCCCTTCTGTTGACTTTTTTTTCTTTTTGCATATTTAAAAAAATTATTTAAATTCAAGTAGCCAAGGTATAGTACATCATTGGTTTTTGATACATTGGTTCAGTGATTCATCACTTCAATATAACACTCAGTGCTCATCACATCATATGGTGACTTTTTAAATACTTTTTCTCTCCCTAGGCAGGCATAATCCTAATTCAGTATATTTTTCAAATGACATTTATATCAAGGTGGCACAGAATAGTTACCCATGAAATGTTGATTTGGCTGGTTTGTATGACTATTCATATGTAAATGCTGATCGTGTACTAAGTTTTTCTGTTATTGGTAAGATGTGAACAGTGCTTTTCTGTTATGCTTTTACAGTGTGGAGTGATCAGCCCCAGATTTGATGTACAACTGAAAGATCTAGAAAAATGGCAGAATAACCTGCTCCCGTCCCGCCAGTTTGGGTGAGTCAGTTTTCCTCATTTAAAAGAAATTAATGCTAAAGATTGCTGTCCGTGTAGTTTGACTTGAGCTGAGTTTTTGTTTGTTCGGTTTTTGTTGTTGTTATAGTAGTGATTGTCTCCATCTCCAACCGTCTTGACTCAAGGATTAGTTCTTAGGTGTTCATGTGCTAGGCTTCAGGTTCTGAGAGACCCGTGAGAGTCCAGGCTAACTTGAGAGACAGCAGATTTATGTCCTCTTTAATGTCTGCTCTTTTGGCTCAATGCTTGTAGATGATCTATGTTCATTGTGAGCCCGTTGTATCGTTGGAATCACTTCTGAACCGTAGGCCTTTGGAGAAACTCAGTTTCTTCATTCTTGGAGTTCACATCCTTGATTTTCTACTTTAAAGCTGTGAGGCCTTGGGTAGCTCATGGCCTTGGTTTCTTCATAGCATTTACCTATTGATACTTACATATCGTTTTTATCTGTAAAACGATAATTCTCTTAAATTATATTATCATCTGGTTTAATTCTGGTAAAGAACTTTAGTAGCCGACACAACACAGTAAGTGCTAATCTGTTTGTGGTTAAGAAGTTAAAACCCCCCCACCCCAATCATATGGTTGGTGATTTACTCCCACTTCATGGTTATGTTTTTACGGGTATAGTGTTATGAGTGAGTCATTTTTGATTGTAATTATGATACTAATTTTAATGCCTCGGAGTTGGCATTCCACCTTATGTGTCTTACCTTGATCCCCATAGTAACCCATGAGGTAGCCAGGCCAAATGGCATTTCCATTGTCCACCTGACTGTGTCTTTACAGTAGTTTGCCTGGGATCATATAAGTGGCAGAAACAATTGAGTCAAGTTTACATCAACACTATTGCTTTAAATTCCGTCTCCTTACCTGAGAACAGAACGTGACATTTTGAGGTTAAAGGAATTCAGTCTTTGTTTTCAGTTAAGCTTAACAGCGTTGTTTCTCAGTGTTAGCCAAAGGCAGGGCTGTGAGTGTGTTGTGTAGCTGAGGTCTTTGGATTTGGGTCTTTGGGTTCTAGGAGCCATGCCTGCACTGCCAGCCTGAGTAGGCAACATTAGTCTCTGCGTCCTATTATGGGAAAGCGTCTTAAGCACTTAGGAATGTTGGTCTTTTTCTGTACCAGAAAGCCGCTCTATGTTGAACTATTTTTAGAAAAAACTCACCAGCATTTTCTTTTTTAACTTTCCATAGTTTCATTGTACTGACAACCTCAGCTGGCATCATGGACCATGAAGAAGCAAGACGAAAACACACAGGAGGGAAAATCCTGGGATTCTTTTTCTAGGGATGTAATACATACGTGCAAATAAAATGCCTCAATGGACTCTGGTGCTTCACTCAGTCGTTTTGAACTTTACAGCAGAGTTAGCAAGAGCGTCTGCAGCAGTATACAGCCTTTGTGTTAATTGGGGAATGCTGTTTCCCTGAAGTGAAGGAGGAAGTGTTGACTTGTGCTAACTCACACCATCATGCTCATGGCTCACCAGAGGAGGTTGTATCTAGCCCTGGTTGGCTGAATCTGGGTTGGGGTCCAGGTGGTGATGCTTTTTCCCTTCTGGAGTCTTATATTAACCGTGGAAGGAGTGGTGCCTTTCCTGTTTTTAGCTTGACAGTATACTTTTCATGCACTGTTGTTAACTGCCTTAAAAGTATGACCTGGCTACAGTTAACTGTAAGTGCTCATAAGGAAGCAGGCAGGAAACAGACAGCTAGAGCCCACAGATCACTAAGATGCATCTCAAAGTAAATTTGGATGGCATGTTAGTAACATTTTAGCAATATGTGTTTGTAAAATGTCATTTAGAAAAATGAAACCTCTTAAAAACTAGTTTTACTGTAAACCTGCCACAGATGTATTCCTGGAATTGAGAATTAGTTTGCTGGGCTGCTTCACCTGGGGGAATGCTTGTAAAGAACTCAAACACTGAAGAGGGTAGGGTGGCTTCTGTGAGGTACAGCAGGGCTCCACTGCCCCTTTGTAAGCCTTGCTGTCCAGTAATCGAACAAGAGCTGCATGTGTGCTCTAACTTTCTAGTGGCTATATCAAACTATTAAACAATTTGGATCGGTTTTTTTAATAACACTAGTGTTCAAAATGATACACTTTCGACATGTAGTTGATAATGAGATGAATGGAATTTTACTGTTTGTAATAAGTCTCTGAAATTATGTATACTGTACATTTATTTACACTTAAAGCACATTTTAATTGGGACTAGCCACTTTCATAGCTGCATGTGGCTGGTGTTTATGTTGGACAGCACAGGCTAGACTTGATTCTTGGAAGGTCTGAGTCTGGCTAAGGAGAAAGGAAGCTTGGATGAGAGTCTAGATATGTTATTGTGCATCTGGTCAGCTAAATTTGCCAGGCAGGGGAGTGGGATGAATGGGGCAGCTCACAGCCTTATAAAAAGGATAGCAACTACTCTGTCTTTTAGTCATGTGAGGCAAAGTAAAAAAAAAAAAAAAAGTGCCAGATTGCAGCCCTGATTCCAAGAAGTCTAACATCGAATAGGATGTGAGGTACTAAAAGCTGTTGGATGTATAGGTTTGATTTTTTTTTTTTTTCTTTTTCCTTTTCAGAAAAGGATGCTTTTAGCTGTTTTGATTGTTTTGATAACTCATCTAGAATACTATTTCTGACTTTCTGGTAGGTCAGGCAGTTTTTAACACTCTGGTATCTCAGTCTGAGTAGGGATGTTGAATTAGTACTACCGTGGTTGTAAGATCATTTCTGGCAAGGGACAACTTTTGTGGGTTTCTGTGTGTTATGTAAAAAGAGAGAAATTACTCCATGGTGGTGATAAATGAGAGCACACTTGAAACAGCCCCAGAGCTGGGGCATGGCCAGCATTCAGTAATGTAACTTTCTGAAAGGGGTTACTATAAGATGTGGAAACTAGCTAGGAATGCCAAGACTGGCCCTAGAGATATAAGATATGGCCCTGATTGGTAGGACTCACGTGGTAAAATGTTAGAAGAAAGCCGGTTGACAAGTGTGTCTGGGTTTGGGGCCTCTAATGTTTGGATGATCATGCATAATTAACATAGGGTTTAGGGGTTTAACAGACCAGAAATGAAGTTTGCTTTTCTGCTAAGTAGCGTTGATTTCCTCATCTGCATAATGGAAATAATAGAAAACCTACTTCGTAGTTGTTAGGGGAAAGATGAGCTTATGTAAAGTATAGTTAATTAGCACTTGACAGTCATATATACAGTTGAATTTATCAGACAGGTGAAGTGAATCCAGAAGAATTTTCAAAGAGCCGATTGTTGATCGTTCTCTTAATGTCAAGATTGTAAGCTCTTGGGAAGATAGGTCACGTTTTGTTTACCGTTGTATCTCACCCATAACTATGGCTTGGCACAGTGGATGCTTCAGTAAGTACATCTTGGTTGAATGAATCCTCATCTTCCTGGGCACTGATAATCGGGTACTAAAATAGGACAAGAAAATGGCCCCATTTGTCCTCACTAAATCATGGGGACATTTGAAGTGTCTTTTGAAGTGGTCAGGGGTAGAAAAAAGTAGGTGCTGAGGTAGGGAAAATTGGGTGGCCAGCTGATGGATTTAACAGCACAGGTCCCTTGTGTTTATGGGGAAGCAGATGGCTTTAGCCCATATTTCTGAGACCCAGTAAATAGATGAAGTAAATATGACCTGTGGGCAGGTTGGCCCAGGCTAGACTCCAAGGTTAGGATCTGGAGACAGTTTAGGTCTCCTGGCAGGAAGACTTGCCTCGGGTGTGGAGGGTGGAGCATTCCCTCCCAGCCTGCCACTGCCACAGGCAGGCCAAGGTTGGGGGTTGGGGTGGTGAGGAGTGACAGCATCTTGATCATCTGGGCCTACCAGATGCACTTTGAGGCGGTGTTAAAAGGGGCCTCAGCACCTATCCAGACCCTGTGTTCTTTTTTTTTTTTTTTTTTTTCCCCAGACCCTGTGTTCTTAACCTAAAATCTATAGACAGATGTCAGAGAGAGATGAACTTTCTGAAAAGAACATGCAAAATTGATATCCATGCAGTTTCTGGGGAGATTCCATAGAGCATAGAGCTTTTGATCAGAAACTGAAAAATTTAGTTAGGTCAAAAGAACCACCACCAAAGGCCTCCTCCTAGGACATCTGTGTCCATGGTCAGTAAATCCTATGTTCTCATTTAAAGGCTGTTTTGCCTTAACCTCTGGGCAATGTGGGTTAACTTTAGTAATGTTGCTAGATAGAAGAGTACTGAGTTCTCTGGGCAAGGGAGAGGGTCTTTCTTGGTCTGGTCAACATCTGAGAGATGACTTTTTCATTGAAGGCTAGGGAGTTTTTTTTTCACTCCTGACCCCAAAGAAAGGAAGCTTTGGGAGATCCCAAATTTGATTCTCGCTTGGCTTTCCAGTCTAATCCACTATTCTTCCAAACACCCACCAATCCTAATTCTAAATTGAACCCGTATGTGCCCCACCTCAGCCTTTGCTTAAGGCTCCCAGGCCAATGCTTGTTCCCTGGAGATGTTCCTAAAAGCCAGCTTAAAAAGTCACTTCTGCCATAAATCTTCCTCCACAAGAACACGTACTGTTAAACTTAATCTTTTCTCCTAAAAATATGAATGCCTCAGAGTAATAGTTTTTAGTGCTTATTGAATGTTTACTATATGCCAGGTGTGGAATTAAGCTTTACATATACCGTCTCATTTAATCTTTACGTTTCTACATGATGGCTACTATTAATTGGCTCTAGTTAAGTGAAAAAGGTGAAGCACAAGAGTTGTGAAGCCATTGGTTCAAGATGCTACGAAGTGGCAAAGTCAGGATTTAAATGTGCAGACTGTTTCCTGGCCCTTAAGTTCTGTCATGCCTTGTGGTCTTTAACATAAAGAGTATGAAATGTTTACCGTGTGTAGGCATTTGGGCTACAAGGGTGTAGAAACATCTAGTCCCTGCCCTCACTGGAGCTTGTTAACCTATAATAGACTGAGCTCTACACAGGGGGAAACTGCATGACCGTCTCTGTATGGCCAGCATGTAGCCTGTCAAGGGGGATGTAGGTGTGTTTTAAAGTGCTCTCTGACCATCACGGCTGTTGGAGACTATGCCTTTTTTTTCTGAGCACGTGAGTCTTTAAGTGGAATCCTTTCTAGCGCCTGTGCTATACTATGTTGAGTCCACAGAATTCCTGGACCCAAGAATCAGGAATAGAGTGGGATGTGACACTTTACAAGGTTATTGTCCTGGCACCCTTATGTTTGCGTGATCTAATGAGCAATGAAATTGAAGACCACACAGAAGACAAGCCAAGGGAGGCAGTAAGAAAAATGTATGCTTAGGAGAATGGACTTGGAAATCAGATGGTCGCCTCAGTCGTTAGCTGTGTGACCTTGGCCAGTTGCCTTCCCTGTGTGTCCGTTTCCTCATCTTTAATATGGGGATAATAGTAATACTTCCTGTGATGGTTGTGAAGATTACATACAATGCTTATAAAGTGCTGGAGTGGTAAATTGGAGCTGTTTGGAAAATACTCCGGTTCTCCCCCTGCTGGGTATGTGCAGTTTGCGTGTGACCAATTCTGGCCAATGAATTTGCTGTGAGCGGAAGTGATGTCTGTTACTTCCAAGCTGGAGCCTTCAGTGGCTAGTGGGAGACTTCCATGCCTGTTTTCTTTCTGTACCAAGGAGTGGCTGCTCCATTACTCCAGGCCTCAGAGTGGCAATGCAGAGATCCAGCCATCCAGCAGTGGGAGTGTAGAAAGAGCAAGAAATGACCTGATGACTTGGGTTTGTTACTAACCTACTGATAACAAGCAATCTCTGAGATTTAGTAAGGGTTTGCTGATTTACAGAAAGGAATAGGATGGGATACAGATTAACAAAAGGGATTCTTTGGCTGGATATGAGGGGACTGTAGCACTTGTTCTGAATGTGGTTTACTCCCATTAACCACCTCTGTCCACTTCCCAAGTGTCCATAGGGGTCTTAAATACCCCGAACCCCCAGCCTTTTGACAGATACTCAGGCCCTGAATGGGGCACCTACCTCAAACCAGGTTGAAGATGCCTTAGAACATTTTGAACTTGGAAGGTGTGAAGTTTTTCTCTCTAGAATAGTAGAAATTGTAAAATAAAATTATTGAGTTTTCCTGGTTATCATAATTTCTGCCACGTGGTAAAAGTTACTTGGGCGATAACAAAGAAGATCGTCTAGAGCAGCACAGATAAGCTAGATCAGGTCTTCATGTGTTGGAGTCTGGGCTCTTCCTGAGGTGATGCTGTTGTACCTCTTCCTATGTTGTATTTTGTGAGCAAGAAATATAACATTCTCTTTTACTTAAAAAGAAGTACTTGGTTGAGCTATAAAAGTTACTGGTTTGAGCTACATTCTAGATATTCATTTGTAAACAAACTAATAGAGCTGTAGTTCCAACTTTGACTACTGTGCTCTGGGACGTTAATGGGGCTCAATCCTGTCATCTCTCAGCTGGGGGCTGGGATAGTGGTCCTCCCCACTTTAGCAGTATTTTCAGTTGCAAGAAACAGAAGCCCCTCAAGCTAGTTTATTGAAGGATGTAATCTCTGAAAGGGCCATGGAATTGGTTGGAGGCTTTGCAGTTAGGCATGGCATTTCTGTCCCACCTCTGGCCCATTGTTTGGAGAACTGCTGCAGCTTTGTCTAGACAGCACCGCTCCCTCTGTGATCCCATGTCCCTCACATGCTCCTGAGTTCTTTGCCCCTGCCATTTTCAGAAGCCTGAGGTTTCTCTGTCACCTTTACTAGAATAACCTTAGTACTATGGACATTTTGGGTTGGATAATGCTTTGTTGGGGTAGGAGTGGA
Source organism: Potos flavus (assembly GCA_028534135.1). Taxonomy (NCBI): domain Eukaryota; kingdom Metazoa; phylum Chordata; class Mammalia; order Carnivora; family Procyonidae; genus Potos; species Potos flavus. The sequence goes on from CM052890.1 coordinate 21,286,359, forward strand.
GAGGGATCTGTCTCGTGCCTTGTAGAATGTTTAGTAACATTCGTGGCCTCTCCACACTAGATGCACTTGAGACAACCAAAACTGTCTCCAGGCATGGTCACATCCCCCTGTCAGACACAGTCACCCCAGGTTGAGAAGCAGTGCTCGGTGGATCAGAAGTTCACACCCCAACTGCAGGCAGACAGTGCCAGGGCACAAGTTCAAAAATAGGCCTATGTGCCATGCATCTATATATTTAAAAGTTATAATTCAAGCTAACAAGCTGTTTAGTAAAATACGTTCTATTCTCCTACCTTGACAGCTTCATAACAAAACCCCAAACAAAATCTTTTTATGTGATGAAGTTGGCAGAATATCAAAGAAAACAATTTAATTGTTGCATATATCTGAGAAAGTTGATGGGCCAGCAATAGTTGCGAGAGAAATAAAATGAAGACGTTCATGGGTTATAAACTCTTATATATTTATTCCTTAAAATTTATTTCTCTTGCCTTCATTTTCATAGAATCACTAAATATGTTGTTATCATAAAAGTTTTTGTGTAATTTATGTTCTACTGGGAGTAACGACCTAAAGGACAAAAAAGAAAATGTAGTTTTCAGAATTTACAATTTCAGAATATAAAAATTTTTGAATATATTTTTATAGAGAGAGTTAATGTAAAAATTTTAATGTTTAGAAAACTCAGTAAAGTTTTCTAAAATATTCAAAAGTATTAAAATTACAGGGCAAAATATAAAATAGATATCAAAGTTTTAAATCAAATTTTTTAAAGCTGAAAATTTTAAATATAATATTTTGAGAACTATTAATCTTATGTAATATTTACATTACATAACTTTGAATTTCTAGTATTCATTGTCAATCTAGTTGCTAATGTAAAATGGTGTCACCTCACACGTCTTGTGTCTGGGTCTCCTACATACAAATTAGTGGTATAAATTGTTTAGATTGTAGAATGTTCCTCAGCTACAATAAACTGAGAACATGAGGAGAAGCTGAAAAATGGATGCTCAGCATTGCTGTTAACGCTAGAATCTGTTGCATGCATGCCACTTGAAATGAAGTTAATTAAGTTAATTTGTCATTTCTCTTAACTGTTTTCAACACTTCTTTCTTATACTTTGAAACAGTGTTTGTCTATAACACTGGCAGAGGCTGCAACCCACAAACCTTTGTGACCTTCAGATACAATTGCCTTTTGTTGAGAGATTTTAGGGCAAGAGGTGAGGAGAACATTCCTTGGGGCCTGAACAGTGTTAGTTATGAAATGAGATGTTTTAGGATTACAGATCATGCTGAGCCAGTGCTGACCATATGATCCTGAGTGACAAGAGCACCTTGTGTTCTTTAAGACATTTATTTTTTGTTGTATTCTGAGTTGCAGGGCAAGTCTTGGTAGGATCTAAGTGCACTACTGGCTGGAGGGAAACTGGGGAAATCAAGTCCCTGGCTCCACCCTGGGGATCTTTAGACTCACAGTATAGGGATTTTTTCCAAACACAGAGTGCTTAAAAAGTGCTCGGCAACCAAAAATGGTAGAATAGAGAAATCCAGGGCTCTGTCCCTCTCCCAGGATAACTAATGAACTGGCCAAAATTGTCAGAATCAGCTTTCGAAGAACTTTGGAATCTAGTGGAAAACTTAAAATGGGAAACTTGGTAAAGAGAAATTGCAGCTTTATGGTGAGAGAGGGCTGTGGCATTTTAAATGCCATGAGGGTAGGCACCCAAATGTCTGGTGCTGGTTGCTAGTGCTGGAAGAAGCAATATAGAACTTAACTTTCAAGGAATGTGATTGTGGGTGTGCCTGTCTGGTGCCTCCTTCAAGGATAGATGGAAAGGCTTCCTGTTTCTTCACTCACAGCATTCCCAGGGGCGAGGGCTTTTGCTGAAAGCATTTAAAGGCACAGGTACTGGCTTCAGCAGCCTGGGACAACACTTGGGACAAGTAATAGACAAGAAGCCTGGGAAAGAAGAGGTTGAGACAGAGCTAAATTTGGGAATATGGCTTTTCAAAGCTTCCACGTCTGCCTGGGAATTGAGAAGAGCCACATGCAAACAGAGAGTGAGACAAACTCAGCAAAAGGCCTGAGAAGACTCAGCTTTCATCTCTTGCTGGCCTTCGGGCTTTGTGTGAGAAGGAAATGAAGCTAAGGCAGAGTTTAAGCAGCCATGCTAAGTGCTCAAGGAATTAGCTCTGACGTGGTTCCATTCTGCAAAGATGTAGGAGAGTATTTTTTCTTTCCTTAAAAAAATAAAAAATAAATGTTTTTTGTTGTTGTTGTTTTGGCTCCAGACATTTAAGGTAACTGTCAAGATGCTAGCTATCCAATAAGCTAAAGGAACACAAACCTCAGTGGCAAAGAGCACAGACCTCACACAAATAGTTGAGAAGTCTGTAAGCAAGCAAGCAAGCACCAGTAACCCATAATGAGCAGCAGTAAACCTTGAGAGGAAGGAAAATCTGACTTCCAGAGTTGCCATGTATTCAAAATAGCCAATATTCAACAACAACAAAAATCACAAGCTGTTCGAAGAAACAAATTACAGCTTTACACAGAGGAAAAATACAGAAACTGTCCATGAGGCAGCCCAGGTATTAGACTTACTAGACAAAGACCTTAAACTAATGGTCTTAAACATGCTCAAAGAGCTAAAGGAAACCAGGAGAACAATGTCTCAGCATATAGAGAGTATCAATAAAGAGACAGGAATTTAGAAAAGGCCAAGTAGAAATTTTGGAGCTGAAGAGTATAATAACTGAAATGAAACATTTATTCGCTAGAGGAGCTCAGTAGTAGATTTGTGCAGGCAGGAGAAGGAACTCCTGAACTTAAAGACAGGTCAGTTGAGATTATTCAGCCCACCCTGCAGAAGGAGACAATAATGAAGAAAAATGGTCAGAACCTGAGACCTGTGGTACACCATCAAGAATGTAACATGCATAAATGGGAGTCCAGGAGGAATAAAGACAAACGTAGATCAATAGAATGAGAGTCTAGAAACACACAAATACCATACATCTATGGTCAATTAATTTTTGATAAGGGTACTAAAACTATTTAATGGAGAAAGAATAATCTCCAACAAGTTGTGCAAAAGAAAGTTGGACCTTGAACTCACATCATATACAAAAACTAATACTGAGAATGAGTCAAAGACCTAAATGTAAGAGCTAAAACTAAACTCTTGGAAGAAAATATGGTAAGTTTTCATGACCTTGAGTTTGGCAGTGGATTCTTAGATATGACCCCAAAAGCACAGGCAACAACAATAATAAAATAGATACATTGGACTATATCACAATTGAAAACTTTTATATATCAAAGGACACTATTGAGAAAGTGAAAAGACAACTTACAGAATGGGGAAAGATAGTGCAAGTCACGTATCTGATTAGTGCTTAGTATCCGGAATACATTATGGACTGTAATAACAACAAAAAGATAAGGTAATTAAAAAATGGGCAGAGGATTTGAATAGACATTTCTCTGAAGGGGACATAATACAGATGGCCAATAAGCACATGAAAAGATGCTCAACATCATTAATTGTGAGGCAAATGTCAGTCAAAACCTCAACAAGATACCACTTCACAATAGGATGGCTATCATAAAAAAATGGAAAGAAAACAAGTGTTGATGAGAATGTGGGGGAATTGGAACCCTCAGACATTGCTGCTGGGAATGTGAAATGGTGCAGCCACCGTGGAAAACAGTGTGGTTAAACAGAATTACTGCATGACCCAGCAATCTACTCTGAGGTATGCAGTCTGAGGTACATTCCTTGTGTCTTCTACAAAGAATTGAAAACATGTGTTCAAACAAATGCTTGTATACAAATGTTCATAGCACTATTCCCCATAGAGCCAAAATGTGGGACCAACTTAAACGTCCGACATGTGATGAATGAATAATCCGAATGTGGTCTGACCATACAGTGGAGTATCCCTTCAGTCCCAAGAAGGAAAGAAACATGGATGCATGCTCTACTGTCGATGAACCTCAAAACCATGCCGAGTGAAAGAAGCCGGACTCAGAAGGTCACACACTGTGTTATTCCACTTACATGAGCCATCCAGAATATGTACATCTCTAGAGACAGAAAGCAGACTGGTGGTTATAGGGAGCTGGGAAGAGGGGGGAATGGGGACGCCTGCTTAAAGGGTGTGGATTTCCCTTTGGGATACAAGTATGTTTTGGAACATAGAAATGATCTTACAACATTGTGAATGTGCTAAACGCCTCTGAATTGTACACTTTAAAATGGTTAATTTTATGTTCTGTGAATTTTACCTCAATAAATAAAACAAGAAAGGTGCTACACAGCCTGAAAATGCGAATGTCTCCCACCTTGCCACAAAGAGGGGTGAGGTCTGGTGATGTTCTTGGAAGTGAAGTTTTTTACAGGTATATTTGGGGTCCCGTCTGAGTGGGATTTAAATGTATCTTGATAATGTCTGACAAATGATGGGGAGGTGGGACCATGAAGAGGCCTAAGAACCAGACGGTCCTGTTAATCCAAGAAGAGGGATATTTCTGAGTTTGGCTTTGTCATTTGGTGCCGCCCCTGTTGGAGACATTCCCAGATCTGTTCCTGGACAGAGGGGTTGGATGTAAACTTTGAAAGTCCGTTTCTCTAAAATTTGTAAGCCCCATTAGGGGGCCCTCCAACAGAGTGTAAGACACACAAGAGGAGAGAGAGTCATGCTCTCCTGCTCTCCCAGATTGCTGTGGGACCTGATACCAGAAGGTCCTCAGGGCGTTGGGGGCAGCCCCTCATGGAACAGATGTTTCCTGACGCATCAGGGCTCCTTTGTGACCACAGGTGAGGCACCACTTGGGGACTCCCAGAAATACTTAAGAGCACTTTGCAGAAAGTGTAGACCCCTGGGAGCCAGTAGGGCAATGGGCCAGTGAGATGATGAGTCACTACTAATGTTAATTCAAATTACATGGCAGCACGTCCTCAGATAACAAGAAATGTTTGTTGTTGAGTATCAGACAGATTCTTCTAAACCGGGCAGACACTGCTCCCATCAGCAGGGCTGGAGTCCGAACTTGGGACAGTGACTGGCACATCAAAGGTCCTCAAAAATATTTTTTAAATAAACGAATACTATTATGTTGTGTAAGTTCTTTTTAACAGGCAACATTTCTTTTTTTCTCCTCCGTGGAGGAAAATAGGAGGAATGGCATCGAGGAAAAGCAAACCCAAATAGATCTTTCTCTTGTTTCCTTTCTGCACTAAAGATAAAGGCATCTTTTGGGGCCGTGAGGATGGGGCCGTGTTTAGAATAAGTGTATACATGTGGGGTGACACTGAGGCCTAGTGCTTGATGTGTTCTCTCTTTCTGTGAAAGTACCCACACGGTCTGGTTTGAATGGGGTTGCCTGTCTGTAGCCTCTTAGCCCAGAGCGCAGCACAGCGCGGGAGATCTGCCAAGAGACCCCAGGAGCACATAGCTTTGGCCGAGGAGGCGGTGGTGTGAGCAGGTAGGGAGGTCCCGGGGGCGGGGGGGGGGAGAGGAGGCCCACAGCCCGCTGTGCTTCCAGTACGATTGCTCCCAGAGCAGAGAGAAGATGTTGTGTCCCTACCTCCTGAGGCATCCGAAGGACAGGCTGGTAGAAGGTAACTTAGCTGCTGTGGGCATGGGAGTGTGGAGGAGGCCAAGGCTGGACGACAGTAGGACAGCAGCCTTCTTACCTTGGAGCTTCTGTTGCCTTGTCTGTGGAAAGGGATGGTGATGATGTTAGCCACCCTCGTGCTCTGCTTACTATGTTCCAGACACCGCTCGTGTAATAACTCATCTAATGTTCGTATCAGCATTATGATGTAGGTACTGTGATCATACACATTTCCCGGATGAGGAAGTCGAGGCACAGAGAAGGCAAGACACTTGGTCGTACAGCTGGAATTTGGAGGAGGCAGATTCAGACCTTGACCTCTGTCTTAACCGCCGCACTGGCTTCATGGGCTTATCGCAAGGATTAAATGAGTGAACATATTAAGCCCTCAATCCAGTGTCTGGCACAGGATGAATGTTCAGAAAAGTCCTAACAGCGGTTATTATTAGTGTCTGATCCCAAACATACAGGTGAGGCTTTCGCCAGCTCTCATGTCAACCTACTTCTAAAGGGGAGTGAGGAACACCCTGTTTTGCAACTGTCTGTTGAACTGGGATCTTAGAACGAACACAAACATCTCTGTCCCTGTCCCTCAGTCCCTGTGTTTCGCCCCCACTGGGCACTGACCACACATTTACATTCCTGATCAAGAGCCAGTGTCTCCTGTTGGCCCTCAAAAAGGATCTGAGAGGTCCACAGGAGAACACACAGGATATGGCTTGTCCTCTGCAAGTGATTCTGAGGGCCTCTCCGGTAGAGACTGGGAAATGTGGGCAGCCCCCTCCCCAATCCAATCTGGCAGTCCTTGTTAGAGCAAAATCCAGATGTCTGAGATGTCAATTTCCTTTGTTTCTTTCTCCTGAAATAGAATGTGGGTCTGATGTGTGTGTGTGTGGTTCACATTTTCTGCTTATTCGGCTCCTGGCTGAATGGGAATTTGCATTACTTAATGTCTGCCTTTTTCCCTGGGAATCAAAATAAGTTTCTCGTTCAATTACTAAGCAAATTTCACAGCCAACTAATCCTTTTATTTTTACAAGTGGGATTTCCCCTGGTGGAGGGTGTCTGGATTCTCTCAGTAGTTGATCCTTCTCAAGTCTTCTGTTTCCGCTATCCTAGTCTGTGCAGGAAGTTAAGCTTTCATTCATGGATTAGGAGCTTCTAAATGGCTGTTGGGAGACTTTGGCCTTGCAAGCCAGGGGTGAATTCTGAGTTCTGTTCACCAGCTGGAGGGGTGAGAGTTTGTGCCCCCTCCCCATTCTTCCATTTATCAGCTTTGGATGTGGTCACACAAGCCACATCTTTAGCAGAGATGGGGCCAGGAGGCAGTGGACGCAGAATAGAAAGAGAGCAGAGCGGTGGGTATGGTCCAGTATACTCTGCCCAGGCCAGTCAGGAAGAACAAAAAACAAACCAAAAACCCCTTCACTGACCTTGAGTTGGAGTTTAAACCAGACTTGCTGAAGGGCCATGTCTGGGAAGCCCACAGATTAGGCTCAATTAATTTTCTTTCCATTCAGTTCCATTTGTCCCATCAGATTGTAGGCTTCTTGGGGGCAACTCATCCGGCTATCCTCCTTTTCCTTCCTCTTAGGCCATCATGTATGCAAAACGAAGATTAGATATACACTTCTGGGGCCCTGACAATCACTCTGTTTCTATGAGTTTGACTTTTTTTTTTTTTTTTTTTTTTCGGTTTCACATATAAGTAATACCAGACAGAGTTGATCTTTGGCTTATTCACTTACCATAAAGCTCTCCAGGTTCGTGCATGTTGTTGCAAATGGCAGGATTTCTTTCTTTCTAATGGCCGAATAATATTCCATTATATGTGTGTATACACCACATTTCTTTTGTCCATTCATCCATTGATGGACACTTAGGTTGTTTCCATATTTTGGCCATTGTGAATACTGCTGCAGCGAACATGGGAGTACAGATATCTTCTCCAGAGAATGATTTCCTTTCCTTTGGCTATATACCCAGAAGCGGGATTGCTGGATCATATGGTGGTCCTACTTTTAATTTTGTGAGGAGCCTCCCTACTGTTTCTGTAATGGCTGTACCAGTTTACATTCTAATAGTGGACAAGGGCTCCCTTTCCTCTACATCCTCACCAACATTTGTTCGCTCTTCTCTTTTTGATAACGGCCATTCTGACCAGTGCGAGGTGATATCTCAGTGTGGTTTTGATTTGCAGTTCCCTGAGGATGAGTGATGTTGAACACATTTTCATGTACCTGTTGGATATCTGTATGTCTTCTTTGAAAAATGTCTGTATAGATCCTTTGCCCATTTTAAATAAATTTTTTTTGCTATTGAGTTTATAAACTCCTTATATTAGATATTAACCCTAATATCTAATGTATCTATATATATCTATACAATATATTAGATATCTAACAATTAGATATTAATCAGATAGATAGTTGGCAGATATTTTCTCCCATTCTTTAGATTGCCTTTTCATTTCGTTGATTGTTTCCTTTGCTGTGCAGAAGCTGTTCGGTTAGATGTAGTCCCACTTGTTTCTTTTTGCTTTTGTTGCTTGTGCCTTTGGTGTCCTAGCCAAAAAAATACTGCCATGACTAATGTCAAGGAGCTTTATTCTATGTTTTTATGGAGGAGTTTTACAGCTTTAGGTCTTACATTTAAGTCTTTAATCCATTTCGCGTTAATTTTTGTGAGTGGTTAAGAGTCCCATTTTCATTCTTCTGCATATAGCTATCCAGTTTTCCCAAAACTTATTTTCCAAAACTTTTCCCCATTTTGGTGTGTTCTTGGCACCATTGTCAAAGATAAGTTGACTGTGTATGTGGACTCTTTATTCTGTTCCACTGGTCTTGTGTTTGTTTTAATGCCAGTACCATACTATTTTGATTACTATAGCTTTGTAATAAGAGTTTGTAATTGGGAAGTGTGATGCCTCCAGCTTTGTTCTTTCTCAAGATGGCTTTGGCTATTCAGGATCTTTTGTCATTCCATACAAATTTTAGGATTCTTTTTTCTATTTCTGTGAAAAATGTCTTTGGAATTTTGATACAGATTGCATCAAATCTGTAGATTGCTTTGGGTAGAATAAACATTTTGAAAATATCAATTCTTCCATTCCATGAGCATGGGATACCTTTCCATTTATTTGTGTCTTCTTCAGTTTCTTTCATCAATGTCCTGTAATTTGCAGCGTATTGGTCTTTCACCTCCTTGGTTAAATAAATATATTCCTAAGTATTTTATTGTCTTGATGCAATTGTAAATGGGATTGATTTTTTAAAAAAAATATTTATTTATTTTAGAGAGGGAGAGAATGTGCAAGTGGGGTAAAGAGCAGAGGGAGACTTGGGAGAGAAATCCTCAAGCAGACTCCCTGCTGAGTGTGGAGCTTGATGCAGGGTTCCATGCAGGACTTGATCTGAGGATCTTGAGATCATGACCTGAGCTGAAATCAAGAGTCAGATGCTTAACCGACTGAGCCACCCAGGTGTCCCTGGAATTACTTTCTCAATTTTTCTTTCAGATAGTTTTTTAAAAAGTGTATAGAATGCAACTGATTTTTGTATATTGACTTTGTATATTGACTGCAATTTTACTGGATTTATTTATTAGTTCTAACAGTTTTTTTGGTGGGGTCTTTAGGGCTTTCTATATATAATATGTTATCGGCAGACAGAGACAACCTAATTTTCTTTCCGATTTGGATGCCTTTTTTTTTTTTTTAAAGATTTTATTTATTTATTTGACAGAGAGAAAGAGACCACAAGTAGGCAGAGAGGCAGGCAGAGAGAGAGGGGGAACCAGGCTCCCGGCTGAGCAGAGAGCCCGATGTGGGGCTCGATCCCAGGACTCTGAGATCCTGACCTGAGCCGAAGGCAGAGGCTTAACCCACTGAGCCACCCAGGCGCCCCTTGGATGCCTTTTATTTCTTCTTGTTTAATTGTTCTGGCTGCAACTTCCATACTACATTGAATAGAAGTGGTGAGAGTGAACGTCCTTGTGTTATTCCTAATCTGAGAGGAAAAGTTTTTAGCTTTCTGCCATTGAGTATATTAGTTATAGACTTGTCATAAATGGCCATTATTATGTTGACATACATTTCTTCTCTACCCCATCTGTTGGGAGTTTTTATTATGAAAGAATGTTGAATGTTGTCAAATGCTTTTAATGCATCTTTTGAGATGATCACATGATTTTTATCCTTCGTTCTTTAATGTGGTATATCGCTCTCTCTTTTTTTTTTTAAGATTTTATTTATTTATTTGACAGAGAGATCACAAGTAGGCAGAGAGGCAGGCAGAGAGAGAGGGGGAAGCAGGCTCCCTGCTGAGCACAGAGCCCGATGCGGGGCTCGATCCCAGGACCCTGAGATCATGACCCGAGCCGGAGGCCGAGGCTTAACCCACTGAGCCACCCAGGCGCCCCTAATGTGGTGTATCTCATTGATTCACCTGTGTATGTTGAACCATCCTTACAGGCTAGGGATACAACTTACTTGATCATGCTGTATGATCTTTATAACGTTCTGTTGAATTTGGTTTGCTTGTATTTTGTTGAGGATTTTTTAATCTAAGCTCATCAAGGATACTAGTGTGTAATTTTTTTTTTTAAGATTTTATTTATTTATTTGACAGAGTAAGTGAGAGAGCACAAGCAGGTGGTGTGGCAGAGGGAGAGGGAGGGAGAGGGAGAAGCAGGCTCCCCACTGAGCAAGGAGTCTAATACGGGGCTTAGTCCCAGGACCCTAGGATCATGACCTGAGCTGAAGGCAGATGCTTAACCGACTGTGCCATCCAGGCACCCCTTTTGAGAGATTTTTGGTTACCAATTAGTCTCCTTACTACTTACAGATCTGTTCAGATTTTCTGTTTCTTCATGGTTCAGTTGTGATAGGTTATGCTTCTAGGAATTTATCTATTTCTTCTAGTTTACCCAGTTTGTTCAAAGTAGTCTCTTTGATCCTTTCTATTTGTATTGTAATATCTTCTCTTTCATTTATTATTTTATTTATTTTATTCCTCTCTCGCTTTTTCTTAGTCTTCTTTTTCTCGTTTGAGTTGTAAAGTTATTTGAAGTTTTTTTTGTTTGTTTGTTTTTTGTTTTTTTAATGTAGCCATTTAATTGGAACTGCTTTTGTTGAATCCTGTAAGTTTTGGTATGTTGCATTTCCATTTTTGTTTCAAGATAGTTCTTTTGTTTTAAGTTTAGTTATTTGTTTAAGTAATCTCTACACCCAGTGTGGGCTCAAACTCATGACCCCGAGATCAAGAGTCACATGCTGTACTTACTGAGCCAGCCAGCCGGGTGTCCCTGTTTCAAGATATTTCTTGATTTTCCTTTTAGTTTCTCTGATCCATTGGTTGTTTAGGAGTAGTATTTAATTTCCACATATTTGTTAATTTCCCAGCTTTCCCACTTTTACTGATTTCTAGTTTCATACTATTATGGTTGGAAGAAATACTTGATTTGACTTCAGTCTTCTTAAATTTTGTGAAGACTTGATCTGTGGCCTAATATTCGATCTATCCAGGAGAATGTTTCATCTGCACTTGAGAAGAATGTGTGTTCTTTTGCTGCTGGATGTATATATATATATATCCATCTGTAGATGCCTGTTAGGTCCATCTGGTCTAAAGTATAGCTCAAGTCCAGTATTTCATTTTGACTTTCTATCCGAATGATCTATTCATGGTTGAAACGGAAGATTGACACCCCTACTATTGTTGCATTGCTGTCTATTTCTGCCTTCAGATAGGTTACTATTTGCTTAATATATTTAGGTGCTACGATGTTGAATGCATATATATTTACAATCATTATATCTTCTTGATGAATTGACCCCTTTATCATTATACAATAACCTTCCTTTTACTTAAAAGTCTATTTTGTCTTATGTAAGTATAAATACTTCTGCTGTCGGTGGGAATGCAAGCTGGTACAGCCACTCTGGAAAACAGTGTGGAGGTTCCTCAAAAAGTTGAAAATAGAGCTACCTACCCTACAAGCCAGCAATTGCACTACTGGGTATTAACCCTAAAGATACAAATGTAGTGATCCGAAGGGGCACGTGCACCCGAATGTTTATAGCAGCAACACGTATAATAGCCAAACTGCGGAAAGAGCCTAGATATCCATCAACAGATGAATGGATAAAGAAGATGTGGTATATATACACAATGGAATATTATGCAGCCATAAAAAAAAGACAAAATCTTGCCATTTGCGACGACGTGGATGGAACTAGAAGATATGCTAAGCAAAATAAGTCAACCAGAGAAAGGCAATTATCATATGATCTCACTGATAAGAGGAATTGGAGAAACAAGACAGAGGATCATAGGGGAAGGGAGGGGAAAATGAAACAAGATGAAACCAGAGAGGGAGACAAACCATAAGAGATTCTTAATCTCAAGAAACAAACCGAGGGTTGCTGGAGTGGAAGGGGGTGGGAGGGATGAGGTGTGTGGGTGATGGACATTGGGGAGGGTATGTGCTATGGTGAGTGCTGTGAATTGTGTAAGACTGATGAATCATAGACCTTTACCCCTGAAACAAATAATACACTATATGTTAATTTAAAAAAATATTTCTGCTTTCTTTTAGTTTCCTTTCACATGGAATATCTTTTTCCATCTCTTCACTTTCGGCTTACACGTGTCCTTAAGGCTGAAGTGAGTTTCTTGTAGGCAGCATATATATATCTATCTGTCTATAGATAGAGATATAGATATTTTTAAATCCATTTACTCTGTTCCTTTTGATTGGATAATCTAATCTATGTACATTTGAAGTAATTATTGATTGGTAAGGACTTACTCTTGACATCTTCTTTCTTTTTTTTTTTTTTGTGGTTCTATTGTTCCTTTCTTCTTTTCCTGGTGCCTTCCTTTGTGAATGGATTATTTTAGTATAGTGGTATGCTTTGATTCCTTTCTCTTTTTCTTTCTTGTATCTACTATAGCTTTTTTCTTTGTGGTTACCATAAGGTTTATATGATATACTAGTAACTGTCTTTATACTTATAACTGCCTCTTTTAATCTAATAACTTAAATTTTGATCGTATACAAAAACTGCCCTTTTATTTTTGGCTGTCACAATTTATCTCTATTTGTGTGTCTGTTAACAAATTACTGCAACCATGGTTATTTTTAACTGGGTACCAAGGCATCTAGGCCACCCAGAAAGTGAGGCTACTCACTCTTGGTGCGTCATGGGGAAGCTGGTGCACATGAAGTAGAGAGCTGACCGTTTTCATAGGTAAATCACCCTGGGATCTACCGTATTTGTTAGAGAACTAGCATTTTGTAACCAAAGGTGCCCATTATTAACCACCTCAAGTGCCTCTGTTGCTCATGCTGAGCTTGCAGAACTGACTGAGTTATTGTTGGGTCCCTGGAACCGGGACTGTTTGGCAGGCCCCAGACTGACAGAAACTGCCTCAGTACTTGGCTATCCCCTTGCCAAGCTGGGAACCACCTAGCTTTGGTGGGGAGGAGGCTGAGGTCCCAGTTAGCTTAAGGCGGGTCTGCCGCAATAGAGCATTTCCGGTGTCTGTGTATTTCAACGTTCCTCAGAATGAGGGTGAAGGATCAGGGTCTGTGCCGCTCTGGAGAAATATAATGTTCAGCCACACGTGTAGTTTGCACATTTTCTGATTACCCTATGTAGAAAAGTAACAGGACTGAGAGAAATGAAAACATAGGTCTCCACAAAATCTTGCGCGTGACTGTTTGTAGTAGCGTTACTCAAAATAGCCAAAATATGGAAAGAACTCAGATGTTTACCAGCTGATGAGTGGATAAACACAATGCGATCTCGCCACACAGGGAATATTATTCGGCAATAAAAAGAAATGAAGTACTGATACTTGCTATACCACAGATGAACTGTGAAAACATGCCAAGTGAAAGGAGCCAGACACAGAAGGCCCTATATTGTATGATTTCACTTCTATGAAATGTCCGGAACAGGCAGAGCTGCAGAGACAGGAAGTAGAATAGCTGTGGCCAAGGGCCAAAGAAAATGGGGAATGACTGCAAATGGATACCTGGTTTCTTTTTGAAGTGATGAAAATGTTCTAAAATTGATTATGGTAATGGTTGTACAGCTTTGTGAATATACTAAAAAATGAGTAAGTTACATACTTTTTAAAAGTTTCCTTTTTTCTTTTTTAAAGAAAATATTTTTTAAAGAAAATATTATTTTTATTATTTTATAAAGAAAATATTATTTATTTATTTATTTGACAGAGAGAGAGAGAGAGATCACAAGTAGGCAGAGAGGCAGGCAGAGAGAGAGAGCGGGAAGCAGGCTCCCTGCTGAGCAGAGAGCGTGATGCGGGGCTCGATCCCAGGACCCTGAGATCATGACTTGAGCAGAAGGCAGAGGCTTTAACCCACTGAGCCACCCAGGTGCCCCTAAAAGTTTTTTAAAAAAATATTTATTTGAGAGACAGAGCAAGAGTGGTAATGGGGGAGGAGCAGAGGGGGAGGGAGGAGCAGACTCCCCGCTGAGCAGGGAGCCTGATGAGGGGCTCAGTCCCAGCAACCTGGGATCATGACTTTGATCATGAATTGCAGTCAGAAGCTTAACTGACTGAGCCATCCTGGCACCCCTCAGTTATTTAAGTAAGCTCTATACCCGGTGTGGGGATCGAACTCATGACCCCGAAATCAAGAGTTGGATGTTCCTCTGAGTCAGCCAGGTACTGCGAGTTACACACTTTAAATGGGTGAACTGTATAGAATGTTAATTATATATCAACAGAAAGTTTAAAAAGGGAAAGAAGAGGAGTACCTGGCTGACTCAGGTGGAGGAGTGTGTGACTCTTGATCTCGGGGTCAGGAGTTCGAGCCCCACGTGGGGTTTTGAGAAATTACTTAAATAAGAAACTTAAAAAAATAAAAAATATAAAAGGAAAGACAGAAACAGGTAAAGTTAGTTTTACTAATATATTTAATTTAGAATGTCCAAAGTAGCATTTAAAGATATAGTCAATGTAAACCATTATCAGTGAGAGAGTTTACATTCTTTTTTTTTTTTTTTTTTTTTTTTGTAACCAATCTTTGAAATCTGGTGTGTGTTTTATAGGTGTGGCCGAGCACTTTGAACTAGCCACAGATCAAGGGCTCAGTAGCCACCTTCCGTCAGTGGCTTCCATATTGGAATGTGCAAATCCTGGTAGTACTTAGTTTTCTACCAGCAAAAGTCTCTCGGTCTTCCTGCCCCTCCTCCTTTACAAATACAAACAGGCCTGGGTCCAAATCACTTTTTGCCACTTACTGGGAGTACAACTGTGCCCTGTTATTTAATCTTTCTACATGAGTCTTCCTTTCTGTGAAATGGGCACAGTTAAAGAGGGATCGCGGTCAGGGTTAATTGAGATAATCAGTATAAAGTTATAGAATGGTGCTTGGCTTACAGGATTCAATCAGTGTCAGTTTTTTGTTTTTTTTTTTTTCCTGACCTCGAAAGGCAGGACAGCCTGTGTACTCAGGTGGGAAAGACTTGGGACCAGAGAGCTTGGGCTCAAACCCTGGTCCTGCCACACATAAGCTGGCTTGTGGAGAAGCCTGTTACATCTGCGGACTGGCCACACCCACAGCCCCTTCAGAGAGTTCTTCACTTGCTGTTACCCCACTTTGCACCTTAGGACCCAGGATGCCGCTGATTGGACAGGAGCGGACACCCACCTTAAGGGCAGACAACATCTAGGCTGTTTGGAGGACTGTGAGGCAGCCCCATGTGAGGAATCCAACCCACAGGGAGACTGGGGACCGACTGAACAGTTCTGATCCTTTCTTTTGCTGATTTTTTGGTGGTGGTTCTATTTTCTTTAATTTAAATTTTGTTAGTTAACATACAGAGCAATATTGGTTTCTGGAGTAGACTTCAGTGATTCGTCACTTTCATGCAACACCCAGTGCTCATCACAACAAGCGCCCTCCTTAATCCCCATCACCCATCTAGCCCAGCTCCCCACCCACCTCCCTCCATCAGCCCTCAGTTTGTTTTATCATTAAGAGTCACTTATGGTTTGTTTCCCTCTCTCCTTTTTTTCTTTTCCCTCCTTCCTGTATGTTCATCTGTTTTCTTTCTTAAATTCCACATATGAATGAGATCATATGCTATTTGTCTTCCTCTGACTGACTTATTTCACTTGGCACAATACACTCTAGCTCCATCCATGTCATTGCAAATGGTAAGATTTCATTCTTTTTGATGGCTGAATAATATTCCATTGTATATGTACATCACATCTTTTTAAAAAATTATTTATTTTAGAGAGAGAGAGAGAGTAGGGGGAGAAGTGTAGGGAGAGGGGGAGGGAGAATCCTCAAGTAGACTCCTCGCCGAGTGCAGAGCCTGGTGTGGGGCTCGATCCCAGGACCCTGAAATCATGACCTGAGCCAAAATCAAGAGTTGGACTCCACCTGAGCCACCCAGGTGCCCCTATACCTCATCGTCCTTATCCATTCATCAGTCATTGGGCATTTGGGCTCTGTCCATAGTTTGGCTATTGTTGATAATGCTGCTATAAACATCAGCGTGCTTGTACCCCTTCAAATCTGGATCTTCGTATCCTTTGGGTAAATACCTAGTAGGGCAATTACTGGATCACAGGGTAGTTCTATTTTTAGCTTTCTGAGGAACCTCCATACTGTTCTCCAGAGTGGCTGCACCAGTCTGCGTTCCCACCAACAGTTCTTTTGGTGAATTCGAATATGGGACACAGAGGGAAGAATAGTGTCCATATCGGGGGCAGAAGCAGCGAGACGTGGAGAAGGAAAGTTCTAAGTAGAAGCCTTAAGTCAACATAAGCTATGGGTGAGGAGGAGCCATGAATTAGCCGGAATTCCGAGTCTGCAGAAATGGAGACGGGAGAGCAAGAGTGGGGACAGCACAGGAACAGGCCAAGACCCGGAGGTGCTGAGTCACCAGGGCAATGGAGCCTCAGAGTAGCGGCCTGGGGCGCCCCTGATGAGGGGCATCCAAGAGTGTTGGCGCTGAGTTGCAGAGCTGCCCTCCGGTGACTAGAGCTGTAGCCCAAAATTCTTCCAGCACCTAGGAGGTTGGGTGGCTGAGACTTTGGTCATCCCAGTCTCCTAATGAAACCCGAGAATGTTTCTCTTCTTGAAACCTCCAAGAACCTGACTGACAACACCAGCCACCTCAAAACTCCTCTGAGACTGTTTCCTTGCCTGCGGAATGGGGACAGCTGTGGCCTTTGGGTTCAGCATCCTTCTTTGGGGGCGGTGACTTTTCTGTGACACGCTGCAGTTCTAGGCCTGCTAGTCGTGGGACTCCACCTTCAAGCTGGCCGCATAATCCCGGCTGGCCTGGACCGTCTCCATTGCAGGATGTTTCTCATGTAGAGACTCCTCCAGGGTAGCTTGAGAGGGCCCTGGGATCCTCCTGTTTTCCAAGACCCGTTTATTTAGCTCTTACGTTCTGGGACTTTCCAAGTGGCCTTTACAAATCCCCTTTTCTTTTTAAAGTAATAATGCTAACTGGACGCACACCTTGCAGGGTTGTTTTGAAGTAAAACAAGTGACTCCCAGACAGATACCGCTTCCTGCCCCTGGTCGTTTCCTCTGCTGCCCTTTCCTGTTCCACCTGACCTGCCTGCCCTCCCTACCTAACATCTCTGGGCCCCGTGTACCTGAAATAGCGCAGTGTTTTTCTCCTTTGAAGGAAGGTTCTAAGCCTAAACCAGCCTCCAGTTTACTGTAGGCTTTACCGAGTCCTTGTCCAGCGCCTTTTCAGGCTTCATTTTCTCTTCATAATGTAAGCATATGTGAGATGACTCCTTAGGATCTAAATCAAGCAGGGCTCCTCACTGCAGTACCACAGTACTCCCTGTAGGTGGCAGCATGTCACCGCAAATGTCCCGGAATAGGGGCTCGGGTGCTCTGGAACAGACGAGAGGGCGTGTGCGATGCTCGGGGAGAGCACTTGCTAGCCACAGGGGAGAGGAGGATGCAGGAGGTAGGAGGAAGGAAAGTGGACTCCCACTGGCCTTGAGACAAAGGAGAGTCAAGGTCTGGAGGGCAGGAGTAGTCGGTGCAGCCAATCCATCTGGCCATCTGTCCATCCATCCATCCAACAAATATTTTTGAGCACCTGTGCCAGGCTCTAGAGATGGTGCAGTGAACAAGACAGACAGGTAGTCCCTCTCCTCACTAAGCTGGCACTCCAGTGCAGATATCACCCCCCCCCCCCAGCCCCTTATGTAGCACACCTCTTTGCCTTCTGGGCTAGTTTTCTCATCTGCAGAATACATACATACCATGTACCTCACAGGTCTGTGGTGAGGCTTAGGTGCTGGCTCCCGGTCAGTGTTTCTACCCTGGCCCTCAGTCCCCCCTCTCCCTTCACAGGAACTGAAAACTGCTGAACGCTGCAGTCATCCGGGTGAGGGCTCAGTGTCCTCCTTGTATCCAAGGGAAGCACCGGGCAGTCCCCCACTTCTGCAAAGTCTGGTTAAGTCTTGTACTTGAAGGGAACCCCCAGGCCTGTGAGAAACCCCAGAAATATCAGTGGTTTGAATCTGACGGTTTGTATCTATTTTAGGTTTCGGTGAAGAACTATTTCTAAGGAAAGAAGCTGGAGACATTATTCTACTGATATGTATCATCCATGCTGATATACATATACATGTATACATACCCATATAGATGCACAGTGACATATATTATATACACACACATGTTGGCATTTGTCATACATGCTGCTATATATACATGTGTACATATCCATATATATATACACACTGACACATACACACACACACAATGATGTCTATCACATATGCTGAGATACATGTATATGTATACACATACAGGTACACAAATACACTCTGATATATACATATATACACACAGATATGCTGATATTCATATACGAATATACATATGTACACACAACATACACACTGGTGTATATAATCCACACACTATATACACATATGTACTGATATCTATATACACACATCTATGGTGATATCGACATACACATATGGGCATATACACAATGGTGTATATCATGCAGACATACATGCTGATATGTATCATATATGTAATACACATGTGTATGCACACATATACATACTGGTATATTTCATATATGCTGACAGACATGCACAGGCATATTTACACTGATGTAGGTCATATTGATGCACACACATACATATCAGAATAATTGATAGGACTTTTTACTGAGTGTCAAGGCTGCTTTTGTCCTTCTAGATGATTGTAAAGACTTTGGGCCTATCTGTCGTGCCCCTGTTACTAGCATTTCTAATATTATTACCCTATTTGTATTGTTACTATATCCTGCCCTTTCACTTTTTAATGTAAACAGATGTCATCTGGGGGCCTTTTTGTGTCTTGGGATCTCAAAAAGGTTTCCCTAAAAATCCCTTCTTCTGCCCCCAACTCTGTCCCATTTCTGAGAAGGTCTCTGGGGCCTCTCTAGGATTTCTGCTAACTCCTGGCTTTTTGTGCCCCTGGGTCTCTGTTTCCTACTGGACTGCCTCTGACTTGCAGGATATCACATTCTTAAAAAAAATTTTTTTTTAACAGCAACGACCACAAAAAATTTATTAACATAATTCACACTAGGCTTCCGTGAGTCTAACAGACCCTAAGGAGGCTTGCGGGGGGTGTCCTGGGAGAGATCACATGTCAGACACCTGATGCCCTCCTATCCCCGTTGCTCATAGCATTGCCCACCATCTTTCACCTCCCATTGCTGATTGGCCCTAGGCACACCGTGTCCTTCTCCAACCGTTACGCCATTCCTATCCCTGGGGGACTGGGGATTCTTTGAGGCTGGGGTGCCAGCTGGCAGCAAGCCCCTGGAAACTCACGTGGGGTGATTCCATACACAGTCTCTGTAGTCAGATGTTTGACCTGAGAAAGAAGGAAAATGGGGGAGAAAGAACATCAAGATGGCTTTGTTCCCTTCGAGTTTGTGATACCCAGTCAAAGCTCCACAGGCCTAGTTCTGGCATTCAGGGGAGAGGACAGGGTGTGTGGTGGGTCCAGAGTCAGGAGTCTGTCATCATGATTAGCAGGTATCTGCAGCCTTGAGAAAAGATTCGTCTCTTAGAAAGCTAGGGCCCTCTGACCTCCAGGCCCTGGCACAGGGCTTGGCTGCAAGCCCCTTTCTCTCATTGCTTGGCCAGCTCCAAGCCTCCTGCGGAAGGCTTTCTCATCAACCTGGGCTGGATTAGTTATCTTTGTTTGACTCACAAGAGGTCTAAGACCTCAGGCCAATGTGCTTTCTTTTCTTAGACACCTCTGAGGCAGGGCTGCTTGAAGACCAAGCATCTCAATGACAATATCACTTTGTTTTTTTCCTTCTCCGTTAATTGTCTTAGATCTTGTGCTAAGGGACCCTGCCTATGAGTGCTGGAGCCTGTTAGGAACAAGGCAGAATGGGGCAGGTAAGGACTTTCTCTTGGCCCGGCATGTGAAATAAGGAAATCTAGGAATTATGTGGTCTGACTTGGGGCCTGTCGGAGTGTTGAGACCCAGCCGTGAATGCGGAGTAGTGTTTTAAAAGGGCAGGCTCAGAGAGGTGAAGTGACTTGCCTGAGGCCACACAGCTTACTGGGTCAGAGCTGAGATGCGAACCCCGGGCATGGCTGACTTGGCACTGGGTTCTTTTCAGTATAGGATTCTTCCAGCCTCACATACCTATTCTACAAGAAGGGAAGTGGTGAGGTAGGTGTGTGCTACAGGGAGAGGAACTTGTTGGCTAGGACTGCAAGCTGGTGCTAGATCCCACGGGACCTTGGGGTGAAGAAGTGGCAGGAAACACCCTGAAATTGAGATGGCCCAAGACTTGAGGAGACAGGAGCTGACCACGAGAAGGCCCTGGTTGGGGCATTCATCCATGGGCCTGTGTAAAGGGGCACAGGGGTAGGTGGGAGAAGGGAAGTGGTACTCAGTCAGGACCACAGGAAGTTCCAGATTTTGGTTTGGAGTTGGAAAGTACCAGCAGTTCCTATTTTAACTGAAAATCAGAAGGAGATAAAGTTTTTTCTTTATAAAATAGAGATGAATGCAAAATTTGCACAGGAAGCAGTGATCTGCAGAGTGGGGCTAGAAGTCACCAAATAAATGTGGTAATCTCCAGAAGAACATCTGAAAATTCATTTGGAGTAGATCAGAGCCCAAAGCTATTTAAAATGGGGACTTCCTAGAGAAGCCACCGGGGCACAAGAGGAAGAGTTAGTTGCTGGGCAATACATAAAAAAGAAAAGAAGGGGCATCTGGGTGGCTCAGTCGGTTATCTGTCTGACTCTTGGTTTTGGCTCAGGTCATGATCTCATGGGCTGTGAGTGCAAGCCCACTCAAGTGTCAGACTCCATACTCAGTGGGGGTCTTTTTGAAGATTTTCTCCCTCTGCACCTCCCCCCACTTACACTCTCTCTTTCTCTCTAAAATAAAT